>OY728143.1:337749282-338949282 GCA_963277665.1 Viscum album | reverse complement strand
TTCCCCCTAGGCCTCCAAGTTCAAGATTGAGTTTCTCCAGATAATATTTTGTCACCCCATGACACACACATATAGGAGGGTGAAGGTTATTGAAAACATGATTTTTAGACTATCAAAGATTTTATTGTATAATTTTGTGAAATTTGATTATAAATATGAGTTATCTAGGAATGAATTCAATGATATGTTTCTTAGTAACCTCTATTCAAAGTAAATGATGAATGAAAATGAGCATTATTTCATGAAGCTGACATATGAGGGAATATCAGAAACAAACTATAATATATGTTCCACCATATTACGACGCATTGTTACATTTATAACTATTTGTGAGATCCCCTAGGTGATATGTTTTAAATATGTTATTTGATATGAGATAATGTAAATAGTTAATGTAATCTCTTTTTTATCTTATTAGATGTGATAAATACAGAACTCATCACAAAAGTGATTCTACGAGATCCTGGAAGTAGTGGCTAGGATGATTCTGTAGGGATAATTGAGAGCTATAACTATAGTAGAATGAAGAATCACCTAAGATGTTATCACCACAAAAACAGTGGGTAGAGTAGATAGGGAAGTGGGAAACCATCCCAACACTATGAATTCTAGTTGTGAAATCAGTGTGGAATATTTGGAAAAAATTTCCCTCACTTTCCATAACAATAATTTAATTCTCATACATGAAATTGGACGGGTCACTTAAGGGTTTTGTATGGGTATACAATATCGTATGAGTGATCATAAATCATTGAATGAAACTGATTATAGGAAGGGATCATCATCCCCCCCATTAGACTAGTTGTACAAGTACAACATGACATTTTGGAAGAGGTAGGGGAAGTTGTAACCCAATACAAGAGTGGTACTTCTAGGTAGATGGAATAGAATATGAAAGACATATATGTTTCCTGATATGTGATGGAAGTTAGATAAACATTATTTTGTATACTCTAGCTAGTGTAGATGTATGACCTTTTTCCATTGGAGGTAAAATTATTGTAAAATATTCCTTAATATCATTTTTTTATAAAGTTGAACCCAAATAGTTTTCATCTTATATTATTGAATGATGATTGGTATAGGTTGATGAAATCCATTATGGTGTCTTGGCCATCAATACACCTTTGGGATTGTGGTCTTCAAATATCATTTGTAACAAGGAATGTTTTTAAGAGAATGGTGGTTACCATTTCGTTTGGGAACCATCTATGCTAGAAATAATAGAGTTTGATGTGATTATTGGTATGGATTGGTTCGTTATATAATAAGGTCATATCCACTATTATCAATATATAATTACCATAATATCTCTAAAAGATGAAAGCTATTCTTAGCATGGGGAGTGGGATCTTCAAGCTGGTCATAAAAGACTAATTTAGTGATAGTTTTATTGTCATATGGAGTAGATAAAAATAATTTTTCTAGATGATCATGGAATGCAGTAAGATTGTTTTACTATAGTGGTAAAAAATTTTAATATGTTTTTCTTGATTATTTTTCTATTGTACAACCCAAATGAGAGATAGAGATCACAATCAGGTTTTTTCTGTATAATAGCTATTTTCTATTTCACCATAACAGATGGAACCTACAATGCATCAAGGATTGACAATTTATTTGGAATATATAGAATATATAGGTATTATATAGACCAGTACATCTCCTTGGGGTTTCTATGTTTGCTAATCCAAGATGACTGATGAAACCTTTCTATTAGGGTTGTATGATCAAAGATAGAACTATTTAATGGTCAAGAAATGGTATCACATTTGGTGCAATGATGTTCTCTTTTTTTAGATGAGAGGTTGTTAGATCTTATCAAATATGGATTTGAGGTCATTATACAACCAATTGGGTAGAAACCCTCTTAAAACATTTTGGATTAATTAGGGGTAATTTATTAATTTTTTGAGTTCATAGCGAATTTAATTGGTTCGGAAAATGAACAAAAAGTAGTGATGTCTTAGATGAATTTGATTATTCATCTTCTCCTAGATAATTTTGTAGCGGTATTTTGAACATATTTTTATGTACACCAGTTGTTTGATGATGATTCCTATATATCGTGACGTTTTATTTAGTATATTGAGAGTGAATTATATTTATACTAAGGTAACCCAATTATGTTTTTGGATTTATAAAGTGATTTACTAGATAAATTTCATTTCAGATTCAAGAATTGTTATTGGACCTAGAGAATTTTATAGACGTTTTTCATTAAAGAGACCCAATATCGACTTTTATATTTTTTTTATAAGATTATTTGGTTTTTGTTGGTGTTATATTTAGGTATTCTCAAATCTGATTGCATCGACATCATGGGAGATGAATAAAGGGACAATGTTTATTTTCTCGAATTCTTAAAGGTTGTTATTTCCTAATCTGAAGAGAGTGTTGACCTCATTTTCTATCTTCAATTTACATGATCGTACTGAATCATATTCAATCATATTCAATGCATACCATGATTTACTTGGAGAAGATCTAATGAAGGTGGACTAAGTGATTACTGATATCTCCTGACATTTGAGACCGTAGGACAGGAATTAACCTACCCATGACCTAGAGTAAGATATGGTGATACATTCCCAGAAATGATGGAGGATTGTATTTTGGTTTAGATGGTTTGGGGTTATATGTACCCCAATATTCTCAAGTAAATAATTATTTAATGATACATGAATCTTCCAAAATGGGGTTGGGTCGAGTATCCGATGTATTTTGAGTTCATATTGTACTATAAAATAATCAAAAGAGACATCATTTCTAATGAATTGATATTAAATATACGAAATGAAAAAAATGGGAGTATTTTGAAAAGTGTAAGTTGATGAAAATCTCTTTTAATGTGTATAATGATATATATATTTCCCAGGGGTGAGTAGCTCTAAATTCAAAATCTTTTATACTTGTGCTTCATGACCTGATCAAGAAATACTACTTATCTGATATTTATGCAATAGTTAGAAGAGAAAAATTATATAGTGGGTTTCCAGCATGAGGATGCTGTTTTGGAAGATAAAATTTTAATTTTTTCTAAATCCATGGGTGAGGTCAGACAGAATATCACGATGAGTTGATGAGGGACATTTGTAATTATATATATGAGGTACATTTAGGTTTTTAAAATAAGAATCGTAATCTCTATAGAAACTATTGGTTGTCATCATGGAATATGAAGATAATTATCATTATATATAAATATTTCACCTTTCATAAGGAGAAATATGATCATTAGAGGACTTCTAGGATGTTGAAACCTCATAACACTCAATAATGGAAATTCGATGATTTCTCTATATAATTTGTTACAATATTTCATAATAACCCTTAAAAAATTATACTATTTGGGTGATCATAGATTTACTGAATAAGGTATACCAATTCTTACATATCAGGTAGACCATCACTATTACTTATCTAGGTAGTCTCTTCACGTGGGATGTAGTTCAGGTGCATGGTTATATTAGGAGTATTTTTTTGATAGATATCCATATTCCACATATCAAATCTTGAAGGGTTTTTAAAACCCTAATAGATTTTAGGTTATTTTGAGTATGGACTATCATAATAAATCAATCAATAAATATGAAAAGACTACTTATATTCTAGATAATGTTTTATGGTTTTTTTATGATTTTTATGGTTCACAGGAGAATCATATTGAACTCGGTGAGTTTATAAATTATAAAATAATTCAAACATAAATCCTAATGTAATATTTTATGTTGTTGTATAGTGGGATATTCCATTGGCCTTTTTGTTTCTTGGAGGCTGGTGAGTCAGATCTTTTTTTGACATAGTATCAGGCATGAATCCATTGAGAAGGTTCATAAAATCAGGAGGTAGTTGGGGACCACCCAGGGAAAGAAAAATATGTTACACTATACATATATTAAAACATAAATATTTTTAAAATTTCCATCAATATTTCTATTAGGTGTTCCATAAAATTTTGCAATCCCATTTATGGGTAAAAACTACTATTCACACCTATTTTTTTGGATGCTTGACATATGGGAAATATTTAGTCTTTTTGGGAACTAATATCCCTTCAACACTGCTGCAATTCTATGAATCATGTGTTTCATGTGTCACAAATTTTGAAATATCATCTAGAAAATTGACATATGGTAGAAGTAGAAGATTTAGATCTTAGCTTAGACGTATCCATTAAATAATATCCAATATAAATTGTGGTCTTAATGATAAGTGAGTCCCAGAAATTACAATACTACTAGATCATGTGTTGTGGATTCATGGGTGTGTTTAATAGGATTCATGGGATAGAGAATACAATGTTTATTACATGATCTTTATTGATTAGGCTCAGTGGTATTAAATCTATGATGAATAGGTAATTTCATTTCAAATGTGTGAATTTAATCCTCCCTTAAGACCTCAGTGTTTTCAATGTGATTTTTTAGTGCATTCTTACATTGTGGATGTATCGATCTTGCATATAATCCATAGAGGTATTTTTGGGATTCATTTAACCCTATCTTCCTTTTCAATCTTCTGTGTGATGTAAAATATTTTGTGCAATTTTGAAACATCATTTTGGCTTGATATTGTGTTGCACAATTTTTCCTGTGAGATTTTAAACATTCATTCATTATGGTGTACTAATTGAATGAATTTTTTAGATTTCCAGATTCTGGAAGGTGGTATAAAATTTAATGCTATGGGTTTTTAGTTGTTCTGTATGTTTAATATTTTGTTATCACAGATAGAAAATTTTAACTAATAATTTGAATAATGACTGATGATGAATCCTTTAATGGATTATTCATTGGTTCCCTTTGGAATAAATGGTGTTGAAACCTAGCTTCGGAATAACCATATGGTGAAAATATAATCAAATGATGGTTAATAGTTAATGGAAAAATATATGTGTAATATTGGAATGAGACCTTTGGTGATTGATTTATATAAAACTAAATTGGTAATATATTATTGTTTAAATTAATTTATAGATAGATTCTTATATAGAAATGAAATTTTAATTTATAATAAAAATTATAATTTGTAGAATAATAAATTTAAGATTATGATTTGATATTGTTATATCCTCATTATTATAACTTCTGTTGTGATTCATGATGTATTTATTATATACAGATATTGTTCCAGTTTCATGTTATAATTATTATATAGTGTTGTTGGAACAATATATATATGAAAAAATTATATAATGAGATTTATTAAAATGTTGAAATACACATATAGAGGGCTTTTCCATGATGATCAAATGATTATAAACAGGGCTTGGATCAATATGATTAAATTCATATATAGATGTATCTTCAATGTAATATAATAATTCCAGGCTTGGTGGTTGTGGTTTCCATTCATCAACATGCTTAAATATATTCTCTCCTCGTACTGAAAAATATAGTTTGTTTTTTATGTTATGATTTTTAATTAGTGCACATATTTGAATTTTTATTTCATGAACATATTATAAATGTTGGTTATAGACACAACTGTATCAAAAAAATGTATTTTACACAAAAGCTATCCAGTCCACCATTTATAACTTGATAAAATTACATTGATTTGGGATTGAAAAAGGAATAGGGAATTTTTTTTGGCTATTTCATGATGGATGTGTTGAAGAAAGGAAGTGGGATTGACATGGGGTTTGAAAAAAGGTTAATCTAATTTATTTCTAAAATCACATACATTATTAATTACAAATTACACATCTGATTCAATTATATTTCATCATTGTATTACATATTACACTTGTAATGTTTTTTTTCATTCATTCCATTCATGCTATTGGTTTCATTGTTTCTTATACATCCATTACTAATATATATATTATTATTTTTTAAATTCAATGTTTTGTAACTCTTTACCAAGGGGTGTAGTATCCCCATAATTCCCTTTACACCCAAACATCTAATAAGAAGCATAGGGAGTGTGGGCTGGTGAGCGTGAGGTCTTATAAGCATATTAATATGGCCATGTGAGAGAGTTTCATATATGTGCTTGTTACCCAGGGATTAATAAGGTGTATTTGAATATATTATAGGCTTTCAATAGTCTTATCATACTTACCATCTATCAAAATATTATATTATTGAAAAATATTAAAATTTATATACAATTATTTCAGAGTACATATCTATTAATTTAAGATAATCATTAGATCCTGATCATTGAACATAGAACAAATTACTCCAAAAAACCTTATCACTACATTAATGTATGACATATAAAGATGACCAAGTGATATATTTTATTTTATTTTAAATAATTTACTAACTCTGTAAGGAAATCATGTAATTATAAATAACATTCTCCCTTTAGTGGTCATTGGATGATTAATGAAATAACAATTGTTAATGGGTTCCCATTTCCATTTATGTATTGTTAATTATACTAACATCCATGCAGACTAAGTTTTCTAAGCCTTAACATTGATACATAGTAGTTATTGGGATAAATTAATTTTAATATCTCATATCTCATTATGTAACCATAAATAATATTTTAAATATATATATATATAATTATACATACATGATAAATAGATAATGATGAACTATTAGCATCGTCCAACAACTAAATATTTAACGATGGAATTAACGAGAAAAAAACATGTAATGGACATTATCAATATATCATGATCAAGGAAAAACATTGGAACATTTATCACCTTATCCTAAATATACACATCATCCTTTTGATCCTTATTAATCATACCATAGATGGATAGGGGAAAATTTATCTATGAATGAATAAACAAAATATTTAATTTTAATTATTTCCATAAAAATCCATTTAAAATTCATTTTTATTGGATCTCTTTAAATCCACATCATGAAAATACAAGCATGGTTTTTACGACTCAATGCATAAACCACCTTATTTTCATTATTATGATGGTAATGTGTTGTACATTCAAAATACTTAATCAACTCAAAAAATATATTTTGATTTATATTTAACTCTTTATATGTTAATATATACTTCAACATTATATAATAATTTTATATATCACATCACTAAAAATAATGAAAATTCCTTGAAAATTACACTGAAAAAATTACAGCTAGTAACAGTAAATCATGAGTAAGATAATTTTTATCATTGTGTATGATTTGGTGAGAGTTATATGATATCCCCATATCACTATTCAATGGGGACTATCCCAACCCCTTAAAAAATTAAAAACTATAGATCATAATCTATTCTACACTAAAATGGTTTTATAAGTACATGTTGACTAACAAAATTTAAATTTGGGTCCTTGATATTAATCTCATATTCATTTATCCATAGTAAATTTTATCCTTTCAACAACAATATGGATGTTTATTGTGTAATCATGATAATTTTATAAAAATTTGTTGGTTTTATATCATGAACCCAATATAACCATTAATCTATGTCACCATGGTTTGTCTATTCCATTGTTCAATATCATGTGATGTTGATGTATCCACTGTTATAACATCACATGGGATTTAAAAAACAATAATAAGTCATTTTGTAGAAAATATTATCCCCTATAAAATTATCAATATCACTACTCCTCTCGTATTTAATTTAATACCATTCTCAAATTTTCTTCATACTTTTCCATTATCTATGGTTTTATAATTATATCATTTATAATGTCTTCAAAAAACTGATCATGTTTTTCTAAAAAGGATCTCTTCCAAAAATAAAAGAACATAGAAGGTGTATTGATATTTTAAAATGGAATGACTATAAATTCAAAATATCTATATCAAATTATTATTTTTGTCTTAGGTATATCCTCCATATTCACCATATTATAATGATATCTTAATTTAATATAAACCTTGTAAAAATATTGATATAATTATAATGGGTCAAAAAAACATTTTCATGAGTTAGTGGATACATTTTCTAAATATCAATCTTCTTGTTTTGTGGATAATAAATACAATGATACATTGACACAAATTTCTTATTAAAAAAATGATTAGGTGATCCTCATAAAGATGTTCTATGATGATTTAATTTATTTTCTAATTTCACTTGGATAGACTTATTTAATACCAAAAATTGAATAACCTCAATTCTATATAGTGTCCTTAAAATATATAGAGCGCATGGAATAAATAATATTGGAAACCCCAGATTACAATTTATGGGATGATTACAAATTTACATAGGGAAACCATATATATAATCCAAAAAAATAGGAAAATTATACTTTTTTATTTTATCCCAATAAATTGGAATTAAATATAAATATTTCCTAGTGATTGAAGCCCATATAATTGACGTTATTTCACATAAGAGTTCAGTTTTTTCCGTACACATATAGAAGATCATATGTCGATTTGGAATATCAAAGGTAACTTCATATCATTGATAATTGATTTGGATATATACTACGGGATCCAAATAAATACATAAGAAAATGTGATATTAATTAAAGGATTAATATAAGGATAATGTGAATTGTATTCCCAAAAATACATATTCAGGAGAATATATATACTTGAGATGTGAAAGTAATATCATTGGGTGTATTAAAAGACATATAAATGTCTAATCACAATAGTGGTAATATGGTACACATATATATTTAATCAGAAATAATTTAATTTATTCATAATAAATAAACAAAAACATTTTCAATTCCTAATTATATCACAAATTCACCTATTACCAAATAATTCTATGGACCCACATAATCAGTTTGTATTTTATAATATTTACTTATGTCTATTTAATTATGATGTTTTGGATATTTATTAGACTTATTATCCATTTGAAAATTGTATTTATTTGGATAATTACTAATCTACTTGAATATAATTCAATAATGTGAAGCTATTGTATTCAATTGATGATTATACATATTAATTTCCTTGACTATCCCCTACACATAACATTATTACTTTTTTCAGTCATTGTCAATGAAACCCACACATAGAACATTTTATCAAACAATTTCATAAATTACCTGATTCCTCCTTTCCACATTCTTTACATGTAAAAGGAAAAAAATCATTCTTCCATCTTTGTTAAATACCAATAGAGCTTCTATGACCCTTTGCATTCCAATTTTATCACTATTTTCTTTAATAGAAGGTATTCCATTTTACATTTAAACATTTAGTTCACAATAAACTATCTCATTGTTGGTTCAAAAGTTCAGTGTAAATAATTCAATTCAATAACAAGGTCTCAATACAACATTTTATTGATTAATAAAGGTCTCAATATTGACTAAAAAAAATTTTAACCCACAATTCATGTAATGTTTTTTGAATGTAGTGATGAATTCACCATTATTTTTTATCAATTAATGAATTTTCAAATTCATTCTTGAACATGGAGTTCAAGGAATAATTTTTTTTATAAAATTAACTATTAAACTCATCCGATTATAAGAGGTATATTTACACATCTTTCCTTATATTGATCATAAGGTTAAACTATCGATATTTTTATTTCCCATGGTGTATACTATTAAGATAAAATTCTCAATGATCAATTTTATAATAAATTATATATAAGATGACATATAATTCAATTGTCTAATTTTTAAATATGTTATTAATCGTCATGTTACTCCCACCTTTTTTGGAATTTCAAGAACACACTGGAATGTGTTTCTGGTTATATATTGAGATATTTGATTGAGAATAGTCATAATATATTTCATCCCATCTCACATATACTTTGGTTTCTCACTACAATGCTCATTGGTTTGGACTATTTATATTTAACCAAGTCTTAAATATCTATCACCTATTAAAATATTTATTTTTTTCATGTAAAAATCATTTTAAATAAATAAATATTATCATATATGTGTTTTTATCCGACAGTGTACTCGCATTCTCACTCATCATATAGCAGTTTAAATCAATTTAATAATAAATATATCCCTTTCATAATTTTTACCACAATTATAATATTCTCCATAACTGTATCCCATTATAAAATACATAGGACTATGTATTATATATAAAAAAATATGTATATTATAATAATTTTTTGATGTTATCCGAAAACTAGTATTATGATCTTGTTTTTAGGATTTTATTTCATATCATATTACTGAAAATTAGATAGACCATATTTTGATACAAATTGAGGTAACCCGAGAATAACATAATAAAAAATTACACCATTTTAGATGAATTTTAAATAAACAACACCGTTATATTTTCCCCAGTATCAAAATAGATTAGTGTCTCTGATATTAGATACATAATCATAATGATTCAGATACATTCTTCTATATATTCCATAATGATCTTTATATTAATACCCTTCTTTAAATATCATTCATAGAACCATCTATTAAAATATAGTGGTGGAAAACAAAAGGAATGAGGGTGGTCAGATGATAAGTACTTGGATACAAAGGACTGATTAATCAATGATCATATGTGACCAAAACCGTTTGAAAACAAGATCATAATATATGTATTTCATAACAAAAAATATATTCAATTTTGTGTCATGATATGTTTCTATTTCATAAGAAAACCAAAAGTAAAAATAGTAACAAATCACCTATAATCAATCATGATCCAATAGAGAATACGATAAAAAATTAATTGTAAAGAAGAAAAATCCATCAATTTTATGAACATTTATAAAAAATAGTTCCATTAATTTTGATTATGACAGGAAATGAGGTCCTTATATAAAATTATGAAAATTAAACCATGTCCACTCATAAACATTTGAAAATGAAACTAGGTCAATGAAAAATGTTGTTATTATGAAATCATGTTCATTCATAAATTATTTTTAGTAATAATTATAAATCATTACATAATGTTTTTGAAGTGATATAACAAACAGACCCATCAAAAATAAATTCATTTGTTTTCTAAAAAATCCTAACTATATTTATCATTTTGTACTAACATATCCTATGGACTTGAAAATTGGCATCCTTAATATGCCATTATCATACACACAAATCTTATCAAGAATATATATTTATGGTTCCATTAAAACATATCCCTAGTGAATCATATGTAACATCAATGGATGTTTCCATATCTATTAACATGTCTATATGTTACTAGAACATTTCTATAAGGAAAATTATTATTTTTTTAAATATTTATTTATAATAATAAAATTAAGATTATTTGGAAAAACATTTTTATTTTTGATAACCATTTAAATATATAAATAATTATTCAAATACAATAATATTAAAAATGGTGGAAATATATTCTTGGTCTATATAAAAAATTTAATTCTGCTCATACTATTGGTAAAAAATACATTTTTCATAATGGAACAAGAAGATTATTTTAAATATTTGTAATGAAATTAAAATAATGGTTAAAAATATCATTAATATATAATTAAATAATATTTAAAATCATTCATTAAAACATTTTAAATTAAATTTTCACATGAAAGAAAAATATAGTCAATCGATTTTTAAATAAAGATAGTTTTGTACAGAACAAATTTTATATTTTATATTATATGCTATATAGATGAGATTGGGAATATTAATTTGAATTAACCTTAATATCTATAAGAAAATAAAAGATATCGTTTATATTGGTTATGAACAACAAAATATCCCACAATTTAAACATTGCATAAATAGTCCCAAAATGAAAAAAGATTGTAACATAAACACTTATGAAATGTCTCATCCTTCTCAAAAAGAACTCAAACCTCCAATTTAATGAATGTATTTTTTTTAATATTTTATATAAAAATATTTATAATAAAAATTCTATGCAACATGACATTATTATTTCAAATAATAATTTTTAAAAAAAATCATGATAAAAAAATATTCCGTTAAAAATAGAATATTTTAAATTTATGATTCTATTTTACTCTCTTGATCCTTGGAATTTGGACATGGTTTCATAATATATATAATCATTATCATTACATTATTATAATAATTATTCATTATATAATATTTTTTAACCATTCATATAAATTTGTAATAAAAAACGAATTACAAGATATTCTAGATAGGGAAGTCTATACAAACACATGGGTGTAATTTTCATATTTAAATTAAATGTAAATATAGAATGTTCAATTATAATTGACCTTTATATCAACATTACTATATCTTATATGTAATATATGTGTATTAAATATATATATTTTATTATATGAAAATCAATATAAGTCACATTTCCACTTAGAGGTGGTAGTATACACATATACATGAATGAAATTGTCATTTTCCATCAGATGAGAAATTAAGAGGTATATAAGATCATATAATAAAATTATATTGATCTTTCCTAATTATAATGTTAAAACTAATTAATAATTAACATTTACTATTAATTAATGATAGTTATATAATATAAATCATATTATTATAGGAACCAGGTAGCCCATAAATATGCACGAGAACTTCATTCATTTACATTGTTATTTATATTTGTTGTGAAATTATTTTCCCATGATTATAATAATATATATTTATATTTTAAATAAAATAGTAATTTTCGTATGATAGATAATAATATTTAGTGGATTTTTATGTAAAATGATACATTATAAAGATCTGTAAGTATATATACCTCTTTATATGGACCCATGGAATGGTCGTTTAAGAAGAGAATAATATCGTGATCAATGGTATGTAATTATAAATGTAATTTTGGTAGGTTATTATCCATTTAATTGGACCATGTAATGTGAATAATATAGAATATGTCGTTTTCTTAATAAGTTAGAGTAGTGTCATACTTGTTATTGTTAAGAATTATAAAATATAATAAGGTCACATAAAAGGGAAAGTGGTTCCCGATTTAATCTATTTGAATGAATGAATGAAATATAATAAAAATATATTTTTCCAATAGGATTTAGATAGTTTTTAAAGAAATTTAATCCCATTTCCCGTTCATTTTACCCCACATTGATTCTTTTTAAAATTTCCATTGGTGCTGATTTTTTACCATGATTATTATTCCTATTGATTAAAATATATGTTTAATGTATTAAATAATAATTAATATTAAAATTCAATGTTTTCAATCCATTTTAAGTTTATTTCTCTATGTAACATAATTTTTTTTTAGATAATTGGTTACATAACATCATAAATATTTGTTGGAAAATGTATTCTTAATAATAAATTTGAGATTAAAATTTTTACATTCAATGTAAGAACCACTATAAAAATGATAAAAAAATTGAATGAATATATTTTTTAAATATTTTATTAAAATCAATAATAAATAGATAGATATAAAAATTTTCATCATAGAATCATATCTTATACATAATTTTTTTTTGAAAAGAATCACTTTGAATGTTCAAGTGTAATTATATTTATTTTCAACATATTGGATACTAATGAATTAATTTTATATTTATTGAAATGTATAAATTTCCATTATATATTTATTCATTTTAATATCAAAAAATATAACATCCATCATATATCTATGAAATTAAATAATTATAATTCTATATAACATCAATTTTATCAAAAATATCATGTCTTCTGCAATGATATATATCAACGAAATAAAGTTTATAAAAATTGGAATATAAAAAAATACCAAGGCACTTCATAAAAATTAGTTGTTTTAGAATCAGTAATGAGGAATAAAAAGGGAAAAATAGAAAAAATGTAACGAATAGATACGTTTTTAATAAAATTAGAAGAAATAATAATTCAAAATAATAACATTAATATGATTTTAGCTAGGGAATTATAAGATAAATTATATTTATTTATTTAATATTGTCATCAAAAATATTATATGACAAAATAAAATTATATATATAAATATATATTAGGAAACATGGTTATTAGAATATTATGATCTAATAACATGTTTTTGATAAATATTTTACATAAATTATCGTATTTAAATTAATTAATTAAATATCATTTTTATTATTATTTATATATATATGTACCAATTATAAAAATATTTAATTTATTATGGTATCTAAATTTCCCGTATTAATTGTAAAAATTAAATAATTTTTAATATGGATCATGAAAACAACATTTTTGGTCGTTTAGATTCATTTTAGGAGAATTAGGGGAATTAATTGATGTTATGATACATGATGAAAATGTGATCTTTAAAAATACT
Organism: Viscum album; assembly: GCA_963277665.1. Lineage (NCBI taxonomy): Eukaryota > Viridiplantae > Streptophyta > Magnoliopsida > Santalales > Viscaceae > Viscum > Viscum album. The sequence goes on along the minus strand of OY728143.1, from coordinate 338,935,207 downwards.
TTAAGTGAATCGCAAATAACATTTTCCGGAATAGAACATATCAGAGCCCTCTATTTATCAATATAGATACGTAACACTAAAAAAATAACTAAAATTTGATTTATTGATTTGGATTTGTATGTGGGATTTTAGATGATGATTTTGATTACTATAATATATGAGTGAAATCAAATTGAACCTTCAAAAGATGAATGAAAAAAATAAATTGGGATTATAAATCTGACATGATGATAGTTCCTGATATAATTTCTATTTTTTATACCCTAAATTCTTTTTCTGTTAATATTTACAAAAACTACAATGTAAAATGATATTCCACGGAGATAATAACATGAAGTTCATGTTTCGGTAAACAACTATGATAAAATAGAATATTGGAGAATGAAATATGTTGTATTGCGAAAAATGAAATTTGGAACCTAATATATTAATTATGAATCGTCAATTTTATATCACCAAAAAAGGTGATTGTGTTGAAGATGATATGATGAAAACAATTTTAATTACTACATAAGGATTAACAATGATGTATCTTGTTCAATATAATGAACATTACTCAATGTTACATTATTGAGGTCTCTTTAATATTTATTATGATGATACATTAGATGATAATATTTACTGTAAATTTTAAATTATTTATTTTATGGTATGATTAAAAAAATGATTAATGAATAGTTAATTCCTTTTTAGGACATCATGAGGTAATGATGAACTATTCATCTCAAGAGACATTCCAATGATATTCTTGATAGATAAATTCTATGAAAAGGATTTTCCATGGAAGATGGTAGATTGATATATTATAAATTCATGTCACATTTTGAACAATACTATTTATATACACTAATAAAGGTGCATGGGTTTATATTTACTCTATTATATATATAGTAAATACCAAATTGTGGTTAGAGTGTAATAGTGAGTCTGAAAAAAACATAGTTATTCATCCCTTATTTTATTATATAATTGGTGAGAACAAGATAAATAATTGTGGATCAACTAAAAAATTGTTTCTATTTCTAAGGGAATGCTACTTCTCTTGAATTATGTTTTTATGGTGTAAACACATTAAAATATTGGGTGTATAACATATGTTATTGGATGATCATGATCAATGTAAGGAAAATCAGTAAATTTATTTATGTTATTTCCGAGAATGTATTTATCACAACACCACCTCCACTTGGGAGATGTTCTTCACAATTATGACCATATACACATTCATTGAACTGGATTATCGGATGTAAAAGTTGTATACCTAGTTCCCTTAATACCTTTTTTGTTGTTTGGGATTTATATTATCAGTATTGCGATGAGGGTGTACACCAAAGGGTGTCAAAATATTTGAGTACTATACACAATTCAATTTCTCATAACACATATATGTAAAATTTATTCCTCTATGTTGTATGCATGTGGTAAATCTAGTCATGGTGAAAAATGAATTGAGAGTATATCATTCAATATATAATTTCTTTACACTATGGTGAATGATTTGGTGCATTTTTTAGGTCCTATACTATTACTATGTTTTGAGTATTATTATATATGTCCCATGACTATATGAGAATATGAATCTTAATGATAATTTCTGTTTTGAGATTGGTGGATGGTAAATTCATAAATATAATAGATGGATAAAAATTATATGAGTTGTAATATCTTATTATGGTGTTTCAGCTTTAGTTTATTCCCTTGGATGTTTCTTGGGAGATCATATACGTCTCAATATCGTTGGGATATGAAAAGTTTGTTTGGGTGAAACATCCTTGGGTGCACAATTAGTTAAACTCATGCACCAAAAATAGGTGTCTTGTTTTCATAGGAACATGGTTTTTATAAAACAATTTATGAGACATGGATAACCACAAAAAAGTATAAAATATATTGTAAATCCATTTTTTGTAGTTGGAGTATATTTTATTAAAACATTCACCTACATAAGTGAGACAGAGTAAATGAGATAGTGGGATATTTTTGGTAAATGCGTCGTTAATTAAACCATATATCCAAACCATTCACATTATTAAAAGAGTAAAATAAATTTTTTCTTCTTGAATATTTAATTTTTTTAACTTTATTTCCTAAACCCATGAGGCTAAAACCCCTCACGATCGAACATCCCTATCCTATCGACTACCCATGTGATATAACATTTATTTCATGTATATTTTAAGACATATAAAATTTTATTTATTTCTATGTTTAATAAGGCACATCATATTATATATTTTATTCATTATTTTTATTCCCATGTGAATAATCATATGTTTATCAAAACATTATATATTTTCGATTAATTTATGTTTTTAATTGATATCCTATAATCAAAGTTGAACCAGGAGTTCACATTGGATGAGTGGACTCTAATGAGCCTTATGTTTGTGGTCCCTTAAATTTATGACTTACACATTTATCGTTTGAGTATTTATAATGTGTGGTAATGTGGGCCATCCCATGTATTTGTTTAGTTTTATTTTAGTTCATAACATTTACATTGTTTTAACATACGTTATATTATAAAATTCCTTGAATATTTATTAATTGTAATTCCAATATGAATGATTAGTGGTTGAAATAAGCATGAAATGGATTATAATGTGATTAAATTATGAATCTTTATTTTAATGGATCATAATGGAATATTTGTTGGGACAAGTGATTAGTTAATCTCATTACACAACCATAGTTAAATGTATGATTATTTTGTCTTTGAATGAGTTCAACAAAATGGTTACCATTAAATGATATATGGTGACACTATAAATAGTCAGGTAATGGTAAAATCCCAAAAATAACATTGTAAGTGGATGATATGTTTTTGAGGTGATTAATGATTGTAATTATGGTAAATATGGAATTAAAAGAGATATATAGAATGATATTCCATGGGGTTGGTAATTTTGGTAAAGACATCTCTTAACGATTTCCTAAGGGACTCCATTCATAAATGATTCATTGATGCAAATAAAAAATAACATTTGTTGAAAAAATCATTTTAAATTACTGTATATTTGCGGGGTGGTGGGTTTCAATACAAATATTGTTTCCATAAAGTCCATATAGACCATGACTATTGTGGAATTCCATTTGTGGGAGTTTCTATCCACATTGTGACTTACATGAATACCATCAGATGATGAATCCACTAGATTCATAGTCTCCGAATAATATATAATTTCATGGGAATTCCATTGCATAATATATAGATTTTTATCACAAATTTGATGGGCTATAATACCATTGGATAATGTTGTTTAATCCAATAGATTAATGTTATGGATTCATATGTTTTACCTTTGTTTGATGTCATGGGTTGAGATCCCATAATTCAATATTATTTAATTTGGGTGGAAGAAATTGGGTGTATTTTAGGTCTTCTAATAAATCCACGATTATATATATTATACACAGTCCCTTGAGTTCATAATAGATTCATACAATAGTGTAATTTCAAGGGTCACTAGCCTTGGATTCCAAATGGAAATTATTTTATGGGAATTCCCACTTGACACATCTGGATTCCTATAACATATTATAATTTTGATATATATATAATTATTTTTAATAATAAGTAATAAAAAACATATTTTAGGTAACATACTTATATAAACTATAAAATGATGAATCTGGTATAATCTGATTTTGGGTGTTAACACTGAACCTCGTAATCACTTATATATTTCGACCATTAAATTTTTTTCCAAATAATTAATTATTAAATTGTTTCTAGTAATATGTTAATAATATTTATTTACATAATACAAAAATAATTATATACATTATATATATATTATGGAATATGTTCTTTGAATCCTATATAGTTATATTAACAGCCTTTTCAGGATTCCAAGGCACATGGTTAAACAAGAAAAATACTCTTTGTTTACAGGTAAGTGTTCTGGGAAACATTCGATGTTGTTTATGTTTTGTTTTCATAGATTGGTGTAAATAAGGTGGGACAATGATGGAATCAAGACTATACTGGAGTGGTGTCGAAAATCTATTTTATTTTTCTCTATTTTTATTTTTTATATGTTACACATCCACAGTAAATTAGTTTTGGTATGTTTGATATACATTCTACTATAACATCTAATACAGATTTCAATTTTTGGAACTACCCATTTTTATTAGAGATTTTTATTTTTAATAGATTATAGTTATTTTTATGTTTTACAATATATACTCTAATAATTAAGGTATATTCTCAATGATGACATCACATTCCCACCATGTTTTTCCACTGCCACTAAGCTTGAGACAGTGATATGCGTCTTCTTGAAGTTGAGATTACCTATCTCTATGGTCAAGATGATAAAAAATGGTATCATATTTTTTTATTCATATTCTATCAAACATGACATGAAGCTATTACATATTAATGGTAAAGTTGTGGTATTTATTTTTTCACACCTGGTGAAAACAGATGTTTTTAGGTGTGGGAATAGTTGTTCATGGAATTTGATGTTATGGATTTCATTATTTTCTCCCTATGTGTGGCACATGATTTGATGTGTTATGGTTCTATGGTAAATTACTTCATGTGTAAGTCTAAGAATGTAGATTCTGTGAGTACATTTATTATGATATAAATATATGATTTTTAAACAATTTGTTTATTAGAAGCTAATGATATATTCTTTTTGTCTAGATGAATTATATGTATTTTATAATTAATTGATACATTTATTAAATATGGTTAATGATTTCTAGTGATTATGAAATTATTTTTTATATATTATTTCTATTTTTAATATACATTAAATATGGATATTGGTTTTGAAAAATGTAAGAAACATCCTATATTGGGTTATATATAAACTATTTTTTTGGAATAATTCATGAAAATTTATAGGGATTATATTATGATATATATAGGAGGATAGGAATGGAATGGTGATGGTATTTTCTAAAACATTTCAATTAGAATCAAATAATGTATTCTCCAATATTGACATTGATGTAAACATTATTAAATCATGTTGATGAAATTTCAATGCAATTCACTGCCTAGAAAAAATGTAACAATAATTCTTGAAAGAATAATAATGATTTGTTATATTGAGTTTTTGGATAAATATAGTTCCATTAAATTGTATATAAGTCACTTAACAAAATTTATTGTGAATAATACCCTATTTGATCCAGCAATAGGAATTTATAAATCATGATAAAACTTGACTAAATAATTTGTAAATATAGTATTCTAATGATTATTAACCAGGTTGTGAATATGGAAATTTTATTTTGTGGTAATTTAAATCCTTTGGAATTTTTTTGTTACATGACGAATTATGGTTGGGATAAATATAATTTATATAAAGAATTTATCACTAACTTTTTCTCAAAACATATTAAATGAAATATATCTAACCAAATCTAGAATTGGAAAACTATAATATGGTTAATAATTAATGGTCCATGTTTATAAAATAAAAAATCATTGAATGATGAGGTGTCTTAGAGGTATTATATGATTGACATTACGATATTAATAATAGTGGGGAGTAGGAGAGATCCTAGATTTTGAGAACCATGATAATGGTGTTTGGAATGCTTGATGCTCTGTTTCCTTGAGATGAGGACTACTGATAACCCTCATATATTGACCACTATAAGGATTGGTTTAGGGGATGGGTGGAATTACCTAGTGATTCTTGATAGTAAAATTGGTTTAGTGATATGTTGCATTGTTACCATTGAGGGCAACTGATGAGAAGGATTATTCCGTCCATGTGGAATGTATTTAGTGATGTAAGGACATCATAGACCTGGGTTTATATAGTTAATACCTTTTAAGGAAACAAAATTTTATCAAAGTTGTTGTTATGAAAACACTATGATGGGGATTTGTGACTAGCTTCATTTTAATGGAAGGATCATCTACATTCCTTACCATGATAGTAGTGAATGTTTTTTGGGTGAAAAGATGCGTCATAATTAGGAATCCCAGGGTTCTAGATAAATATCTAGATATGATTGGATATCATGTCCTCTCCCATAATGTATGTATGGTTTTTTATTTTTTAAATGAGTTTATATGATACATAATTAATGTGAAACCGAAATTCTGGGATTATTGTTTGCCACGTAGTTTAGCATGAGATTTTAGGAACACAATTATAAAATCTCGGAAAATTCATCATGTTCTATATTTTGGTCAAGATTTGGTGTGTGATACTTGGGTCTCAATGATACTAGATTGTACAAGGGTGATCAATCATTATCTTGATGAAATTGAAATCATGTTTTGACTAAAGATCTGTTCTTCTATAGTGTGACATGTTGTGTGTTATAAGAGAATTAGATCCTTTATTGATTTTAAATGTGTAATCACATGTGTTAAGAATAATAGATATCATGGTTTAGGGTTTAGGGAAGTAACGATGTTGTGAAAATCCTTGTTTTTTATAAACACATCAGGTATCATAGTGAGACAAGTGTTATAGAGTTGCATTGTGGGGGGGACACATGTTGATTGGTGGTTGTGTTATTGACCGTAAAATAATTGTAGTTCATAATTATATATAAATATACTGAGTGAAATCTTGGATATGAAAATATAATATTAAAAAAATGAATAGTGATATAGGCATGTGATTTTTTCTATGATTTAACATGACTCATGGGAGTGTGATTTTTGTTTCATTTATGTTTAGTGTGGGAGTGTGGGCCTATGTGATTTGATGGATAAGGGAAGTGTGTTTTGGTAGGTGACGATCCTATCATATTTTGGGAGGGTGAGTGGCTATGTATGTTCTAATGTCCAATGACCTAGGTGAGGCATTGTGGGCCTACACACCATATGTTTGGATGGGATAGAAAATAACCTAATTTAGTAGGGTTAGAGTCAGTTCAAGCCAATGTGATGTGGCATGGTAGATCTAATAGATCAATAATGTTATGGTTTTAATAGTATTTTGGATGTTTTTCAACTATAGTGAGATGATTCTATTAATGGATTGAACCTGAATGTGTCAAAACTCTAGGAGTTATCTATGGGATGGAGATTAGTACAGATCCCACTATAAAATGTGGAGGGTTTGAAATACTCTTTTGATGAATCTTGATGATAACTATGGATGGAATTCCATGAGTTCATAATTTTAAATGATTAATTTATAGAGTGGTGATCTATTTTAATGAATATTAAAACACTTGAACATTATGTTCCTGATAGATTGGTTGTGATACATTAAATTTGGGTGATTTACAATGGAATAATAACACGAGAGTTACAATAGTAGAAACTATCATGTCATTTATGGGAATGGGAACCTAGTTTTGGAAATTTTACTAGTATAAAAGACTACAAATAGATGGGCATGATGGAACAAAATGCTGGTGCACCAGCATTTCATGTATAATTTAGACAACTTAGAGAAAAATAATGATTTTATTTACATGAAAATTAGGGGGAGTCTATCCTTCCTTTTGATGATATGATGAATTAATGTTATCAAATCATGGTTTAGTTGGAGGATTACTGTTTCCAATGTGATATCATGGTGTTTAGTAAAAATATAGAGTGTTTTGATAGTGTAATCACAGTGTAGTTCTTGTTATAACTCAGTGTTATAAGATTATCATGGGATGAATCTTATGATAATGTTGTCTTTCTCTATGGTTTAATGGTACATTTGTAATAAAATCATTTTTCTTTAGTATAAGGTTGGTTGGAGTAGGTCTAAACACCTATTTTTTTATTTTATGTTATAGGATTGGTAACTCATTAGGAATTCCCATATAGAATAAATAGTAATTTTTGAGAGCATTAGAGGTCATTCATGGAATATCCAATGAGTTCCAGATATTCATGGATGATAGAAGAATGTTCATTTTTCTTAAAGATTGAAAATAAATACAAGTACAAAATATGGAAAATAATTATCATATGTGGTAGTATATAACATGTAGGAAACTAAACCTATGATTTCATTAAAAATGGTATTATTGTTTTTATGGGAAATTTTATTCGTGTAGAGTATTATGGCTATGAAATTTCGATATTGTCATAATGATTGTAGAGGAGAGTTATCTACGCTTTATGATAAGATTAGTGATAATTTAATTGTGTCCTATGATATATAGTATCATGCGAACAATATCATGATGGTATGGAGTTAAATGTCAACAATGATCATGCCATATTATGAAGAGTATTTGGTTTTGGTAGTGGAACTCAAGATGCTCTTTAGGCATTTTGAAATGAAATTTTGGTGTTATAAAATTGTTTTAGAAGAATGAGTAAATAAGATGTGAGTGGAACCCCATTAATGTTTGGGTGATAATTTGGTTGAAAACCCATAATTAAATGGGTCAGAAGTTTTATGGTGGAGAGTTTATAAGGGCCACACCTATGTGAGCATTTTAATATCAAGGATAATTTTTGTTTTGAGTTTGGTGGATGGAATGTTTAGAAAATCAAGCGTAATAAAAATAACATATGAGTTAAAATATAATAATGCGGTGTTTTTTATGTGGGTTTACTAAGGATTGGAAATTACTTCTTTTATATAATACTTATGAGATTAAATTTATAAAATTTAAAATTTGGGGGGGGGATTCCTAGGTTGTATGGATTTCACACGGTCAGTGCAAACCATGCACACTAATTGAGAGGTCTTGTTTTATGTAAACGCAATTTGATTAAATAGTGTGATTAACTATAAAAAAAATCAAAACACCACAAAATATTGACTATCCCTTTCTCAGGATTATGTAATGATTTTTAAAAATATTTTTAATACCCCTAAAAAATAGGGTACCCACTATATTGGGATACCAATTATTAGAGAATGGTGAATTAAATCATGCATCCAAACCATGGGCCTCTTTAAAATTTGGGAAATTACATGTTTTTTTCGTTGATATTTAATTTATTGGGGATTATGTTCCTCCATATTGGCTAAATCCCCTTACACATGACCTTCTGAATCGCCTTCCTTTCTCATGGAAGATATCCTTCACTTTTGAAGTATTCAAGTGTCAATACATGAAATATAGATCGAGAGGCGAGGATAAATATCATATTCTATCAAATCTATATTAATTTTCCATTAAATCTATATTTTACTAGATTAGTATAAAATAAGAATGTTTTCTATTTTTTACACCTTTTCAATTTATTTCCATGTACTTTAACACAAAAATGATTTTAGATATGAACGCCATTTTGAGTCCAGGGTATGTGGTCTAATTAATTAAATCTATAGTCACTCCTCATATACATTTATATGTATAGTATGGTTTAGATGACTCCTACATCCATATGCTGTGTTTAATTATAGTTTATATGTTTGATATAGATTTATACAAATATCCCTTATAAAATTCATCTAATGTTTTAAATGAGTACTTCTGAGTGGAATTCATAGTTGTGAAATTATCCTTTAATTTCAAAAAATATAACCAAATTCCTTAATGAGTTTTTAATTTTACATGTGGTAAATTTGGTTAGAACTTCGGGCTGTGTAATGGAATTTCACAACTGTTTATAAATGATTTTCAATTAACCATTGAAGTGATTCGAATTAAATGATAACCCAAAAACAATATGTAGTTACCTAAGAAATAGTTCTATAATGGTAAATGAAAAGGTAATGTCTGAAACAATATATGGTTTAAGGATAATATATGGTAAATATGTTTAATCTATATATTTTCCACAAATATGAAATATAAAATTATGTTCTGAAAGTCATGGGATGCAATTATTATTATTTTTATAAAATGATCCATGAAGAGTAACCTAGGGAGTTTTCCCTTAAAAGAAGTGTTGTTTCAAATTGAAATAAAATGTATTGTAGATAATTATTAGAAAAATGTTTCATGGTATGTTCATTGTTAGGAATTCCATGAAAGTATTCCAAAGACTATATATCGACATATTGTTTCGTATATTGCGTTGTGTATGCCTTAGATTTCATAAGGTAATACCTTGAGTTCAGTGGTGTGATGAAAACATTAGATTCATGGAGGTCCACTTTTATGTAATTCCATATGAAGTCCACTGGATTTAGATTAGATTAATTATTATTAATGACTTGGGGAGGATCTGAATTGTATTTTTGTAATTAATGTATTTACCATGATTCACATATTAATGTTTTAGATTCATGAGGGATAACCTTATCAGATATCATAGGATGATTTCAACATATAGATATTTGATTCACTTGGGTGAAATTCATCAAATGTGAACCCCTAATTCCATTATATAAACTTGTAAGTTTTTTCAAGATTTATTCATAATTTTTGATAGCTACCCTAGGATAGTTTATTTCTAAGTGTAACGCACTATTGATCCACACAAAAATATTTTAATTGAATTATTAGCTGATCCATGTGGATTATGAAGAATTATTTTTATTTTTTCCCATGTAATCATACAGTAGAACTAGTTTTATGTTCTATATTTTAATTCATTTATAGATATACACAAAGGATGTCACGACCCGTCCTCGGGGCTCGTGTCGTGACTACTCGAAGCCCACCTTCCATAGGACAGGGGCTGGCGACTAGCACCAAAGGTGTAAATCTCGATAATTGGGAAGGCATTGCCTTATAAAAGTAAACAAAACACCACAGAGTACAAGAGGAAGTAAACACTAAGTAAAAAAGAAGTACTAAAAAGGAAAAGGGCTAGAATAAAAACCCAACTGAAAAGTACAGCTACAACTGAATGGATGTACAATAAGAAATAGACAACAGCTAGAAGAAAAGAATTTGCTCCTGGGTCGTCCTCCTCGGATCCTACCTGAAGGGTAGGTACAGATAGCGCAGCTCCTGGATCGTCCACCACGGATCCTACCTGAAGGGTAGGTACAGATAGCGCAACTCCTAGATCATCCACCACAGATCCTACCTAAAGGGTAGGTACATATAGAATCCACAACACTCTTTCCCATCAATCTCCTCCGAGTATCATCTCGTCGTGAAGTCCACTTCCTAATACTGACTCGTCGTGAGTTCCACCTCCGTGTATCGTCCAGTCTTCAAACACTCGACCTCCGTCAGCACTGCCCGTCGTCTGCAACCAACACAATGAGTTGCGGGCATAGCCCGTGTAGGGGTGAGTATAATGATACTCAGTAGGTACCCCGAGTCCCTCAAGGTCTCACAAAAACCAACAAGGATAACCACAAAGAAGATATCAACAGATAACCTCTACTTAGGTATATGCCCATACATATACCTAAGTTATAAAGTATCCCATCTCAATCATGAGGAAACACAAAGATTATGAAATCAACGGATAAACACTACCCATGTATATGCCCATACATATACCTAAGTTATCAAGTGACCCATCTCAATCATGAGGTAAACAAAAAAGGTCATAGACTCAGCTCAAACCAGGATTTTCATTATCGAAACCGTAACTGCTGAAGAGCCCCGTATCTGGAGTGTACTATGTTCCTGTCATGACTCTGAGGTACTGTAACTAACCTAATACTACTTAGGTACTCCTCCTGTCGATTACTGCGGGTCAGCCACCCAAACACAGTAGTGCTTCCCGCCCAGGGTATGCAACCCAAACACACTAGTGCACACCCACTAATAGCCTACAGAGGTACTCTCCGGACGAGTACCGTGGGTCTGCACTGTCACACATGTAGTGCTCCATCCTCCATGAGTATGCACCCAAACAAAGTAGTGCTCCGTCCACTGGGCTAGTCGACTCACTCCATGTCGAGTGGGTCAAGCAGTCGTCAGGTCTCAGCCGGCTACACGGTCTCCGTACTCCGAACGCTCATCTTCGGGAGGGTCCTCTCCACGAGCTACAGGTCGATACTCCAAGTATCTCAATGTACCTCAAAAAATTATCTCAAAGGACCGCTTCGTCATAGGGGTCTCAACGCAACAGACGGCGCGTCAATCGGACGCCTGGTCTGTGAGTTATTAGCCTTTTCATCCTAGGGGCCCGGTTGGTTTCATGTGCGAGCCAACCCCGCCGTATCTCAACTATACCCCAAACTCTCATATGGTATACTCAAAAGGACCGTTTCTCAACAAGATCACTAACGCCGCTGACAGTTTGTCAAACGGACGTCCAATCTGAAAGTTATCAGCTTTTTTGTTCCAGGGGGCTCGGTTGGATTTCAGGTACAATCCAACCCGGCTATATTCCAACAACTTTCAAACCTCAGTTGAAGTATACCAAAAGTTCAGTATCATCAAGAGAAATCCAACAAAGTCTACGACACGTCAATCAGACGTCCGGAGCACATGTTATAAGTGTTTCCACTCCGAGGGCCCAGTTGGATTCATGTTTGTTCCAACCCAGTCATACTTCAAATGACACCGTTTAACCAAACTGGTCACACCATTGCAATCCATACGGAAAAAAACACGAGATGGACTACCCATTGGCCCCAAACGGATAGCCAGTGAAAAAGTTGCATTTCACCGCATCATGCGCGAACCGGGCCTCGTGGGGTCCGCACATCAACCTTGACTTAAATATCGAAAATTAGTATTGAAACATCTGTCATAATTCCATGGTGGCAACGTCACAGACGGTTCATCATTCCGACACCGTATGAGAGAGATATGTCTGATACATGATCCCGTAATAATAATAATATTATTATTATTCGGTGTTTCATGGCCCCGTACCACGAACTAGAATTTAGTACCCAACAATAGAATTGAATCGACCATATTAATGAAGGGATTATATCGCCACTGATGGAAAGCCAATTGGACGTCACACACATGAGTTTTGGTGGGTCGAAGATTTAATAATAATATTAAATCTATTATTTTTCGAGCGCTTCAGGTAACCGATCAAAAAACCTGAAAATGATATCCAATATTGGATTCATAAATTCTGTCTCGAAGTCATGGTCGCACTGCCACTGAGGGTTCGTGAAACCGAGATCGCACGAAGAAGTTACGGACAAAAAAGTGTATTATCATCAAAATGAATAATACAATTATTATATTATTAATTTTAATTTATTTCTTTCAAATACCCCATGTCACGCACCACCCATCTTCATTCACCACCCTTCTTTACTCATGGCAGCCACCTTTCGCTGCCCACCCAACTGCGCCTCCAGATCCTTCCGTAGTCCATTTCGACTTCGATATAACTCCGAAAAAAGATACGAATGCATATCCTTGATCCTCGGGTCGAGATCCTCGTGTCTGTATGTCGCGCTCAGGGAAACATTGAGTTTTGTCCATTAATAAATATTTGGACGCCTCCTTCCGTGAGCCATTTTGGCTTCGTTCCAAGCCTAAAAAATTAAACGATTGCATATTTGTGATCCTTACGTCGAGGGCTTCGCATCTATATATTGCGCTCATCAAAACTTCGTGTTTCCAGCATCAATAAATATTTCAATGCCTCCTTTAGCGAGCCATTGCAGTTTAGTTCCATGCCCGAAAAATTAAACGATCTCATATTTTTGATCCTTGCATCCAGGGCTTCACATCTATATAATGCGCTCAACAAAACTCCCTGTTTCCAGTGCTAATAAATATTTGGACATTGAAGAACGCATGAAGAAAACATGAAGAATAAAAAGAAAAAGGAGAATGGTTTATATGCGGTACAATGACCATGTTCATTTGGTCATCATCATCATGAATTTAAGATATGAAGAATCAATAAAAGAAATTCAATCATATATAAAAATCCCTACCTCGAAATTGATGTGGCACATCGTCGAGTCGCGGAAGTCGAACGTCGCGGTAGAATGGTGTTGATTCCGTCATTTTCGAAGGAGGATTCATTGTTGTAGATGATGCTCCTCACTAACGGTGTCTTCTTCCATGATGTGGATGAATAAGAGGAGTTGAAGGTGTGAATCATTCATCGCCGGGAGAAGATGTTCCTCATTGGATGGTCGATGTTCTTAGTTTTAAGAGACGAACACCCTTTTCAATTTCACTAGAGCTTCCCCCAAAATCCGAACACAACATGTTCCAAAATAATATATTGGCCAAGATATTATTTTAATCACCCAAGTTATTCAAAATTCAAACAACTTAATTAATTAATTAAATAGTTAGAATTCATTGATTAACATGTGTTGGCCACATTAAAGTGGAAGAGAGAGGGTGGTGAAGAGTTTCCACAATTAATTACAAGGGGAGTTAAAGAGGGGCTTCAAGGAGTTAAGGGAATGTGAAAATATGGGGGCTCATGTGGGCTCCACCAACCTTAGATATTTTTCCATGGAAAGTTAGGTGGGGTGTGAGCCCCACCTCCAACTTCCATTTAGAGGAAACAACATCCACTTAAATAAAATTGATTCACAACAATTATATTTATTTTTTATTGAATCCCCAATTTTTAACTACCATATACGTCAAAAGGAAACTGCGATAAATGTCCCCTTAAGTGAATACTGGCGCCGCGAGTTCATCGGTGCCCTCGGATTTCAATTCCGATCATCGGTTTAAAAGATATAAAAACCCGCTCGTTCGTTCATTGAACGTACCCGAAAAAAAGTTCGGAAAATTATTATCAGTCACCATTGTCCCGCACTAGTCATGGTCTGGCTATGCCTAAGTGAAACACGCCCCAACGAATCCAACAATACTCTCGGATTTTCAATCCGAGTTAACATTTAAAAGATTTTAATTTTACAATAAAATAATTGTCATGTAATTATTTTATTTGCGGCCAAAAACTAAATTTTTCTGGTGGCTCGCGCCGGCCAAAGTTATTATCTGCATAAATAAATCATGCCCTCACGAGTTCAGCAGTTGTCTCGGATTTTTAATCTGAGCTACCGTTTGTGAGTAATAATCATTTGAAAAAGAAAATATTTTATTTAATTATTTTATTTACGGTTATTCCATTTTTGAAATTTCTCACAGGAGACCCGCACCGACTAAACTTAAGTCGCGCCTAGGGTAAACCCTCCGTTTTGAGGGCAACAGTGACCTCAGATTTCTGATCTGAGTAACCATTTAAAAGTTATTACACTTTTTCAGTAAAATTGATTTCACAAGTTAATTTAAGCATAAAAAAACTTCTGAAAATTATTCCAGGCACACAGGGCCTCAGAATCAGGTGCCGTCTGAAACCATGCACTCACAAAATTCCAGTGAAATTGTGAAAAAAAATTCTTTGAACATTCTGGGTCTTTACATTACTCCCACCTCAACGCTTTACGTCCCCTTAATGCTTCAACACATAATAGGGGAAACAAAAAGTGGTACTAAGCACACATCTGAGCCTTACGCTCCCATGTTCTCTCCTAGAGGTTCCTGTGATGCCTGGAGTTTCCTTTTCACCAACCAAGGAAAACCCTTCCCATCGTTGTAAGTAAACCACAACCTTTTTTCCTAATACCGTCAATCCGTGTATGAACTGTGATTGCCCATTCCATTACCAAAATAAGGTCATAAGGCCTTGACGCTGTCACCAAGAGGTTCCAACTGAAACTCTCTCCTCAAGGGTCAGATCACACCTGTCGGCGTAAGTGTGTTTATCGAGTCTCCTCTCAATGGTAACTCTAGACGTGAGGTTCAAGTCAACAGTTTTAACCAGAAAATCTAGGTCTGGGACAAGATTTGTGGAAGGAAGGAATGATTGGTACCTATGTCTATTGATATGGTAGCTCGTAGTAGACACAGACCGTTCCTCAAATCATTCTTAGAGCCCTTGGGTCACACTCCATGACCACATGCAACTATTCTCTTCCCCTACCCTCCAGCTCCTTGAGCCTGGTGGGGACTACAATGCCGGGTGGTTGTAACATGTCGAAATGTACACCACCTCATGCTGTACTCTTAGATCTGCTTCCATATCTACTACTCTACAGATTCATCTATCCTTAACCCATCCTCTTCTTGAAACATTTTACACACCCATGTCTCTGAGACTGGCGCCAATTCCATGCTCTTCTACTGCTATCATTTTCTAGCTGTATCCGTTCAACCAAGAACATTCAAACACAAAGGTATTCTCTAGCTCTGAGGTTTGAGCTCTAAAGAGCTGATATTATCATAGTCATCAAGTACCAGGAACGATCAGTACGCCTTGATGAATAGTCAGCTACCGACATGTCATCCTGCCGAAGCTGTATAAGCTATAGAAACCACTCAGCAACCTCCTCAAGCCATTCCTCAGCCGCCAATGAGTCAGGTACACCTCCGAACTTGAGGTTATCTGATATTAGAACACGTGTAAGGCATTAATCATACATGTGTCACCTACCGGTGATGTCGGTTGTAACTGCTGACCAACAGGTAGTGATGTATACATGACACACTACTCGAAGGAACTATCTCAGGCATCGGTCCACGTACCGAAGCCTCATCACTATATGGACCATCCTCATGGTAATTCACTAGAAAACACTAGTGGACATGTACCCCATCCACTCTACTGATGTCTCAGCTAGGTGGAAAACACTAGCAATCGCCTCCAGCCAGTTCTCTGCTGTCTGGGAATCTTTCTCGCCTCGTAACCACGGAGGCCTATGGTGCTGGAACTCGTACAATGCGCTCTGCCAGCATGCACTTCCCACTAGTACGGCTGGTAGCATATGCTGCCCAATAGGTGGTGGTGTTGCTGGTACACCACCCAAGGGTGCCAACATAGTAAAAAGGGCCCTACACCAGAGCCTCGTCACTTGGTGGGTCGTCATCGTGTACTATCTCAGAACTCCAACAGACTATCTGCATGGAGACATCCTGAACAGATACGACACGTTAAACGATTTATACCTGGTGAGATTACCTGGTTTGAGCTGACATTAAAACTCTTGGAAACACAGACACAATCAGTGTTTTCGTGCACAATATCGGAAATCATTTTTTAGGGTCCCGGTGTACGGATACGTCGGCCACTGCACCAACACTGGACTCCCTGAACTGAAAACCACACTTGATACCCTTAACACTATTGCTTCATAGAAAGGGAATATCACAGTTATAAGTTCTGCGGTAGAATCGAATCCTCTGATACCAATTTGTCACGACCAGTCCTCGGGGCTCATGTCGTGACTACCCCAAGCCCACCCACCATAGGCCAGGGGCTGGCGACTAACACCAAAGGCGTAAATCCTGATAAATGTGAAGGAATTGTCTTTATAAAATTAAACAAAACACCATGGAGTACTAGAGGAAGTAAACACTAATTACAAAAGAAGTGCTGAAAAGGGAAAGGGAAAGTATACAAACCCAACTGAAAATTACAGCTACAATTGAATGGAAGTACAAAAGAAAAAGACAATAACTGGAAAAAAAGGAAGCAGCTCCTAGGTCATCCTCCTCGTATCCTACCTGAAGGGTAGGTACAGATACCGCAGCTCTTGGATCGTCCACCACAGATCCTACCTGAAGGGTAGGTACAGATAGCCTCCACAACACTCTTGCCCGTCAATCTCCTCTAATTACCATCTCGCCATGAATTCCACCACCTGATACTGACTAGTCGTGAGGTCCACCTCTGGGTATCGTCTAGTCTTCGAACACTCGGCCTCCGTTAGCACCACCCGTCATCTGCAACCAACACAATGAGGTGCAGGCATAGCCCGTGCAGAGGTGAGTATAATAATACTCAGTAGGGACCCCGAGACCCTCAAGGTCTCACTAAAACCAACAAGGATAACCATAATGAAGATATCAATAGATAACCTCTACATAGGTATATGCCCATACCTATACCTAGGTTATCAAGTAACCCATCTCAATCATGAGGAAACACAACGATTATGAAATCAACGGATAACCACTACACATGTATATTCCCATACATATACCTAAGTTATCAAGTGACCCATCTCAATCATGAGGTGAACACAAAAGTCATAGACTCAGCTCAAACCAATATTTTCATTATCGAAACCGTAACTACTGAAGAGCCCCGTCTCTGGAGTGTACAGTGGTCATGTCACGACTCCGTGGTACTACTCACAAACCTATGAATTCTGAGGTACTCCTCCTATCGAGTACCGCTGGTTAGCCACCCAAACACAGTAGTTCTTCCCGTCGGGGGTATGCCACCCAAACATAGTTGTGCACACCCCCTAATAGCCTGCAGAGGTACTCTCCGGACGAGTACTGCGGGTGTGCACTGTCACACAAGTAATGGTCCATCCTCCATGTGTCTTCACCCAAACAAAGTAGTGCTCCGTCCACTGGGCTAGTCGACTCACACCAAGTCGAGTCGGTCAAGCAACCATCAGGTCTCAGCCGGTTACACGGTCTCCGTATTCCGAACGCTCATCTCTGTATTCCAAAAGCTTGTCTCCGGGAGGGTCCACTCCACGAACTACAGGTCGATACTCCAAGTATCTCAATTTCCCACGAAGAAATATCTCAAAGGACCTCCTCATCATAGGGGTCTCAATGCAACAGACGACCCGTCAATCAGACGCCTAGTCTGTGAGTTATTAGCCTTTTCGTCCCAGGGGCCCGGTTGGTTTCGTGTGCAAACCAACCTGGCCATATCTCAACTATACCATGAACTCTCATAGGGTATACTCAAAGGGACCGTTTCTCAACAAGATCACTAACGCCGCTGACGGTTCGTCTAACGGACGTCCAGACTGAACATTATCAGCTTTTCCGTTCCAGGGGTCTGGTTGGATTTCGGGTTCAATCAAACCCGTCCATATTCCAAAAACGTCCAAACCTCAGGAAAAGTATACCAAAAGTTTAGTCTCATCAAGAGGAATCCAACAAAGTCGACGGCATGTCAATCAGACGTCCGAATCTCAAGTTATAAGTGTTTCCGCTCCGAGGGCCCGGTTGGATTCATGTTCGATCCAACCCAATCATACTTAAAATTACACCGGTTAACCAAACTGGTCACACAATTGTGATCCATACGGAAAAACACACGAGATGGAATACCCATCGGTCCCAAATGGATAGCCGGTGAAAAAGTTTCATTTCACCGCATCATGCGCGAATCGGGCCTCATGGGGCCCGTGCCTCAACCTCGACTTAAATATCCAAAATTAGCCTTGAAACATCCGTTGTAATTACAGGGTCATAACGTTGCAGACTGTTCATCATTACGACACCGTATGAGAGAGATATGTCCAATACAAGATCCTGTAATAATAATATTATTATTATTCGGTGTTTCATGGCCCCACACCACGAACTAGAATTTAATATCCAACATTGGACTTGAATCGACCTAATTAATGATGAGATTATATCGCCACTGACGTTAATCCAATCGGATGTCACACACATGATTTATGGTGGGTCAAAGATTTAATAATAATATTAAATATATTATTTTTCGAGCACTTCAGGTACCCGTTTCAAAAACACAAAAAAGAAATCCAATATTCGACTCATAAATTCTGTCTCGAAGTCATGGTCACACTGCCACTGACGGTTCGTGAAACCAAGATCACACGAAGAAGTTACGGAAAAAAATTGTTCTATCATCAAAATTAATAATACCATTATTATATTATTAATTTTAATTGATTTCTTTCAAATACCCCATGTCATGCACCACCCTTCTTCAGACACCACCCTTCTTTACGCCTGGCCACCACCTTTCGCTGCCCGCCTAGCTGCGCCTCCAGATCCTTCCGCGGTCCATTTCGACATCGATTTAACTCGGAAAAAAGATACGAATGCATATCCTTGATCCTCGGGTCGAGATCTTCGTGTCTGTATGTCATGCTCAGGGAAACATTGAGTTTCCAGCGTCAATAAATATTTGGACGCCTCCTTCCGCAAGCCATTTTGGCTTCATTCCAAGCCCGAAAAATAAAACGATCGCATATTTTGGATCCTTGGGTCGAGGGATTCACATCCATATATTGCGCTCAACAAAACTTCGTGTTTCCAGCGTCAATAAATATTTCGACACCTCCTTCAGCAAGCCATTTCGGTTTCGTTCCATGCCCGAAAAATTAAACGATTGCGTATTTTTGATCCTTGCGTCGAGGGCTTCACATATATATATTGCTCTCAACAAAACTCCATGTTTCCAGCGCTAATAAATATTTGTACATTGAAGAATGCACGAAAAACACGTGAAGAATAATAAGAAAAAGTAGAATAGTTTATCTGCCGGATGATGACCATTTTTATTTGGTCACCATCATCGTGAATTTAAGATATGAAGAATCAATAAAAAGAATTCAATCATATATAAAAACCCCTACATCGATATTGACATCGCACGTCGTCGAGTCGCGGAAGTCCAACGTCGCTGTAGAATGGTGTTGATTCCGTCATTGTCGAAGGAGGAGTAGTTGTTGTAGACGATGCTCCTCACTAACGGTGTCTTCTCCCATGATGCGGAGGAAGAAGAAGAGTTGACGGCGTGAAGCATTCTTCGCCGGGAGAAGATGTTCCTCATTGGATGGTTGGTGTTCTTATTTTTAAGAGACGAACACCCTTCTCAATTTCACTAGAGCTTCCCCAAAAATCCCAACACAACAAGTGCCAAAATAATATAATGGACAAGCTATTATTTTATTCACCCAAGTTATTCATATTTAAAACAACATAATTAATTAAATAAATATTTATAATTCATTTATTAAGATGTGTGGGAAACATTAAAGTGGAAGAGAGAGGGAGAGGAAGAGTTTCCACAAATTAATTACAAGGGGAGTTAAAGAGGGGTTTCAAGGAGTTGAGGGAATGTGAAAAGATGGGGGCTCGTGTGGACTCCACCAAACATAGATATTTATCCATGGGATGTTAGGTGGGGTGTGAGACCCACCTCTAATTTTCTTTTAGAGGGAAAAACTTTCACTTAAATAAAATTGTTTCACAACTATTATATTTAATTCTTATTGAATCCCCAATTTTTAAATACCATATACATCAAAACGAAACTATGGTAAAGGTCCCCATAAGCGAATATCGGTGTTGCAAGTTCATCAGTGCCCTCGGATTTCATTTCTGAGGACCAGTTTAAAAGATAGAAAAACCCGCTCATTCGTTCACTGAACGTACCCGAAAAAAAGTTCGGAAAATTATTATCAGTCACCCTCGACCCGCACCGGCCAAGGTCAGGCTCTTCCAAAGTGAAACATGACCCACCATATCCAACGGTACTCTGGGATTTTCAATCCGAGTTACTGTTTAAATGATACGAATTTTACAATAAAATGATTATCATTTAATTATTTTATTTGCGGCCAAAAACAAACTTTTTCTGGTGGCCGGTGCCGGCCAAAGTTATTATCTTCATAAATAAATCACGCCCTCACGAGTTCATCAGTTGTCTCAGATTATTAATCTGATCTACCATTTGTAAGTTATAAGCATTTGAAAAATAAAATAATTTATTTAATTGTTTTATTTACGGTTATGCCATTTTTGGAATTTCTCACAAGAGGCCCACGCCGACTAAACGTAAGTCGCACCTAGGGTAAACCCGCCATCCTGAGCACAATGGTTCCCTCAGATTTCAGATCTGAGTAACCATTTAAGAGTTATTACACTTTTTCAGTAAAACTGCTTACCCGCGTTAATTTAAGCTTAACAAAACATCAAAAAATTATTCCGGGCACACCAGGCCTCAGAATCTGGTGCCATCTGAAACCGCACACTCACAAAATTCCAAAGAAATTAAGAAAAAAATTTCCTTTAAATTTCTAGGTTTTACAAAGGATATCCAAATAAGGTATATATCATAGATAGGTATTTCCTTAGATCAAAATAAATAGTGGTTTCTTACAACATATAATTTACGAATAAAATATAATAATTTTATAACTATAAAATTTAAAAATTTTATTGGAATTTATTTATAGAATACAAAATATATTTAACCAATGGACTTTTTTTATTAGGGACTTTTTTGGTAGTGGCCTACCAAAACAATCCCACCCCACACATACTACCATGTAACTTGGGTACCTAAAAAAAATATTACATGTTTAAACATGTATGTTTAGGGGATAACTAAATGTTGTTTGTGTTATGAATTATTAGAGTGGTGTATTGACATCTGGACTATCAATGACTCGATACAAGATTAATGTTGTTATTAAATTATGTTTTTTTTGCGATTGATCATCCCACAAGGGATATTATTTTTGATATATTGTGCATATATTATATTTCATCATTTGATGTTGTCCTTATTTATTATCACTCACCTGGAATTATCCTGGATTTATATATTCCCTTATTAATTTTTTTATAATTAGAATGTTGTAGATTATATTATAAATATTAAAAAGTCTCCTGTAGATAACCTCACAGAACTTCACAATTGGTTAGTAGCCTTTAGCATATGAGGAGGCATTCCGGATCACGTGAGGTGCACCTTCTGGAGCATCATTATAGTTCCTCGTGACTTGGGGACGTAAATATATATTTTTATATGTACATCCTTTATATTTTTTTATAGTGTGATTTTTTGTGATATTATAATTAAAATTCATTTTTATCATTTATAATCTTTTTTGTTATCATTTTATAATGCCATGACAACCCATGGATAGAGAATATTGTGTTTTGAGATCTAAATTGTTCATTAACTATTTCTATTTTTTCATCATTATTCTTTAAATAGAGTACAAAATAATTTTTCTAATTTTGAGGGTAGGCTACACATGAAATGGATATACCCACCCATTATTATATATATTGGTTCTCAATATTTTTTACCAAATTATTTGTACTTATAGAAAAATTATTTTTTAAAAACATATTTATCATTGGTGATATATTTTTATACTGATTATTATGAAACTTATGAGGATCAACGATTCCTTGTGTTTTGGGTTAGATTCATTGTATATAGTATCATGGTAAAAACATGTCAGTTGGTCTTTTTGATGAGGTTTTTCCATCATCATCGTGTGGTGAAGCATTTGAAATTTGTTGTTTACCATGATAACAACTACATGATGCAATGAATCTCCATATACAAGGAATATGGAAGACTTCATTGAATAATCTACATGCCTTAAATTTCAATAATGATAATACTCAGATATGGGCTCAATCAATAAAAGAAAGAGGATCACCCAGAGAGAGGTAAATCATGAAAAGAATAATTTTGGATGTTCTAGAATGATTATTTACATGCTATGTTTACAAAGCATCATGAAATAGTTATGGATTCTATGAATGTGGTACATAAATTTTGATGTACCTGGCAGCAAAAATTCCCATTGTTTAAAAAAATGATTAATGAATTTGTCCAAATCTACTCATTTAAAGATAATTATATTCTACAGGATACCCTATAAAATATGTAAAATGCATGTAATATATAATATTTAGATGTTTAGGAATTATTATTTTGATGATTTTTTGGTAAATTCCTAATGGACTATTTAATGACTTATTTGTTAGTGATGTAGGAAAGAAATTTAGTTACATGAATAAAAGAGGTTATTGGAATGGAAAATTTCCCAGATGTTTCTAGAAGATAGATACATTCATGATATTAACATAATATTTTAATGAAAATGTGGTGTATAGTGGAATGATTCACAACATGGAATAAACATATATAAATAGTCGCTACCACACTGATGTGATCCAGACAACACTATTGAAATTCAAAAAGATTTAATTTAATGAACATGTTTTGATAAGATGTTTCATATGAAGTATATTTATATGAATAAATGTTTCCATAAAAAACTAATTTTCCCATTCAAACCACGGGTGTTTACAAATAATTATAAATCGTTTATAAAGGTTACGAATATAATGGTAGAATACAGTTTTCATTAATAAAGAATGTTTTATGAATATGAAAAATGTTTTGAGAAATTTGCAAAAAGGATTCATGAAAATGAAATTATAAACAGTATATAATGTTATTAGAATATGTTAAATATATTTACGATGGAATATGGCATTTCTTGAAGGATATATCATAGAGTATAGTGATATTTCTATAATGGAGATATTTATAACATTTCTGTGAAAGAGAAGATAGAATTTAATAGGGTACTAGTTTGTGCCTCAACTATGGGATAGTGAAGATTTGTATTTTCCTAGAAGAAAATAATAAATACTGCTGGGGGGATGTGAGCGATGGATAGGGATGACAGATGTGAACCATGGGTGGGAGTGATTGAAACTCCAATAATTTTAATGTTACTAATCCAAGAATGTATTGAAAATTTCAAAATTATTATATACAAAATACTTGTGAATATTAAGGGATATCTTTACATAAAAATAACGTCAGTGTTTACTCCATGAATGTATATTAATATTAATAAACATATAATAATTTTTATGTCTTTCGTTCCTTCATGTATTATATTTTAGTGGATAAAAACCTGTGAGTTTTTATTTATTTTTCATCATTCTTATCTGAAAAAGGCCTAGATAAGTTCACTTTTCAATCAGATAACCACATAACAGATGAACACATGACTGATCCTATTAAAAATGTATGACAAGATCATATAGTAAATTGATATTTTCATAGATAAATTAGTAAATTCAAATGCATTTCATATCATGATTCACCCACCTCAATAAATTATTCTTTCAATGTTTTCCCATGTGGCTCCATAAAATGATGTATAAAAGTCATTGCAATTTATTTCATTGGTAGGATTTGAGGGTTGTTTTTAGAAACATATTCCAAATATTTTCTTGATTATTCATTATGATTTGGATTCTATTTTAATTTCATATTAACTATACTGATTTATTTTTTTTATTTTTTATTTTTATGTAGATATCATATGATTTTTTAGTCTTCTTTTGTTGATATCAGTTTATAATGTGTCTGATTTGTTTGATTTAGAGTTGTAACCAAGGACACTATAGTGTGACTTATTTTATAAGGGGTTTGATGTGTAAAAAGTTCCTTAATGACAAACCATGTTGAGTTATGTGGGGTATGATCATGAAAAAATGGTATCAATTAATTTTATGGGTTGATATGTTAGAGTTTAGAGTATGATTATGGGAAGGTTACTAAGTGTTAATGATCCATAAGTACATCTAAATATAGGGTAAATATTAAAATATTGATTATAGTAACGGATAAGGTTAGAAGACGTAATTCTACAATTCTAAACTTATAACTTACTATCTTTTAAAAATATAAGTTTAGGATAAATACATTGTACAATTCTATGTATGAGATTATGATTCAATTAGTTACATTAGAGTTAAAAGTTAAAAATGATATATATTTATTGTTAGTATACATACATTTGTATGGAGAATTAGTTTTTATATTTTCATTAGTTTTTTATATCCCAACTCATAAGATTATTGATATAGTTGTTATATATATATAAGGGATTCATTACAGAACTAGAGACATAACAGTTGATCGACAAAGAACATATCAAATTTCGACTAGTTCATTGGTCATTTATATTTCCTTTTTATAAAATTGTTTTATATGTTTTCACATATCATTTTGCAAAATTCTATTTTAAATTATGTGATAATGATAATTTGAAACTCACTTATTAGAGAATGATATTTTATTTTCAAGAGTTTAATAAGGATATTTTCTATGGACTGAAACATACTATTAGCCCATATTTGATGGTGTTATAGATTCCATTATAATGGAATACCTTACTTTTTAAAAATATCATTGTATAAAATTTATTATTCTTGGAATCCCAATTTGGGTGATCCTAATTTCTTGAGAAATGTCTCAAGAATGTTATTGTTTAAACTAAAACCATTTATTTTCATAATTCGTATTACATGTTGACTTCATGACCAGATGAAAATAGACAAAATTTTATTATTATGGTATATTTTTTAAATTATTTCACCTAGTATATATTTCATAAGTCTTATTTAGAATATTCATTTTGGGTATATATTATGGGAATATTTCATTATGTATAGGGGTTTTGATCATTCTATGACTGTTATGTGACATGGAGGTAGTCAAATGGAATCCAACAACTAAATTTTTCCTTAAGAATAATACAATATATTGTGGCTTTGGTTTTCACTAGAGAGGTATGAGTTTCGATGTATATTGAATATTATTGTAAGGACTCAGTTTGTATTGGACAATTGCAATTAATTGTGTGTTTTACATCATTTTTCAAAAAAAAATCCATTCCTTAACTATCCACCTAATATTAATTTAAAATCATGTCTCATTCAGTTAAACATTCATACCCACTCGGTAATTTATTGATATCCCAACCAGTATGTATGAATCAATATTTTTTGGTCTGGATAGAAAAATAAAATGATCAATGCACTTTATTCATTATTTTAGTAGTAAAATGAAATATAATATCACACCTAGATAAAAAACCACTTTTATTTATCATATGAGAAAATATATCGGGAAAATGAAAAATATTTTAAAAAAATATGAATAATATAACAAATTATAGGTAACAAAATATAATAGGAAATACACAATATTATACATTATATAGTCACTTCTTGAATGATCGAATAAGGAATAATTAAAGAGTAATGCTCTAAATTCCTTAATTGGGGTCTAGGATCTCTCCACATCTCAATAAGATCTTATCTAATTTGTCACAACCCGTCCCCCATGGCCAGTTCTGTGTCCACCCAAATCCCACCTTCTATAGGCCTAGGGTTGGCAACTAGAATAAAAAAGGTGTACCCTAGAATGGGACGTCATTGCTTTTAAACCTATACACAAATAGGTGCCAAGAACACAACTAGATGCAACCACAATGTAAATAGCTATAGTAAAATGTGTAATGAAGGTATTGGGGACATAATAAATTCCCTACATAAATGTACATGTACAAATGAAAAGAGAAACAACACCTGAATCATCCACCAAGGATCCTACCTGAAGGGTAGTTACATGTCATCTCCAATGCTCTCCACATTAACCAATCTCTTCAGTGTACTACCTGGTTCGGGCTCCCTGAAGTCTCAGCCCAGCTCCTCATCATCTGTACAAGACACAACAAGGTGCAGGCTAAAACCCTGTAGGGGTGACTATAACAATACTCAATTGGGACCCCCTGACCCATGTGGGTCACACAGAATTCCACAAAGGCATACAAAAAATAACGATCACAATCAAAAATTTCAATACAATAGACACAGCTCAAACATAGTCGCAACTCAAAATAGGTATTTGTGATGTTTTGAAGTATATATGATTGGTCGTGAAGTTAGATCATCTTATTCTGTCAATTGGCACTGTTACTTAACATACATAGTTTGACCCAGACAAGATTGTTAGGTACTAACCCCCGCAATTGCATACACAAGATCCGATCTGACTAGAATTGATAGGAAGTAACCCCCATGATGACCCACATAGGATCCGACCCACACAGGATCAATAAGTTCTAACCCACACATGATTGTAGAGCGCTATCCCACACAGGATGTGACACAAACAGGATTGGTATATCATTGATCAACGACGGTCCTCTCTGAGGCTGGTTGTAACACCCGAGATTTTTATGATTAATATTTTTTTTTATATCATCAAAGGAATCTTTCACTA
The DNA here is from genome assembly GCA_963277665.1 of Viscum album. Lineage (NCBI taxonomy): Eukaryota > Viridiplantae > Streptophyta > Magnoliopsida > Santalales > Viscaceae > Viscum > Viscum album. The sequence goes on along the minus strand of OY728143.1, from coordinate 338,907,822 downwards.
CACACTTTCTTGGATTACTTTACACGCAATCACGATCTTCCTCGATAGCTTGCGTCGTACGCAATACCGAGTTTCACTAAACAACGATATGCTATTAAAATATTATTAAAACTAGCCGTTATGAATAGTGTAAACAAAAGTTTGAATTTTATAACATTATTATTCATCTTACACATTTCTAGAACATGTTATAAGAACAAAATAATTTTTTCGGGTAAAATAAGTATTTTTAAAAAAATGCAGTTTTGCCGCCTTTTGATGGCGCACCCACATTAAATCTAGTTTTTGACATGTTTATATGTTCAATTTGACAAAATAAAATTCTTCATTTGAATCAGGATATAAAAATTTACATTAGATAAAGTTTTGATATTTTTCCGATAACTTTCATATTTTAATGAATAGTAAAAACACACTATATTTTAATTAAAAACAACTTTTTTCATCATAATATCTTATGTGGTTAAATTTTAATATTGAATGGTTTTAAAGTATAAATAGAATATATTTTTACCAATTAATATAATGTATGTCATTAGCATTGATTTGACCTTGAATTTGTAGGTTAAATCAATTCAATCTTTTGCAATGTTTTAAAGAAAAACCCGTTTTCCTTCGACAATGGGATTATTTTTAATTTAATTTCTGCATCTTTTGTGTATTGAATTTGGAAAAATGGATTACATATTTGGAATCAGTGGGTCCAAATTATGTTAATAAGCTACTTTTTATTTTTGGGAATTATGAATAGTAATTAGGATAAATTTTATTTACCATAGTTAAAGGTAAATCGGGTAATTAAGGGTAAATATAATATTTTAAAATTACCCTAACAAATGTAAAAATCCTATTGTATGACTAAAAGTCGACCCCTATCACCTAAGGGTCGGATTAGATTCATTTAAATAAATTTTGTCAATGAAAATAATTTAATTATTATTAAAACCAAAGAATGTGACAACATGTCACTTTCTTAAATTATATAAGTATAATAATTTTAATCTTGTGATAAACTTCATGAAACATCGAACATTAATAGTCTCCAGAAAGCTAATACAATTATCTAAATCATATAAATTTATTTATAATTTTTAGGGATTAAATAATTATCATTTATTATGATACAAAGATGATGCAGTAATTATCTTATTAATGAAATATTGACATAATTGATGTTATAAATACCCAAATAAATGTAATTTGAGACTTTTTATGTATTCCACTAATTTTATAGGTTACTATGATATATTAGTGTTGCTTTAATCAACTTGGTTCGATCATATAATTCTGTTATGACTTTCACAAAAATCATATATCAAATAGTGTCAAAATTGACACAAAATAGTTTTTAAATAAAATATTATATTACTAATTGTTATTTTATTCCTAAAAATCTATGGTTCGGCCAAATGACTTAGATAAGGATATATATATTAATAATAAACAATTTGGGGTTCTTTTGGAATGTTATAGTAAGTGTATTAACCATATAGTGAAAGAAAACAAAAAGACACGGTAAAAGTAAAATTATTTAACTTAGAGTTAAATCTAATTGATAAGGTTAAAATAATACCCTAAACTTGTCTAAATCTTATTGGTTGATAGGATTTCGACCCATCCCCACTTTAACCTCTAAATAAGACCCTTTGGAACCATTATAAACCGATTTTGACTTTTATATAAAATAATATTTTGAGGTATTCCTAAGGTGCCCCTCTCCTCCCTTATAAAAGGGCACTTCCTCCCCCTCCTCCTCACACCACTTTGAGCACTCATGCTCGGCCAACCCCTGCCATTTTCACCTCTCCACTTCCCTAGAATAATACTAGAGGTCCTGGTCTTCTTAAAAGACCAATCTTAGTTCCCTAAGTGGTGGATTCAAAGAGATGTTCCAAAGAAGAGGTAATATCCATTACCGATCTTTTCAATTTCTTTCTTCTTCAACTTCTTCTTCTTTAGTTGTTTCATGATAAAGTAATAACATCAGTATTACTTACATACTGATATGTTATGATAAATATGAAACAACCCTAATTCACCTTCTATCCATCCTACAGAAAAATGAAATCACCGCGCGTGCGTACGTACGGAATACCGTCTCCACGCCGTGGTGTAATATATTTTCCACCATCACCTTACAAGGATGGGTATAATGGTGTAATGAGTAACTATTTATAATTATTATAAAGTAATATTGATACTGAAATAATATATGTATACTCCAATACAATTCCACGATCATAGGAACGATATCATCACTCGTGCGTACGTACGGAATACCGTCTCCACGATGTGATGCGACTCGTTCTACATGATCATCATTACATAGTAATTATATAAATGAATTGAATGAATAAATATGATATATGTTAAACTAATACCATTCTGGATATAAGGTATCTATAACCTTAAAATAAGAATAAGAATTTATTCGGCAAAACACGCATAAGAACAAAAGGCAATAAAGACCTGAGTTACAAGTAACAATGAAATATTACTAACAAGAAGCTAAGAATATGACCATATATGATATCATATCAATATGTATGATTCTGGAATAAGTCAATAGCATTATTTAAACCATTATACAGGAGCTTCGGACACGTACAAAGTAAATCGGACCTAAGGTAAGGGAAATATCACAATCTCATTTTTATCCGAGATTGTTTGTACTTTGAAATTTACTGGGGTGTATTTTATCATCCACACCCATGTTTCTTCAATATGTAATATTATTTCCATCCACCTACAATTGTTTAAATCCAATTTTACCCTTCGGTGAGTTTTTAGTAAAAGATATGAAAGGAATCTTTTGTCATTTTTTTTCGTACAAGGTACTTTTTGACTTTTCCGACAAAAGTACGAGAAGAATGTTTTTTTAACTTATACGGCATGAATGGATTTTTAAGAAAATTCCTTTACAATTTTTCAAGTTTATTTTTAATCAACTTCTTTTATTTTAAAGTCGTATGACATGTTATGAAAAGAAAAGTGTTTTTGAAGTAGAAAGGATATTTTCCTCAAGAATGGAGCTCAATTGTTTTATCAAAATTATTTTCCATCTAAGATAATAAAGGGTTCTGTTTCTATCCATATTTTTACATTGATTTGACTATGTTGTGATGGAATTATGTTTATGAATTCCTTTATCTTATATGAATGGTTTTATGATGTCATGTTGTTTAAGAAGCCCATTTTTATTACATGGGTTATGAAATGTTGTATGATTTATGATTTTGTGGCACACATAAGAATGGTATCATTATGAGATGGGTGGGACCTATATCTCCCTCCAATGCATTGGGTAAAGATTTTATATCTCATGAGATAGACAGGGCTGGAACGGTAGGTTATACCGGTTCAGTGAAACAGGACTGAAACGAGGGTTACTCGATTCAGAAAGGGACTTTGTCCACTAAGATAGTCTTGGCAATGAGTCATGACTAACAAGAAATGATTTTACATGATTATGTGTGCATGCCACAAAGTTTCAAGTTTTATGTTATGATTATGGGGATCTCATTTTCACTTCTATGATTTGTTCCATGTTAAGATATTATGATCTCTTTTGCAAGTTATGATTTTCAAAAAGATATGATATGATTTTTATTTCCTTTATTTTCCCTTGATGAGCATTTGAGCTCACCCTTTTATGTTTTCTTTTCCCCAGGTCAGGAAGATGGATATTGAGTAGAATATGCTAAAAGGGACCCCAGATATGATGAAATAAATGGGAGACACTGTAGAAGATTTATGAACCAGTTGTTTATGTTTCCCAGTTTCTAAAGACACTATACCTATACGGTCCTTTGTGGTTTTGTCATATGTTGTAATAACTGTACTTCAATTTTGAAGTATTAACAATGTATGTAATGTATGGGTCGTTATAGTTGGTATCAGAGGAAAGGTATAGTCAACCTTTAGAAACTAGGATGTGAAAGCCTTAGTAAGAACCCTAAGGATAAGTCTGAGCATAGAACACAATCTTAGTGTTTTAGAAATGGCCTTGAATAACCTAGGATAAGACCTTAAGAATGAAAATTTTATTCTTAAATTATGTGGTTTTCCTATTATAAATAGTGTTGCTCACACTATTCTTCTTAGTTTTAGTCAATGGCTGGAACCCGAAGGAACCGTGTTTATGCGGAATGCGATGGGCAATGCAATGATTGTCCCCCTGAGCAACCAAACGATATGGGAGCTGGAATGAAAAATCTTGTAGCCATGCTCACACAACTTTCTCATGCTATGAATCATGCAGGACTTCCAAACGAGCAAAGGAAGGAGCAACATTCTGTTGAATCCTTCATGATGCAGCGTCCACCTTCTTTCAGTGGGTCTACTGATCCATTAGTTGCTGAAAAATGGATTAGTACTACTGAAAAGATATTTTCAGTTCTTCAATGTTCTGAGCATGATAAAGTCATCCTAGCAGTGTATCGTTTGGAAGGAGATGCTGATCAATGGTGGAATCTTATTAAGAATACGAGGCAAAGGGATGAAATTGAGTCTATGGAATGGGACGAGTTCAAGAAATTATTTTTCAATAAGTACTTCCCTCGTATTCTCCGAACAATGATGGAGAAAGAGTTTCTTGAACTGAAGCAAAGGGATGATGAATCTGTTGGTACCTATGAAGCAAATTTTACAAGACATGCAAGGTATGCTTCTGGTATTATTATCCAACCTGAGAGTATGATCGATCAATTCTTTAGTGGCTTAAAACCAAGTCTTCGAAGGGCGTTATCCATAAGGGACTTCAATAGCTACGAGGATATCATTCGATGTGCTCTCAAAGTCGAGATGGAGATTGGAGTAACCCATCAGTCACATGGGTTTGATAAGAAGAGGAAGATGGAATTCAAAGGAAAATCTAAAGAGCACACTGAAAAGAAGATTAGCTTTCCCTTATGCTCAAAGTGTGGAAAGAAACATGGAGGGAGTTGTCTTAAAGGGACAAGTAAATGTTTCAAATGTGGAAAGGAAGGTCATCGGGCATTTGAATGCCACGATAATGGGAAGAAGATGTCTAATGATGCAAACTAAGGAAGGGATACACAGAATGAACCTACTACACTTCAATGTTTCAAGTGCAAGGAGATGGGGCATTTTGCCAATCAATGCCCAAATCCAAGGGTTGATGATGATGGTCGACGTCAACAAAATCTTAAGGCTAAAGACAAAGGAAAGTCACATGCAATTTCTATCAGCGATGTGGAGTATGATAACGAAGTGGTGAAAGGTACACATACCATCCACTCTAAAGTAGAAAATGTTTTATTTGATTCTGGATCCACCCACACTTTTATTTCTGAAAAATTTTCTAAGGGTATCACCGTATTACCTCTACAATTAGATGTTGAGTTAGCTGTGACAACACCTAATGGCACAATAGTTGCATCAACAGTTTATAATTCTTCTCCGATCGAAGTTTGTGGGAATGTGATTCCTGCAAATCTTGTGATCCTTCCTTTAGTGGAATTTGATGAGATTCTTGTCATGGATTGGCTTTCTCTACATGGAGCTCATATCAATTTCCAAAGAAGGGAAGTCACATTTCATATTCCAGATCAATCTACGATCGTCTATCGGTGCAAGGATGAATATAACCTTCCAGTGGAAATCTCTTCCATCTTATGGGTCTTGATTCCACTAAATGATGGTTATTTATCTCAAATGGTTGGTGATAAACTCACGATTAAGAATATTCCCATTGTACGGGATTTTGATGATGTCTTTCCAGAGGAATTACCGGGTCTTCCACCAAATCTTGAAGTTGAGTTTTCAATAGAACTCGTACCGGGTGCTTTGCCAATTTCAAAGACACCTTATAGAATGGCCCCAATTGAGTTGCAGGAATTGAAGAAGCAACTCCAAGAGAATCTTGATAAGGGATTCATACGCCCTAGTACGTCACCTTGGGGAGCACCTGTTCTATTTGTTAAGAAGAAAGATGGATCAATGAGACTCTGCATTGATTATCGAGAACTTTACAATATCACTATCAAGAACAAATATCCTCTCCCACGCATTGATGACTTATTTGACCAACTACGCGGAGCTCAATACTTTTCCAAGATTGATCTTCATTCAGGGTATCATCAATTACGGGTCAAAAGGGAGGATATACCAAAGACGGCTTTCCGTACAAGGTATGGACACTATGAATTTATAGTGATGCCATTTGGTCTTACTAATGCTCCTGCTATCTTCATGGATCTAATGAATAGAGTCTTTAGAGACTATCTTGATCAATTTGTGGTAGTTTTTATAGAAGATATTCTTGTCTATTCAAAGAGTAAGGAAGAGCATGAAGATCACTTGAGAATTATATTGAAGACCCTGAGAAAGGATAAGCTTTATGCCAAATTTACCAAGTGTGAATTTTGGCTTCAAAAAGTTGCATTTTTGGGTCACATAATCTCAAAAGGGGGGATATATGTGGATCCAGCAAAAACAGAGGTTATCGAAAGATGGTCAAGACCAACAACAGTAACTGAGATCCGAAGTTTTCTTGGTTTGGCTGGATATTATCGACGTTTTGTAAAGGATTTTTCACGATTATCTAATCCAATGACCAAGTTGACTTGGAAAGGAGTTAAGTTTGTTTGGACAGAGGAATGTGAAGAGAATTTCAAGGAGTTGAAAAGAAGGTTTTCTAGTGCACCTGTGCTCACATTGACTTGTAGTGGAGAAGGGTTTGTGATCTACAGTGATGCATCCAAGAAGGGATTGGGGTGTGTTCTTATGCAAAATGATATGGTGAGATCTTATGCCTCACGACAGTTGAAAATCCATGTGCAAAATTATCCAACACATGATTTGGAGTTGGCTGCAGTAATCTTTGCATTAAAGATTTGGAGGCATTACCATTATGGTGAAAGGTGTGATATTTATACTAATCATAAAAGTTTAAAGTATATTTTCACACAAAAGGAGCTGAATATGCGCCAAAGAAGATGGTTGGAGCTGATTAAGGATTATGACTGCTCAATCCATTACCACCCTGGGAAAGCAAACAAGGTGGCAGATGCATTAAGTCGACAAGACCATGCTAGTTTATCCATGATGAGGATCACAAAAGATCCAATATTTATAGATTTACAAAGGATGGATTTTGGAATTATAATGGAAGGGGAAAATCATATCTTTCTCAAATGAATGTTCAACCATCTATACATGCGAAGATTAAAGAGGCACAAAAAGAAGATGTCGAGTTTCAAAAGAAGGTGAGAAATGTTCTTGAATTCATCCTTGATTGTGATGGGATAATAAAGTTCAGGAATCGGGTTTGTGTTCCTTCCATCCCCGAATTAAAGAAGGAGCTTCTGGATGAGGCTCATAGTTCTTCAATCTCTATTCATCCTGGAAGCACGAAGATGTATAAGGACCTGAAAGAGTACTTCTGGTGGGATGGCATGAAAAGAGATGTTGCTGAATATGTCTCTCGATGCTTGGTTTGTCAACAAGTTAAAGATGAGAGGCAAAAGTCTAAGGGGATGTTACAACCATTACCCATACCCGAATGGAAATGGGAAAACATCACTATGGACTTTGTCACAGGACTTCCTAAAACATCCAAAGGAAATAATTCTATTTGGGTCATAGTTGATCGTCTTACAAAGTCTGCACACTTCATTGCTATTAGAGAGGATTTCTCTCTAGATCATCATTCCAGGATATATGTAAATGAAGTGGTAAGATTGATTGGAGTACCACTTTCAATTATATCTGATCGGGATCCGAGATTTACCTCGAAGTTCTGGCGAAGTCATCAGCATACTCTGGGTACAGAGTTGAGTTTCAGCACTGCTTATCATCCTCAGACAGACGGTCAGTCTGAGAGAACAATTCAAACCCTAGAAGATATGTTGAGAGCTTGCTCTATGGATTTCAAAGGAGGTTGGGATCAACACCTAACTTTGGTGGAATTTTCTTATAATAATAGCTTTCACTCCAGTATTCAGATGGCTCCTTATGAAGCTCTCTATGGAAAGAAATGCAGGACTCCAACTTGCTGGGATGAAGTTGGGGAAAGAAAGCTATTAGGACCTGATCTCGTTGATGAAATGGCAGAAAAGGTTAGATCTATTCAACAACACATAAGAGCAGCTCAGAGTCGACATAAAAGTTATGCCGACAACCGAAAAAAAGACCTAGAGTTTGAAGTGGGTGATAAAGTGTTCTTACGAATATCTCCCTAGAAGAGGGTTATGAGATTTGGAAAGACAGGGAAGTTGAGCCCTAGATATATCGGTCCTTTTGAAATACTGGATCGTGTTGGAAAGGTAGCTTACCGATTGGCTCTTCCACCAAATCTCTCTCAAGTTCACGATGTGTTCCATGTATCTCTCCTGAGAAAGTACATACCAGATCCTTCACATGTACTCAGCTCAGAAGTTGTACCGCTGGAGCAAGATCTTTCTTATGAAGAACAACCGATAGAGATTCTGGATCGTAGCGAAAAAGTCCTACGAAACAAGACCACTCGCTTGGTGAAAGTTTTATGGAGGAACCACCAATTATAAGAAGCTACATGGGAGCTTGAGGATATGATGAGGGAGAAGTATCCTCATCTGTTTGTTAAAAAGTGTTGAATTTCGAGGGAGAAATTCTTTTTAAGGGGGGTAGAATGTAACACCCGAGATTTTTATGAGTAATATTTTGTTTTTATATCATCAAAGGAATCTTTCACTACACACTTGCTTGGCTTACTTTACACGCAATCACGATCTTCCTCGATAGCTTGCGTCGTACGCAATACCGAGTTTCACTAAACAATGATATGCTATTAAAATATTATTAAAACTAACCGTTATGAATATTTTTTACTAAATTTTGAATTTTATAACATTATTATTCATCTTACACATTTCTAGAACATGTTATAAGAACAAAATAATTTTTTCGGGTAAAATAAGTATTTTTCAAAAAATGCAGTTTTGCCGCCTTTTGATGGCGCACCCGCATTAAATCTAGTTTTTGACATGTTTATATGTTCAATTTGACAAAATAAAATTCTTCATTTGAACCAGGATATAAAAATTTACATTAGATAAAGTTTTGATATTTTTCCGATAACTTTCATATTTTAATGAATAGTAAAAACACGCTATATTTTAATTAAAAACAAATTTTTTCATCATAATATCTTATGTGGTTAAATTATAATATTGAATGGTTTTAAAGTATAAATAGAATATATTTTTACCAATTCATATAATGTATGTCATTAGCATTGATTTGACCTTGAATTCGTAGGTTAAATCAATTCAATCTTTTGTAATGTTTTAAAGAAAAACCTGGTTTCCTTCGACAACGGGATTATTTTTAATTTAATTTCTGCATCTTTTGTGTATTGAATTTGGAAAAATGGATTACATATTTGGAATCACTGGGTCCAAATTATGTTAATAAGCTACTTTTTATTTTTGGGAATTATGAATAGTATTTATGGTAAATTTTATTTACCATAGTTAAAGGTAAATCGGGTAATTAAGGGTAAATATAATATTTTAAAATTACCCTAAAAAATTTCAACATCCTATTTGATGACTAAAAGTCGACCCATATCATCTAAGGGTCGGATTAGATTCATTTAACTAAATTTTTTCAATGAAAATAATTTAATTATTATTAAAACCAAAGAATGTGACAACATGTCACTTTCTTGAATTATATAAGTATAATAATATTAATCTTGTGATAAACTTCATGAAACTTCGAACATGAATAGTCTCCAAAAGTCTAATACAATTATCTAAATCATATAAATTTATTTATAATTTTTAGAGATTAAATAATTATCATTTATTATGATACAAAGATGATGCAGTAATTATCTTATTAATGAAATATTGACATAATTGATGTTATAAATACCCAAATAAATGTAATTTGAGACTTTTTATGGATTCCACTAATTTTATAGGTTACTAAGATATATTAGTGTTGCTTTAATAAACTTGGTTTGAACATATAATTCTGTTATGACTTTCACAAAAATCATATATCAAATAGTGTCAAAATTGACACAAAATAGTTTTTCAATCAAATATTATATTACTAATTGTTATTTTATTCCTAAAAATCTACGGTTCGGCAAAATGACTTAGATAAGGATATATATATTAATAATAAACAATTTGGGGTTCGTTTGGCATGTTATAGTAAGTGTATTAACCATAAAGTGAAAGAAAACAAAAAGACACGGTAAAAGTAAAATTATTTAACTTAGAGTTAAATCTAATTGATAAGGTTAAAATAATACCCTAACCTTGTCTAAATCTTATTGGTTGATAATATTTCGACCCATCCCCACTTTACCTTCGAAATAATACCCTTTTTAACCATTATATACCGATTTTTACTTTAATATAAAATAATATTTTGAGGTATTCCTAAGGTGCCCCTCTCCTCCCTTATAAAAGGGCACCATCTCCCCCTCCTCCACACACCAATATGAGCACTCAAGCTCGGCCAAACCCTGCACTTTTCTCCTCTCCACTTCCCTAGAATAATCCTAGAGGTCCTGGTCATCTTAAAAGACCAATCTTAGTTCCCTAAGTGGAGGATTCAAATAGACGTTCCAAAGAAGAGGTAATATCCATTACCGATCTTTTCAATTTCTTTCTTCTTCAACTTATTCTTCTTTAGTTGTTTCATGATAAAGTAATAACATCAGTATTACATACATACTTATATGTTATTAGAAATATGAAACAACCCTAATTCACCTTCTATCCATCCTACGGAAAAATGATATCACCGCGCGTGCGTACGTACGGAATACCGTCTCCACGCCGTAGTGTAATCTATTTTCCACCATCACCTTACAAGGATGGGTATAATGGTGTAATGAGTAACTATTTATGATTATTATAAAGTAATATTGATACTGAAATAATATATGTATACTCCAATACAATTCCACGATCATAGGAACGATATCATCACTCGTGCGTACGTACGGAATACCGTCTCCACGATGTGATGCGACTCGTTCTACATGATCATCATTACATAGTAATTATATAAATGAATTGAATGAATAAATATGATATATGTTACACTAATACCATTCTGTATATAAGGTATCTATAACCTTAAAATAAGAATAAGAATTTATTCGGGAAAACACGCATAAGAACAAAAGGCAATAAAGACTCGAGTAACAAGTAACAATGAAATATTACTAACAAGAAGCTAAGAATATGACCATATATGATATCATATCAATATTTATGATTATGTAATAAGTCAATAACATTATGTTAACCATTATACTGGAGCTTCGGACACGTACAAAGCAAATCGTACCTACGGTAAGGGAAATATCACAATCTCATTTTTATCTGAGATTGTTTATACTTTGAAATTTACTGGGGTGTATTTTATCATCCACAACCATGTTTCTTAAATATGTAATATTATTTCCATCCACCTACAATTGTTTAAATCCAATTTTACCCTTCGGTGAGTTTTTAGTAAAAGATATGAAAGGAATCATTTGTCGTTTTTTTTTCGTACAAGGTACTTTTTGACTTTTCCGACAAAATTACGAGAAGAATGTTTTTTTTAACTTATACGGCATGAATGGATTTTTAAGAAACTTCCTTTAAAAGTTTTCAAGTTTATTTTTAATCAACTTCTTTTGTTTTAAATTCTTATGACATGTTATGAAAAGAAAAGTGTTTTTGAAGTAGAAAGGATAATTTCCTCAAGAATGGAGCTCAAGTGTTTTATCAAAATTATTTTCCATCTAAGATAATAAAGGGTTCTGTTTCTATCCATATTTTTACATTGATTTGACTATGTTGTGATGGAATTATGTTTATGAATTCTTTTATCTTATATGAATGGTTTTATGATGTCATGTTGTTTAAGAAGCCCATTTTTATTACATGGGTTATGAAATGATGTATGATTTATGATTTTGCGGCACACATAAGAATGGTATCATTATGAGATGGGTGGGACCTATATCTCCCTCCAATGCATTGGGTAAAGATTTTATATCTCATGAGATAGACAGGGCTGGAACGGTAGGTTATACCGGTTCAGTGAAACAGGACTGAAACGAGGGTCACTCGATTCAGAAAGGGACTTTGTCCACTAAGATAGTCTTGGAAATGAGTCATGACTAACAAGAAATGATTTTACATGATTATGTGTGCATGCCACAAAGTTTCAAGTTTTATGTTATGATTATGGGGATCGCATTTTCACTTCTATGATTTTTTCCAGGTTAAGATATTATGATCTCTTTTGCAAGTTATGATTTTCAAAAAGATATGATATGATTTTTATTTCCTTTATTTTCCCTTGCTGAGCATTTGAGCTCACCCTTTTATGTTTTCTTTTCCCCAGGTCAGGAAGATGGATATTAAGTAGAATATGCTAAAAGGGACCCTAGATATGATGAAATAAATGGGAGACATTGTAGAAGATTTATGAACCAGTTGTTTATGTTTCCCAGTTTCTAAAGACACTATACCTATACGGTCCTTTGTGGTTTTGTCATATGTTGTAATAAGTGTACTTCAATTTTGAAGTATTAACAATGTATGTAAAGTATGGGTCGTTATACTGGTCCTCATCAAGTCTCGAGGTACTGATCCACATAGGGACACTAGGTGCTAATCCACACTGGTTCGCTTGGTATTGATCCACAAAGGATCGCTAGGTGCTTACCCATAGTGTATCTCTCGAAACTAACCTATTTATGATCTGTATCCAACCTCCACCTAAATGCCAGCCACAAGGATCCTTCTCATATAAAGCATGATTTTGGGAGAACCACTCCTCAATCCATCAGTCATATTTCAATAGATATGAAGTCCCATGAAGATGTAACCTAATGATATATCCTGTCATAAGGGTCATAATGAATAATATGACGCTTCAACTGGATGCCCGATCTGTATGTTATTGGAATTTTAATGTTGAGGGACCATTTGGATTTGGATTCGATCCAACCTTTCCATACAAAAACTTTTTCCAAAACTACTGTTCAGTATTTAAAAATGACTACCTTGTCACTAGGGTACTTATTCCACAGAAGGCATGCCAATCAGACTCCCAATCTATTAGTTATATCCATTTTTTAGAAATTGGGGTTATCGCACCTCGGTACGACCCTGGTTAGTACGGACTTCTAGAATATGCCAAAGAGACAGCTTCCTAAAAGGGATACCAATTCCACTGACAACATGTCAAATACACACCTAGTTTGTCAGTTACATGCATTTATTTATTCGGGCACCGGTTGGGTTTGTGCCTTGTCCGACTTGGTCAGAACGGCCCAACACAATTGGTCCCGAGGCCTATTTGGCCCTACATAGGTTTGGCTCATTATGGGTCCGCACGATTCACAGTTTTCGGCCCATAGGGATGGACCAGTTCGGTTTGTGGGCCCAGGCCATAGTTGGCCCGACACACATGGTAGGGATAGACCCACCCAGGCTAGCCCAAAAGGCCATGGTACTGGCCCGCTTGGTGAGTCTAACCCGCTTGGTAGGCTCGAGCCAGTTCGGTCAGCCCAAAGACGAACCATTATAGCCTACTCGCCCCGCGCATGTGGGGCCATTCGCCAGCCTATGGGGCGTCGCCCCACCATATTTAATGGTCGGTCATTTGTCCGACCAGGTTTCAGCAACGTGGCATGCCGCGGGCTTTGCGGAACCCTCCTACCGCAATAACATCAGCAGGAAGTGTCTGCAGGCACTACCCTTATCCATCCCGACCGGCTCATATTAGCTACGTTCGGCCACCGAGGTGCACTATCGTGTGCCTCCTTCCAATTCCAGCTGCCAGTTGCAACAAGTGTCCTCCTGCCACCGCTGCCCACCACCGACATGGCTTGCAGATAGTTTCTTATGCGGGTCACCAGATGTGTTCCAGTGTCCGCTCAAGCTGATGTCTACCCCTATAGCTCTCACGTGATGTTGTCATCATAGCATGAACCGATATTTCATGTTGTCATCATTTTGGAAAATTGTTCCTCAAATATCGCACCCTCTACGTTACATGATAACAACTATGAGAGAAACTTTATTTCATAGAAGGAAAATTTAAAATAAACCACCTTCTGGGAAGGGACATTCACTAGAAAACGATAATAGAACCCCCATTTATTATTTTTGTTAGTTTGTGATTTGGTGGTGATTGACACTGATTTTCGGAGCCAGTCTCATCCTCCAAGGGTTTGGAATCGTGATACTTTTACAGAGCTTCGTCGAGTGGAGAATATGTTCCAACACTCTACACCAAGCTCTATATTAATAGGATAGTGATAGGGTAAATAATGCACGTGGAATTAATGGGGTTCATTTAATTAAGTAACCTTCTTAATTCCAATGGTGTAGTTACAAGAATATAAATGTGTTGAGCCATTAAACGAATTTTCTTGTTATTGGTCACACCAGTACTGCTCGTATGTTGGAGGAAATTAAAAATTAAAAATAAAATAATTTTTTTTATTAATGTCTTAAATTTCCAATAACATTCTTTTTCTCATATAATTTTACGATCGAAGTGAATCCTCCCTTAAGTGAATCCCGACACTATGGATTCAACAGTGCCCTTTGATTTTTAATCCGAGCCCTGGTTCAAAAGATAGAAAATGCCACCCACCCGTCAACTAAACGTACCTTAATATAAGATCAGAAAATCATTCTGGGAACACCGTGCCCTATAATCACAAGACGTCAATTATTGATGACTTTGAATAATTCAACATATTTAAAAAAATGTTCATAAAATATATGAGTCTTCACATTCTCCCCATCATATGATTTTTCATCCCCGAAATCAATAACATAGACTGAAGGTACAAATGGGGTTACTGGTCATGAATCTGAATCTCCCACTCCCATGTGCATTCATAGAGGCCAACATGATTCCATCTAATGTGTGGAAGTGGTACCAATAATCCAGAAAGTCCCACTCATGTCCTTTACTCAATCTCCACTTGTGTCTCTGAAAATTTCTCCCGATCATTAATGTCATGCTTGCCACAATCAATAATGTGCTATGGATCGCGCACGAACATACTCAGCTGTGACACATGGAAATTAACATGCACCCGATGAGTTTGTGGGGGATGATATAGGTGATATTCCACCTCACCAACTCTCCTAATATCCCTAAAGGGTCCGATGAAACGCTGATATAGATTGTTTCCTCGGCCAAATCTCTACAAACCTCGATGAGGTGAGACCCATAAGAAGACATGGCATCCCTCTTCAAACTCCAATGGTATTTTTTCTCATATCAACATAAGACTTATGTATTCTTTGTGTAGTCTTCATCTACTCATGGATGATCTATACCGTCAAAGTGGTATCCCATAAGAACTCTAGACCCATAAGTGATGACTCCCCTATGTCTGTCTAGCATTGAATATATCTCCATGGTCGGTAGTAAAAGGCCATAAACGGTGTCATACAGATAGTATAATGATAGCAGTTGTTGTACGCAAACTCCACTATGGGGAATTGATCCTCCCAACTATGGACAAATTCAAGGATGCAAGTTCAAATCGTGTCCTCCAGCGTCTGAATGGTTCGATCTATTTGACCATCCGTATGTGGATGAAAGGTGGTGCCCAAACGTAGGGGATTTCTGAACGCCTCCTGTAATCCCTTCCACAACCGAGTAAAGAATGTGAGTCACAAATAGATTCTATTATCAATGGCACCCCATGAAGCTATAAAATCTATTGTACATAGAGGCATCCCAAGTCCTCTACGGATTCCTGATATCGGATGGGTAAGAAGTGGGCCGACATGGTGAGTCAGTCAACGATCACCCAGATGGAATCATATCCACTGGAATTCCATTGTTTCCAGGTCACAAAGTTCATTGAGATATCATTTCACCTTTACATCAGGACTTCTAGTCATAGTGCTATGACTGCTAGAACCTGATTCTTGGCCTTCACTTACTAACAAGTGAGGCATCGTGAATCAAACTCCTATACATCCATTTTCATCCCTAGCCACCAGTGCTTACGATGGAGGTCTGGGTACATTTTCACTACACCAGGATTAACCAACAGAGGGGACATATGAAACTACTTCAACACCTCTTCTTGTAGTGCCACAAGGGCCATGGTTCATCATATAGAGAGGATGAAGTGATCCCAACCTTTAGAAAATCCATCAGGTTCATGTCTTGTGGATATTTGAGAATGACAAGCCTGGCATTAAATGTCCCCAAGTTGAGCCTCCATAACTCACTGAAGAAGTAGAGGAGTGAAATTCATAGATTAGAGTTAAGCTACCCCATATATATCCACAATGGAAATATGTAACATGGTTAGCTATTATGTCACCTCACTCAGCAACTATAGACCATGCATCCTGCAGAGTGCGTCATCTACTACGTTCCCCTTCCCAGGAGTGGATACTATCTCATTATCATAGTCTTGGAGGAATTCAAGGCATTGTCAGTGTCCCAGGATCATATCCTTCATTGAAATAACATACCTCAGACTCTTGTGATCATAGTAAACTGTAAAACATTCACCCATCAAGTTGTATTTCCATATCTTATAGGATAATACCACTAATGTTAAATTTAGGTCATGAGTAACATAGTTCTGCTCATGATGACTCAGATTTTGTGATCCATAAATGATCATGACTTTCTTCTGCATCAATTCACATCCATTTCCGGTCTCTGACATGTCACAGTATACTATATACCCAAAGACCTCCTTAGGTAGCCTCAAAATGGAGGCACTCGTCAGTCCCTCCCTCAGGTCTTGAAATCACTACTAGAATATCTCCATCCATATGAAGGGTTGTCACATATTCTTCAACACTAATAAGGTTTATGAAATTCTGGAAAAGCCAGGTATGAATCTCTTGTAGTACCTATCCAACCCTAGGAAACTCCTCACATCTTTCACACTCTTGGGTGGATCATAAGAAATCAAATCCTATCTCTTCACTAGATCCAATACAAGTCCAGCCTCTATGAAAATGTGTCCCAGAAGGTGGACCTCCCATAGTTAGAACTAGAACATTGAGAGATTACCATAATTTTTTCTCTCTCAGAGTGTATCCAATTTTATTTGTAGATGATAGGAATGATCCACCACCGTCGCTGAGTACTCTAAGATGTATCCGACAAAGACCACCACAATGAAATCAAGGTAGGGATGAAATATACTATTATTTAATCCCATGAACATTTCAGGGGATTTGGTCACATAAAATGGCATAATGAGGAACTCATAGTGGATACACAAACATATGAAGGTCGTCTTCTCCACATCCACATATAGTACTCTAAGCTGATGATAGCCTGATCTAAGGTTTATCTTCTAAAACCATTTAGCTCCCTTCAACTGATTGAAAAGACCGTCAACCCTCAGAAGTGGATACATGTTCATCAAGGTCATCTAGTTTAGGCACCGATAATCCACACAGAGGCTCAAAATTTTATCTGCCTTCTTCGAGGACAAAATAGGGGCTTCCCATGTAGATACACTAGGCCTTCTGAACCCCTTCCTCTGCAGGTTCTCTAGCTATACCCATAACTCATGAACAACCATGAGAGACATCCAATATGATGCATCAGATAACAGTGATATCACATGGTACATGTCAATGTAGAAGTATACCACTCTATGAAGAGGTAGTCCCAGAACATAATTAGATAAGATATCCGAATAATTTTTCACCACTATAGGATAGCTCAGACCCTCAACATCAACTACTCCAATGGTGAGGGTAGGCAACTGATGTTTTATTGGATGCACCCTTTTTTGTGTATGACCATCTTGTGCTGCAAAGGTTCCCCACTCTCTAGTGAACGAAAATCTATTTCCATCATCATGGACACTTCACGAATTACAAAAATACAATCAATTTGAACATATACTGCAGATAACCAGTCCATAACCATGATGAAATCATAAGTCCTCTACGCTGCTACTAGAAGATCCCCACCGAAGCTCTCCCCTTATAGTGTAAAACCACACTGCTTGAACCAGTGTGTAATCATGGAATATTATCTCGTAAGAGTCTATATTCATAAGGATCGTGCCAACGGCTCGAGCAAAATCTCTAAGCTCCATACGAGTGTCATGGCAATGAAAGAGTGATAGGAAACTATGTATATAGTACTACATCTAGGGTCTAAAAAACATAGATCATACCACTAATCATTTCTAGAGCATCATGGTTGTAGGACTTTGTGGAATGTAGCTATGCTCTCCCATATCAACCCTCTCCCTGTGGTCAGGGTGGACGACTGGGTGGTGGTGGCGGTTGAACCTCAAATCACCACTCACCACCTGCTACATGACCCATTCCTCTGCCATGTCTGCCTCCATGCATACCTCCTTACTCTAATCTTTACCTCTTCTTCAATGTTACCTCAACCATCTTCTAATCTTTAGTATGATGAGTTGGGTATTTGTGAGCCATGTAGCCCAACCCTACACATGTGAAAAACATCCTACCAACTAGCTGACCTCCTCTTCCTCGTGAGCTCCGCACCTCCGACCCTATGTCCTGAGGTCATCCACTAGATGGTCTGGTTTTCTTGGACCACTATTTCATCTTCCTAATAACATTCGTAGATAACTATAATATGTGTTTCCCAATGGTGGGTCTCTCTGTCAGTGTCTTCACAGTAAGGAAATTCTCCTCCTTATGTTCTCTCTCCAGCACTATAACAGGTGTCCGAATCATGATAGATACTATTGATGCTCTGATCTCCCGTCGGAGCCCCAAATCATTGGTATGGGCCCTGATGAAAGGGTCATGCACCATGTCTACAGAGTATCGTGACAGGTCACTGAACCTCGTCGTGTACTTTTCCACTATCAGGCCACACTGTTGTTTGTGTAGAAGCTCATGAATACAAACAGAATGTAGAGTTATTGGGAATAACTATGTCCTAAAGAGGCCATCAAAATCTACCCTTGTGCTGGTCACCTCGTCGGGTGTCTAGAGAATCAGGTCCACTATCTCCCTAATGCTCCATGGAAAAGGCTGGAAACTAGGATCACCATCATGCTGGCTAGAGTCCCAACCCAGTTAAAAAGTCTTTCCATATCATCTAGCCAGTCCTTAGGCACCTGTGGATCCTCCTCGCCTCAGAACCTCAGAGGCCACTGCCGCTGATACTCGTGCTACTTTATCAGTCAGCATGCACCGTCTACTGGGGGGGATGGTGGAAACGACCACCCAACAGGTATTCGTGAAGCTCGTACAACACCCGAAGGTGCTAACTCTATAAGAGGGACCTACACCAAGGCATCATTTCTCGATGGGATTTCATCATGTACTCTCTTGGGAGTCCGGTCTTGCTATCTACATGGCGAAATCCTGAAGAAAACAGGTGCACCATAGCCCAAATTTATACTTGGTGAGATAACTGAAACAGATCAAAAATAAAAACACATCCAAAACACTGGTAATTAGTGTTTTTGTGCACTGAGTTGGAAATCAGAATCCAGGGTCCTAGTGTATGGATATGTCAGTCACAACAATAATAATGAATCCCCCAAACTAAAAACCACACTCAAAACGCTTAACACTATTGATCCTATTAACAAAAACCAGATTCAAAGTTCTTCTATAGAACCGACTCCTCTGATATAACTTTTTCACAACCCGTCCTTTGGGGCCTGGGACATGACTACACCATGTCTGCCTTCCAGAGGCCAAGGGTTGGTGACTGGAACCAAAATGGTGTGTGTATAGAACGATAAGGAATTTCATTTAATCATGTACACTCTCACAATCCAAGAACAAAAAAAGAAGCAACCATGATTTATACTACTGTAGTAAAAGGTGTACCAAATGTAAAGGGGCTAGAATACATACTGAACATAAAATCACAAGTACATCAGAATAGAGAAAACTGCTCCTAGGTCATCAATCGAGGATCCTACATGACAGTTAGGTACAAATCGTCTCTAATGATCTACACATCAGCCAATATCATCTATGTACTGCTTGTTTATAGCTCCCTCAAGTCTCATCCCAACTACTCATCATCTGCACAAAATTATAGATAGGCAAACCACAAAAATGATCTCAATCAAAAAGCACAATGAAATAGAAACAACTCAAATAGAGTCTCTGCTCAAACAAGGTATCAGTGAAGTATAAAAGTACATATTATTAGTCGTGAAGCTAGATCATCTTATTCTATTAAGAGGCACAATTAGTGACCATATAGATTATATCCCACACAGGATCGATTGGTACTGACCATCGCAATGACTCACACAGGATCTGACCCATCCAGAGTCGATAGGTACTATCCCATGCAATGAACCACACATGATCTGACCCCAATGTGATTGGTATGAACAGACCCACATAGGATCAATGAGAGCTGACTTATAGAGGATTTGAATAACATAGGATCAGTATGCTGTTGATCCATGATGGCCCTCCCTAAGGCTATTCCTCATCGGGTCACGAGGTGCTGATCCACACAGGGTATCTAAGTGCTGATCCACACAGGGTCGCTCAATGATGAGCCACACATGTTCTCTAGGTGATAACCCACAATGGATCGCTCAGTACTAAATGTCGTATTATCTATCTCCAACCTCCACCTCCTACAAGCCATTGGGTTCCTGTAAATATCACACATGATTCTTGAATTGATTATTTTAACTAATATGAAACATACCCAAGCTGGCCAGTATCCTAAAATGGTGCAATATATCTCATATCCATCATTCCATGTCTTCCATGTTGACAATGACCCAACCAAAGAGAATCCTTCTCTAAATACCTGTCACCTACAAAAAAATCCAATGGTTGATTCCGGATATCTGAATTATCCTCTTCCTCTGACAGTCTGTCTGTGTAAGGTATGTTGTGATCAACACAACATCAGTTCCCATTTCCTATTCAATACTTCTACATAACATCAAGGTAATCCTAGAATCCCTATCAGAAAATATAGAATAAGGAATCCCATGTGACATCACAATCCATTTCGTATAAATATTACCCAGATCATTAGAATTAGTGGCATCTTTGATCACAATGAAATGAGTAAAATTCGGCAACTGATCCACAACCACCCAAATTGAATTATTCTTTAGGGTATTCATTCTTAGTGTGACAAAAAAACTTATTGATACCACATCCCATTTTGAAATTGGTAATAGATGAGGCTATTTCCACTAGGAGGGTTTCTGGTTAATAGCATTTATTCATTGGCATGTGTAATAATGGGACAGATAATATACAATGTCTAAATTCGCCCATGGACACCAAAATAGTATTCTCATTTGATAATACATTTTCGTAGTTCATGGATGAATGACCCATCTAGAACATGGATAATAATAGAAGGTTAAACTTCTTAAAAATTCTAGGATGACAACTCAATTTCCAAAGTGGAGTATACCATATGAATAAAGTGACTATCTAGACATAGTCTGTCCACCATAATGACACTCTCAAACATGACTAAACTCAACATCATATTACTAAATCAATAATAGAGACTACATGATATATGATGATTTATGATCACTTTTCAAAACTGTACCTTATATATACACATGATAATCCTAGAAAAATGGAGTGAAAATCCTTAAAATAATCCACTCCATCTTTGAGCCCAGAAGAGCATGTGATGGTACATTCTTTCTAAAAGCGTCTGCAACATCATTTTCCTTTTCAATTGTACATGTTATATAAATTTCAATTATCTAAAGGTATTATACCTATTTTCTCTATCTAATATTCACGTCCTTATGAGGAAATATAAAACAAAAACTCTTATGATCATAAAAGCATGAGAAACATTCCCTAAAAAGATAGTTCCACAATCATTTGAGCACATAAATGACTAAATCATGCTCTAAATCAGGAGTGTGGTAATTCTATTCATTTGGTTGAAGCTGAAGTGAACTATAATATACCATCTGGTTATCCTTTATATTCCCAAATCCCCAACCAACAACCAAAGCATTAAAAAAACCACATATCCCTTATAGGGCTCAGGTATGATCCTAATAGGTACCGATGTCAAATTTTTTTCCATTCATTGAATGAATACTATCACTTTGTATCACAAGATAATTTCAATAAATTCCTAGTAATAATAGTAAAAGGTTACTCCATCTTAGATATGTACGTAAAAACCCATTTGTATAATCAAACATGATCAAGGTAGATCTGAATTTTGAAGACATTATGTGGTTCCAACATAAATAAACATCATTCCCCTTCTCTAGAACAACAGATAAACAATGTTAAAAATTATCATACCTTAGAAACTACTATTATTGAATCTAGAAACAAATTTTTTAAAAATTTCTTAATAAACAATGACTTCTTAGAATCTATAGAATGAAACCCAAATGGTTCCCATTCTCTCGTTCGTATTTCAGATAAACCAAAATATCATTCCATGAACACTACAAAAAAAGTGTCAAGATATTGAAGGAATATTTAATTCAACCAAGACATAAAAAATTCAAGTGTGATATTTTAACCAAAAAGCATAATATGATATTCGTAGATTCCATAACTACTCTTGGAAGTTTTCTTCTGTATATCAGACACCCTATCTCTAAGCTGATGATAATCTGACCGAATATAAATCTCCACGAACCATCTCCACATTAAGTAATAAAACAAATTATCCATGGGAGGAAAATGATAGTTGTTATTAATTTTTACCATATTAATCTTTTTATAGTCCACACAAAACAAATGTGAACCATATACCATCTTAAAAAAGAGCATAGGGGCTACCCGATGTGAAATGCTAGGGTTAACAAAATCCTTTTCCAATCGGATTCCAACTTAATAATGAGCTATTTTAGCTCTGTTGGTTCCATTAATAATGAAGGTATCGATATCAAATAAATACCATACACATGGTTAGTCATAAACTCTACCACTCTCTGTGAAGGAATATTTTAGAAGTTTTATATGAATATATTATAAAATTCCTAAATGATGATGTGAATTTCCACAATAAAAGAAACCTTATCAGGTTCAAATGAAACACCATACAAAAAACGCATGATCTCTAGGAGAGAAGGACAATCATGGCCTATCATTAGGTCCCACTCCCCGTAATACATGTGAGATCACCCATCGGTAGTGATAAAGTAATCAAAATTGTGGTAACAATGAAACTCAGCTCTATAAGAAACAAGCCAATCTACACCAATGATGATGTGGAACAGATGTAGATCATGAATGAGGAAATATCCAACCAACTCTATATTGGATACCATTAATGAACAAGGAAACATTAACCCCTACTCTTTCATCATACCAATCTGGTTCTTTAACTACCTTGCAAATGTCAAAATTATTTTGTAAGTCGAAGAATATAAAAAAATGTGCAGATATAAAAGAGTTGGATGCACCAGTATAGAATATAGAAATTAATACAAAAGATGAAATAAGGATAGTAAATATCAATTTTTCCTAACCTTCAATGAATTTGGAAAGACAATAAGTCGTGTAGTCAAATATTGATAAAAAACTATATATGAAAAATACATCCATAGTTATTACACTTTTTCACTAGAATATGACTTGAACATATTTTATGTCTTCCATTTCCACACTAATAGAAACTCAGAGGCACATTTTCAACTGCAATAGAATGTGTGGAGGATAATTTTTCATGATACCCACCTCCACCACTTATTTGAGGACCATGAATTTTCAGTCTCATCCCATGCACTCCACTGGTGATTCCACTAGATATCTTTGAAGGGTTGGGAAAACCATTTGTTTATTCCCATATCCATATCAACCATCATTGATTTCTCTTCCACATCAATATCGCTAGAATGCTTCAATATGAACACCTATACTATGATATTCTATCAAAAACCCTACAGGTACTTTTAATCCATAATCTGATCATTCCTCGCCATGTCCTGAAAAAAGAAATCTAAAAAAATTGGTTGGTGTTTCCGAACATTGAAAAATCTTCCTTTTTCAAATATAAGAACACAAGATACTTTCATGCGTCCAAGACACTTGGAAAACTGATGAAATAAAAGGGGTTTCAACCCCTTCTAGTCCACGTCAACATTCCAGTCTTATAGGACCATTGAATCCCACCATCTCTTACTAAAATATGCAGGCATAAATACTTCACACATAACCTTAACAATTTTAGATGTCAACAGGAAGTCAAATATTTGATCGATCATATCCCTCTAGTCCTCTCCCTCTTGATGTTCAATTGTCCCTTTAAAGGAAGACATATTTTCCAATAAGAATTTTCACAATTGATATCTTTATCCACTATCTCCTAGTTGTACATTGACAAATGTGTTATCAACTTGTGAAACAACAAAATTAACCACCTGAACATCATGTACGTTAGTCTCGATGAGATTTGTATCTATAGGTGGTGAAAAATGAAACCCAATATTGATCATAAAATAGAATGAATATTAGTTAAAACAATAAAAACCAAAATAAAAAATATCAATTTTAAACCAAACCCAACACTTGAGAAATCAATCCCCACATTCAAATGAATATTTTTTCTCATTATGATTTGCGATGGTCATGAAAGCATCGTAACATACCTCTAAAGTCATGAAAATCCTATTTATAGTGTAACAGATTTTCCAAGATATATAATCTTGTGGTAGGACCTCCTATGATACAAAATTGTAATGATCCTACCTGAGTAACCATCAAATATAGCAGCTAACCCATTCTGCAAAAACTGTACAATGTCCATAATACTCGTGGGCTGGCAACAAGCACCCGGGGAACGCACAACAAACTAAATAGAACGATTTCTCACAACCTAAATAAAAATTGAGTCATATATATATGAAGAAAAAAGAAACATGGGAATACTGATGAATATATTCCATAACTATAAAAAGGCAGTGAAAACAAAAAAAACTATAAGTGTTGGAAAACCCCAAAGAGGAATTCCCAATTTCTAAGGACATGAACCAAATCACTACACAAAATGATGGCATGGATTGACTCCCACCTTCTCAACACTTGTTACACAAAACTTGATAATATGAATCATATCGCTGAAATAAGACACATTGAGTTTCCCTGCATTGGATGACATAAAAAGGCTTACACACCCCTGAGGAGGTTTAAAAGGTATGTGATATTATTCTATGTATGATCCCACCAAGGTGTTCCATGGGATGAATCTATATAAAAATCATGTATGATAATTTTAAATAAAATAAAGAATAATAAGTAGTAAAATATTTTTATATAATATAGGGCAAACATTTCCCTATTCCATAATTGTTTAAAAAAATGCATGTACAACATTCATATCATTGGAAAATTAGAAAGAAAAAAAGTTAAAATAGAAAAATTATCACTGGAAATTGTTCCAAGGATTACTATTGGACATATTATGGAATTTTCATACAACAATCATTCATGTAAAAAATGCAGTTCTTAGAACTCATACATAGGATATCGAGGAATACAACATGAATAAACCCCGAGAAAATTTCTATATTCATCCCCTATAACAATGATTCAAGGAAATTGAGTAAAACCGAAGAAAAATTCTCTCTTTTATCAAAAAACTTGGATTATGGACTCATAATAATCCTTCCACCTATGTTCCCAATGATACCCATGTGCTGATTTGAACAAATCAAATTAAAAATTAATAGTTTACCCATTTCCTTTTCATTTATAAAAAACTAGGGAAACCCATTCCTCATTATACCCTTTTTTCAACACATCCTAACAGTCATGAAAAATTGATAAATCAATTTATAATGAAATATAAAATCATACTTATCATCATATTCTTTAGAGAGAACCACATAACTTAACGTGTATGTCACACACTCCGACAACGATATCCACAGACATCAAAACCCAAAAAACAATGAAATCCCTAAAATCCAATACACACATTATATCGTCAACTCGATTGAGAAATATGGTGTGAAGAAGAGATATAATATCACATATGTTGATAAAAAATGCCCACTGCACCATGACCAATACAAACAATAAACTCCAGAACAATATCACCAAACAAATATTGGTAGAAGTAAAAAAGAAAAAACCAACTCAGAACAACAGATCTGATAATGAAATTCATGGTCTCTATTGTGATCAATATCAATGAAGAATTCGAATAATATCTTACCCAAAGGTATTTACCACAAATAAAATGGAGATCAATTTCTGATCAGATTGATCTAGAAGGAGTGGAGTCTCTAAAAACCTTGTGGAAATTACCCTGGGTCGGGATAAAAAGAACATAGAGAGATATTTGAGACTAAAAAATGTACATAAAATATTAAAAAACTATTAGTGGGTCCTTACATGATATGTAGTCATGTTACATGCCATGAAATCCATGGTGTTCAAGTACTTCAACAAATCCATCACCTCAGATTTAAAATTACCTTCCATAATACATATAGGATGTGGAATAGAAATTCATGACATGTAACCTTTGACATCATAAACCCTTTCAAAACATACACCTGCAGTCATTACCCATTATTTAACCACATTACACTACGTGTAATCATCCTTTACACTGAACGATTAGTAATGAGGTATTTTATACATGGGGTTAAATTTTATTTTCATATAACTATTTAGAATACCTTTTTATGGAGATAAATTAATGAAAATGTGATCTCCCACTAGAAATTCCCTTTATTTCCATTTCGTTTCATTATAGAATAGTTACCTACTTTATGGTGCTTTAATTTTTCATTCAATTATCCTAACCTTCACTATTCTCTCCTCAGCATGGTATTATCCCAATATATATCTTCCACTAACATTATCCCAATGTGATGGAGTAAATAATCTCATTCAAAATAATTTATCTCAATATTCATCATAAATACTAGAATAGAAGCTTTTATTTTAAAAAATTATACACAATTTAAATAAAAACTCCATATACAATAAATTTCATGTGATCATGACCACTAGATTCCATATAACAATTGAATAGTTATTTCAGGATATAAATTTTGTTAAGGGTGATAGGCATTATTAAAATTCATCTCAATAACAAAATACATATAATGAATTTTCCAAAATTTCAATGTAAAGAATTGATTGGGATATGACATAATTGAAATAATTAAATAATGAAATCAAACAAAATCATTAATATAGAGTCTAACAATATGGTCCAGAGGTAGCTAATCAGTTATAGTGAGGAAATGTGGTGATATTTTAATGCCGTCAAGAATAACAAATATTTCATAATAAATCATATGATCCACTGGTAATATAATGAAAAACATTATTATAATTTTATCTTATTTGGAAAAATGAATTGGTTGGTGATGAATGACTCCCCATGTATGATATCTTTAATAAATCACATATTGTAAAAAAATATCTTGAACCAAAATGATGAATTTTATATATCATTTTATCTTTCCAAAATTTATCATTCATATATCAATAAATTTGTTTCATAACTAGTGTTTAGTTATGTTTTAGCTTTGAAAATTGTCTCCTAATTATATTTTTAGAAAAAGTATAGATGAAACAATTATCATCCTTTGAAACATCAATATTCAATCTTCATATATGAAGCCATAAATTTCCCATCATTCATGGAATTAATTTTCTTTATGAAATTATTATCATTAGTATGTAAACATTTTTTATTTTACAATAATGATGGCTTAGAAAACATTTGAAAAAGTATAGGTATTTCCCATTCTATAATAATTCTCATATCCATCTTCTCTGAAACCATGAAATTATTATCCATATCTATTCATATTTTTATGAATCCAAAATCATTCATACCCAATGAATCCACTAAATTAAATTCCTACAATGGATTTTGTATTTTTTTTGAATTCATAATACTTGATTATCATAATCTATCAAATTTTCATCATATTGATATCTTTATTTGAAATTATGTATTTTAAGTTCTTGTGATATTGATATATCAAATATATTTAACCACATATATAGTGAATTCATATCTTAAAATTAATGATTACTACTTCCCACATAATATATTGATAAAGGTAATTCTTATCATATGTTATTAATTTCATTATAGCACAAATAATAACATTATCCATCATTATATGTACACAAACACCCTTATTGTTTAATGAATCATTACATAAATAAATTCCATCATTTTTTGATGGTGGAGTAAAAATCATAATATTCAAAAATATTATCATCTATTCTTCAACATATTCTTCAAATTAATTTATAAATTTGAACATAAATGACCAATATGTATTTTTTTAATGGGTTAACCGATTCAGAATTGTCTTGAAAAAATTTCCAATCGTTACATGTTAATCCAATGAAATTACATACATTAGAAATATATGTCAGTTTAGTCAATTCATTAGAAGAGATTTTTTAAAGAACAAACTGAGATTATTTCATTAATAGTAATGTAGACATGAATTTATGCTCCATAATTACATAATTCATACATACTAAAATACCATATAACTAAATTTTTCACGTATTATAAATAATAACATAGAATCGATTTTTATGGTCCTAATAAATTTTATTGTAAAAAAATATATCATTTATATATATCAATATGAAATCATCATGATATTCCTTGAATAAATTATTATTTAAATCAATCAAAATTGAGTGCTCATTAGTCAATCTTAATGGTATTATAGTAAACTCGTAATGTTGATACCCAAAATGAAATTCATTATTCAGGACCCATTGTATATTTTCTAGAAATTAGTGATACATAAAATTATGGAAAATATTATAGAATATTGAACAAAATAATGTTAAACATACATGGAGTCATTATAAGGATATGGATAATATTTATTTATTGAAATAATATTGATTTCCCTAAAATAATATAATAGACTAGATGATCAATATTTATTTTTTATGAAATAACATGGTTTCCCATGGTGAAAATATAGGGAATACAAATCAATTATCACTCAACTCATATTGGCATTTTATAAAATCCACTACTCACACTATGTCACTTCTACACGGATTAATTGATATAGGAATTTCATCTTGGATTAAATCAATGGAAATCCTAACTATATGTTCTAGTGGATGTACATGTTATTTAACTGTAAATAAATAAATATATTCTTCAAAAATATGTATATAATCATCTTGATGAATGAAATTTATTTATTTATTACAAAATTAAATTTTTCTATAAAAATATCATTCAATATATCTGCAAGATGTAGATCATGAAATGACATAGATGGGGTTTTTACCACTATAAAAAATCATATACCCTCATAATTATTAATAATTTCATTATCAATGATATAAATTTTCACATTAAATATTTAAATTTAATATATACCAAGGATTATATAAAAATAAAAAATAGGTATAATAAAAAATTATAAAAAATGGGTGTTTCTATGTGCCACAACGTGAATAGACAAACAAATATTTCTTGTTTTTATATTTAAACTATGTTTTTAATAGAAAAATCCCTTCTTAAGATGCATGGGAAGTACCCAATTTTCACAGAAACATATATGTTATACTTGAGTGTGATAATTCAGAATCAAATAATGCATTATAAAAATTTAGGGCTATGATTACAGTTCCATCTGCCATATAAGATTTGACTTCTCCCATTATCTTTCCTCTTCTAATGTTGGTTCCCTTGATTCATGGGACACTAATATGAATTTTTCCCTATTTTCCTATAGTTTAATAACTATATTATTTTTTTCTCATTCCCCTTTCGTTCATTAGCTACGTGAATTCTAATATTGCACATGAATATATTGAAACGAACTTCATGAATTTTACAGCATGTTTCTTTCCATAAATTTTACATTATAGAAAATTGTTTATTCCCATGATCTTATATAATTATTTTTAATTTATATACAAATAATATGACCTCTTGATATCATTATTTTTCTTTTTGATATTGGATCAGTAAAAATCATACATAAATTGTCACACATAAGAAAATTTTATCATATCACGGAAATTTATTATATATCAATTTCCTTAAAAGGTTTATCTTACAAAATTTAAATAAGGAAAATATTATTCAAAATATTATATATGTAATCCATAGTGTACATAACTAGTATTCTAAATGTGGCCTCAAAGTAAAAACATTGTTTCATATATTTTCTTTATGCTATGGAACAATATTTTTAGACTAGTTGATTGGTCATTAAGGATTTTTTATAATAATGATACATTATATGATTTATATTCCATATTTTATATTTTTTCACCCTAGTATTCTATATTTATGAAAACCATTAATAAGAATCAAATTTCATATATTTCACTTCAAGAATATTTTCTATTTCATTATATAACAATTATAGAAATATATTTTCATGAGACAGAATCCATTTTCCATTTAAAGTACATTATAATTCCCATGAATATATAGAAACATTAGCCACATGAACTGATCCCATATAGGTTTGTAATGCTATAGAAGACCATTATTCTCCATATTAGCATGGTTATTAATCATTAAATGGATTTTCATCCATGAAATAACAATGATCTTCTTTTATTTAAAACCAATGGTATGAGCATTCCAAATATGTCAATACATACATTGACCATGATTATTGATTTCCATTTATTTATTAGAAACCATCAAAAAATAAAGGAATTCATTGAGTAAAATTATTATCTTTATAAATATGGATTCATGAAATAAATAACCCATATAATGATAAATTTTTCAAAATCCTATATGGTACTATAATAATTCTCACAATATATGTGATGATTTAAAAACATTCCTAGAGATTATACTCAACATACATTGATACCAACTATACCCAGAATAATTTTTATACCAGATCAATGATCTCCTTTATAACATTTTAATTAGGTATAAGGGACATCATCTCAAAGGAATAATCAATTTATTAATCATAGTGACCATATATATATATATCATTCCCATTTTGCATTTTCTATAAAATACTATACCTAAAAAAAATAAAATTTTCGTCATCCATGAAAGATATTCAAACACTACATACCCAAAACCTTGGTAAAAGAGACATAAATTACGGGTGAGCATAAATGATGAGTAAATGATATGTATAATAAGAGCTATAATGAGTAAATATGGAATAATATATATTGTTTTTAGATTAAAATGAAACACATTCCACTTATTATATAACATGATAATGAAAATAAATCATTGATAGTTTAAATTCAAAAATCTAAGAGATAATAAGTACTGAATTCTGATTATGAAAAATGAAAAATCATGGATTTCATTATCTAAAACGTCATAATATCTTTACTTCCTCAAACATAAATCAAATTAGTTTAAAAAATGGAATGTTATACACTCAGAATACATATATAATTATTCATTAAATAGTATATCTCATGAGTCCCATCGATGCATCTATATGGTATATAATTGAGGGGCCCACACACTACAGTATATCAAAATCATTCATCATATATTGAGTGATATATATCCTTCATAAAAAATATTCCTTATAAAAAATATTCATATTTACAAAATAATAGGAAATATAAATATTTTCCAAGTTAGTCAACTAAATTTAAAAATAAAACAACTTATGTAGAAATATTATATATATTAAGAAATATTCATATCCATGATACATAATATATGGATACATAAGGTAAATTTAATGATTGGGAAAATTAAATACTAAAATTTAAATGTTTTAATAAAAAGTTAGTAAACATAAAATATGTCATGATATTATAAATTGATGTCATTAAATTTTACTGTTTTAGTAAAGTAACGAATTTAATGAATGTGAAAACATAGAAGGAAATATTTTAAAATACAATATGATAAATAATTATATTTGAAAAATAACTGAAATATTTTATATGAAAATATATATTGTAAAACAGGTTTGGAAGTGGAAAATACCATTAATGTTGTATATGTTAAAATAAAAAATTATATCTGAATTTGTATATAAAAATTTGAGAATTTAATTTTGGGGAAAATAATTTAATGATTACTTTCCAACCATTTAAACATTATAAGATAAAAGAATTATTTATTAACCATTTGAGGAAATAAATAGGTATTTTGTAAAACCATTTTTCAACATTTGGAAATGTTAAAAAAAATATATCTAATGAAAATAGAAAAAAGTATATATTTTATTTTAGGATATTATTATTGACTACAGATAAATATAGAAGAACATTATGTGGAAAATAAGTTAAATACTTATATATTCAGAGGATAGAAAAATATATAGTGTTTATTATGTCTATATTACAGCATTCCTTCAATCAAAATAAGAGTATAACAAAAAAATCATATTGTACAATAAATTCATGCCACTTTTTTACATTAAAAGTTTGTCCCACATAAAGAGAAAAAAATAAATGAAACTATAATATTCTTGAATAATTAATTATTCTTCTTCAAAATATAAATTTTGAAGTGTAATATCCCTATAAAATTTAACAGGTCTATAACTTCCACTATTCCTCAGATGTTTTGAAATTGTGAAAAAATTCTACTCCTCACACTTCACCAAAGATAAAATTATTTAATTTCCAATATAGTAGATTTATATTTTTTATTAATTTATATGGGATTCATATTGTTTTTTATAATATCATATATTATTTTATAATATCTTATCACACATTAATAACATGATTTCATTATCATCATTGTTTTGAGAGTCAACTACTCTATTTTCTCAATCATGTCTTATCATGGATATCTCCGAATGTGTATTTAGTTATAATTCCACAATCTATAGAACTATATTTATTATATAAATATCACATATATTCATTAAATATATTATTTTTGTTATCCCTAAATTACAGAAATAAAAATTGCATCACATCACTTTGTGGAATTTGTTGGCAACATGTATGCATGAGTGATGTTATCATTCTGCAAAACCATTGATGATTTGATGATATATATGATATTATTATTATGGATTCAGAATTATATAATTTTTTAATATATATTTATTTCTTCTATATTTATAACTATTCAATTATAATTGTGATTAAAAGTGAATTTCACTGCTATATAGTGTTCGTAATCTGTACATTTAGAGAAGTGATGTTTTACCTATCCACATGGTGGAAAAGAGGAGAAAATAGTGATAAAATAATCATTACGACATATAAATATATTTAGGAAATGTGATAATTTATTTTTTAATGGGTATAATAAATTTATAAGAATTATACGAATAAAAAATTTGAATAGGTTGGTAATGATTATTACATCTTGTTTGGTTGACTTCTTCTAGATCCCTTATTTGGTGAACTTGGGATAGTCTTTGAGAAATATTATTACCTATATAACATGAATAATTATGTACAGTATAGAAATGGATAAATTTTCTATAATAATGTTTCTCAATGTTGATTAATGGATGTAGGGAAATGAATTACATTTATATGTCTGTAGAGTGGATCACTTTTAATTATAAATTTCATCCAATTAATATAAAATCATATTCACAATTAAATATATCTGAATTGATTTTTATCAAAAAAAATATTAGTTTGAATCTATGTTATAAGATATAAAATAATTTAAACAAGTTTCTATCATGTTTTCTCCATTATCTATTTTTATTAAAACCTTATTTAACCTTTTGAGTAGTAGCCCAATATAATATATTTCTACTTTTCAAGGTCAAGATTTTTTTCATGAAATGATAAGTCAAACATAAATGTACCAGGGAATATATTCTCAACTATATTACAATATATTGTGTTTTGATAAAAGTTTTATAAATTTAAATTCATGTGTTAAATTATTATTTATTATAAAAACAATTAATGTCTTTTTTTTGGAAATATTCCATATATTTTATTTTCAAAACTAAATTAAACAAATAAAAATATAATATAAAACTTTTATAAATCAATATTATGTTATATTTTCCTTTAAATTCATGTAACACTATTATGAATCCAAATTGAGTCACTTCTAGTGTTTTTGAATCAATTTATTTTATTCTTATATTAATTTAATTAATAATATTCTAGTGTTGCGTATGAATTTAAGAAAATTATTCTATCATTAAAATGTTAAAACATGTTCATATATAAAAATTAATAATATTATCTCAATAAAAAATTATAATCCTTTATATAAAATTATTATTCTTATGTAATCATATAATATAAATTAAAAAGAAATAGATTGATATTTAGGAATTTTAATTACATAAATTTGTATATATATCATCATCAAGGTCAAATAGCACAAAAATTCATCATATTCATATTTAAGATATGTATGGTTAAATTTATACCATCCAATAGGGTATATAAATTGATAGATAATTTTTAAATCATTACCCCACTATTTTAATAGTCATTTACACTTTTTACACTCAATATGGTGAAAAATATTGTAAATGATTACTATTTATAATAACCATAAATAAAGAGGATATTTGAAACAAACCTGAACCTCCTAATTCAAAATATGTTATTTATTTTATATTATTATATATCTATAAGTGGTAGGAATTATTTATAATATTAATTTATAAAACTCAATGAAAACTAGATTTTAGTTAAATGTTTTTTAGAAAAAAAATTAACTTTTATAAACTAATTAATTTAAAACTGAAATTATATAATTCGTAATAAAGTATTTATCATGTCACACGAAGACCAAATCAAAAATATAACATGACTTCTAAATTACTCTATTTATAGAAACGAAATGATGGTATTAAAAAACCTCTATTTTTTTATTATTTAATGAATCAAATCATTTTTGGACAATCCCAATATTTCAATATATGTTATTTATGGGTCGATAATTTATAATATTAAACTAAATTATGAAAATTTAATTTTTAATATTTTATATTTTATGGTTTAATCACATTATTGAGTATTTAGTTTTTATTACTTAATTTTTTTATTAAAAATAAAATTTACTATAATTTATTCTCTAGTGTTTCATAATGTATTTAGATGAAGTTACCAACAAATAAATTATAATATATATTAAAAAACATCATTATCTAAAACTCCAAATAATGAACTAAAAACTAATAGATATTCTAAAATATGTTATGATTCCCAGGGGGAAATATCAAAACATATCTGATATATTAGTTGGTGACCCAAATTTTCTCTAAAAAATTTTTATTTATGTAAATAAAATTATCAAAGTATATATGAGGCTTAATGAACATGAAACATATATAAATTAAATCAGGTGAAAAAAAATTCTCATCATACAATAATTATTGAATAGTCCTTTATTTAATTGACCTGGTTCAATCCAATGGAAAAAATCACTTTCATCAACAATATTCCAATAATAATGTGGTCTATGTGGAAAAAACCATGAATCCATGCCATTATAGACCTGAGATTTAGAACAAAAAATGATTCATTGTATAGTTTAACAATACATTTCATGAAAATAACAAAAATGATTTTTATGCAAATCTCAATTCTAAAAAAAGAATAGTGAACTAAATAAATTGAGTTCAGATATGAAAATGAATGAAAATAATATTCAATTCAAGTATTAAAAACATGTTTTTCTTAAAACATGACTTAAAATACTTAAATATTCACAATAAAAAAGGATAAATTGATAACTCTTCTCCTTAGGGGAATATTAGACAAATTTCAGTAGCCCTAGTACACATTATCCTTTTCATCAGTAAGGTCCTATCATCCAGGATAAGAAGGTTTATTTTTGTACATACATTGTCAAACTATAACCACTATAAACAACTTTATACATCCACAAAAAAAATAAATGAAAATATTCGAATAAGTATATTCAAAGGGATCATTGTGAGAATCCTCAAATACTTTCATATCTTCTATACACAACAACAAATATCCAATGATGATCATATAGTTGATCTGAAGATAATTCCATGAAACATATTCCACTTTGAAATCATTGATATACAAGTAAAAAAATATAAAAACACATTATAACAATATATTCCAATTATAGAGGTTTAAAACCAAGGATGTAACCAAATTATTTCGAAAAAAAAATCTCTTAGCAGGAATAATGTGAACTATAATTTCAATATAGAAACATCATAAACTGCTTTATTCATATAACATAGCATTGTGAAGTGAAAAAACATGGTAACATATAGTTCCACCTTTCATTTGAATCAAAAAACAAAAAAATATACACATAATTCAGAACCATCTCTTGGGTTCCTGTTCCATACAAAAAATAAAAGATTTAATAGAAGAAAAAGACACATACATAAGAGCAACAATTCTGTTATGTGTAGTTATAGATACTACTATAGAATGTGTGAAAAATCAAAATAATTATTTCTATTATCCTCAAATTATATAATATCAAACATCAAATATATTATAATTTTATAAACATCATGATTTATCTCCATGTCAGGATACCTTCCAACTAACCGCCTCTCATGATCCCCAATCCAGGTGTAGAATTTCCCCATATATCCTTGTATAATAATACTAGTTAACTTATAAATTTTATGTAATCATGCAAGGATGATGAATAACACAAATTTTTTTATGATGAGGATGTATCCAAACAAGATTTTAGATACGTAATAATTAGATGTTTTAATAAATCAATCCTATAGGACTTTGAGAAATTAGTTATCTCTAACAAATGGGGATGTATACATTTGATCGTCTTTTGGGTTGTAAGTAATAAAACCATCTAGGGACAAAAAATGGATTTTTACTATTTTTTGGAACTCTAGTGCATGTAGTCATCATATGTTTTTGTATACACGATCAAGTGTAACATTGTTGAATTCAATAGATTCAGAATGAGTCTCTTGTTGTTCCTTATAAATAGAAAGATCATCATATGATGTAATTTAAATCAGTTCAACATTATTAACAATAACCATGATGTTATAGATAAAATCAACATTAGGAAATAACATATGGGGTTTTTTATAATGACAAACCAGATCCTTATTGGGTGTGGGCATCATTAGATTCATTTACGACATCTCCTCAGGGATTGGTTGTGCATTATTCATTATGACAATCTCCCGATGACATTGGGTATCTTTATGTAAAGTATGTGACACATGTTTATGAAGGGTACTATCATCATGATCTATAATATCATGGGTAAATATATTATAATTTCCATTTTCCACCCATAATAAATTTTTTATGATTTAGTGGGATTTAATAGTAGGTTCATGACATTAAACTTTGTAGGATTAATCAATTTTGAAGTGATTATTTTTGTAAGCCGGTAAATTTTTATAATACACCACTTGGTAAAATGTTGATCACCAATTTCAATCCAAATATTGGATGTTTGTGGTTGAGAAATATAAATTTTTGTGAAGACACTTGATAATGGGGGACTTGGGAGATTTCTAGTAGTAGATTCGAATTTTTGGTGTTGGCGAATTTATATGGAAATTGGTAACAAGGCTTCTTGTTTATAAAAGTTAACCATAAGTCTAAAAAATCATAACTATATTAGATTAATTCCAGAATCAATGCTATGATCGAAATCTGGGGTCCATTTTATATCTTTGATGGAGAATACCAGAAAAACCCATGATCTCTATATCAAAAAATGATACTTAACATTTTTAAAAGAAAAATGAAGGTCAATATTCATGGAGTTATTAATGAAAATGTGAATACAAATGAACAAAATGGGTATGACTGATTTTCATAAGTTGTTGATAGAATGCCTATTCATGAAAATTATCCCAATAATAAATAATTATAGATCCGAGGAAATAAGATATACCTCATTTAAAGAAAATTAAATATTTGAATAACATAGAAGGTGAAATGTTTTCGATTTAATGAAAATATTAGTGTTCCGATCGTCAGGAGGTTCTATCGCCTAGACAACATGGCCGATAACCACATCCTCAAAGAATCAGAAATTGTAATTAGGGTTTCTAGAGTTATAATATTGGGTAACCCTCTAAAATACTAAATAAATCCCCACATTGATCGTAATTTGGAAAATATATAACCGAATGGGATATCTTTAAACAAATATAAATGAATAAACATATTAAAAAATTATAACATGATTTTTATGGGACATAACATTAAAAATTAACCAAAATTTACATAATCATGGAAAAATAAAATAATTAAATGAAATCACAATATCATGAAATAATATAATATTTGGAATCAATGCAACCCATTATGTCCTGAATATATGTTAATTGTGACTACAGAGACCATCTCCCCTAATTGAAAAATGTCTCTTGGTCAATTTAGTTCACTCTAAAATCACATACATTGAATATTATTAGATATAATGATCTAGTAATTGAATTAGAGGGATATATAAATTCTTTTACACCCTTAACAAAATTAATATATTACATATTCATGCCATATGGACAAATAAATATAACAAAAAACATAAGCTTTAATTAATCCCTGGTAAGGATTTGGCATTCATTATTCTGAATGAAGTCATAATTGAAGGATAAATCATAGGGATTAAAAAAATAATATGTAATTAATATTTTTTTGTCTTTGATAATTGAAAAATATAAATTTTTTTACCATGGAGTCTCAATGAAATGAAATTCATGAGATCATTTTATGAGAAGTAAGAAATAAAAAATCACTTATGGTATGCATTATAAAATTAGTAATGTGTATTTTTAAAGAATTTATGAGATTTTTATTTCATATAAATATATAATTTAACAAATAAATTTATCCATTATTTCATAATATTTTTTATATGAAATTTATTGTTAAAATAATTTTGTTGTGTGTCACAAAAAACATAAGAATAGAAAGAAGAATATTCTGATTTATTTGTTCAATTTAAAGAGTGAATTTAAAATGGATCTATCTATATTTACAACAAAATTAATAAAATTATAATTAACTAGGTAAATATTGATGATAAAAATATGAAATATTTTAATATTTTCAATGGATTAATATTTAATAAAATGGAGAATTAAATGATGAATTGTGTATGAAAAGTAGTTATTGTAGTAAGAAGTGTCTCTTACCAAAAATACAAATTATCTATTCACTTGTTCATGAAAAAAAGATTAATCAACTTATTACCTCTATATACGTATATAAAAATCTTATTCACTTATATTTATCTATATATGACCTATTTTTT
The DNA here is from genome assembly GCA_963277665.1 of Viscum album. Classification (NCBI taxonomy): domain Eukaryota; kingdom Viridiplantae; phylum Streptophyta; class Magnoliopsida; order Santalales; family Viscaceae; genus Viscum; species Viscum album. The sequence continues at coordinate 338,868,732 of OY728143.1, read as the reverse complement.
TATTATTTACTTATTTTTAATTTTGTATTTACATAATATGGTTTCATGGGTTTGTTCAATAAATTTAATAGTAACACCTCCAATCTGATGAATGTGGTATAAGGTGTAATAATATATAATAATATTCACCATAAATTTTGAATATTTCTAATTTTTTATTCCATTTTAATGAGACTTATAGTTATTCGAAATTTTGTCACAAAATCAACCCAAATAATAAAAGGTGAGTTGATATGTTGAACTAACATAATTAAAGTCCTTATGACCATTTATAATTAATCAAAAATATAGAATGTACAATATTATCCTTCAATAAGATTAATTTATTCACAATTAACATTTTTAGATATTAAATATATTAGTAATGATTACTATATTAGGTGGTCGTGTATAATTAAAATATGTTATTTATGGGGGTGCTAGTCTACTCGTATTTGTGGATGACACATTAATTTTCCATACAATTGGAGAGGGTTAAAAAATTAAATAATTAAGATATATAATATATAATATTTATATAACACTAATATTATTTAATTTAATATTATTTTTTATCATGTAACTAATTTCTCTATTTAAAAATGAATGATCCCCTTTATGGAAGCGGTAGTATGCACATATGCATGATGACTTTTTAATTATTCTGAATTACATTGAAAAAGGTACCAAATAAATACTGAATTTTAATGATAATAATTAATATTAATGAAATTTATTTGATTCCATATATTAATGGATTTAGAGTATTGTTTGGGAAATAAAGAATAAAAGTACTAGTTATATAGGTTTGAATGTATTATCTCTCCCAATAAGGTTCCCACTTGGGTAAGTTGTGAGGGATCCTTAGCTAGGTACATTAGTGATACAATGAGTTCAATGTCTACTAGAGGGTATTGATGAGAGACTAGGGTAGAGTTTTTTAGAAGTAAAATCATTGGATTGGCTAGAGAAATGGAGGTGAGATCAGATACTTTTAAATGTTTAGAAATTTTAAATTTTTTATTATTCCTTTATATTTCAATTATGTTATTCCACTATTGGAGGAAAAAAGAACAAAATAATTATAAATTTTTTTTGTAAACCAAAATATTTTAATTATTTGAAAATATATATTCATTATATAGAAATAAATCTAGAAAATAAAATTTCAATGAAATAATGAAATTAATTTTATTATTAGCATAAATATGATGTTAAGGTGTATCTTGGAAAAAATTTATGTTCTGATTAAAATTAATGTACAAGATATGATAATAAATAATATTGAGTTTTATGAAATACATTATTTTATTGTAAAAATATTATTTTACATTATCATCATTCCAAAACATAATTTTACTAAAATATTTTTTTCTAAATACAAAAACAAATGAGTTTTTTATTAAAATTTAATTATTTAATTTCTTATGGTTTAATGTTTTTTTTAGAAATTTATGTCAAGTTTATTTTTATTTACTATAATTTATAACTTCATAATACTTTATTAGTTAAATGGTTTCATATTATTCTATGCCCCACTTATATACTGATAAATAAATAAAAGTATAAATTTGATCAAAAAGTTTTTTTCCACATTTCGTAAAAAAAACTAATGTTGATGAATCACAAAATTTATTCATATAATATTTTTCAAATTAGAAATCAATAAGGAAGTATTTTTATTATGTTAATATTTTATATGTGATAAAAATTATTTTTACATTTATGTCTTCCAAACTTGAATGAATATTTTAGATAAATTTTATTTTAATGAATGATATATATATATTTTTAATATTCCATATGACAAATAGTTACCTCTATGGTAATATTTTAAAAATATTATTTCACAAATTAATTGTATTGTTAATCTTGTTCATATACTCTATATTAACATACATTTAACATATATATTTTACACTAGAAAATCTCAATATATAAATTATGGATCATTATTTTCATCCTCTATAATGGAATTTCACCTTTGAAATTATATTCTATATAGAATTGTGAAAACATATGGGCATATCTATTTCATTATCTATTTAGGTTCCTAGGAATTCTCTATTATCTTATTCTGTCACCTATCTAGGTTCATTAGAGTATTGGGTTTCATTCATAGAGGCCTTCATCAAATGTCTAAGACCATCACTTGCATATATGTGTATGATATATCATCGTAAAACTATTTAAACTCTCGATTCAATAAATGTTATGGATCTCGAATTTACATCTTCAAGAGGTAATCATTAATGAATAATTTATTTTATACACATTATGTGGGAGTTCAAGTTTGTATTTGATAACATTCAAATGATATAGAACCACACATGGTGATAACATTTCAAGGAACATCATTCCCCTTATATCAATAACTATTAACTATCCCCAATATATATATTTAGGAACACATTTCCTCTAACAATAAACTCCATTTATTGTCAAAATTTGTATTTTTAACAATTCTACTATAATTTATCATTATGGATGTGTTTTTGAATTGTTTTTATCTTTTCTGTAATTTAATTAATCATATCATGTTATAGAATCATTATTTCACTAGATTCCTTAAGAAAACATGTTTTAAACATTTCTTCTCATAAAAGTAATCATATATAGAAATTTGAATTCTTGAGTGGTAATTTTTGTGTTATGATAACACATCCTATTGATGTTTTTTGTTTTAGCATCCCTTGAATTTCATAGATAAATATAATAAAATATCAGAACATGTCTGTATATTTTGATTATTTTGGCCGTCAATATAGCGTTGATAGGTTGCATAGATGTAAAAAAGTATATTAGAGTATACCAAAAACTCATGGAGATCGTTAAGATGATACTCATAAATTCATTAGATAAAATCAATAATGGTGTTCATCATTTTCATACTATTTCTATAATATATATTATTTCCCAAATGATTAAGTAATTATTTTTCCCAAATATATATAAAGTGTGTAGCCATAATAAGACAGTCCACCACAATCCATATAGAATTGTTCTCTTTTGATGTCTTTAAAAGACCTATGAAAATTTTCTTTCTATTTATTTTCAATTTAAATATAGTTTTGGTAAAACAATTGTCCATTTTTATTTTATAATATCATTTATCATATACTGAAACAAAAAAAATATCATTTATATTTTTTAATAACCCTACTCACATTGAACCGCCTATAGTATACTTAGTGGACTCTATTCATCTTTCTTTATCCAAATATTATATAGATTATTGGTCTTTCAGAATAAATATTTTGAAATTTATATATCCATAGATATTATGGAATGTGATTTTTTTTAAAAATATGGTAACTCCTTTATCATTATTATATAACTAAAGGTATTTTCCATTAATTAAAGAATTCACCTTCTACTATATCATAAAAATCAACCCTTTTAGATTTAATAATATTGTCCAAAAATGAAAGGTAAGAAGTCATTTAATAATATTTAGATGGGTTTCCTTTCATTATGCCTATTGTGTGAATAATTTTCATGTCCATGATGATTTGGTCCTTCTTAATCATAATCAATTATATATTTGTATGAAATTTTCATTTTAGTTCATCTTCCACTTTATTCTCGTTTATGGTATTTCATAGTGAATTAATATTTCTTGATTATATCTACATTTTTGGTTAGGTAATAATGAAATCCTACTATTTTAATATATATTTCTGTACCTTATGGTACACATACCTATCACACTTCTCTCTATAAGATAATTACCTTATACCTTAAATGGAATGACAACCAAAACCCACTGAAAATCACATATTTGATAATTTTTGTCGTTAACATTTAACTATTATGAGGAATTATAACCCCATATAATATTTTGTATATTTCTCTTTTTAAATGATTTATTTAACGAATAACATTATCGAAATGAACTAGTTCATTTAAACGATCTACATTATAATGTAGAAATATTATTATTTTGAAATTTGTCACCATCCTATTGGATTTGTGGACAATAATTTGTATAAATAAAATTTTATTTTTGTCACGGTTAGAAAATTAATTTAATGGTTATAAAATGGTTATATGTGTGATTAAAATAGTATTAATGTATATAGATATATGTTTCTATAAATTTTTTTAACGTGCCTAATATGTTTTGTTAAAATAAATTAGGTTAGTTGCTATTGAGGAACAATTTTAATGAAATTAAAGTCATTATAAATTTATTAATATTAATCAAATGTTTTTTTATATTCATTATATATATATATATATTATAAAAACAGAATTTCCCCATAAAAAAATTTCGTTACAGTTTACATACATATTATAAAATATATTTGTACCACTTATAGGAATTTAATCATAAAAAATAAATCCATTATTTTGAAATTAAATGAGTTCCCTGTTAATTTATTGTCATTCTAGATAGTAATATTTGTAAATATATAAAACCAGTGTATGATCAAAATATTTAAAAAAAGATTACAACATTGGTATAAGAAACTAAATTTATCATAACACATTCATTTATCATATTTTATGGGGTTAGTTCAAATATTCAAATATATGTTTCTCCCATATGCAAACATAATAAATATTTTAATTAATTATAATTTTTATATTATTTTAAGAAAATATTAAATATATATTTTCACTAGACATATATAAATTTCTTACTTAATGACAAAATATATGATGTTTATATCTAAGTATTTATTTCAAATATATATTTATTATTTATAATTGTAATTTATTTTTTTGTTTTTAGGTAATGAAAAATGAAAATACATCCATGAAAAACATTGAAACAATATTTATTAAATTAGTAGTGAAATAAAAAATTATAATTTTTTTTGGAATTAAATAAGGATTAATTATTTTTTTACACTAATTTTATGGTTAAATATTATATATTGAAGATATCAAAAAATGTTAATTTCAAATTCAATTACTATCATGTTTTTATGACAATATAATGGTGTATTCCAAAAATGACATTAATTTTATTTATTAATAAATATAAAGATAAATTTAATTAATAAATATTAATAAATAATGATTCTATAAGGTATAATTATTATTTACCTTTCATTAATTCCCACTTTTTAAATTTATAAATGTATTTATTTTAAATGTATGACCTACCCTCTTCACAAACCATGTAATTTAATTTATATATCAACCATTTATGTATATATATATATATATATATATTACTAATATATATGATATTTATATCATTGTTAATATTCATGAGGTAATGGAAACTGGAACAATGTTTCTGGACTATAACCATACAACTAAAACATCCATGATATACTAAAAAAACACAAATATATTTTTATTTTAATAAATAATTTTAATTAAATGGGTGAAGGAATATTATAAGTGAGTCATGTATCAAATTATATGATTGTAAGTTATTCATTAATTGAATTATAATATTTTAAAACTTATTAAAAAATAGTTTTGAGTGCATTCCAAACTAGAAGATGTTGATATATGTATTTTATGTTAGAATTTCATTATTTACTGATATTTCTTATGATCGAGTTTATAATAATGAAATTTTATGACCTTTATCACAATAATTCTATTATTGTTGTTACCCTATACTTAATTTTTATGAAAATAGTTTTCCATTCATTTTTTTATCCTTATGTATCCGAGGGACTAAATGACTATTGAAAATCTACTATTGATTAATTTCACAAATCACTTGAGAATACATTTTCTTCAATATACATGTTTTCCAAAAAAAAATTCATTGATTTTTTGGTATTCCAATGTAAATATTTAATTCAATTTTTACACTTTATATTTATTCAAACAAATTCTAATTAATCCCCTTATCATTTTGTAAATGGTTTACTTTTTTATTTTTACTGAAAATGTAATTGTAATTTTTTAATATTATTTTCGTTAACAAAACATCCTTCCATCAATAGAAATGGAAGATTTTACAACCCCATTATATTTTTTTGAGGTTCCATATAAATTAAATCATTTAATTACAATTTGGTAATATAAACGATCTAATATATGTTATTTCAAATAAAAAAATTTACATTCCTCACAATGATTATCGTGGATATTTTAATGGAATTATTCAATTATAATAAAACAATTAAATGATATATTTTATTAATAGTTTTATGATCAAATAATACCATCTAAAAGCATTCAATTCATATATTATAATGATATTTATATAAGGAAGATTATATTAAATATGTTTCATTCTCTGGTGGTATGATATTAGGAAACCATAATGAAACCCATTGCATTTCATACTATTATATTATGATAGAATAATTAATGTTTATGTAACCCTATTTATTTTTATACCGTATGTTATAATTAATGGTGTTTTATCTTTTAGAATAGATGTGTCTGATTTTCATACTATTATGGGTGAAAAAAAACATATATCCCAATAATTATTTTCATAATGATAGATATCTCATGATATAATAATGACTAGAATTTGTAGTGATACAAATTTAGTAAAGAATTTTATCCACTATCATGGTCTCTAGAGAAAACATTGACTATGGTTATGATAAAATATTGATTTCACTAAATCTCTTATTATAGTCTTGTTAGTGATCCCTAACTAAAAAAATGATATTCAAATCGTATAGTTCAATACTAAATATTTCACTTTTTCCAACGGGGACATATCTATGGGTAAAAGTGCATTTTCTATTGGTAAAACATATTACCAACATATATGTATATGTCACTAACTGTTGGTAAGAAATATGTTTATAAATGTATTTGCGATTGATAAAATATCTCAGTTGCAATTATAATAATACCAACAGATAATATATTTATTGGTAAATGTGGTTAGAAAAAGTTTCTAGTCACAAATTTTTCTGTGAGTAATAATATCACCAATATATAATATTTGTTTATAATGTACATTATTTCTAGTATAATTTAATATTATATTTATTAATTTATCATATATAATCAATTTATTTTAATTATTAAAAAAATGTAATTTTAAAACATGTCAAATCATGAAAAAATAGATTAATTATATTATAATGAAATTTATTATCAATCCAATAAATAAAAAATCGTAGACAACCCCCACCCATTATTGGAACCCAAACGAGAACCACCACCATTTCTACCCAGTGGCAATGCTCTAGCGCAAATGAGTTGGCTCCAGCACTATCTGCTCGAGAGAGTTATCTCTAGCACCAATATCTCCATCCTATAATTTCCTGCATGGTAATTCCAGCACCAGCTGCTCTAGCTCATTTATGCCAACAAGCCATCTCCAGTGACAAACGAGCACCAAAGCCCCATCCAGGCCAGCGAGTTATCTCTATAACCCACTCATCCCTACTATTAGGCCAAATCTAATGACCCATCCATGTCCCATGACATGTATGTAGTCTCCAAGGAGATATGATGTGGCTATAATATATAGATCAATAGCTCAAAGAATTACACACACATCCAATGAACACACCCAAAAACAAGACAACTATGGTACATGAAAACAATAAATTGAGTCAACTCCAATCTATGTCACACCATTAAACATTAATATTTATATCATAAACAACAAATGAAAAAAAAGTCTTGGAAAAATATCTACATAAATTGAAAAAAAAAATAGAAGTATACAAACTGAATTTCATAATGATAATTTTTCAACATACCTATTGACAGATCAAGAATCTGTAGTCCTAATGACTCATATTAATGAACCATTTTTCTAAAATGATGCCAATAGTAAATTATATCCTACCAAAAAATATCATTTCCATTGTTTTGGTAAATACTGTTTGAATAATTTATTAACAAAATAAAAAATTACAAGGCATAAATGAGGTGTAATGAGATTTCCCAAGAAAGAAATTAAATATGATAGCACATACATATAGATATGTTACACAAAAATTAAAAAAAATTGAAAACCAAAAGTATCCATCCATTAGTATTTGGATGAATGAAGAATTTTCCAGGCAGCTAAGGACCAATTAAAACCATTGAATCTTATGTGATCTGTCAATAGCCATCGATGTTATAGGGTAGAAACATATCAATAACACCAGGTCATCATTCATAGTATACTAGATTGAAAACACTAGTAATATGTAATTTTGTACCCTAGATCATGAAAAAAGATTCTAAAGTGAAAAAAAATTACAACATGAAAAATGGGATATTTACACCGTTCGAAACCAAGGTCACAACCAATTGCCATAGTTTTCCCAATCGTGGGCTCAATCGTTGTGGTTATGGGATCTGTCCTGTGGACATAGTTTAACCAATGGAAATAGGTGTCTTATTTCCATGGTTTAAACTGTGGTTATAGCCCAAGAAAATCGTGGAAATATGTGGCCTTTTTCATGGTTAAAACAATTTTTATAGCCCTAAACAACTGTGGAAATACCCTAAAAATAATTTTGGCCTTACTGAATTTTAACTCAACACCATAATTTCATGATTCAGTGACATAACCTCTACAACCAAAAATTATTTTGTATATATATAATATGTTAAATGTATTATTAAAATCCATGGATGTATCCTGAAAACCATGGAAATAGTTCTTCCCGCATTTTTTTTGCAGGTAAATTTTTTCCGCTGCATGGGTGGGAGACCTATAACCACAGATTTTAAAACTATTTCTATTTACCTTCGATAAAAGGCCTATAGCCATAATTTTTAATCAGTGGCTATAGGTTTGGGATATAGCCATTGTTTTGAAAACTATGGCTATAATAAATTAAAAAATAACATATATATACAGTTTTAAAACTGCAGCTTTATGCTGTATGAATGTGGTCATAGCCCCCTATAGACACAGATTTAATATTATTGCTATAAGTCAATGGAAATAGTTTGATTTTATAGTAGTGATATAAATATGTACAAATTAGATAAACATTAGTCATATTTTTTTCTAAAAGGAACATCATCCTCCATGATCAGCAGCCAATAAGTACAAAGCTATCAATCTATATTCAATCTATATGAGAATGCATACATTTAGCCAAAATGGAACTATATCAAGAAGATCCAAAAACCTTCATGAAGATGTATATTGACTAAGAATAAAAACAACACAAGTCACACTTCATAGAATATTCGTGCACTAAAAAGTCATTAAGAGAATAAACATCCATATTTGATCTGTGAAAAGGATGTGAACAGCCATCCCTGGCCATAAAACTCCATCCAAAACATCATCACATAAACTCCTAAGTCCTCAACATAAGAAAAAAATAATTTTCCATGTGTCCAAAGTTCCCTCAATTTCATTAAACTACATTCACAAGGTGACACATCACATTGATAGAAGAATAAAAACAACCACCAAGCATAAACAGTCCATGATATGAAATTTTGTAAAGACCCATTGACATGGTGCTTTAGAAAAACCATACCATCTACAAAACAACATTCTATCTAGTATATGATGAAATGGAAAAAAACAAGACAAATAATTTGAGTGATTTGGAAAACAAATAAATCAAATATACTAATACTGGGATGATGTGTAACAATAAAATCGTGATTCCAACTATGAACACCTCAATCGATGATTCTCTATAAGTATATGTATGAGGTCTTAAGTAAATATACCATATTTCAATTTCCACCTCTTTAGTATTGTCTCATAAGGGAATTAAGAAATTTTGAAATCAACATGGAATACCAATTTGAGAAATTCTATGAGAGTGACCATGTTATATGAAAATAATATGTCATCTGCTTTGTTTAATAATGAAAAAAACGCAAAGTTTGGATGAAATACATATATTGTACTTCCATTATATTATTTATAATATATTTAGATCACTTTATTAGCTCTTAACTATTACCGTGATTAGTATATATAGTACTAGTAAATGCAGAAGAGTTCTACGTATTTCATATCAGTTCTAAACAAAAATACACAAATTTAATATATAATATAAATTCACAATTACTATGAAATTGGGTTTTCTATGAAAAAATAGTAGTTTTGATACCAATACAGATCACATTATAGCTATTTTTAAATGTAAACATTACTTCTCAATGTATGATCATAGTATTAGTTCATAACTGATATATGATGAAAAAATAAATAAATAATATCTTTTCTAACATGTATTGAAAAAAATACATATATGTTATGAAAAAATATTATTTTAGAAACTAAATTTTTGATCAATCCATATTAGTTTTGATAAAAGTATATGAGTTCTGTAACATTTAAATATTAATTAGGCTCTATGGGGTGAACGAAAAGATTAAAGAAACCATCTAGGTGGAAACTTTTTTAATTGTTGAGACTTGACTTCAAATATATATGAATGGATTCCATATAGAAACCCTGTAAAAAGATAATATGATCAAATTATTTGTTTTTTATTAATATATGTTTTATTAATCTGTTTTAATTATCCACTTATCAAATTATATGTGAATTCTTAAACCATAAAAATTTAATTACTATCATGTGATTGAACTGTAATGGGAAACCACATTACCAGTGATATTCCCAAGGAAAATCCGGGTTATTGATAAAGTTAAGGACCATAAAGTGTTCTGAATTTTGTGAATATATGATCTCCAATTGACACATGATTATTTTCATATTTCTAATTTTATTCTTATATGATGTTAATGGAAAAAATTATTTATCTAGTGATTTTGATGGAAACATGTTGTCATAACTATTCATTAAAATCTTCAAAATTTGAGTATTTTCAATATAATGTAAGGAAAAATAAAATCGTAGAAGGAAATAGAGTAGGTGTATTTTAATTATGATGTCATTATCAATATTTTCCTTTTTTTTCTATCTTCATAGAGATAAAAAAATCATGTATGTTATGGTTCGATTTTCTAAAGTAGATCATAATATAGCCATCGACTTGAGTAGTTAATTTTAATGAAGCTATTTATCTAAATATTTATAATAATATTAATGTGGTTGAGGAAACTCATATAAATATATTATATTTATTTAAAAAATGATGACTACCACAATTGACTTTCTCACACTATTGGTAATATATGAACTTTTCATTCAATTTTATATATTTCTAGTGTATTTGTATATTCTATGTGAATTTTACATGATAAAAATTTTAAAAATTGCATATGGAATTGTCAGGATATTGTAGATTAATATTGAAGTGTGTTAGATATAATTTTTTATTGAGTAATAAGACTCTCTCAAGTGTGTTAATAGAAGTTACTCATTGATATGTGCTCATAAAATATTTTATTGTAAACATAAATATTGTATATTGTCAATGGTAATTAATAATAGAAATTTTTATTTGATGAAGACAGTGGAAAAATGTACCTTAGTTATTCTAGTTGATAAAAACGAAAAAATGGGTACAGCTTCTTGAGTTGTATTTCTTTAATTTCCACTATACTCATAAAATGAATATAACAAAATATATTTTTTATATAATGATGGAAACATATACCTGTTAGTTAATAATGGAAGTAGAAGTAATAAAATAATTAAAGAAACATGTACCAATCAGTTGATAAATAAATAAACATTTACCAATACGTTAATAATAGAAAACATTTAATAAAGATCGAAACATATCTTTTTATTATAAAAGTAAAAGTTTAGTTAAATTTTTAAAAAAATCTTATTTCTATTGCAACCGGTAAGGTTTCAACATATATTTGTAACCTGGTTACTTTTCATTGTAATTTGGCCTCTTTAGAATTTTGTTGGTAGTTGAATCCATATGTGATATAACTGAATTATATTTTGATAAACTCTACAACGTAGGCATGGTATGAATTTTTTGGTGAGGTTAATAGTGTATATTTATTATGTATATCCAGTGATCATATCTTGTGTGCATATATAGAAAATATAATCATTATTTCAGAATTTATGGTGTGAATATACAATGTTTATATATTTCATATGACATATATGTAATATCCATATTTTATAGTATTTGGTACTAGAAAAATGCATAAAATAGATTTCAAAATAACTATATGCTTTAATGTTATAATGGAGGAAAGGGAACATGCCTATAAGCAGCAGCTCACTATGCTACAGAATTTCATGTGGAAAGTTTAGAATAAGGCTCATAACTTCACAGTAGAAGAAGCTAATACCTGGGAAGATGAGAAATGTATGCAGATGAAAAATGGGATACCCGTAGTATATCAAGGATTAAAACACAATCAAGATGATTATATGTTTTAACATATACACTATTGAAAAAAAAGAAATCTGAATAAATAAATGTAATAAATATGGAAAGAAGTTTTAGAAGTAATTGTATGGTTTTATCAAAATTAGTAGAGGATAGTAATGGAAATGAACATACTAGAAATGCATGTAACATAAAATAAATATGAACCTATTGGAAGTGAACTACTGATTATATATTCGAAAATTATAATGTCAATTTAACATCGATGTAGAAATAAAAATTGAATACTGGTAGAGAAGATAAAAATGGAACAAACCTAAAACCCAAATGAAAACAAATAGATAATACATAAATAAACAAATACTTCGGAGGAAATTAAAACATGGAATGAAATTGGGGCATCAATCATAGGTTTCATATACCATTGAAAAAAATAGAGCCTGAAATGAAGGAGAACAAATCCTGGTAACTAGATACATACAAGAAGAAGAGGATAAGACAATTTGGGCTACTTAATTTTAGGTGAGCTAGTGTCATTTTAAGGTAATAGCAGGACAATAACAACATTAGTCATAAAAAACGATGATTGTAAGTTGAGAGGGAAACACTACTATTGATTTTTCTGTTAATGGATAAAAAGTTAAACTAAATCTCATCGATTTTCTATAGTGATGCATGGAGGAGAGTTTGAAAAATGGGTGGCATTGCAAGTGGGTGGATGCGGTGGAAAAGAGTCACAGTTCAGAGGTGAATGAAGGTACACTTTTTTTAAAATATATATATATATATATAAATTATATTATATACCTATAATGATATCATGTATATATAAAAATTTATCATCATATTATATCGGATATATATATTATATACAACAAAAATAATATATTCCAATGAAAACATATGATTATATTGGTTTGTTAGAATATTTATAATTTATAATATTTTTTGGATATAATATATATTTTATATATAGTCCTTTTTTGGTGAAATATTTTATTTTATTGAATAATTTATTGCAACTAGTTTTTATAATGGTAAAAAATATGCTAGTAATAATAATTAATAGTAATATATTAATTTTTTTGTAAAAAAATGTTAGTATTGATATAATAATGCAATATATTTAACCGTTGGTATAATATTTTTTGGTTTTAAATTATCAATATCAATAGATAAATCTACTGGTGAAAAAAGTATTTGTATTTTTAATTAATAATAATGAATACTAACATCTGGTGTAATTTATCATTTTTACCAACAGATAAATTTTCTATCAATAAAATTATATGGGTATAAGTATTTTTTTTGAAGTTGTTATTTTACAAACATACGTTTGAAGGAAATATTATACTTTCATGGATCAATTTCATGAAATAAATTATGATTAACGACTTATGTGATTTCAAACAATATTCTATTACTCGTGATTTTTAAATATCATTTTTATGTTGTGGTTTGAAAAAGATAAACACATGTCTTTATACCCTTATTCTGATGTTATGATTATGTGATCACAAATATCTTTTTTGTTTACCATAACTATGCCTCTATGGTTAACATTTCTCAGGAATCTATTCCCTTGTTTATAAAGAATGATTTTAAGTTATACTTTTCTTATAATGGTATCATTTATGATTAATAAAGAGGGATATGATTCAGATCTATTATGAATGAGTTATTTATCTCTATATGTTTTGAAATAAGAAACATCTATATTGTAACAATATTTATTGTTACATTATACATTTAATAATAATAATATTATTATATGTAATATCTATTAATAGAAATGATGTATTCCTAAAAATAGTATAATGCAAAGGTTTTATTACCTTTGGAAACTAGGATGTTAAAACAATAGAGAAATCATCTGGGATAAGCAAAATTATAATATGTCATCCAACTATTCTGATAATGGTAATAGATGACCGTGGTTATCCCTAAGGGGTTATAGACTAAAAATATTGTATATATTTTTTAAAACTATTATAAATTATTTTCCAAGATTTCATGGTTTCTCATTATGATTGTTTTTTTCACAATATTATTTTTGGTTTATGATGGTGGATTATAAAAAAAGATCCTTGTTATTTCATAATGTGACAGGATATGTTATAATTATCCTATTTAAAATCCATATGATACGGTACATGGGAAGAAATCGTTTTTCTACCTTAATGTAACATTGTCATGATAATAATCAAGATGAAATTTGAGACAAGAAAAGATTAGAATAATGTTTTTTTAGTCCTCCATGTGAAACCATAATCCTTCTACAAGTGGGATTTTAGATACATTATTTTATATAAATATTATTTGTACCACTAAAATGATAGTTTATTTTCTCCTGCTTCTATAACATGATAAAATTATTTTAAAATTCTATCATTTAGGTGGTGAAGTAGATAAATGTTACAATGTTATCAAGAATGTAAGACAACATTAATAAACTGACTCAACATAGTGGGATGAAATTATGATATTATATATGGGTTAGTTAATTAATCATATTCCATATATAAACCTGGTAAAATAATACATTTAGATAATAAAAACCATAATTTATATGTTATTTCTGATTACCAAAATTTCTAAGGATTTGTGTGGTATGCTTATGGTATTATCATTAAACATGGAATTATGACTAATTCAATTTTCATTATTTAAAATACAATTACCCCATTGGTGATAAGTATGAGAGAATGTAGTTTCTATGATTAAATCATTCCAGGTTCAATCAATTTGAAGATATAAATTGGATTTATCTAGATATATCATGGTTTTGATTTGATATTAATGACATAATTACAATAAATTTTCACAACCATAAAATAGATAATATTTTCATTACATTATGCTAAAAATGACATGGAAAATAAAAAGAAAATTATCTAAAAGTTTTATGAAATGATTTATTTGTGTAAAGGGATTTCATTTAAAATTAATATAAAGAAGTTATTGGATGAGGATGATAACTAATGATATAGAAAAAGATCCAAAGATTGAACCACCCACTCTATAGAGTTTAAAATTTAAGGTGTATAGGAATTAAGATAACCAATTATTATATATGAAGGGAAATGATGATGACTTAAATCTGAAACCTCCCAAGACTTAAGATGACATAAATCTATTGTGATCACTTTTGATGATGTTGATAATAATGTGATGATATATACAGTTAACATTTTATCTATAGTTTATAATATGTAATTTGATTTTGGACATACTCATTCCATTATATATACATAATTTCCTATGGTAATAACTTTTCCACCACAATGATTATATGAATAGTTTTCAGTGAAAAAATGTAATGGTATAATGATTTATATTCATCTCTATGATTCAGATCTCATTGAAAATTGTAGGAATTTACTCATGAAAATCATTTTATCATACTAGTTGATCAATTTGATTTTATATTAGTAATGGAAAAACATTATTTGCATGAAAACCACATCAATTACAAAGGTAGGGGTTTCGTGTTTGATATTATGATCTGATATATGATTGTATATTGGTACGATGATAAATATGAACCTATAATAAATATAAAAGTAATTAAATGGGTCTTCATTACATTATAAATGGTTCATTATCTCATATGTTTTTAAAAGTAACACATCTTTGATGATATGTCAATATTATAGGGTTATGATGAAATATTTCTTTATTATATTCCAAAAATTCCTCCTAATTAAAATGTTGAGAATTATATAGTTATTATAAGTAGCAAAAAAAATATTTCAATATATAACTGTGGAATTATCCATATTAAGGTATAAAAACTGAATAAGAAATCCCACATTAATATTTAAAAGATATTCATTTAGTTAAGTGCATGACCACATGGGGAACAAATTCATTATAATTATAAAAAAAGTTGAACATTATTAATATACATTGCTTTTCCTAGTCAAAAAAATATCAAAATAAAGAATATGTTTCATAAGATTCATAATGTGGAATATTTTGATGAGTTATTTGAATTTTAATAGTTTTAAAAAATTTATATTCAATATTGATACTCATTGATGAGGGTAAAAAGGGAATACATACCCAAGGTAGACTATTATATGAGGTGTGGATAGTAATAATATATAATAATATCATTTGGTCTTACTAAATCTCCAGATATCCTCCAAGATTTAATTAATGGAGACTTTAGATAGTAAAATGATTATTTGGTACTAGTATTTATTAACAATTCCCATTATATTTCATGGGAAAATAATATCATAATGGTCACATGACAATTATACCAATGAACTGAAGGATATAGTTATCGTATAATGTATTTACAAATTTAGGAATTTTTGGGTTTATTAATATCAATCTTGGATATATTTTTTATCAATACATTATAGATAATTTTTTTATTTTTCTCTAAACCATCCAGTGTAACTAAGATCTATTGTATTTGGGTTTGGAAATATATTATATACACTTTTTTTAAAATTACTCAGCAATATCTAATCCACTAAACAAGATAACATTGATGGTATCCATAATTATTTTGATATATGAATGTGAATAAAATTTCATAGAACTAAAGGGAAAGTTAGTGGGAACACATTCACTTACATTATCATATTGTAGATAATGTATTTTTTACAATAGTTATAAATAAACGAATGGATAGGGATTTATTCACAGGAATAGGGTTATGTTTATAGCTTATGTGTCATGAAAAATCGAGGTATCTTGAGAAAAAAATACTCAACTCATGATTTAGAGATAACGATGAAAATTTATTCATCAAATATTTTGTGAAATTATCATTATGGATAATGGTTGATGTATCTATATAATTATCATAATAGTTTAATGTTAATATTAACACCCAAAGTGAAAAATATGATCAAGATAATATAGTTTGAAATAACATATACTTATTATTTTAATTATATTACAACCCTAGGATGGTGGACAAGATTTTAAAACTCTAAGTCAATATGATCATCGTATATTGTCAATTATAAGGATAAAATAGATAAAATATTTCTGTATTTTCAAATGATTGAACATAAATCCTTAATGAAATGTGGAATATATTTTCATGCCTAAATGAATTTTTTGTCATTAATAAATGTGAGAATAAAAGAGGACCATATAGATGATGTACAACTGCACAATAATTTGTGAAATTTTCCTGTGATAAATTTTTATTTTAATGTGATTAAAAGGTTCAAGAATGTTTTATGGAATCTATACACTCTATATTTGAAGAAGCAACTATTACATTAATATCATAGATAAAAATTTACTATTCATTATAGATGATAGAAGAAGTATATGGATATGAAAGACTATGGATGATCGGAAAACATTAATAGGGATACATTAAAGTATCTATCATGGTTCTTGTGAGGCTGGAAAGTTAAAGATTACAGATAGATCACTAAATAGATGTCACAACTATTATCCATTCTATAATGGAAATGGGAAAACATCAACACATATTTTTTCATTTAACTCCCAAAAAAAATTAAATAATTATATTTGGGATTTAGTTGATCACTTCTTGTATTTATCAACATCATTAATATAATATAAGAAGTGTGTCAAGATTATCTAGAAATTATATATATAAAATAAGTTGTATGTTTACATGGATTAACACATTTTATTCCCTCACATCAGTATCTGAGTTTTTTTCAATGTTATGATCATGTGTTAATCAAGATCAGGATTATGAGTTCTATTTTGGTACTAGTTTTTTTATATTTATGATAGGTCTTCATAAATAACTAAAATCTAATAAGATATTATAATATAATTTTCAAAGTATTTCAATGGTTTTTTGTATTAACACATTACAATTACAGAGTTTTCATACTATAATATGTTTCACGTGATAATCTAGACGGACCATTATAAAAGTTTATATTAGAGGATGTGTAGAACTCCAATGGATTATGAGGAATTTATCAACAAAATGATATTTGGATAATGAACTAGTTTATAAAATGATATTTAATTATATATCCATTATGAAACACATCATGGTATATTAGTGTTTATATAAAAGTTATGTTTTCTTTCATTAGTGAAATCAAGAAATTGAAATTAGTGAAATATTTGTTTTAATAATTTATCTATAGGAAGAGGTAATAAGATTCATAATCAAGAGATATATTATCACTATGTATATTATCGAATTATAGATTCATGATTATATAGTGATTGTATATTATTAACTACAACATCTACTGAACCAATGTCAAGTTTATTGTGTGTTCCTTTCAAATCTCTTAAGCATGTATCAAGGTAATGTAATTTTTACAATGATGATAATTTATTATAAATATTTAATAATAGGTATAAAATATATGGAACAAGATTACTAACTTGGTTTATGTTCTCCAATGGAATTAGAAATTTGATGATGAAAACAGGGGAACCAAGGATGTGATGAGACATATGTATCCCCAATTATTTGTTTCAATGTAATGAAAATTTTAAAATGAAATAAACTATATGGGTGTTAGAATATGATATTCTGAACATTTTTTTGAATAACTCTAATTTTTTGATTGCATTCTTTCCACTCAACATTGAGTTGAAAAAATGACATACTCTTGAAAGATTAATATTAAATGTTAAAATTATGAAATATCCATGTGATTTGTGAGAATGATGTGGGGTAACTAAATTCTGATAAAATTATTGTTTTCATATGTATAATATAAATTAAATTAATTTTTATCAAATGGTTTGAAATGAAAATAAAATTGATTCAGGTAAATAGAAATGTTTATCTGAAAGAATGATTTTATATTATAAATGTGTATTTATTTAGATAAATTATATTTATATATATATTTTTTAATTATTTTCATGAAATGAATATATGATACTAATTTGTTAGTATTAAAATAATGATTTTTGTTGGCATAATTAATGAATAAATATAGTTTTTATTATAATTTCGTTTCTCAAAACAATGTTTAGTTATTTTTCATTCATATATTAAAATATATATATACCACTAATAAGAATTTATTTACGTAAAATGGAACCCATTTTGGTATTCATCAGGTTCAAATTTTATGGATATGACCCTTTTAGTTTCCCTCTCTATGAACAGTATCCATGAAAAATAATTTTCACCCCATTATTGGTAAAACATGTAAAATAAGGATAAAATGTTAGGATAAGGCATTAAAATTACTGTATAACATTATATTATCCTACTTTATGAGTTTAATTCCACAATTCACACCAATTTATAAAAACTATATACAATTCCCGAAAATTTTCATTGATCTTGACATTTATATTATTCAGTGAAATTTATATTTACAAATTTTTAGCCTCTTGTATTTAATAGCTATAGTTTTTAATGGATAACAATTGGATATTTTTAGTTATAATTGATTATTCGATGAAGAATTTATTTTTCTATCTTTTTTTATTTTCTTTTTACTATTAGTGATTGAATAATTATAATAAAATTCTATGAAATGGAACCACAATATTTATTATATTGATATACAAATTAAATAAATGATTATAAAAATATTAATATAATTTCATCGAATTATTACATCCCAAATTTTTTAAAAATAAATAAAATAAATAATGGATATGTGTATGTTTTATATTAGAAATAATCATATTTCATATTGTCTTATAATTTATATTAAATTAATATTTCCGTGAAATGAAATTGACGATATTTTATTATAAAAAATATTTTACAAAACGATTTAAAATTCATCCAAACCATATAATTATCAAAACATGTTTGATATGGTTGGACATATAATCCATTGTCAATTGCATAGTCGTTATTCATTTAATGGTATCATAATTGACCTTTAATGAGTAGAAAGCATCGTTATCACAGTAATTCTTAAAAATGGAAGAAGATGTTAGAACTATGAATTAAGAGTGAAAAAATAACCAAAAAATATCAAAATTTTAATTGATTAAAATATTTAAGTTAATCAACATTTAAATAAAATTTTATATCCATTAGTATATATTTGGGAACAATATTTAATTTGTAATAATTTAGTAAGTTTAGTCATTCCAGGAGATCACATACCCAGACATATAAAAGAGAACCTCCAATCCTTAATTATTTAATCCTTTTAGCCTTAAATAACTTCTAATAACTATAATTATTCTTTCATAGAATCCTTAATTTTATTATACAACTTATGGTATTTCTATAATACCAGAAATTCAAGGACTAATGTGTAAGGTAAAATATATTTCTCAATGGATATTTATAACTCTTAACAAAGAATTTTCAATTTTATTTACTGTTATAAGACCACTAAATATAAGTTATTAATAAAAAATTAGTTACTTAATTATATTTATGGTATATTATTTCTATAATAATTATAAAATATCTATTATCCACCTCTTTTCAATCATATTTGAAAACATTAATGTGGCACATGCATACATGTAGAAAACAACCACAATGAAGTGATGTGATTCATTTTTCATCACAACATTAAATGAGGTTAATATGGATAAATATAATTAATTTATATTATTTAAATTAGTTAATTTTGTCTGATTATATACTTCCTTTATTTCATCCCAATTGTAGAATAATAGAAATTGTGTCCATGTGCATGTAAAACAAATCGACTTCATGGAGGGTGTAATTCATATTTTTATTGCTACATTTTATGGATTAATCTAAATTTATATATAAATAATAAATTATATATTTTAATCAATATTAAAATTGTGGATATCATGTAAGAATGATAAATGTATAGGGATTATAATGAAAAAACTAAAGTCAATGAAAAATTAAACACTTTACACCTGAAAATGAATATTCTAATAAATAATAATGAATGAAGTGGTGTTAATGTATAATATGTGGATAATATAAGAGAAATATATATGGATATTTTTATGGTATTCATTTATAATAAATAAAATTTTATTATAAATTAGGATAGTGAGCCTTCGTAGAATGTTTACAATGTGTTAATGGTGTAATTTTTAAATATTAATTTCATGGTAATTATTTATGATGATATTTATGATTACTAAATTTTATTTACTATATCTCATTAATTTGTGGAATTATATTCACTAATATTTATTTAAAATTAAATAATTGTTTCATTCAATTTCCTTAGTTTAACTATTTATGAGTCCAAATGAAATTCTTTTGAAAATCTGTATTTATCATTCTATTTAGTCAAAAATATTCTTCATACCAAGTAAATGTTTTATAGTTTTTTTAATATTTGTATAATTATATAATTATTATTGAATATAATTTTCCCTACTTTTTAATTTTGGAAAATTGATTTAAAATAATCATCATCATATTGTTTAAAAGTAGCAGTTTTCACTTTCAACTAATGAAATTAAAGGAATAATTATTTTATCATACACGGAATGAGTATATTTTCACACCATATTTAACACTAAATACATATATCATAACTCTACGAGTTTTCAATGTACCTAATGGAAAATTTACCATGTGATTTGGTGAGTTTTTATATTTTAAAACAACTGATTTTAAATTGAAAAGTGTATTTTCGTGTTATAATGATATTATCCACATTAATTCATCTTATGGATTATAATCACATAAAAATCATGTAAATTATTATATTTTATTCATTAAGTGTTATTGGATCATTTTGTTAAGGTTTTGGTTGATTCCCAGTTTGATGTTTTGAGTTTTGTAATCCATTATGTGGGTTATCATTCAAAAGTGGAGTTTCAGTGCATGAACACATGTGGTTCATGGTAGGAGCATAGTTAGGGGAAATCGTGCACTCAAGCTAGGAAATTTTTTGAAATGAGAGTTGGTGCATGGGGAACGGTGGACGACCTACACACAGTTATAGGAATGTTAAAACAATCATGTGGTGTTGTTCTATATTTTTTAAGGACTATTTTTCATGTTTGGTGCATAGTATGTGAAGCCATATGGCCAACCTGTGTGGGGGTGCCATATTCTCTAGTACGGTGTGCATGATTTGGAAAATCTTATGTCCAACCCGTTTGATATTTCTATATAATTAAAATATTAAAATCACTTCTTTGACCTTAAGTGTTTTATCCCTATTTGGGGTTTCCCCACCCTTTCCCCACCTAGTAAAACCATTGAAAGTCCAATGACTCACCCCTATGGATTTTAATCCCCAAATATTCATTTTGAATGTTCTAAGGTGAGTTGTATTTAATATTGGGTCTATTATCTCTATATATATCTTACGTATCATAGTTCCTTGAGATTTCATCATTTTAAAATGTATTGGAAGAAAACTATAAGTTAGTGTTGATGTGTGGGTTTTTCTATATTGATTTTATGCTATGCAAAATGTCTCTTTGGGCTTATTCTTCCTTCTCCAAAAGAAGTTTTTCAATGAAAAATTGATAAGGCAGGAGTATCCATAATATTATTTTATGGAACATACCATTGATGCTTGATCGTTCCTTTATTTTTAAAAAAATATTATAATTGTGAATTTAATTCAATAGTATGAATTTAGATCATGATATTATGATGTAAAATTGGTGATAAATAGTTTTCTAATGTTTTTCATTTATTATTCCTTTATTTAAATGTATACAATGTGTTCGATGAAATTCAATTTTTTATATAAAAATGTAGTTGAGGACCTGTTGTGATATTTGGCCTTGGATATATCATGATAGCTAGATTGAAATTGTGAATTAGTTAGGATGGGTGACTTGGATGATTTTTATGGTTTGATGTTTTGTGGTATAATCGTAAGATTGGTCCCTTCAATTGTAAAATGATTTATTCTATTCTAGTAATTGTGTAGAATTGTTGGGTTTTGTACGAAACCATGTGATGTTTCCTAAAAATGATTTTTGGGAGATTTCATAAACACTTTATGTGTGTGATTATATTTTGGTACAACCATTTGTGCATAGGGTGAACACCTAGATGAGCATTCAAATAAAGATGTCACATGAATTTTATCCTATAATTCTTAAAAATATTTTTATATATTTTCTAAATTTATTGTTGGTGCTTCATGTTACATAATAACGTTGTTTCAAATTTGTTTCTTGATAAAATGGGATATTTTCAATTTGAAGATATTTTTTGTTGAATAATGTTCATTTTTTCTCGTCTAACATAATATATTAAATAGAAAAGTGTGTTTGGGGGTTAATTAATTTTAATGGGGGATTCAAACCTTGTTATGTAGTGATATATTGGATTCTTATGTAATGTGACATATGGGCCTAGTTATCATTTTAGAATGTTTGGAAAAATAAATTAAAGACACCGAAAATAAGAAGGCCAAGTTCAAATTTTGTAAATGATTTGGGAAGGGGTTGAGATTATGTAAAATTGTGGTTTTCATGTGAGATTTAATTATTAGAGGAGTGTTTTTTTGAAATTGATGGATTTTTTTTATATTTGTGATTCTTTTCATATATTTGGGAAAAAAGTTAGTCATTATGATGTTTTCCCCTCTACTGGAAATGCATGGGAATGAGGTTGGAATTGAATCAATTAGACCATCATATGGAATCCCGTTTAATATATTATGCATGAGGATGATGTGGGTTATGGTTTCTGTACCATGTTTTGGATGTATTATTATCATTATCTTTCTTAATATCATAGGATTCATGAGAGATATCTAGAGGGTTGAGTGACAGTTGTTTGTCGACCTTGATTAGACATGTTGGTATCCCCTTGTCATGATAGAGATAAGAGGAACCTGCAACTAGATTGAGTATTTTAGAGTGGATAATTGGATATTGACTATATATCTATACTATATACCCACAAGGGAGTCTGGTCTATGTACATTTAGTTCTTTCTAGAATGTTCTTTAGGAAATTTCCATGAATAACTGTCTATATTATATGTTTACTTTCGATGTATATTGGATGTTAACCCTAATAAGTTATGATTTCTAGTCTTTTCACTTTTATACATTTCACTTGGTTTGTTTTCCATATAGTACGTAATTGTGAATTGTATTTTATATTTTGACCTACATTTGGAAAATGGTTTTTTTGAAATAAAATCTGTTTTTACTGTATCAAAAGGGGGACTTGTATGATGTTGTTTTTTTCTAAATAGAAATTCTTGTTTGGTGTCCTTCATTTTCAGTAAATATCTATTTCTTATGAATTGAATTATTAATTGGGTTTCTTGTTGTGAAACCACTATGTTTTAGTGATGAACCATGTGTTAAAAAAAGGAATTATTTCTATGTTTGATTGTTCTTAATAGCGGTTTTTTTGGAAAGAATTAATTTTTTATATACTGATTTAAAAAACATGTTATAATTATATTGTTAACTAATATCTATTTACTATTGTGGGAATGTAAATGAAAGGATTATTAGGTGATTACCAATTTATGCTTTTATTGTCACACCTTACATTTACCATTTGTTGTCTATAGACCCAAGATGTTTTCATAGTTCATGTTTCTTGTTCGGGATCATGCATTTGGTGTTGATTGGGAATGCGTTTTTTGGTGATAAAGACATTACATGGAAACCACGTTAGAATAGGTTGGTATCAATGTTTATATTTATATTTTTCTCACCTATTGTTGTATTTGGACCCAATTTTATATTTATTGACATTTAATTATTTCTGGTTATAGTGCCTAGTCAATTTGATTATATGATCCTTGTTTATTTTTTAAAAATAATTTCAATGTGTTTATTTTGATGCATGTATATAATTTCAAGAATATGGAGATCAGTAACTCCCTTTTTTTCACTATCTCAGGCTAGAGCTGGAGTCGATTTGCTGAAATCATAACTTTGTTCCTGAAAAAATGGTATCAGAGAAGAACTGTGAAATTGGGGAGTTCAGCTAGATCAATGATTAAGACATTCGATATTTAATTGGAAGGATTTATAATGATATCATGAACTCTTAATTGAAATAATCTACAATATTCTCGGGTAATTCTGTGTTTTTGGTACTTTTTTCACTATTTTGGATTGTGGGATGACAGTATATGAGAGCCAGTTTCATGTTGTGCTCTGAAATTGAGTAGTCAATGATGCGGAGTTCCAATGCAAGGTTTAAGGTCATATTATTTTTTTAGGCTTAATTAGGACATGGCCCACTAACCGGGTCCCCATTTCCATCATGGACACTAATTCATCATTCTGATAATTTGTTGAAAGTAGTGTTTTGTTTTGGGTATAGTTGGTGTGATTTGAATTTTAAAATGAAAATGGTTTATGAAATGGAAAATTATTTATTTCAAGTGGTTATATATTAATAATAATGTGTTTTATAAGATAAGGTTATTTTGATTAAAAAGTGCTTCAATGATAGATTATAATGATAATGTGGTTAGTGTGACCCCTGTTTTTCAATTTTAACATTCACATATGTGGGGGAATGTACAGAGAGTGAATAGTGACATATGTACAAGGATGATAAAAGATGATAATGGAAGATAAATATAATTAATGGTTAATAAGAATATGTTTTGGGGGTTTTTAAAGAACAGTTTGGATTGGTTTTTCCAAGACTATTTCTGAAAGAAAAATGATTTCAGGGTTGGTTTCTATTTAAAAAATAAGGATTAGGTTTTTTAAATAGTTTATTTGGATTATGATAGTTTCTCTGGGAGAATAAATTTTCAAATTAAAAATAAAGGGGTGGTTTTTGAAAGGAATATTTTTTTTCTATGATTGTTGTTTTTGGATTTGAGATAAATGTTTGGGTATATGATATCCTTTGGGATATGTATTGGGCTAATGCAGACTTGGGTTTTCTGTTTCTCTTGTTTATTAGTGTATTCTACCCAGAATAGTCTACAAAATATATATAAGTAATCATATAGTTTCTTTTTATTCATGGTTTTTTCTTATGTTTTGGTGATTGAGGTCTGTTAGAAAAAATGGAATGGCCTGAGGAAGTTGAGTGTGTCATTAGATCATTGGGAACTCCCAAATCAATGAGAGTGTGTGTTATTCTAGGTTTGTACAAGGGACCAAATTTCAGTTTATGTGAGGTAATTTATTTTTAACTCATTCATGTGTTGAGGGCATGAGAGGTATTAAAAATCAATTTAATATTACGTTTCATACCATATGACGTGAAGACAACATAGGTGGAAGTGATCTTGAGAGTTTAGCAAGGCTAACGGTCAGTATCTTCAAGTGATGATAAATTAATGGATCTTTTTTTCTTTTCAATACTGGTAGCATAGATATATCAATATAAGGACCCTATTTCAACTTGAGGTATTATTCTAGAGAGAAAAAATTGATATATCTTTTATAAGAATATTTTTTTTCAGGATGTTGGTTGAAGAAGCATTTTTAGTTGAGTATATTTCTAAAGATAAGGCTACTGAAAATCTGGTAACTCTTTCATCTCATTATGGTCCCCCATAGAGAGAGAGTCATGTTCTATGGGATCAATTTTTTAGAATCCACTAACATTGTATCAAGCTAATCATTCATCAAATAAGTCATTCATCTACATTAAGTGCAGTCTGTTAGGAAATTCAAAACTGTACTGCTAATATACTCTAATGACATGTCATTTTTTTGCCATTAAAGAAATATATGGATGTTTTATTTTATGATTTTCTGTATAAAGAAGTCTTGATTGGAATATATTATCTTTTTTTAATGTTAATACTGATGATTTAAAAATCCCGGCTCCAACCATCAACTCTATAGTTATTCTTCCAGGTAGATTAGGAATCACTATGGTTGTGTGGATACTTGGCCCAATTCATTTCTCCAGAGATGGATCTTAGATAGTTTATATTCATGATGTAGTTTATTCTTTGTTCATAGTTTGACATATCTTTGTAATAGGATTTGTGGTCCTGTTATCTTGTAGTACGATTTTCTCCTTGGACATGGACCATTAAATAATTAGGCTTTCATGAAGTAGTTTTATTTCTCTATGACGCTTGATTGGAGATATTTCTGATAATGGAAATCTAGGATTGGATTCTATTATATATTTTGGGTACATTCATAGATTCCCCCTTGTGATGGGGGTTTTATTATGTGGGACATTTCCATTTCTAGTAGTGGTTTTGTTTAGCTTGTAAGGATATTTTTATGTCATCTTATGTTGAGATTTTTAGATTTTGTTGACCTGGGGTTGTGTAATCATAATTTGAAAAACTATGGCAATTTTATGTCATCACATGGTATTAGACAATTTATTTTCATGGGGATTACCCTATAATGTTCTCCCATTCATCCTCATGTTTTGTTTTCCTCTAGAAATGGTCGTGTAAAACATGTGAACAATAATGTCACCCTGAGGTTTGTGGGTTTCTTATTCGTTATTCAACTTTAGGATCGAGTTTTTTTTAATCTTTTGGATGGGTTAATTTTTTGGGGTAGACTACGTTTTGGTTGGGTTAATGGTCACACATCGAAAATGGTGACTGTTTTATATTATTATTTTATTAAAATTGGATCATCTGATTGTGGTTCAAGTTGAGTATATGTTTGTTTGTTTTGGAATCCATTCATTTATTTGTTGATGAAAATATGATTTTTTGGGATTTATAGAAGTTGTCTCAGTGATGATTCACAGTAATGCGAAACTTTCAAACTTTTCCCTAGAAACTATATAGATTGCGATTTGGAGCATATTTTAAGTTGCACGGCCCATAAATAGTTATAGAAATTGTGCAAAAAGTATGAAGTGAGATTATGGATTTTGGGAGAAATAGTTTTTTGTTATTGTTGCTCAGTTTTGGAAACTGTGTGGCCAAAATATGTGGAATTCCCTCTTCTCTAGTAGAGTGTGCATGATTGGTTAATGGTTTTAAAATTGTGTGGTCAAATCATGTGATATTCCCGGTTCATTAAATGTTTGAAATTACCCCTTATCCCCTATGATGTCTTTCACCTATTTCGATTTAATCATCCCTTTATCAACCTAGTCACACTTTGGGAGACACCAAGATTCCCTCATTTATACCACCATTACATTTGGATTCATTTTGAAGGTCTCATGGTGAATTTTTATTGGTTTTTTGTTTGATTTTCTCC
The DNA here is from genome assembly GCA_963277665.1 of Viscum album. Taxonomy (NCBI): domain Eukaryota; kingdom Viridiplantae; phylum Streptophyta; class Magnoliopsida; order Santalales; family Viscaceae; genus Viscum; species Viscum album. Next base: position 338,840,615 of record OY728143.1, on the reverse strand, counting down.
CCTTATATATTCCATTTATTTGTTCAATGATTTTTCTTCTATGTAACCTCTCTTGGTTGAACCATGTGTTCCACGAGCGATGTGTAGGATGTTTTCCAGGGATGTAATTGTGTGAGGATTGTCTCTTGAGGAATATTATTAGTCCTCCCAGATTTTAGTTGTGTTTTGATATCATTGTGATAGGTGATTCCTTCCATTTCTATTCTATAACATTCCATTGATGCTAGATATTTCAATTAATGTTTTCAAAATATTACAAAAATTCTTATGATATGAATTCATGAATTAATTTACTTATTTAATGATGTGAAATATGTGTGAAATAGATTTTTAAGTGGTTTGATTAATTGTTACATTATATTATTAAATACTAGGTGTTTATTGAAATTCATCTGGTTTTTTTAAAATGAAATTGAGAAAATATCGAGATACTTTTCCTTGGTTATATATTGGTTTCTTGGTTAGAATTTTGAATTAGGAATATTGTGCGATTTGGATTCCTTCTATGGTTTGATGATTTATTGAGAAAGTTTTCGAAATATCCCTTTACCTACTAAATGATTGATTAAACTATCATGATTTTGTGTTAATGTTGGGTTTGGTGGAAAAGATAGTTATATAGCATTAAATTGTTTTTAAGAGATTTTTTGGTCACTCAAAGATATTAGTTGGATGTTGGAACATTATTGGGTGAATGAGTGGAACACATGGACATGAATTCAAATGGAAATGCCACATGACAGAGACTGAATTATTCTAAAAATGTTTTCCATGTTTTATAAATGCTGCATTGGATATTCATTTGACTTAAAAATGTGGTATCAAATGTGTTTTTGATGCATTTCATATTTTTAATTTTTAGAAATATTTTGGTCAATGATTGGAATAAAGGGGATTCTAGTATGTTGATTTCACATATAAAGTGGGTTTTTATGTGAGGTGATTTGAATGCCTGATTAGGTCCTTGGGTTGTTTTTAGAAATTATTTTTGGAACTGGTGTGATGTATGGTTGGTGTGAATCGTGCGTTTTTTTCAAACTATATTGAAAATAGGGGTAATGTGATATCCTGTTTGGTATTTTAAAATAATTAAATTTGTAGTTGTGATTATTGAAAATGTTGGGATTATTATGAGCATTTTTTGTCTCAAGAAAATACATGTGAAATAATTTTATTTTTGTTCGTATTTTTGATGCGTGGATTATTTTTGGGATAAACTCTAGTACTTGGGGTGCATTTCCCCTAGTGGTTCATGAATAAGAATGATATAAATGTTGATTCCAATAGACCATGTAATGTGAACCCCTCTAATAGATTGGGCATGAGGATGTTTTGGGTTATAGTTTTATACCCTGTGTTTCCATGTTTTATCATCATCATCATTATTAGTATCATGGGACACTCGAGCATCATATAAATGGTCTAATGTTGTTTTAAGGTCATACCTTATTTGATGTGTAGATACACCTTTTACATGATGTGATTTGGTTGGATGTTCAACTGTATTAGATAGTTTAGAGTGAATAGTTAGTTATTTACAATGTAGCTTTTCTATATTCTGTTAAGTGAATATGATCTAATTACATTACATTATTTCTCTAGAGATCATTATAAAAATTCCAATGAATCATTATCTATATGTTCTATTTAATTTTTCTGCATGATTGCTAATATCATTAATTGTCTATAAATTCTCCTTTTTTTAATGTTATACCATATTCATGTATCATTTTACACTAAAGAATTTAATTATGATTGGTCTTGGGTGTTTTAAGATGGATTTCAAAATGTAAAACCATGTTTAACGAAAATTTACATCTATATTATTAAAACAGGAATCCTGTGGAATGTACTTTTTTTAAAGTTATTGCAGATTATTTGTTTTCCTATATTTCTATAGGTTCTTGAATCATTTTTATGGTTTGAAATTTAAATTTTTATGGTGGTTAGTATATGTGAATTTTTTATAATGGAACAATGTTTGGTAAAAGGAGTGATGTCTATTTCTGTTTTTTCATTAGAGTGGATGTTTTTGGATGGTGGTTATTGTTTGTTTAAAATGTTTTCAAAGGATATTTTATAAATTTATTTCAAAATAGAGGTTGTAGACTCTTTTGGGAATGGAAATGAATCAGTTATGTGGTGATTAGTAAGTAAATTGTTTATTATCACACCTTACATGTAACATTCAATGTTAGGAGAGACAAGATGTTTTGAAGAATCATGTTTTTCTTTGTGTGGTCTCAATTGGGGTAGGTTGGTCTTGTGGTAGGTGGTGACCAAGAGGAAACCTAAATATTGTGTTATATTGGTTCAGTCACATTGTTTTTATATATATTTTTAGATGTAGTTTTATCTAGATTTAGTTTTTTAAATATAGAGATTCAATTATTTCAGGTTATACTACGTGATCGGAATTTTTATTTGATCCATGTATATTTAGGATGAATTCTTCCCATTGATTTATTTTAATTCACGACACTAATAGAAGCCCATGGGGATAATAACTCCATATGATCTATTTCTCGGGCTGGATTGAGTGTCACGCTGGATGGAATCCAGGATTGTTTCATGAAATATATGATGAAATTTGTATATGGATTATACTATGAAACATGATTCATTGACATTTGTTAATTATTTTATGATGAATATTTTATGATAACCACATATATTATTAATGATATATTCTATGTAAAAATGATTAAATGTTTATGAAACCCATTTCTATTCCTCATGTTGTAGAATAATTAATTTTTATTGATCATGTTCCACACATGTGTATAATTTATATTATGTGATGTCTGGGCTTGGAATTATATTTCCCTTGATGAATTGGGTATTTAATTATATAATATGATATAATAAGAACTATAATTAAATTCAATCCCATTTAATTAATATTTTTTTCAACAATGATTCTATTGGTGGTGATACATGACTTGGATATGATAGAATAATGATGGAACCAAATACATTATTATAGTATTTGTCATGATCCATGACTAAGAAAATGGTCACTTATACTTACGTGTTTTCCAAAAAATAATTTCATACAACAATGTTTGGATACCATGGCGTTCGTTATTGAGATATAATATGATTCACGTCTTTTGAACTATTTTGACTTATTTCATGAATCATAATTTTGAAATATTAAATGAATGATGTGGATTTCTAATTTTAATGTAATATCATCATACATTTATAATCATGTCATGATTACATGATCATTAATATATGAATTGTATTCCATTTATGAATGTCTAATATCACAATTTATTTTAGTTAGTATCTATAGTTTATGAAGAAAATTTTGATGTATAATAAATCTAAAAAGCGGTCTATTTATGAATTACATCATGGATGATGACATAGATCTCTTATTATCCAAATATGTATATGTTTGTGTTCCTAGAGAATTTAATTCTATAGGATAATGGAATTGATCATTATGGTTTATGTTTAACATTAATTTTATGAAATTTAGTATTTATGAATAAATTGTTTGTGTCTATTTCCGTATAGGCTATAACATAATCATGTTTTTCTAGCAGAAAACAAAAAACCATATTTAGTGAATCACTATAAATCAAAAATCCATCACTAAATGTCAGTAGTTTGTGTGAAATTTTTTGGACAATTCATATTAATCATTATGAAGATAAATTTTTATTAATATATCAATATTTACATTAATCCCTTCATATTTATAATGGTTACCAAGTTTGGAGATCTTGGTAACTTTCTCAAAAATCAATGATATTACCCAACTAATCCAATGAGGCCATAGATATCTCATATAAATATAGTTATTTGAAATTTTATAATGACATTATTATTTTAATTGTATATATATATACCACTTTAATATGGATAATATAGTTAGGAATGATATATTTTTAATCCCAAACACATATTTAATGCATTTCTACATGTAATATCTTCTCCCACAATGTCGTGAAAAAAATTGTAACACCTGGTGATGAAAGAAGATTAATATAAAGTTTAAAATAATATATTTCATGAATAATAAATAATATAAATTAAAATTATATCCTAATACTTTATGAGATATTTATTTTATTATAATAAGTCGAATAATTTCAATAGAATGCATTGTACAAATACAAGGGATTCAAGGAAACATTATATATTTTTAAATTATAATTATTTATAAATTTCAATCATAAAAAAATATTAAATTTATGAGTATGAAGAGTAATAAATATGTAATCAAAGTTTTAATTTATTTAACATTAATAATAAAATAAAATTGATATCAATTTATTAGAGATAAAATTACAACAATCTGAATGAGAAATAATGTTTTCAGGAAAAATAATATTTATCAAATAGGCGATTTAATCTTGCATTGAAAATATATTTTGTAATTAATTTTTACCAAATTGTTCAAAATTATTTTTAAAAAATTATTTTTTTTAATAATCATCATTAAAAAATTATTTGCAGGTGTTTTATAGGAAATTTTTTGAAAAGATTTATTTTTTTCTATATAGTGTAAACTATAAATTTAAAATTAAAACTACCATTTTGATTAAATTATTTATAATAATATATAAAATTCAAAATTTTTAACTTAAAATTATTTAAAATATATATATCTTATTCAATTTATGACATTTGATTCTTTTTAATATTGAATATTTATAAAAAATCATTGTAAACATTTGATCATTTTAACTTTATAAACATTCTTTCTCATCATATCTATGGGATTAGATAAAAAGATATGTTATAATTTTCAATATTAACATCTATGAAATTAATTTTATCTCCATATTTCATCTATATAATGAATTATTTTCAATAATAATCCATTTTTACCCTTTTGAAATGTCAAAAGTTTTGGTACACCATTTTATATAAAAAATTACAAGTGTTCCAATTACTACACATATAAAAGAAAATCAACTATCTTATCATCATCACACCAACAAACCATTTTTGGCCTTTAAAATCCATCCAAAATCCCTTCTAATAATCATTCCATTAATTCTATTATTTATTTTAGGGAATAAAGCTATTCTTTCAAGGATGTGGTAAAAACCTATGAAGGTTGCATGCAGAAGATGTATTGTTCTTCAATGAGTATTTTTTATGAATCCATTATCCAACTACTACAATAAATATAATTTTTTATTGATATAATAACCTCATTATGAAAAAAAATTATGAGATGTATTTATGTTAAGATAATTCTGTAAACACCCCCGGTTCTATACAATGGGTTCAAAATCATCATTTGTTTGTACGACATACTACCAACTCACAAAACGTTTTCATTTTTTCATTACCACATTCAATGATACTGTATAATGATAACTATAAACTATATAAATTATATTTATAATATACAAATATTTTTTTGAGTTCTTATATTATATATACCCTTTTACATTCAATTCTATATGTGATATGATAATGTCACTCGTGTACTCAACTAGCTACCCCCTCACAAGCTGGTGTGATTCATCATTCATTAACTCTTTACAAAGAAGGTGATAAGGTAACATTTAATTAATATATGTGACATATGATATTTATTTATGATATTCTCGACATATTTATCATTATAAAATAATATATATCATTTTTCTTTCTTATAATGAAATATGATAATATCGCTCCTGTAAATATTGACTACCAGATTCACGATGCGACACGACTCCTTTTTCATCCCCACATCACAAGGATAATATATATGTATATTAAAATAAATATTATTGTTTAAATATTATATTATGAAAATTATTATTTATAAAATATTACTTACCTTTTATCTATAATGATCGTTGATAAATGGAATCATTATTAATTCATATGTTTGACCTACAATATCTCTAATTATAACATAATACATTCTTCATAACAATATTTTATTATAGGTTTTAAAATTTTAATTTATTTATAATTATCATATCGATTTAATTAAGGTTTTTTTATCTTTAATAGAAACCACATTTACTATATTTAACAAACCAAATAATTTTTTGACACATAATTCAAATATCATCATAACACTTATCTTAAATAGAAAATGACTATGTATGCATATATAACATTTAAATAAGTTTAATAAATGTAATAAAAATAGTAAATATTTTAGTTATATTGTATAAAATTACATAATTTTATTATTTAGTATTATTAATATTGCATTTGATGAGTCTAACTCAAGGGTAGGATTTTTCATCTCACTTTTACTTACTTGAGACATGGGTCATATCAACCACTTATATCCTTTATTTACTATATATACCACCCTTTATATATGTTATAGAATGAATTCATTTATAATAATGGAATTTAAATATTAATTTAGTGTGAATTTTTTAATGGGTCATATTCTTGATATTTTACCAAGGTGGTAAGGATTTGTTTCACAATATCATAAAAATTAAATATTGTTTAAGGCTATTATTTTTTTAGATAATAATTAGTTATATATATCTTAGAATAATAACAGATTTTACTATTTAATGATGATTAAATAATTTATTTCATTTAATATAAGCATTTTCCTCTATTTTGATAATTAATATTATTAGGAAAATAGATTTAAAAATACTCAACATTATTTATCTTTTCATCCTAAAATAAGATTTAATAAAAAATAATAATTTATAAAACTGTATCTCATGAAATGTATTAAAATATTTTAAAATAATTTATTTAGATTTTTTTAACAATATTTATCTTTTTTTAAAAAAAATTGATGGAATATTTTTATCTATTTCAAAACAATTCAGATTTAAATGTTACAAAAAATGGGAAATGAAATGGGTTTTCAATGTACTCAACAAGTATATAATTTCCTTATATTATGTCCAACACAAGTTTCATATCATGCTATATTATTTTTAAATATTATGTTTAATTTAATGTGTTTTTGAAAATTTATTTTTAATATATGATTATCAAAATGAAATGTATATTTTCTTTAAGAATGGCTCTATTGATAATTTTGGCCATTTAAATTCATCAGGGTCAGAAAATTTTTAATGTACTTATGATACACTAGGTATATATTGTATTAATTACATATTTATATATTATTTTTATTATTTATGGTTTGTAAAAGTTTTGATGAAATATTTTATTACCATTAACCAGCTTACTTTGGAAGGTTTATGATAATGTTTATTTATTGGGGGTCTCTATTTGGTTTTTGTAGTGGTAATACCATGTTATATTGATATACTGGTAGAATACTAAATGGTATTACTTGTCTTATAAAAAGAATAAACTATGATATATTTCATTTCATAAGCCTTGATGGTCTGCTTTAGATGTCGATCATTATTTATTCCATCATTATGAATTAAGATTTCTGTATTCCTTTTAAATTTTTTGTCAGTTTAAATATCCATGATCATGTTTCCAGATCATACTATTTTTTATGTGGAATTATTTGATCATCTTTTATTCCATATATATTATGATCATTGAATTTATTAAATGGAATTTTTTTAGTAAATCAAATTACCATAATGGTAAAATATTATTCATACATAGCTTCCAATGTACATTTAAATTTTTTTGAGTATATGAGATCCTAAATTCCATACAATTTATATTCCCTAGAATACTAGTATGTATTTTGTGATTTATTTAAATATATATGTAATGGTAATATTTTAATTATAAATGAAGAAAAATTTTGAATTTTATTTTCCTAATATTTAATTGTAATTTAAATTATGAAAACAGTTTTCTAATGATTTTTAATTATTTAGTAATTCAGTATGTGATTCATTTTATTTTATTCTAATGTGATAATGTGGAATTGGGATCATGTCAACTAGGATCGGGTCACTATTGTAAGTAATAGTTCAATTTTATTTTAATCTTTTGAAACTAAATTTAGGAAAACCTAGATTAGGGAACATAATTATACAATTGAATTCAATGGTATGTTTATAAGAACAAAATAATGCTTTTAAGGAAAATATTATGTGTCTTCCAAATTAATAAATATCTCCCTAGATAATACATGTGGATGTGGTTTCGGCCCATATGTACCTAGGGGGAACAAATCTGAAAAGGGTGATTTGGCCTTGACCTGATCATCACAGGTTGCATGAAAATGGGTCCTACAAAATAATTGGTTGACACTAACTAGGGTATGATTTGAAAAATTAAAATTTTCAATAAAATCCATTATAAATAATTTAAGAATATATTTTTTCCCAAATAAACCATATCAACTATTATTTGATTTTCCATGAATAAATTTTTTAATTTAATGTACAATTTTTCACTAGTTTTTTGATTATACAATATTTTTCATCTGGTTTTCATATAATATGGTTGGTCAAAATATTTAAAAATTCATCATATTGAAATAAATGAGAACCATATCAATACAGGTACTCCATGTTAGGAATTAAATCATGGGAAATATAATGATACATGAGATGTAGATGGAATTGATCAAATTAAAACCATATTTGGGTATCTAACTCATATTATGAGTAATAACCATTCTCATGTGGATCATCAATATGATACACCACGTGGATAAACAATTATCGAATATTTCACATTTCATAAACCTTTTTAATTCAATGTGTCTAAAAAAATTGATTTTTAGCAGAATAATTGATAAGTTCCTAATGGAAGATATTTTATTCACAATACTGTAGTGTGATGGAAATTGTAATCATTGAATTTTATTATCTCATAAGAGATGTAGTTTAAGGTTTTTCTAGAATTCAACACCCTAAGTATATGGAAGAAATAAAAATACTAGTTTTGAAGTATTTCAATGTAATATTCCTAGAAAAATAATTTCTCTATGAGAAATGATAAAATAAAGAATGACAGTTCTTAAAAATTATATAGAAAGAATAATAAAATGATTGGATGCTTCATTCGATCTTTAAAATATTATCTAAAAATATTACAGATAATATATGTAATCCAAAGAGAAATATTGACCATTCTGTTGTTGGGATCAACAAAATACTCCATAGGGAACATGTCTCCCAAACATTCTCATCATCTGAGGACATTGTATCATATGATGTCTTGATAGAGGAATATTTATTTATGTATTATGGATTCAAATATATTAATGAAAAAATGGAACTACATATACAATAATGGATAAAATTAATATATGAATGTTGGATTTATCAACATGAAATAACTATAAATGGAAATCACATGGTACATTATTAAATGGAAAATGAGTTTTTATAAAATGTGGTGAAATATTATACCATGATTAGGATTTCATATCCAAGATATAATATCAAGATGTAAAATTATTAGACTATATTGATATGGGGAACAATACTAAATAATAACCATAAGTATCAACTGATAATACCATAAAATGAACTAAGGGGTCATCATCAAGCCCATTAAATTACTAAAGATTATGTCTCATGATTAATTTGTTTGTGTATTTTGATTAATTAAATATGTTATTAATGTATTCTATTAATAATATTTTACTAATGTGAAAAGATTGTATTGTATAAATTATTCTATACTGAACTGAAATCATGTATTTAATGATACTAATGAAGAATAAAAATTATTCAGTCAATGGTTGATCTTCTTCGAAAATTCATGATTGAGGGAGAGATAACCCTTGATATGTTTCCCATGTTTAGATAATGGTGTTTGCATAAAGAGATAATTGATATGGACATTTTAACATTATAGTAATGAATAAAATTTAACAAATTAATGAGTTTAAAAAATAATGTGTATGGTCTAATTGATGGAATTAAATTTTTTGAAGTACGGGATATATCCAATAATTTTTGTTTTATTTATGAATAAAATACTAATGCATGTTTTCAATATGTTTTAATTTTTATTTCATGTATTAACCTGTTTCAACAGAATTCATGATGAAGGTAATCATATGTTTGGTATGTAATGAGGATATACATTAGGTTTAATGAGGTATTAATGATAACTTCATTTTGGAAATTTAGTATCCTTCTGTCTAATGTTTGGGATCTTAATATTTTGGAATTTTTGTAAGGGTATCCATTTAGGAAATTCATTAAGTAAAATATTGGTTGAATCTTTATGGTTTAATATATTAAATCACTATTTGACATTTTATCAATATTAGATAATTTGTGCTAATGATGATTTATAATTATAACTAGATATCCAAGGAATGACTAACCATTCATGTATGGGTATTATGAATGTTAAAAATTTAATTTTAGTTCTACCTTTATAATGAAAAATTCCTCTGGGTTATTCATATCTCAATTTTTGAAATGATATTGAAAATGATCAATGAGAAATGAAAAATGAAAATTTTCATATATAACAGAATGTAATCTTGTATGTAAATTTACATATGTCCATAGTCAATAGTCTAAAACAATTCATTAACTCTATGAAAATTATATTGAAAAAAATATTATCATAATACATTAATTTATGTTGAAAAAATATTTTTTAAAATCATAAAAAATTTATGGTTATGATGTCCCAATCTTTCCATTGATCATTTAAATTACTCTGATCAATGTACTTAATCACACTATAATCATTTAAACTTTTCTTCAGTTTCGATATATCAACCATTGCGAAATGCTCTCTAACATATAAAATTGCTTACGATTTTTTCAATAAGACCATTTTATTTATGTTAACTCCTATCAAGAGGATTTTTCCTTTATCTTGATGTGGTATTTCTAGAAGGGTATTTTCAAATGACAAAATATATTTTAATAATATCATGCATAAATTGCGTGGGGGAAAATTATTTAAGTGGAAGATTATAACAGCAGATGATATTAAAATTTTAATTTTATATTTGAGTGTGTGTATCATATAAAAACAAATAATATATTGGAATAATAATTCATGATATTTTACTATATATTTAATTTATATAATAAAATCTATCTATTTAGTATCATTCTATTCATGGAATTCTGACTTTGAATTTTGTGCGATAATTTATTAAAATGTAAATATTTTAGCATTATGATTATAACATAAAAGATAAATTTTGGGTAATGAATAATAATTATTAAATGGATAATATTATATTTTCTAAAAATATATAAATCAAATAAAATACAAATATTATTTACAATATATATTCTTTAAACTATTTGAAAAAAAATTGCAAAACATTATTTTCTTATATGGTGGTTTTTTCGTGCATCACACTCATAATTTATTATTCATTTTTAACCCTTTCAGAAAAAATATTTGATATATAAATTATTTCTCAAAATTTTAACTTCAAGATATTTTTAGGATGAATTTTTTATATTCATCAGAAATAATTCATTTTATGGTGAGTAGTGGAAAAAATTAAATTTCAACGGAAAATTTCCATTTATATTAAATTATTTTAATTTATAAATAATATGTATAATGTATTGCAATGAATATTTCCTTCAATTATATATAAATTAATCTAATTTAGTATGTCAGAGTCATTTTCTTATTTAATTTTTAAATAAAAACACTGAAAACTTCGGATTTTTTTTATTAAATCGCTTTCTCATCGTGTGTGGGGTATTATTTTTAATATAAATTTTTTTAATTCTATGAGAAAATTTCTAAAACATTAATTGTATATATTTATTAATCATAATTTATATTTCATAATATAGTAAACATAATTATTCGAAAAAAATAATTGTGATAACAGTAATTAATTTTTAATATGGTTGAGGTTAATGTTGACTCACCAGGTGTTAAACTAATGTAATATGAGTTATATTGATAGAAAAAAAATTCAGAAATACTTTTTTTGGCCATAATATGTTTTTATATTATATAAAAAATTTAATACTCTATTCTAAACATTTTATAAAAGTTAAAAATGTAAGTATACCATTTTCATTAAATAATTGACTACGGTGCCACTCACATCACAAATAATTGACCACTAACACTCCTCTCATATTCCAATAATAAATACATTTTACCTATTCCAAACCCTTATCAAATACATTAAAAACACTTATGAACTTATATTAGTATTATTATTATTGTTATAAATCCAATATTGGAAGACATTGTTGAAATATTAACTAGGTTTCATGAAGAAGAGTTATTGTTCTTCAATGATAATTTTTAAAATATTTCTTCATCCACCTCCATAAATATATATCAATAAATTATTATATAATAACTTTATTATATTACATATAATGAATTTTTTATGTTAATATAATTTCCTACATAAACCACCAAATAAATAAAATGTGTTAAAAATCATCATTCATGTGTACAATAGACAACCGCCTCTCGAACTGATGTCTTTCATATTTTTCCATTAAAAACTATCACCATTTGGCATAATAATGGATGTAAATAATATATTTGATATTTATAAAATTATTATACCATTGGTATTATTATACCATATACACCTTTTTGACCGTCTTTTCTATAAGTGATAAGATAACTTCACTTTTGTGTACGAAATATAACAACCACATGGAGCGATTTGATTCATCTTTAACTAAAATATTACATTGAAATTGGTAAATATGTGGGTAGTGAATATATGTTATGTGTGTGAATTAATTATTATATTCATGTATTATTTATAATTTTGAATTATAACTTATAATTATTGTTGATTCACTGAAAAATGATAGCATCTCTCATATATGAGTGGACTCCCACCTTCACGGAGTGATGTGACTCTCTTTTCATCACCGCAAAACATGGATGTTATTGGTATGTATGTTTTAAAATATTATTAATTATATATATGAAATTATGATCATTCTATAATTATAAACTATTACATACAGTCTTCCCTTAATGATCATGGAAAAATGGAAACATTACTCAACAGTTATTACGACATATCGTCTCTATGATTGTAACATAATTTACTATTCACAACAATCATTAATGATTATTTTTAGATATATAATATTTGTATAATTATGATAATAATGTAATGATTATAATTCTTGAAATATTTTAATATTAACCACTATAAAAATTGTTATCCTACAAAATTCATTTTTGATACACCGTTAAATATCATCAAAACCTACAATTTCAACATAATTCAATAAATTATTCTATATAACTATGTAATATGTTAAATAAAATGAATAATAAATTAGAAAATGCTTCTTAAGAATGTAAATAATCAAAATATGTTCAATATTCATGATGATAATGAATGTTTGTGATGTGTACATCTAGGACATGATTTTCTTATCTCACATCTAGTTCAATTATACATACTCCATACTCAGTGCATATTTCATTTTAATACTGTATCTACATTCATTTTTTATGTTTTTTTATTAATTCATATATCATTTTAATATTAAAACAACCACATTAAATTATTTCATTCAAATGGATTATAATTAAAAAGATACCATTGTGGTGTGGGTTTGTTTCATGATCTCATAACTGTACAATTCTCATCCCATTGGAATATTAAATGTGTAAGAAAATGTTTTTATGAAATTTATACCGTATTTATTTTATTATTTTGAAAATGTTTTTGGTTGAAATTTATTTTTTCTAAAAGTATATAAAATATTGTTTTTATCCTTCAAAAAATTACATATTTAATACAATTTCACAAAAATTTTACTGTTTAGAATAATTTTTATAATTAATATTCATGACATTAACAATAAAATTCATGTTGAAATTTTACCAAAAATGTAGAGTTAATAATTTTTTTATCATAATCACCTTGAATAGAATTTAATTCATTTATTAACAACCAATGTTTTAATGATTCTTTCATAAGTATAAAAGGTTATTTATAAATATTTTTTTTTTCAAAATTTCATGAGAAATTTTAGTTTTAAACATTTTTTCACAATGAATATGATATTTTACTGAATATTGTTGTTAATGATTTTTTTTATTTTTATTCACTATTGACATTAAAATGATAATGTAATTATCATTAAATATGAATTTTTAATGTTTATAACATCTTTATTTTTTATTTTGATAACTTATGCTCAGTCTAATTGGGGTTATAAAATATTATTTCCCTTCTTCATTTTAATATAAATTTCTTATGATTATGTTTATTGATTTGGTAATGTATAAAAATTTTCATATTGGATTCTAAATACGATTGATTATGAAGATTATGTATCACCCCTTCCATATAAATAGTTTATTGGACTGTCTATGGGGTGTTGGCCATGCTATAGTCCCTTGATGCATCTACACATTCAATGAGACAAAAAAAATAACTTTTTAGACACAGAATTACCCATTTATATATATTTCATGGAAAATAAAATTAACGTATTAGATGTGTTGGAAGAATTATATATGTTAATTGATGAAACGACACAAGCCTTGATGGTATCTTATATATTAAATGAATTATGAATTGCATCATTATGACATTTTTTATTCATAATACATGTTATTATATTATTAGATATAATATAGATGGCCATTTATTATGCTCATAAAATTATTTATTTGAATTATTTGACCATACATTATTCATAAAATAATATTATAATATCATTGATTAAATGAAATGTGTTTAATTTCATTATCATTCCATATTGATTATGGAATATGTTAAAATATATTCCATTGTAACCTTACCCTTATAGAGCATATAAGCTCTACCTTTTCATATGGGTTATTCTTCTTAGGATACTATGAATATTTTTGTTATTTATATACGTGTATACACTTAGGGCAATAATTTCATTACCAAAGAAAAATATTTCAATATTTTATTTTATAAAATGTATTATGATTTTGATGAATGTATATAGTATACCAATTCTATTAAATTATTCTGTATGTTGATATGTGATTCCATATGTTTTATATTAAATTAATAATGTATACTCTATCTTCGGCATACTATGTTATGGGTGATACAAGTTTTCTCATATTATTCTCATGTTATTCTTTATTTTTAGGGAATATATGAATATCATCTGTAAGTACTACAAATAATTCATATAGATAATCATTATAAACTCTATTATTTATGTCTATAAATTTTTTTGGATAATTTATTATTTAATGTGGAAGAACTATGTCCTTTTAGTTATTATTCCTTGTATAAAAGGTAGTTTGGGTAATTCGACCCTTATTAACCTATAACTAATGACATTATATTAATTGGTCCAAAGTAGACAATAATTAATCCACACATATCTACTTAAATAAGTTTACAAACATTAAATGAAAAAATAATTAATTATATTAAAATTTTAGGGTAAAAAATAATCGATATTTAAACAAATTGACTCATAATTATTCGTGGAAAAGAGTTGAGGAACCCTAGAGTGAAACACTTCAGTATAAGAAATCCATGTCTGGATTTCTTTTTATTACATCTTCAGATCATCCATATCAATAGAGAATATTATATATAGAGTCTCATATATTTATAGATGTCCATGTATATGTTTATATATAAACTTTACCTATCAAAATGTAGGATGACAAGGTAATACTTAAGGTAATTTCATATTTTAATCCTTTAAAAAAGTAATGTCTTTAGGACTAGTCATATCTATTGTTTCAATAATTTTATCATGATATTTATATCTTAAGAAAAATATATAAGGACATATAAGGTGTTTTTTAAAATTAAAATATTCTCCTCCTTAAATTTTTATATAATTAGACATTAGTCAAAATTTTAAAAGTCATTTATTTTTAAAAAACATTTATATGGGATCTATGTAGACATGAGAAATATTTTTATAGAATAACATTTAATTACACTAAATATATTTTTTCTTGGTTTATTGTGATATTCATAACATATAAATTAATGGGTGATGAGATATGTAATTTATATGAAATAGTTAGTCAATTATAATTTTTGAATGATTTCATAACCTATATATTTTATAGCGGTGTTTAAATGTCCTTCTAAAAATTAATGATATTAAAGAAGTCAGGTAATTATAATGAAATAGTATGTATATTACTGTTGAATAAGTAACTAGATAACCTATAAAAAACACATTTATCTTGATCAACCATTATGTTCGTGATTGTGGAATACCACTAATGTTTTCATGGTCTTGGGGTGGTTTTCATTGAATATTTTTAATAAACATTTACCATGTTGTTTTTTTATTAAAATTCCACATTCCATATTATTTAAACATTGTACAATAATTAAATTATTGATCTATATGTACTTATTAACAATAAAAATAGTGGTAATATTCATCTTTAAACCTACATCCATTGGATTTATATATATCATTTACACATGTAAAACATTTCATGATCTATTTGTGATAGTTTTGAGGATGTGAGATTCCAAAAATTTTACATTTAAATTTTTTTATTTCCATTCCAACAATATTATAATCTAGTGATACCCATTAGTAATACTTCATTCTCGTAATATTATTTTATTTCCCACAATGAAAATATGAATAAAAATTTTACATCAAAATTATAAGGGTTCACTATGAAACAACTACAGAGGTATCAATGCCCTGAACTAGTATTTCATTTATAAACTCTACATTATCACACTAACAAAGTATTATATTTTACATTCCATATAATTTATATAACCAAGTGTATAATTAATGAATTTTTTATATTTTTGTCATGATATTTGATATAGTTTCATCTTTTTTAAATTATTATATTTATATAACTTTACATTTTAGGATAGATAGTGTGATGAAAATATTTATATCTAAATAAATTATGAAATTCAAATCACTCAAAATATCTTATTCAATATGGGTTAAATATTCTTGGTCAGAGTCAAACACTGATTAAAATTTACCTCATGGTGGTAAACATCAAATATGATATTATATTAATTAGATTACTAAAGGACCTATAATATCTTATCACTTGTGTTAATAAATTGATCGGTGATTATGAGATCACAAGTTACACAAAAATATTTATGTCTCTTTAATATAAAAGAATCAACTAAATAATTCTCTCTCAGAATCAATTCATTAATAATAATGTTATTATTTAAACTAGAGTTAGTTAATCAAATATTAGATAGTTATTCTCAACCCCTTCTGGAATGATGTTATGAACATACTTTGAGAATTCATAAAATTTATGATCTCACATATGGATAACATGATTTTTACAATGAAAATAATATTTAAAAAATGACATATACAGATGAGAATACAATTATTTTAATGTTTATAATCATTAAACCATAAACAAATAATGACCAACTTATTCTTGGGGTTAATAACAAAATTTTTGAATCTCTAAGCATCAATATATGTTTTCAATGGATATATCACTATTAGGATTCCTTTACAAATTATGTTCCAAAACATTTGGGGGTGGGGGTGGAGTTTTGTGTCTTTTTATTCTCTTCATCTAGACATTTTGTATAAAATAGAGCAATTTTAGGATTTTTCATTTAACATTGTAAATTTTATCCAAATTTAGTTTTACCATATAAAATAATACTATACCATTGAATTTAATAATAATAGAAAAATAATTTTTGGAAAATTTATCAAAATTAAACATTCTGATTTTAAATATTAAAATGATATTTCTAGATATAATTTTTTTAATGTTTCAATTATTAGATTTATAATAAATGTATACAATGCATTATAAATGTGTTTTTAAAATTTGATATTATATTTAAAATATTAGATATAATAAAATATTATATTTATACATATTTTTATTAAATATATTTGATTATTACAAAAAAATAAGTGGCATTTGGCATTTATGTAATTATAAAACTAAAATTCACTGTCAAAATACATAATTAAAAGAAATGAATACTTTTTTTATTAAAACATACCATGTCTATAGTTTTAAAAACTCATGAAATATGTCTCATAAGATCAAATAAAATTTTAAAACTTTATAATGTGTCATTTTTTCTATTCATATGTAGGTTATTACATATACGGATTTACAATCCTCTATAGTATTTTTACATTTTGAAAAAATCAAAAAAAATTAGTATTTTTCATGAAATATGTATTTCAACCAAATATTATCTAATTTCAAATAATGAAAAAATTAGCAGCGAATAAATATTTATATGAGGAATTAAAAAAATTATTTTAAAAAATATAATATCAATATTTTTTAAATTTATAATTTAAATGAAAATTCATAATATAATAAAAACTATATTTTTTAAGGTTAAATTTTTTAAATATTAACACTTATTAGATATTTATCAACCAAATATAATAACATTAATTTTTCACCATCTCTGTTAATTTTATGAATTTATTAAAAATGTTAATGTAAATTTCTTTTGGTATTTTTACATTCATTATAGAATTTAAATCTTGTGTTCAAATACAAAATTAGTTTTATGAGGTCTAGAATTTTTATTCATGATTGTCACTATGTTATGGTCGCTACACTATTACAAATATAAATGTTTTGGTTATTTTTTAGGATCCTACTCTATGTTTGTGTTTCAATTTTTATTTGAGTTATAAATAGATAAATATGTTATTGTCAATTTTTAATAAATAGTAAGACCATTTTATGTATATAGTTGTTCGATGACCTATTTGTTGAAGTAAGTTTTTTAGGATTTTATGCCGATATGATGATGATCCATCCAAGAGATTTTCAAAAGTGATATCAAATTTTTTTATTTTGTAGATAATTTTTATGAATGTATTAAATTGAATGGTATTTCATTCTCAAATAATTCATGATGAATGTATGACCATTTTTCAATGTCTATTAATTATAATGAAATGTGCAAGTCACATATGTGGATTCAAATTATATAATATAATGAACAATGATCACGATCTACCCAATAACGATTCATGAATTGATGATGTATTAAGGGGTGATGGTTCGTGTAAAAAATTAAATATGGAGTTTCTAGATAAAATGAAAAAATAATTATTCTTTTAAATATTTACATGAATATTAAATTAATAGGAGATGGTAGTTAGAAATATGACCCTCGTTATTTAATATGTATATAAATATATATGACAATATGACATTATGTGAATATTCAGTCAACATAGGCTACCTACATGGGATATCTCAACCACATATCAACGCCACAACTCTACCACATTGGTAATAATGTTTGTATGTGAATACATAGTGGCATTGAGGGAATATAGAACTCATATGAGATTTTACATGATACGACAGAGGACAATAGGGTTCATAAATCATATTGATTGATCATAGCGTGTTTAGAGGTTTCACATGGTCCATGTGTGTGACAAATAGTCCAAGTGAATGGTGGGGTATACAAACGTGGTTTTGGATTGAACCCCAATACTAAATTATGGTGAAACACTATTATTAATTGTTTCTGGGATATATTCTAGACTGATCGGGGATGGGAAGTGATATAGGTATAGTTACCCCACAAAACAATTTAATGAAATAACTAATTGTTTCGATTTGACACGTTCTAATAGTCAAATATCCATCACATTATAATCCATACTCTCCATTAAATAACATAAAACATGTGATCTGTGATGGTACTAGTCTGATGATTAATTATATAATTGACGTATGAAAATCTATTTTAATCAATTCCATATCAGAAATACAGATAATGTGTCATCGTGATATCATGAATTAATTGTTTTCTAATATGCATGATTATAATTGAATAGAATGATTCTTCCTAGATTTATCATGATTTATTCTTCAAATTGGTTATTTTATTGTATACATTAGATTATCCTATAGATAAGAATGTTTCTAATTATGTGATGATGACACAATAATTTTACTCATTATGATATTATTATAATACATCATAACGATAAAAATTTAAAAAGATTTGGCATTTTATCTACTCATTATATTTTATGAATGTCATTGAACAATTCCAAGAACAGTATAAAAACCTAATCACATGTTTCATTAAAATAAAATCATATGTGGTCCACCATGTCTGTAAATAGTGAGGTTCATATACCAAGCATAACTACTAGTAAAAAATACAATCTAATGTTCTTTCTGAAATGAAATAGGTAATATTATCATTGTGTAAATATGACATCTAGTGATCCATTTGGATATGTGAAATAGTGGTTTGAAATAGATATTTTTATTGAATTGTAACCATGAAAATCTATTGATTTCACGATTAAAGATCCCATAAGCCCCTAAGAATATAAAATATGTGAATAATTATTCTTAACTCTTACATGGAGATATGATCCTTTTATATATTTTTATATATAATGAAGTTTTATATACCACGTCAGCAATCTAATTTAGGAAAAAAATATGTCCATGAACCATGATTACTATGAGTGATGAAAAATATGAGATAATATACACTTCAATTATATGTAGAAAGATCTGGTCGTTTTTTTAGAAAATCCACGGCACATTACCTGTGTTATGAAGATAAAAAATAATTCAAACAAACATATTATATATAGGTATTGGAGTTATTTCATCGGATAACAAAATAATTACATGGAATAAATGAAAACTATGGACACTATGTACCATAATTGAACGTTTTCAATTTTTGAGTGATTGAGATTTTAAAGAATAAAGTGGAATTGAATAAAATAATATATTATGGAAATATATCTTATAAGTTCTAGTTCTTTTATGAAAAGTTCCTACATGGAACAGATAACATGATTTAGAGAAGTAATATTAAGAAAACCAAACTAAAATTTGATATAATGTATTATTTGTTGATGATACAATGAAGAAGGAGAAATAGTGACCAAACTGTTATTAATGAATTCCACTCGTGTGGTGTGGAAAAACTATATATAAATTTCCTAAGTATATTATAGAAGTTAATTCTTTGTATTCTTCTAAATAGGAGTTTACTCAAAAAAATGCTTCCATTTTTTATTTTTTTATGTATACAACAGTTTTTTATTAAATTTTAATAATTTCAGAGAGATAAACAATTTTATTTTATTGATTTTAAACAAATTTGAAAGATGGTGATATGAGAGGATTTGGATATACCATGTTATCTATAATCAAGGATGATATGTTTTCCCCTTTTTATTCCACTAAATTTCTAGAGAGAGATCTATCTTCCTGGTCCATTCAATACCTTGGATTTATGAATATGATTTGAAAATTATTATTTGAAACCTAATGTATGTATATTCCCATTCTCGTGTGCATAACAACTGTCAAGTACTCAACACCAATGCCTAATCTATTATACTATATACACAATAGAATTGGGTGGAGAAATTTATGGATTATCGACCAAAGATATTAAAAATGATAGATTTGTAACTTCATGTAGCCAAATTTATAAATAAAACATAATTATAAATTTAATCCATATTCATAAAGAAGAATGGATCTTATTAATTTTAATCACAAGTACTCAAGAAAATCTCATAGGGATAACCTCCCCCTTTCATGATCACTGAATGATACTACAACTCCATGCATGGGGAAATTGAGATGATGCATCAGAAGATAGACAATATAATAAAAGAAAAATAATGAAAATAATAAAATCTATAGGTTTTCATAATCTTATGCATCAGTTCCTAGTTTATTATTTGGTGTAGGATGGATTGGAATTGAGGAGTTCACCTACTATTATAGGTGATGAGGGATATTTTGGATTAAAAAATATATTCTTTTAATGATTCAGGGTGTTTGACCAATTAAGTGTACGATTTATACACAAACCCATTCATGAATGTTATCCCCAATTTTCATTCACATCTCTCCGAAATATTCCTATAAATTAACCCATTATTTAATGATTAATGATCGTTGTGTTATTATAATTTATTTGGGCTAGACAGACACTCCAAATTTCAATCCTTCAGATTCCAATGCATTGATGAGAAATTGAGAAGGCATATTCATGTATTGACCTCAACATGATAGTTTCCCTCAATGTTTTTCTTTTCCCCTTGTCTAATGTCATCAAACGTGGTCTAACCATTTAGGAGATATGGTCCCCACAAAAAAATCTCTAGAATAATACATAGTTTACATGATCAAACTTGAGAGCTTGTTTCTGGATTCCAATTGATGATTATGCTTTGGGTCAATAAGAGTCTAATGAATACCTTGATGTATAAAATCCTAAATAAATTATTTCAAAATTTATATCCCGATAAAAAAGATCCTAACCAAAATTTCGAAATATTTTAATATAGTTTATATCCAAAATAAAGCATTTTTTCTGATTAAGCTCAAAATACTTTCAAAATTATAAAATGTTGAATTTTTTATTAAAATATAATTTCTTGGGATTAAAAATAATTAAAATTTAATAGATAAATATTTAGAAAAAATTATATTTTATTTATTTTATAATTATTTTTTAGTTCATTAAATTCATAAGATAAATATTCTACAAAAACATATATAATTATAATTGAATAATATTAACAGGATTCCTACTATATTACATCCTAATTGGTTTATCAAATTTATTATTAAAATGGAGACCAATATTTGATATATATTTATTCAGGTAATCTATTTGATTAATTCAGTATGAGGAAGTTGATATGAATGTGTGGTTTCCTTAAAAGAAGACATGTATACATTATTGAAAACATAAATATGATTTGGCCGACATCCTATATTTATTCTAAAAAAGAAATTATTTCATTATCCATGGCCAATGATATGATAATTAGTACATGTTTATACCCTTTCTCATGATTTATATGATAATAAATAAATCCATGTGTGTGTGAAACAACCACAATACACCCAGAAATAGTCTACAAATGATACAATCATCATTACAACTAGAGTCTCCATTGTGATTTTCTATATTTTGTGGATTCATGTAAATTATATTGGAATACATGATGAGATCGAGTAACTCTATAATTAAAAGTGTTATATGATATGAAAATATTTTATGCTGCAAAAAATCATCCCACACTGAATCACCCCACCTCCACTTAGTGTGTTCATTCAAAAAGGTATCATAATACATTCCTTTAATGTTTCTAGGAGTCATGGAAACCATTATTACTATATTATCATCCATTTTACTGATAAGAATCAAATGATATAAACAATCATTTACCAATGATCTATGACTAATGTAGAGAAAATGGTTTCTTGATCAAGTGTTGAACTATATATATGTAACTATGGGATATGGGGAGAGTTAAATAGTTGTGGATGAGTAAGTGGTTTATAGATATTGTGAAAGAAAATCCACCACATCATACATATTTCCATGTTAGAGGTTACCATTTTTTGGTGAGCATTGTGACCAATTGTGTTTTTTTGTCAGTTTAATGTGATAATTCCCTCTATAATAGTCAAGGGATCCAAAATTCCTATGATGGGTGTATAAGTTCATATTTTGGTAGAATCAAAAACTATGGAACCATTGAGGGTATCAAATTGGTGGCCCTATAATGTGGTTTATTATAGGTGTCTTTTTATGGAAGACAACGTCAATAATCACATATCTAACAACCAATATTGTTATAACACTACAAGATTTTATAGTAAGATATATCATTAAAATAATTCAATAGATTATATTGCAATGAACACTAACATGGATTTAATTACATGAAATATTGAGTTTCTTTGAAAAAAAACATTAGTATTTTAATTATTATAATGATATATTTATAACATAACAATTTAATATAGTAATAAGAAATAATAAAAATTTCATTTTTAATGTCACTTTTAATTATATCACATTAATAAAACATATTTATAATTAACTTTTTATGTTTCATTAAACTATTAGTACTATTTTGATAAAGAAACTGCATCATATGTACTTTTGTGAACAATAATAAAACTAATTTTGGAAACTATTAAAAAAATTAAATTTCAGGAAATTGACATAATTTTTGAATTAAAAATATCAATATTATATTTGGGTGAATTTTTTGTAATTTTATGTGACGTATCATTTTTTAATGAATAATGATAAATATTGCGCTTTAATTCAAAACTGTATTTTCTACCAATTTATTTATATTCTTAAATATCACTATTAATTGTTTTTAGTGTGTATATAGTTTTTATTTTTATCATTTAATATAATATTTTTCATTTGAAATAATTTCACATTTAAATTGGATAAAAATGCATGGAAATATTTTGATAGTTTTTACATCATAAAACCCCACCTTCTTGTTTTTTCAACGAGGATTAGAATTAAATTAACTAATGAAACTTATATGTCTTGAATTCGGTAAATTAGAAATAGTCATTAAATCATAATTATCAAAACATACTTTGGGTTATTTTTTGGTAATTTTCTAAAAGTATTCAATTTTTGATGAATAATGAAAAACACTACATTGAATATAAACACTGACATTTTCATTTAAGTATTTAATTTGAATCAAAATTTATTTTTAAGTAAAAATAGGTATATAATACCAAAATTATTAAAATGTATGTCATTAGAGTCATATTATAAAAATATAATATATATATATATATATATATATATATATAATTGTAATGACCTTTTGACGTCTTTTACCACCCCCCTTCTAGGAACATTTGTAAATTTGCATTCAACGTAATTTTACCACTTTTGGGAAATATATTTCAGAAATCATAATACATGGTTCTTATTAGTATGTAAAATATGGTTCAATAGGATAAACATAATTTTTGGTGAATAATTACCTTTGAATTTTATTTAACAAGAGTAAATTTAAATAGGGTAATTAAAGGTAAACATGATATTACAAGTACCCCAAAACTTGTCCTAATTCTATTTGATATATAAATTTCAACGAAAATCTACCTTAGGTAAAAATATGATTATTTTTGAAACACTTGTAATAGATTATGACATTTATTAGATTTTGTCTAAAGAAGAGTAAAAATTGTTAAATTCAATGTTTAATAATTGAAACACTTTTAATATAGTGTTAAACATAAGTTAAATTAGACTATAAAAATTCATTAGAAATAGAGAATGATTTCCTACATCCTGGTATTTTATTTATAATTTATATACACTATATAATTAAATTTATTTATGTCACAATGATGAGGCAATAATTACCTTATTAATGAATGACCAAAATAATTGATATTTTAAATATTAATATAAATGTAAATTGAAACTTTTCATACTATCCATGAATATTATAGGTTAAAATGACATTTCAGGGTCAATTCACGTAATTTTTTAGAATAAATCTAATTGTTATGACTTTCAAAAATATCAATCACTAAATAGAGTCAAAATTTACATAATTGAGTATAAAAAATATATAATTTTTTATTAAATTGTATAATAGTCCTAAAAATATAACTATTGGACAAAAGATATAAATAATGTTTTATATTTCATTAATTAACCATTTTAGGATCTCTTATAATATTATAATAATTTTAATAACCATAAATTGTAAGAATACATGAAGAAATGGTAAGAGTTAAACTATTTTACTAAGGGTTAAATCTAAAAGACAAGGTTAATATGGTGACCTAAAATTATATAAAACCGATTGGTTGAAAGGATTTAGACCGATACACACCGTATATGCGAAATAAAACCATTTTGAGCTATTATAATCTAAAAATGTTTTTATAATAAAATAATATTTCAAACTTTTCATAAAGTACTCATTACTTGTCTTATAAAAGTGTACTTTCCCTTCTCTTACATTTACACTCCCAGATACATTTTTCTTGTCCAAACCCAGCTCAAATCACCTCCCAAGTACCCTTAATTATACCAAGAGTATTTATATTGGTTATAAATCCACCCTATGCAGAACTTTCATTCAAATCAAAAGTAATCGCACGTTGAAGTAGTAATCATTTCACCACCTCTTTCAATGTTAATTTCTTCTTACACCGTGTCTTTCATTTTTTTTTCATACAAAAATAAAAAATAAACTACCTTTTACATAATTTTATGTTTTTATAAATATGGTTAACCATATTCATTATTCCATCCATCATATGAAAGAAAATGTCCCGACACATTTTTAAGTACAACTTATTGTCTCCACATCATGGTGAGGTTTGTTATTCAGCAATTCGTTATTTGGAAGGGTATAATAATTAGTATAATTGATTAGAATTATAAATATAACATTTTAATTATTCTGTATATATATTATAACATCCAATTAAATATTATTTCAACATCAATATAACGATATTCTCGATCGTGCGTTCGTACGGATTACCGACTCCATGACGCGATGAGATTCATAATCAAATGATCACCTTTAATGAATTTTTTTAAATATATATATTGAATAATTATGAGGTATAAGAATAATATTTATAGTGAAATAATGTATATTTATATAGATAAATACATTTCATTTACATAGTTCTATACTATACGAAATGAAAATAGAAACAATGTTCAGGCGTACGTACGAACTACTGGCTCCATGCACGGTGTTAAAATTTCATATATCTATCTATTGTATATATTTATATATTTAATATATATGATATATAACTTATGATTTATATTCAGGAGGTATTAAAATATATATATATATATGTTACTATCAATAATAACAAGTTAAATTATGTACGATAAATAATTTTATTATTAAATGAAATGTTATTTTAACCTAGAAATTATTATTAAATGGGTATTATAAAGTAATAAATGAATAATATATTATACACAAAATATTAATATAGTTATTTAATAACTTAATAACATACTATGGTCATTATACTGGAGGTTAAGTGTACCCTCGACTAAAGTAATGTACTAGGCAAGGGTTAATTTTAAAATCTATTTATTATCCGAGTTTGTTTATATGTAAATATCTACTGAGCCTTTTTCCTTATCATCCATATTCGTGATTTTAAAAATGTAGTTAAAACATTTTTACCATAACCCAAACTATTGGTTATTATAATTTATACACTTGTTTTACTCGTTATAAATTTTTTTGAAAGGAATAATTTTATCATTTTCCATACAAGTTATAATATGACCTTTTTGAAAATTTAATGAAAGAATGTTTTCTTAATGTATATAGAGGATGAAATGATTTTATCCATTATAACACCATTAAAGCTTCCCTTACGATCATAAAAGAATATTCTCAAAATAAATGTTCTCTTTACTTTTAAATGACACTAATATAGAATGATATATTTCTATCAAATTGTTTTTTGATTGATTTAGTCTTTATTAACATCCTTAGTTGGATCATATGATTTATTTGATTTTGATTTATTACAATACAATCGTCCATAATGTATTGAAGGTATTGTGAGATGTTTGACTGTGGATGTACTATTTTTATACCATTCAGGGTTCATGATTAAAATATTAACATTTCATATGCTAGTTTTAATACAAATTTTTATGTTATGTTTCAACATTTTCATTTGAGAAATGAAATGAATGTAGTATGTGATGGGTGGGGCTAGCTATTTCCCATATAATCATCAGTAATACTAATTAGAGTAACTAGTATCTAAGAACTAGGCCTTGAAAAAATTATTATTCTTAGTCTTGGAATGAGTCCTGGTATATGTGGTTATGACTTCCATCATTATTCATTACATTTTTAAAAAATTAGCTATTGATATTATATGTGACTATTCTACTAGTTGAATAAAAATTTGAATATGTAAATGGAAATATTTTATTTATCATTTCTATTTTATTATGAAGATAATGATTAAATTTCATGGTGTTTTATTCTTATATATTAGCTTACTTATTATTATTATGTATTATAGTTTCAGTTATATTGTTCTCCTTACGGAGCATTTAAGATCAACTTTTTATTATGTTTAATATTCCCTTGATTCAAAGAAGTTTATTATGATTGTTGTGCAGGGTTATGATATTGAAATAATGTAGTTATCAATGGTTTATTGATCCTGTGTTTATGTAATTTAATTTCTTTGTTTGTATTCTATTTTCCAATACTACTAAACTGATCGGTCCTTCGGAACATGATTCCTAGTAATCATGACAATGTATTAAAATAATTTACTGACTCCAAGATTCATGGTGTCAGGGCGTCACAGTTTGTATTAGTGGAAGTTAATTAAAAACTATGGGAACTATATTTTGATAAAATCTGATTAGATACCATTACCCTATGATAAAATATATGTATTTGTATAGAATAATTTCCTAGAATTATGGTAATGTAGAGATCATTTGTGATTCCATGAAATAAATCCATGTATGGAAACTACATGTGGTCCTAGTTTTGGCAGAAATGTGCCTAGGATTGAAAACATGGACAAGGAGTTTCAGGTTTGACATAGGGTATCCCAGTACCCAAAAACGGTCCTTACTGTGCACCTTGTTTGATACTCTCGGGGATTTTCATAGGATAATTCACATATTCATTACAAACTGTTTTGATTAATTTAAATATAATATGAGAATAAATATCCCAATAAAATATTATGGTGTTTTAGATTGAATATAATGTGTCATGATATTCTTTAAATGATTATATGAATATTATTAATCGTACTATGATTTTTGGTTTTAGTCAATGGATAGATTCCATTGAAGTCATTGTAACATTGAACATGATGTACAAGGTGGGAACGGTGGTGAAAATGTGAAATGAAATGGAATGTTGATAGGTGTAAATGATATTATGTTCTTTTCGAAACACTTTTCCAAAAATATGATCAATGAAATATATATATTAACCAACACCCAACTCAACAAATATGAGAATGGTGAAAAATGATGAGATATCCAATAGTGGAGACCATGGAAAATATAAATTTCTATTTCTATTATAGAGGAATTGTGGAAGGAGACACTTGGGAAAGAATATCAATGGAATAAATAAATTCTTTCTGTGTAGGAAAGAAGTTCATAGTGTGACGAATTAATGAGAAAAATGATGAGTATTATGGAAGAAAATAAAAATGATCCAAATAACCAATTTGTAGTCATTTGTAATAAATGATGGTAACCTGGGAATTATTCAAGTCAATTTACTATTATATAGGACAACCTCTATGTTAGGGAAGAAACATTGTGGAAATAAATGGATAGGGAAATGTTTAAAAGTGTTAATGGTCTTTGTTGATGGGATTTCATTGGAAGAAATTTCCATTGTATATGTAACCCTTAAGATTTTTATATGAAAATGTAATTTGAGTAGGAATTATCATTTATTTTGTGGATATATCTATAAATAACCATTTGGATTTATATGATCCTTGAAATAGCGGAAATTATAGGTTATTACTTTTTTGATGAAAATGTGAGGTGTGACATAAATTTTGTGGTTAAAATATGATATTTTTATTTTTGAAAAATTTATATCATATTTTGGGAATGTTGTTAAATTATATTGTTTTTGAAAAAGGACTACATGAAGACTGTGTGACACCTCGTTGCATCAGACAGAGCTACGAGAATCGAACCCAAAACCCGTGTCTAATTTGACTCATTCCCTACCACATGACTACATGAAGTCCCCATCAAGTATGACTAATTGTTAATCGTTAAATGATTTTATGGATCATGAATATTTTGATATTTTAAACCTATGATTATTCAAATATATATCCTTAGTATAAGGAAATGATTTTTTTATTAAGTGAGAAATGTTTTTTTAAAGAAATTCTCTCTTTTGGGATCACTATATGCCTAAGGAAAATAGAATACTATGTTATTAAATTTGAGGAGTAATGGTGGAAATTTATTTTGGAGGAATCTAGGGTTTTATTGTGGACTTATAGAGATTTAGGTTATTTATGTAAATGATTAAACTATAATAGATAATATGTGATTATGTTATTTACATTTAAGTATTTTTATTTAAGAGTAGTCTATGTTATTTAGAAAAAAATAAGATTTATCATGGCAGACTATGTGATAAAATTATTTTGAATTTGGGGTTTCAAACTTAGTTTGGATTGTTCTTAAATATTTTAATGACAATTGTTTATTGAATTATATTTTTTGGACTTTGGGTATTTTTTATTTTGATTTTTAAATTAAGAGTAGTATTTTGGTCTAAAATGGATTTTCCTTTTCATGGATCATCTGATCTTTTACAACCCATTTTTGTTTTTCATAATGTCTAAATACTAGGTAAATATATAATTAATCTTTTATTGATTATGTGATTTTCTATAATTTTATTATAGAACTTTAGTTGTGACCAATTCATCCTAAATATTCATCATTTGAAGAATAGATGAGTTTGTGGTAGAAATTTATTAAAGGATGAAACTCTACTTGAAAAGTATGTATATATCATTATGTTATGAGTGAATATCATAAAAAAATTCTCAACATTTTTAAAAGGGACTGAATTTTTTTTGTCCATTTAATCATCAAACTCGGTAACCAAATACCATTTAACCCATCACAATTTTATGATTTTCCAGCAGTTAACTTTCTCCTGATCATGTTTTCTATCACTATCCAACTAAAAATGATTATTTTTTGTCTTCTGTATCAATGTTTTCATACATGGAATAGTAGTATAGGTTATATCAAGTTACCCTTTTACTTTTCTTTCTTTCGTTTAATTTTATTGTTTTATGGACTATTTTTCCGATGTGGGATTTCAAAAATGATGTTTTGAAATGTCAAACCCCTTGTTTTTTGTTTCTGAGATTATATTTCAAGGAAAAAAATATTTTAAGGAGGGAATAATGTAACACCCTATAATTTCATATTCTGTTATAGTATTAATGTAATTCAATAGATTATAATGCACGCACCACTGAAATATCTTGCATTATATACAAGATTGAGGTTTTGCGAAACAACACTTTAGTATTATAATTTAGAAAATGGTATATTTATAATATAACAATTAAATATAGTAATTAGAATAGTAAAAATAAAATTTTAAATTTCATTTATTATTTTATCTCATAAATAAACCATATTAATAAGCGACTGTATAAGATTCATTGATATATAAGTACTATTTGGGGAAACAAACTACTTCTAAAATCATTTTCTAAAAAATAGTAAAAATAAATTTAGACACTTTTATAAATTTAATTTTGTGAAATTGATATAATATTTGAATTTAGAATATTAATATTAGATTACTTTGAAAGTTTGGTAATTTTAGGAGAAGTTTCATTTTTTAAATTATTAGTGGAAAATAATGTGTTTTAATTCAGAACTGCATTTTCACGAAATTTATATATATTGGAATATTTTATAATTAATTGGTTTTATAGTATATATAGATTATATTTTTATCATTTAAAATAAATTTTATCATTGTATGTAAATTCACATTTAAATAGTATATAAACAAATATCAATCTTCGGATATGTTTTACTTCTTAAAAACCCAACTTCTTATTTTCACGACATGAATTAATATTATATTAACTAATAAAACATATATTTTCTGATTTTTGTGATATATAAATCACTATTAAATTTAAATATAAAAATCATCTTAGGGTTAATTTATTTTAATTTTCAGAAAACATTCAATTTTTGATAAATACTAAAAAACACTACATTATAGATAAAAAATGACATTTTCATTCCATAATTTAATTTAATATAAATTAATTTTAATGTAATATAGATATATAAAACCAATATTAGTCAAATATAAGTAATTGGAGTTATATTATAAAAATATTAGGTATATAAAATAGTATTGAACTATTTAACGTCTTTTACCCCATTCTAGGAACATTTGCAAAATTGAATAAAAAAAAATTTTACCCCATATGTGAATTGAATTTTAAAACTCTAACAGACACTATTGTAATTAGTAAGTAAAATGTGTCTCAATATGATGAATTTTTTTTGTGAATAATAATTTTTGAATTTCATTTACCATAGTTAAAAGTAAATTGAGTAATTAAAGGTAAAAATGATATTATAATTTCCTAAACACAAGTCCAAATTTTATTAGATACGTGAATTTCAACCAAAATATACCATATGAAAAAAAAATTATTCATTTTTATCAACTTGGAATAGATTAGGATATTTATTGTATTTTATTTAAAGAATTGTTAAAAGTGTTAAATTCAAAGATTAATAACTGATTCATTTTTAATATAGAGTTATACATAATTTAAATTCGACTATAAATATTTATTAGATGTATAAAATGATTTCCTACATAATAATATTTTATTTATTATTTCTATATACTAAATAATAAAATTTATTTATGACACAATGATGATGCATTAATTACATTTTTAATGAATGATTAAAATAACTAATATTTTAAATATAAAAATAAAAAAAATTGAAACTTTTGATACCATCCAAAAAAATTAGGTTAATTATAAATATTTGGGTTAATTAAATGTTTTTTTTGAAGGAATCATATTTTCATGACTTTCACAAAAACAATATACAAAATAGAGTCAAAATTGACATAAATTGGTTTCCAAAAACAATTCAATTTTATTAAACTACATAGTAGTCCTAAAAATTTATGGATCCGTCAAAGGACATAAATAATGTTATATATTTCATGAAATAACATCTTGTGATTCTATTGTCATTTTATAGTATGTCTATTAACAATATAGTGTATGAATAAAAGAAGGCAATATAAGATTTAAAATATTTTACTAAGGGTCAAATATAAAATATAAGGTTAATATGGTGACCTAAACTTGTCGAGAACATATGGGTTAAAATGTTTTCTACACATACCAACCTTATCCTCTAAATTTATCTATTTTGAAATATTTTAAACTAAATTTTTTTATAATGAAATAATATTTCAAACTTTTCCTAAAGTTCCCCAATCCTCTTTAAAAAAATCGTATTTCACCCTCTCTTTAATTTACACATTCAAAGAAATTATTAATTTCCAATCCCTACTCAAATATCCTCCCAACTACCCTAAGTTTATCCTTTAATCCTTACATTGGTTATTAATACAATCTAATGATCCATATTTTCACGTTAAATAGAAGAACATGAAGAAGAGGTAATTATTTCACCACCCAATTCAATGTTCTTTTCTTCTCCTGCCTCATATTTCATTGTTGTTTCCAAAAAAACACCAATAACTTTTATGTAGAATGATTTTATTGTTAATATTGTACAACCATATTAATTTTCTCTCACACATATGAATAACTATGTCCCCACACGTGCAAATATACGGCATACCATCTCAACGTCATGGTATCATTTTTTATTCAACAATTAATTATTTGGATGGGAATAATAATTTCTACAATTGATTAAATAATAAATATAACATTTTAATGATTATTTATATGTAATATTACATCCAATTAAACAACATTTCTCCATCAATAGACTGATATTGTCTTTCGCGGATAGGTACGGATTAACGTCTCCATAACGCGATGAGATTAATCATCAAATGATCACACTTAAAGAATATATATATATATATATAATAATTATTAGGTATATGAATAATATTTCTACATGAAATATATATATATATATATATATATATTGATAAATATTTGTTGTTTACATACTTCTATACTTTAAGAAAAGAAATTAGAAAAAACATTCATGTGTAGATACAAAAAATCTTCTCCATGAACAGTGTTCCTATTTCTTGTATCTATCTATTATAAAAATTAATATTCAGAATTTATATGATATATAAATCATGTTATATATTTTGGAGTTTTTAAATCATAATTTACTTGATAAAATCCTTAATAAAAAGTTTAAAAAATGTTCGATAAAGAAAGAAATTATTACCTAAAATGTAAATTTAACATGTAAATTTTTATTAAATTGGTTGTATAAAGTTATAAACGAGTCATATATGATATAATAAATATTAATACAGTTCTAGTGTAATTCAATAACATATTATGGTCATTATATAAGAGGTTAAATGTACACTCATCACAATATGATCTGATGATGTTTAAACATAAGTATCTACAATGACTTTTTTTATATCATCCACATATGTGTTTCTAGAAATTGAATTACAAAACATTTTTACTATAAAAAAGATTATTGTTTAAAGTCTTTTATACACTTGTTTGACTTTTTTATAAAATATTCTAACTGGAATCATTCTGTTGATTTGTAAACAATGTGCGTTATGACCTTTTCAAAAAATTAAAGAAATAATTTTTTTTAACTTATAAACAGGGTGCCACCATTTTCCATTGCTATAATATCTTTGATGCTTCCCATTAAATTTTACAATAATATTTTAAAAATAAATTTTTTCCTTACATGTAAATTATTTCAATGTAGAATGAGATATTTCACTCAAATAGTTTTTTTGGATTGATTTCATTTATGTCGACATATTTGTTAGATCATACACTTGTTTCATGTTGATTTATTATGATGCAATATTCCATGTTTTATTGATGGTTCTGTGTTATTTTTGAGTGTGGATGTGTTATTTTTTTACCATTCCTATTTCATGGTTAAATTATTAACAATTTGTATACTAGTTTTATTATGAATGTTTGTGTTATGTTTCAACCTTTTCAAATGAATAATGCATTGGACATAGTAAGTGACATGAGGGGCCTTCTATTTCCCCTCTATGCATCGGTATGTCTCAGGAGACAAACTGGTGTCTTGGAAAAATTCCATGACAAAATTATTATTTGTAGTATTGGAATGCGGCCTTTGACTATGTGGTTATTATATCTAGCATTATGCCTTCCATCAATATGAAATTAGCTATTGATATTAAATTTGATTATTTAAATAGTATAATTCCATTGTGAATAAGTAAATGGAATTATATGATTTATCATTTCAATATTATTAGGATGTTTAAGTTTAAAAATTTTGTGTTTTAGTCTTATAAGTTTCTATAAAATTTTATTCTTATTTATGATAGTTTATGCTATATTGTTATCCATTCCATGTATATGAGCTCACCCCATTCTTATGTTTTATTTTCCAGGATTCCAAAAAGTGTATTATGATTTTCATACATGGATATGTTAAGGTAATAATATATTTGTCAAAGGATTATTGATTTTATGACCATGTAATGTTATTTTCATGTATTTAATCTATTTTCTAAGGTTGTTAAAAGGATCAGTCCTTTGAAACATGCATCCTTGCAACAATTACAATGTATTAATAGTATCCACCGACTCTAAGCTTCCAGGGTTATGGTGTTACAGTTTTGAAGTCACACTCCTTCACCATATTGATTTCCATGAGGTTCCTCATCGTGGTGTTTTTGAATATTTAGAAAAATTGGGTATAGTTCAGATGCTCTGATGCCATAGCTTATATGTTCAAAACATAGTGATCCCATTTTTTCTTTTACAATCTTCAACATTAAAAGTTTATCGTCATGAAATATAAAACTAAATTTGTTATATTCTCTAATTTTAGGCCATGGAACATTAATGGGATCCCACCAATGTTTTATTTTTTTAAAAAAATTTAGTTGGGTGCTTTAATGGATTTTCATTTATGTTTATTATTATTTAATTTACAGTCATCCTAAATTGTCATTAGATTTTTTTCTACATCAGTACTACTGGTTTCGTGTGGGCCATCTTGGTTTTTGAAATGATTTCTATTATATTACTATTTAAATTTTACAAGATAATTCACATTACTCTCTCTGTGATATTATTGAATCATGATAAGATGATAATGCACCATATCATTTCTTTATTATTGAGAAAGGTCTCTAGATATATTGATTTTATGTATCTATTAATTTTATTTAAATTGATTATTCAAATGGTTCCCTTCATTTTTTTAATCTCGTTAGGATAGTACTAGGAGTATACTAGAAAACATCCATGAGTGTATGGTCGCCAATTTTGTGAAAATATGTCACTTAATGAGTTAACATGTCTTAATTTCTATTTTAATTAAATTGTATAATTACTTATAAAATGTTAAATTTAAAATAATTAATTATAATTTATTAACATAAGTGCCTTTCTTGGCCATGGTTATTTTTCATGAGTTTAATGTGCAAAGATTCTCTAGGATTCATTAAGTGATTGCTTCTTATTTAGTTTATAGGAATTAACATCATTGGTTTATATTGAATAATTAATTATAATTATTTTTAAATCTCTCACATGGAATGAGATTGTAGCTCAGGGGATGACACGCACACAGGGGGTCTTTTGTGACGATAGTAGAGTTACTTTAAGGGATGGGGTCTAAGGTTTTTTGGGAAGTCCTCAAATTTTATTCATTTATTCATTTAGTTATTTTATATACGACATGTGATTTTGGTTCGTTCCATATATGGTGGTAAATATTTTTTATATAAATATATTGTTAGTTATAATTGAAATTACTAGACATAAAAAAATTCATGGGAATAAATAGACCCATGTGAACTATAACGATTCCCTTATTGGAGATGTTTGATGAATGGTTTTTAAATGTGAGAATTGTGATCATGAAGGCTCTGAGTTTTATTTTAAATGATTTGTGAATAATTTCTGGGTCTAAATTATGGAATCTACGAGGCCACCTTATTCTAGAGAGTGTTAAATTTTGTTTATTTTCTTTAGTAGACAATTTATAAAATATTTGATTTTTAATGACTTTTAAATATTGTAATGATAATGGGTAGATTGTTCCCAACCACCTTGAGATGTAATTACCTTGTTGTTATTCATTATAGAATTCATTGATAGAATGGTGATAGCACTATCCTTTGACAGTGTATGTTATCTATGCAATATGAAATATTGTGAGACTAATTGTATTAGTGATTATCATATATGGACAATGAGACATATATGTGATAATGAAAATGTCGTTAGACGATCATCCCTCTAAGTGAAAAGACCTCACTAGATAGTTGAGAATTAGTTCTAGGAATCCATGTGTAGTGTCTCTAGTATGATATGAAACATGGGACCCTAGTGTGTTCTTCAGACATTTCATGGCATTAGAGAGGGTTTGAATGGTGAGGATTGTGATGATTGTGGGTGCCATCTTTTAAAGAAAAAATATTTCATGATCTGATGTCGGGGATGGAGATAATATGTACCCTCTTTTTTTGAGATGAGTTGGGAATTTGTTAAACTATTGAACTTTTTGAATAATTACATATGACATGTGGCACATATTTCCCTTAATAAACTATAATGAATTCATAAGTTCATAACTACTTTACTATAATTTGGTCTAAGGGAACAAATCATGGTCATCCCACCTTGGATACTAAAATTAATCCTAATACCATATGAATTCCATAGGATGTTTCCATTGATTTGGATATGATGCCTATATATTTATAAATACTTTGGAGATAGACATAAATTTTACTATTAGTATAAAATGTAATTAAATGGGAGTTGGAAATAAACCATCATGTCAATATGATTTCCATAGAGTCTCTATTTTGAATAACATATATTCATCACCCTAAATATCTAAGGAACTTCTCATTGTAATTGATAATAGAGATGATATCGATATATTTCCATAGGTCCCATTAGGATTCATTTATATTCTTGAAATAATTGGAATCTCTATGGTAATCCTCATAGGAATCATTGATTCATCTTGTTACTTTTTAGATTTTGGATTTGAATTTATATGAATGATCATGTGGAGTTCCCTGAAATACTTCAACAATAGACAAAGTAGGTAGTCGATCCAAGGATTCATTAAAAATTCATAGGATTGGAGGACATAATAATTTAAATATATGTATTTTATTTATTTATTTTATAAGGATATCACACACGTATATATATATATTATTCATTTGATATTAATGACAACACATCTATTGTTCTAGAGTGACTTGTTGGCAAACACTATTTGAGTGACATTGATAATTGGGTACCCCAGAAGATATCATAAAAAGAAGGTTCTATTTTGGAAGAGGAGTGGGCGTGAATTGTTTATCCAGATAGACTAGATGGTGTAATGATATTGAGAAGGTATAACATGTGATGATAGTATTATATTATATATATTTATTTACATTTTTTATTTTTTTATTTTATTTTTCTAGTGGGATATCCATTTATGTGTGTTGAAATGACTATTTGTCTATATTATTTTATACTTCCATATGAAATTTGTTACAGAATTTTGTTGTATTATTATTCAATGTACTCTAACTAATTATCAATGGTGTTATTTTCTTGTTTCAACTAATATTATTACTATTTTTTAGGGGTAATGCCTCCCTAATGTACTACCATAGACCCTAGATGATAGTTAATAATCCACTGAATATAAGGAGGCCATCATAGAATCCCTATACTATCATTTAAAAAATCATTTAGGGAACCAAGTCTGAGGATGTATATATATTATTATAGATATTTTTATGTAAACAATATATATATTTATATCAATATATATATATATATATTTATAAATATATTTTAAATAAAATTAATTTTAATGAAATATCAATATTTCATTGTTGATATGTGTTTATAATAGGTCTATATTGTAATGTATCAGTTGTTGGATTGTAAAATTTTATATAAATTGGCTAGGTGATCCTGGAATGATATTTGAAAAATAATAGACATATTAATACTACACGTGAACAATTATTTTTGATAGGGTGGAATAACTAAAAAATAGAGTCCATAAATGGAAATCTAAGACCACCGTTGTTTAAAAAATTTGTGCTTTACCAAAGGTAATAATTTTTTTATTTGGTGTTGGGTGATTTCTAAAATGGTGTTGAAAGAAAATGAAATAAAAAAAAAATTAAATATATTTATTTCATCATTTTTTGTACAATTATCTTGGACTCCATTATAAAGAACCTATTAACAATTAGTATTATAGTTTTTTTCATAACCCTAGTGACTTATATAGGATATCATAGAGAGGAGTTGGCGAAAAATATCATATATGAAGATGAAATAAACATAAAAATAATCACAAACATCATCAAAAGTCATGGATCACATAAAATAATAATATTCATGTTCATTATTCCATTGTGACCAATCCAAATTTAGGGTAAGAAATTATTTATGTGTATTTATCCCCTTATATTTATACCTTGAAGAACACTAATCAAATCTACTAGTGAATTAATTCCTAGCATAATATTTTTTTGGGTATTAGTTTATTTAATGAAATTTATTTGTAATTTATTATTATTTTTTATTTTGGATCATCATTCTTCATTTTATCATAAAAGGATCAGGAATTTTTTTTTCAAAAAACACAATTTTTCATTGAAATTTTTTAGGTGGTTTTTCCCAACTGTTCTTCATGTGTTCATTATGGAAATTTCTTTTTCAACAGTGGTTCTAAAAAATAGAATGTAATCATTAGTTGCACTCCCATTTTTAATTGCAATGTATTGACACCAAGGACTAGGGATACAATTTATGATTGGATAGATATATGAGTGAAATGAAAATGGATTGGGACAGATCAGAGTTCACTATATGAGTCTTGACATTCAGGGACTTGTTGTCTCTATGAGACTGGGTTTTGTGTGTCAAATGGATGGATTCTAGAATGTGGTGAAGGAAAGGATCTGTGGTACCATATCTATGTTTCCTAATGCGATTTATGGATGGATCAAATGATGAAAGAGTGGTTGATGATGTTTCAAGAAACCACTATATCTATAAAATTACATATTAAATGGAATTTAATCATGAAATACACACCACAATGTTCCCAGTATGTCATAATAGGGTTTCAATGGAGAAGAAATGTATTACACTCCATGCGACCTGTATAACTAGATGATGAACCTATAATTCGGGGATTAGTTTGTATCTGAGATGACACAAAATCATGGACATTTCGAATTATATGGGCATGGGTAGACAACATAGGAAATACTTGATACTCATACACTACACAATACAATAAAAAAACTCAATACATGGGCTTGACTAGTTGTACCTGGGCTTGGGAAGAGGTATATATGTAGAAAGGGATTGGAGGTACATGCCATGTACCCCTATAACACATATGAACATCCTTAATGATGGTATTATTTCCTTAATGTTGGGTTCACTCGATCCATCCCAATGAGGGTATAGAATGAAATTACAAACACAATATAGTATTACGGATCTCTCTGTGACATTTGTTTTGTTTAGGTTTTTGTGAATCCCTCACAGTGTCCTTGTATAGTGTCCTCTAACATCATATACTCTAGATGGGGTTCTAAGAATCTGTGTGACTGACTATAAATAGTTTTCGATCCTATCTATAATATTTCGATATGGGTTCAGATGTTAATATACATCAAAGATATAGGTTTGATCCATATTTCTGTATCAATATATTTAGACATCCATTGTTTACATTTTAAGGGTGATACTAATCAAGCACGAATGTGGAAAAATATACCACTAATGCTATCAGAATTGTTGAGTGAGTTCTTCCATGAAAGTGTGGTTATTGATTTCAAGAATAATCATAGGCTAAAAGTGAATTCAAGACATTACCTTGATACTCAGAATCTACAATGTATTTTTATGGATTTTTTTATATATCACATATTATAATTGGAAAATCGGATTAGGGGATGACTACTATTGATTCTATGTGCATAGTTATTTTTTGGATTCCTATTGTGTATTTTTATAATCATCCATTCATGGTCTATTCTAAAAGATGTCGATTATTATGATGATGACTAATCATTTGATGAGGTAATCAGTGGACTAGGAGTATATAATGATTATATTTTGTCTATGAAGTGTATTTTTTATACTAGGAGACACGTTAGACTAATTTAACATATTTCAATCAAGTAACACTTCATCAATGTATATTATGGGAATTTATTTTTCCCTATTCAATTA
This sequence comes from Viscum album, assembly GCA_963277665.1. Taxonomy (NCBI): domain Eukaryota; kingdom Viridiplantae; phylum Streptophyta; class Magnoliopsida; order Santalales; family Viscaceae; genus Viscum; species Viscum album. The sequence continues at coordinate 338,799,998 of OY728143.1, read as the reverse complement.
CTAGTATTATTTATCTTACTCTTATTATAGAATTTATATATATTCAGGATTTTGGTGTTAGTTGAATTTTATATTTCAGCATTGTTTGGTATTGGAGATGTGTGTGTGTGGAGGAATGTCTCAATAAGGCCTCCCATGTATGTGTTATTCCAATTAGATGTTTGATTCAAATCTATTGCCTAACAAAGTTGGTATTTGGGTAGTCACACTTGTATTATAATTGGACTAGTGGGCCTTGGTGGTTCTTTTCATGACATATCATTATTTGAGTAATGGTCTATCATACGACTAAACTTTTGTTTGATATCAAGTGGTGAGATTGGATAGGTTATAATTACATCGACATTACGATCATCCAATCATGCTCTTAAGAAGGGAACTCTAGTGTTGTTGTTGTTGTAGAAATACCTATAAACATGGACTATGATTACATTCCAATCAACTCAGAACATGTTAAAATTTGATATAGGGAAAAATATTAGTACATGAATCATATAAGAATACATTTTTGATAGGTACCTGTTACATTATCAACCTACATGTACTCATTTCTCACGATAGGTACTATATATTTTAGGAATACTCCATGATGGTTTCTGTTAACTGTTCAGATAAATGATCATGAGGATGATCACCTCATTGATGAGGATCTACTATAGGTTCATGTTCAAGAGTAAAGTCATATGTGTGGTTTCCTAGTCAGACCTACATCGGTCGAGTAGTGGACGGTTCCCAAAATACATGACGTTGATGTATGATTACTTTTTACACATCATGAGTTTCAATGTTAATGATCCATTATGTTTAGGGGTGATCTAGATCCACGAGTTGTTTAGAATTTACATGAGGAATTCTTGCATGTATTTGTTCAAATCAGTCCTCCTGTAGACCAAATTGTTTTCCCACTTTTTGGACTTCTTCAATTATCTCTTGGGAATTACTAGAGCATGGTGGTTCTATCATATGATGATGTGAATCATTCATGGAGATAGTTTCATCATCTATATAGGGAATAGAACCCTCCATCTATAATATGATAAGTCTGCATCCAAGAGTTAATAAATCAATATTGGGGTTGGATGACAGTGAATTTGAATTTATCAAGATTTTGAAAAATATCATTATACTCAATAGATATCATTTAGGATCAATTAATTTTAGCATTGACCATTGATAGTGTTCTATGACGATATATCAAATCCACTGCATACCTCTATGAATTTCTATATATGTTGGTGTGATAATGTGATGTATAGTGATATGATGCTTTTTGGATGATTGGAAACCTATAGTGTGTTCCAGTAGTAGCCACATAGGGGATGAGTATTTGGAATCATATATCTAATCTATGATGTAGTGATTCAAATGGAAAAAACGATCCACGAGGATTTATCAGGACAATGTAAATTTGGTTTAATGATCTCTGTATGGGTCTATATAGAATAGAGAGAAGTATGGATACTCTTGTTATGGTCCATGAAATTACAGGTGGGATATTCTATCAAACCACATAACTGATAATGATATATTGAATGTCATAACACAGAAGGTGATACAACATGATTGGAGAGGTCCACAGGTTGGTCTACATGGATTAAGAGTAGGGAGAGAGTTTTGATTGGTAGATGGTTTAAATTTATTCCATAAATAGCCAAAGGTTTTCATTTCCAAGAATAGGTAGTCGGTGGATAGGGGTGAGGGTCGCTAAATTCCATAGAAGAGAATGATCTAGAGTCTATAAGAATATTTGTAGCATTATATATGTCTTTTATTCCTTATTTTTACTTTTTATAAAAACATGATTGGGATACCATTTTCATTCTACATATCTTTTTCCAGACATAGATTTTATGGTTGAGCCCTTGTCTCAACACCTGTGTGTGTAGACTCATACTAAAGATGAATTAGATATCCTATTTTTTATGATAGTTTGATCTAATGATTAAAGGAGATAGATTCTCATGGGAACTATTTTTTGGATCTGATGGGGCCTTATGAAATAATCTTGTGCATGGAATGTCTGTACACTATTAATTCAATGATTGGCCATTTTAGATAGAAGATGTGTTGTGTATACATTGAGAGTACTAGTTTTTCTTCTCTATGATTTAAGGATAACTAGTTGGAGAAGGATTTAATAATACATATTAGGTTACACCAAATTAGTGACTATTTTTATAGAATGGATCATGGAGATGTGGTTTTTATCGACTATCGGTTTCCTGCAATGTTGTTTGAGTATGAGTATTTCCTTTTTGAGGACGTTCCAATCATACATCCCCACGAAGAGATAAAATTATACATTGAATGAAACATGTGGATGAACTCAATATCAGTGATATTATATTAGATGAATCCCATATAGAATAAAATATTGACGGTGAAATTATAGGATTTTTAGAAGAAGGTCATCATGAGACCCGGTTTGTCCCCATGTCAGCCTCAATGCTGTTTTCAGAGAAAGTATATAGAGAATTGAAGTTTTGTGTACATTATCTATAACTGAACTAGGTGAATATGAATAATAATTATCAAGAACTAGAATTTTATTACCTCATAAATATTTTGAGATGTGTGTGATGGTTCCTGAATATACAACATAGATAAGTCTATCTCCAGTTGCGAGTAAGGGATGAGCATATTCCGAATATGAAATTCATATGTTAGTACATGGTGAAACACTATAGTGTGAGAGATCCCCCAGATTTTTAAATGGAATCACGAATCATATTTATTATCCAATCATAATCAACTATTTTTTGGACATTATTGAATATATCCGACAATACCTGATGTCTATTGATCAGAATGCATGAAACTTGAGGTTGGTTCTAGACACACACAAAGAGATACATCTATAAGGAGTTATATTGAAGCGTTAGTTCTATATTCATGAGGCTCACTTTGTGTGGCAATTTATCATAGATAAGGGTGTAGCAATGTATCCAAAAAATATTGAGGCCATATAAGATTTGGATACACTAGTTATTTTGATGGAGTTTTGGAGAATTATTGGAATGGTAGGATACTATATGAGATTTATGATGGATTTATCTTGGAAATCATAACCATTGAATTATCTTCCACTAAAGGGTCATCTTTTCGTGTAGATGGAAATTCGACATCCATATATTCAGTATTATTAACAAAGGTTGATGAGTAAAACTATCAAGGGAATTTCAGAGGAGGATGTCCAGTATATTATCTTTTAGGATGCTACAAGGACTTGTATTGGTTTTGTGCTAATGTAGAGGGAGCTAGTGATTTCATACTTGTCATAGAAGATGAGGAAGATGATAAGAACATAGAGATACATAGTATTGAAATATATGTTATTATATTAACATTGGAATTATTGTGACACTACCTTATGCCTGAGAAGTTTACTGTATACTCTGACCCTAAGAGACGATAGTATGTAATCTCTATGAATGACCTTAACATGAGATAGAGGTTAAAAATATTGATCCTCCATGTCTCTAGATTAGATAATTTAAATACATCTGGGAAGGAGAAAATAGTAGTACAATCTCTCAGTAGGAAATCATGTTATATGTGTAGGACCCCGGGACACCCTGAGAGGGGAGGGGTGAATCCGGGTGGCAAATTTTTCTTCTTAATGTTGTGGATCTTGTTCCCACGTTGGTAGGAACTACTTAAACCTGTATGATGGATATGATCAGCAATTAAACATTCACATGCAGAGACAGATGACACAGCTATTTTTACTTGGTTCACCACTGAGGGCTACGTCCAAGGAGTATACGCCGACAGGTAGCCGGTTGTACCTAAATCCACTATGCTTCACTAGCTGCGGATACAAATGTTCGGGTACAGACACTCTGTCCCAGGCTCACTGCCTTTACAATTGTTCAGGGATAGCTCACTGCGTCCCTCGGGTCACTCCCGTTGACTCCCCCTGGCTCACTGCCGTTGGTGAAGTCTCACTCAGTTTATAGACGTGAAGGTCTCTTCAATAGATATGAATTGAAGTCTTTGTCTCCTGTTCAGCATGAGACTTTGCTTGCATCAGAGTCCTGAGTTGATGCTCTTTTGAAATCAATATTCTACTTCAGTGCAATACCTGAATGCACTAAATATCCTTCTCTTCCTTCAATTCCCAGTTCTGACACCTGAGTGTATCGATATATTTCTCTCTCTGTGCAGATCAGATTTTGGTTGCACGATCGTTCTTCTTCTCTTCGCAAAGCAGATTTGTGAGTGTTAAGCACCTGTCAAAAGGCCTGCGGGACCCCCAAATTTTCCGTGCACCCTTCCCGGGGGCTTGCGCGTAAAATTCAAACCTTTCGCGTAAAAAATAACTTTTGTCGCGTAAAAGGCATTTCGCGCTACTCTTCTTTTTCGCGCAAAACTTCCCTTTTTCGCGCAACGCCTTCTTTTTCGCGCAACCCTCTGTACCTTAATTTTTATGCGTGCCGGAGCTCAGGATTTGTCTAAGTGTCGAGCCTCTCAGAATGAGAGGGGTTCACCTCATATTTATAGACGTTTTTGATCCTGCGCGTAAAACCCCCCTTCTTGCGCACAACTATCTTTACGCGCACCAGTTCGATTTTCCGCGCACATGGTGCGAACATCTCTGATTTTCCGCGCACATGGTTCGATTTTCCGCGCACATAGCGCCACCTTGTATCTGCTCTTTTTGTACCGCCTCCAGATCATCCATTCCTTTGTCGACGTTCTCTGAAAAAACATGGATCATTAACCACATCCCTCGAACTCGACCTGCCTCCATAGAAACTCTTTTGCCAACAAATTTTTATGTCGTTTGTTTGCTTTGTCGACAAGGATGATCACCTCAACATCGCTTCATCTTGGTGATCTGTATACTTCAGCAACTCTTCTTCTTTTATCACAACCTCTACTATTTTGATATGTAGTCTTTGAAGGAACAGCTTTAGCATCATCATCTTCTATGACAATGTGATGTTCATGACTATCTCAGAAGTCCAATCTTTGCACATTGTCTTCTTCATCAACCAGTATGATGTACTTCATGCAAACCGATTCAATTCGTCAGGAAGTCTCTTGCATGGTTCTCATGCAATCATGAGTAATTGCATGGACTTCATCCAAAGACCTCATTCTTCTTTAATCATCCTTGGATGGATTATACCTCACATTCTGCATTGTTGTAAACAATGTATCACCTTTGACACATGTTCTTTGAACTTCCGATCAGTACAACAATCGTCTGAATCACCACTCCTCTACTTCATCGGAGTACTTCATGATCTCCTTAATTTTGATATTCCATTGACAACTATTGACAACAAATAAAAACCTATACACAACGTGGTTCCAACAATCTCCCCCTTTGTATTTTGTTGTCAATACCTTAAACATCTTCTGAAATGAATCCGTCAATGTCAAAATGAGAATCTTCTGCATTTCACTTTCTCTCCCCCTTATTGACAAGAAATACAAAGCGCATGGTAGGGAGGGTATCAATCCTCACTTAAGAAAAGTTTCATTAATCATTTCACTCTAAGTCTACTTGAGCAATGCTCGATGTAGAAAAAAAGAGGATTTGATTAAGTCAACAAGGCTGTCCATTATCCATAGATCATGATACCAACATGAGATGAGAACTCATGTATCTTGTCTTCAAGGGTTTACGACTTTTATTTCAGGCTTAAGAAAAATCACTATGATAGAGAAAAACCAACCTGAAACTCCTGCACTCACAACAGCATGTGGATCAAAAATATTCATGTGCAATCGGTAGGGAAAAAAATGACCTTGGGGCACTTCCAATTTTTTGTTATGTCACTGATCAATTCAGTTACTCCCCCTTTGTAAGATAATCTTTGATCTGAGAAACCAAGGGATAGAGATTGAGAATTTACATACCTTCTCCATTGGTGTGTTCTTCAATAAATTCACAGAATAACTGCTTTTGAGTCCACCTGGAGTTGATATTGATTGAAATAGTGATTATGGAAGCTTCTTCATTTTTCTCCCCCTCAAGGGAAACACTCCTCATCATCATCATCAAGAGTGATCCTTCATCATCATAATCCTTGAATATCAATTGAAGAATCCACTAAGGATGGAAACTTCTTCAGCTTCGCTATCAAGAGTTGACAGCATTCACTACTTCTCAGGTTCTCCCCCTGAGAGCATGCTTCACCTTCAATTCCCTGCATTATTAGTACAAATACAATACAAAAATGATTACGGGAATAAGGTGGTTCCTTCTTGCTTCATCAAGAAGACTTGCTTGGTTGAGGTTCTTTTCTCAACCAAGTTCCTCTGTTCACTCCAGTCTTCATGCCTGCACATTTGAACATGTGTTCTGACATCTGTCGGTGTGGCATGGCTCTATTCACATTCTCTTCTGCTTTGTGTGGAGAATTGTTTTGCTTAGCAGCCATCATGAATGATACATTCTTACTCCTCTTAAGGACTCCTTCTTGCTCTGGTATTAAGGTTAGGCAACCTTTTGCAATGTGACCAGATTTCTTGCATCTCTCACATAGAACTTCTTTGAAACGTGTGTTTCTCTTTGTTTGCAATCTCTCCTCCATTGTGTCTTCATCATGTGAAAGTTTTCCTTTTCCTTTGTCACCAGCCTTGGCCTTCTCATCTTCAAATTTCCTTATTCTTTTCAAATCTTCTGTCCAGATGACCAATATGTCATGTGGAACTTTTTCAGCTGGTTTAGGTCTTCCACATGGGTTCATCCGAGATTCATCCCACTTACTGTTTCTTTTGGATGAATGACCCTTCAATTTCATGGATCTAAAATCCTGGGTCTTCTCAGCTAGCCTACTTGATATCTTCTTGGGGAGTGATGTGTTCGCCATATTCTTCTGATTTCTTCCCAAGGTAATTTCTTCACACTTAGATGGATTGTGTGGTCTTCTGTTCTTATCAGCTCTGGATATCTGTTGACCTAGGCATGCACCATTCTTATGACCACTGTCGTTGCATACATCACAGATGTTATCAAGCATTCAAAATATGTTTGGTGTAAATAGATGCTTCTGGACCTGTGGATGTTGCTTCTTCTTCTCTGCCTTCCTCCCCTTTGATATAGGCTTTCCTTGTGCTTTTCCATGAAAGGGATTATAAAAACAATCCAGTGCACAGTGCCCAAATCTATTGCAGCACCAACATTGGCCCACAAATCTTTTCTTCTTTGTTTCTTCAGTACTAAGTTGTTGGGCCATCTGCTTAATCGTTTGTGCTCTATTTGAGGAAGAAGCTTCCTCCTTTTTCTTCCTATCCACCCTAGTCATGGTGGTAGGTTTATTCTTCTCACCTATCCTCATCCATGCTTGTTTAGAGCTTTTCTTCCCACCTGCACTGATTGTCGGATTGTATTTAGAAACATGAGTACAAGATGGTCTGGATGGTACCTTCACTTTCTCAGTTGCCTGTGATAGATCAATGAGCGAAGTCATGATCTTCTTATCACATGTTGGAGGTCTTTTGACAATAGAATCCTCCATTGAGCATTGAGTACCGGCAACAACTGATTCTTGATGTGGATAATCAAGAGTTGTTATAATCTTCTTGTCACATGTTGGAGGCATTTCAGCTTTAGACTCCTCCAACGAACATTGAGTGCAAGCATCACTCGTTTCATTCTTTTGTGAACTCCCAATATGTGTGTTCTCAATCTTGGTCAATTGAGCTTCCAATTTTTGACCCACAATATTGAGGATGATCTTCTGATCTTCAATCGTGATCATCTTTTCTTCACAATTCTTCTTCAACCTTTCAACCTCATCTTCATGCATCTTAACTTTGTTTTGTAACAAAGAGTCAAGTACCCTGAATTTGATGGACGTTTCTTCCAGACAAAAATTCTTGACTTCATTGTTCTTCTTCAGCTCAGCTTCAAGTGCATGGATCCTTTCTTTTAAAGTCTTATTGACTTCCTCTTCTTCTTGAAATACTTTCACCCGTTTGATGAGCTTCATACTTTCCATAACATTTATTTCCAACCCTTTTTCCATATTGTCAGCTTCCCTTTCTAATCGATTGATCTCAACCTGCATAGATTGGAATAGGCTACAAATAATAGCAACCCTTTCTTCTGGAATATCATGCAGATATGTTCTGAGTTTTTCTTGAAAGCCTGAATTAGGGGTATCATCCTTTCCTCTGGATGAGTTCTGAGTCACCTTCTGGATACTTTCCAAGCCTAATGTTTCTTCATTATTGGAATGGCATGGAGAACAAGACACTATATCTTCTTTGGATGTGGGGGAATTCTTCATCATCATCTTCTTTTTCTTTTTCCTATTTGTCAAAGTCTTGGTGGATATATATTTCTACTCAGAAATGACTGTGTCATTATCAAGACTGCTCTTCATTGTCGACTCTAGGAAAGAAACTCAAATCCTTATCTCAATAGAATTACCGGAGAATATCCAACATACGTTAACGTCCCTCTGATACCACTTGTAGGACCCCAGGACACCCTGAGAGGGGAGGGGTGAATCAGGGTGGCAACTTTTTCTTCTTAAAGTTGTGGATCTTGTTCCCACGTTGGTAGGAACTACTTAAACCTGTATGATGGATATGATCAGCAATTAAACATTCACATGCAGAGACAGATGACACAACTATTTTTACTTGGTTCACCACTAAGGGCTACGTCCAAGGAGTATACGCCGACATGTTGCCGGTCGTACCTAAATCCACTATGCTTCACTAGCTGCGGATACAAATGTTCGGGTACAGACACTCTGTCCCAGGCTCACTGCCTTTACAATTGTTCAGGTATAGCTCACTGCGTCCCTCGGGTCACTCCCGTTGGCTCCCCCTGGCTCACTTCCGTTGGTGAAGTCTCACTCAGTTTATAGACGTGAAGGTCTCTTCAATAGATATGCATTGAAGTCTTTGTCTCCTGTTCAGCATGAGACTTTGCTTGCATCAGAGTCCTGAGTTGATGCTCTTTTGAAATCAATATTCTTCTTCAGTGCAATACCTGAATGCACTAAATCTCCTTATCTTCCTTCAATTCCCAGTTCTGACACCTGAGTGTATCGATATATTTCTCTCTCTGTGCAGATCAGATTTTGGTTGCACGATCGTTCTTCTTCTCTTCGCAAAGCAGATTTGAGAGTGCTAAGCACCTGTCAAAAGGCCTGCGGGACCCCCAAATTTTCCGCACACCCTTCTCGGGGGCTTGCGCGTAAAATTCAAACCTTGCGCGTAAAAAAAACTTTGGTCGCGTAAAAGGCTTTTCGCGCTACTCTTCTTTTTCGCGCAAAACTTTCCTTTTTCGCGCAATGCCTTCTTTTTCGCGCAACCCTCTGTACCTTAATTTTTCCGCGCGCCGGAGCTCAGGATTTGTCTAAGTGTCGAGCCTCCCAAAATGAGAGGGGTTCACCTCATATTTATAGACGTTTTTGATCCTGCGCGTAAAACCCCCCTTCTTGCGCACATCTATCTTTACACGCACCAGTTCGATTTTCCGTGCACATGGTGTGAACATCTCTGATTTTTCGCGCGCCTCTTGCCTTTGCCGATTTTCTGTATTTCTGATTCGATACGCTGATTGCGCGAAAAATTCACCCAGATTTTCTGCGCACAACATTTTTCGCGCACATTTCTGGTTTTTCGCGCACAGCTCTAGTTTTTCGCGCAGCCCATGCCTTTACCATTTTACAACGTTCTGATTCTGAAACACTGTTTGCGCGAAAAACTTCGCTCCACTCATTTCGCGCATCCCGCTGTTTTTCGCGCCTAACTTATGTATTTCGCGCAAGCCTCTTATATTTTGCGCACCACTTCCTTTTTGTGCGAACCTCCTTTTGCAGACAATCTATGTCTTCATTTTCCGATTTTGAGGCCCAAAAATTTGGCAAACACTGGGAAATAGAGCCACCTTGTATCTGCTCTTTTTGTACCGCCTCCAGATCATCCATTCCTTTGTCGACGTTCTCTGAAAAAACATGGATCATTAACCACATCCCTCGAACTCGACCTGCCTCCATAGAAACTCTTTTGCCAACAAATTTTTATGTCGTTTGTTTGCTTTGTCGACAAGGACGATCACCTCAACATCGCTTCATCTTGGTGATCTGTATACTTCATCAACTCTTCTGCTTTTATCACAACCTCCACTATTGTGATATGTAGTCTTTGAAGGAACAGCATTAGCATCATCATCTTCTACGACAATGTGATGTTCATGACTATCTCAGAAGTCCAATCTTTGCACATTGTCTTCTTCATCAACCAGTATGATGTACTTCATGCAAACCGATTCAATTCTTCAGGAAGTCTCTTGCATGGTTCTCATGCAATCATGAGTAATTGCATGGACTTCATCCAAAGACCTCATTCTTCTTTAATCATCCTTGGATGGATTATACCTCACATTCTGCATTATTGTAAACAATGTATCACCTTTGACACATGTTCTTTGAACTTCCGATCAGTACAACAATCGTCTGAATCACCACTCCTCTACTTCATCGGAGTACTTCATGATCTCCTTCATTTTGATATTCCATTGACAACTATTGACAACAAATACAAACCTATACACAACGTGGTTCCAACAATATGTTTTTGGACGAGGCATGAGAGTAGTTAGCATCATTCCAGTTATACTTAGAGGAAAAGGTGGTATTTTATATATTCATTTTCTCATTGATCCCCCTTAACATTGAATGTTTTTTAGGGAATCTCAAAATTGAGAGATAGACTTTGACTCTTTACATAGTCATATATCAAGTGTAAATTATCATAATTGATTTTATGAATATGGAGAGCTTGTTTTTATTTTTGTAGAATGGAATATGGTACACATGACTGTATGGGGGTGATATAATGAGGGATTTTCATTCACACCCTTTAGTGTTAAACACATGTTTGAAATATACATAAGAGAACCTCTAATGTATGTTTTTGTGGCTATCAATGAAGAGGGGTGTACTAGATTTTTTCTCCGAATTCATCACATGTCAATAGGTGAATATTATGAACTAGGATCCATTATAATTAGAACAAATCCATGAGGTTCCAGAGTGAAAGGGTGAGGAAATATTTACATACCCTGTTATGGGACAACCGCATATTTATAGAGGACTTCATGTGACCTAGATGACCACAGAATTAATCACATGTCGTCCCACTTCATATGTACTCGAGATAAGAGTCTAGTAGAGAAAGTTTTACCATATTATGTATAAGATATTATTCAGGTACATAGTGTTCCTCCCAAGATCATTTCATTCAATGATTCATGAATCATATCAATTATAATAGAGATTATTAAAGGTTTACATTAGGAAAAAAATTGTCTTTGAGAATTTTTTTTCACTCTATGAATGATTGCAAGGATTATCAATCCCATATGGTCATGAAGGAAATGGTACTGGAATGAATATTGGACTTTTCCTTATATGGTAAGACCAACTACCCTTTGTCACATTTTCAAACAATTATAGATATTAGTAAAACAATTTTTTTGAAACATTCTATGAATTCTATAGCTGAAATCTGGGTCACCAAAATTATGGAAATACCTAGTTGATTTAGAACCCATGTGGCACGAGCTGGTGTGCGATATAATACAAAAAGATCAGATCATCCATGAATGGATGATGATGGAACAATTCCATCATAAGTCTTATGAGGAATAATGACATTTGTCATTGGAGTTTGAGGATGGATAAAACATGTCAAATAAGGTCTTAACTCATTTTGTATTAGGTATATTTGGATGTGGTGAAAATATATCTCAATATTAATTGGTCCTTTGGGATAATGTTAATAGTCTATAAGGTGGAATAATTCTGGGCTCTACCACTACATTTAATCAAGGTGAATTACATCTTCTATATTTCATCTCTAAATATATATGTGTAAAACCAAGTGAAAGTTACCAACTCGGATGAGATAGAAATAAAGAAGGGAGATGCCTTTATATATTTTTAAAAGGTGATCATGGATCGGTAGAAGAATATTTTACATGGGCGATTGATTCCTTCACAGCATGACTACTGGAAGCACATGAGTACTCAGGGGAGAACCTAGGATTGGGAGACAGAGATATAATCTATGTACCAACATCTTTTTGAGTTGTAATGATTTATTTTTGTGATGAAAATTCCTATGGTGGGGGAAATATTTTGTATCATTTTTACATATATTCCTTTTATTTATATCTCATTATATTTTAGGATCATGATGCTAAGAAGACTCATGATTCAAAGGTTGAGTGATCCCCGAATATATATTCAGAAAATATTATAAATCTTTATATCATGGGTGAATAGGTGTTCTTAATGTCTGGAACAAATATTAAATGGAGTCTCATACTGGATATATGAGACATCCATTGAATTGTGAATGTTCAAATAACCCATTGAGTGATATTTTTTGGGTTGTAGAGAGACATTTATATGAAGACGCCATAGGTGACCTAAATAAAATAATTTTTTTTATTTCATTAATTAATTTAATATAGAAACAATATAATCCACTATAATTACATTAACTAAGGTGATTATTAGCATATACCTAATAAATAAGAATATATATGAAAAAAATTGATTAGGAATTAGAGAATAACATTGGTTCATAGTATCGAATCGATATCACAAGGATCACCAATGATAGTAGAGTCTGTGGTTTTCCTCAATGAATATGATAGATGATCTTTCTTTTCTAGTGACTAATCTAATATATTTGTAGTAAATTTATTTTATGTATATTTATCCACATTTATTTATCCCATGAGGGGCATAAATATTATCAATAAGAAAATCAATTCACTAGTCGATTATATCAAGAGTACATGTATATTTAATTGATTTGGGAGAAATTATTAATTTTTAAATTTTTGATCATTGATCATATTTACCGTGGAAATGTATAATATCCATATTCTATAAATAGATGAGGATTTCTCCACAAGTTTGTTGTTTGTGGTTTCCTCCCACCATTTTTAATGTGTTCATCATCGCCATTAATGTTTGGTCTTTGCTTCTATAAATACCCTGTAACAAATATGAGAACAATTTTCATCAATGTCCCTGATTGATATTGATGATCTCATTTTAAAATTATGATTGTTTTAAAATTGAAAAAAATAATAACAGATTAGACAATATTATAGTTCCTCATAAAATTTTTTGGACTGTAGATAATGGATGGTGCTATGAGACCTTCGTATTTTTGAATTAGATGTAAAAATTATAGTGATCGGGGATGGAAATGCTCAGAAAAAGTATATCCATATTTACAAGCATGATTTTATGCATGGTTTGAGATAAATTAGTGGAAATGATGAGTGAAGGAACAAAAAATTTAGTAAAATTTGATGGTATATTGTTTTTAATATATGAATTATATCATGTGGGGACCTTTAAATAGTTCCAGGGTTTCGATGGGAATGAAAAGTGTCACATTTCATGTGATATGTTTCACACACCATGTGAGCTATACCTATCAGCTTAGTATGTATCTAAGAGGATTCATGGGAACAAACATGGAAATTTACTTGGTCAATGGTAGAGTACATGTCCATGTCGTAATACTTAGACATAGTTTGGTATAAATAATGACCCCAATATAAGGGCACAATGATATGTACATGGACATTGGTAGAGTTGTACATGATCAAACATGGGTTTGCCCTACATTAGTGGTACTCTCTCCATTCACCATAATTATACTCCATTTAATAGCTAGATGATAAATTGATGACCTAATTCCACTAAGTGTGGAATAATATATTTATAGGTGAATTACCACAATCCAGGCATGTGACGGTATATTATGCAATTACATGATGAACATGTGATTTTTATCCAATATAAGGGATTATTTTTGGATTTAGCTTTGAGAAACCCTCCCAAAGTCCCATAATTGGACCCTCTATCATGTTTTTCTCTAAGAATTGTTTATGGAATTAGTGTGACCCAATATACATGGGTGTTGGCTCAATATTTATAGGTAACAAAAAATTTAGTAGCTGGTATAACTCATAGCCTTAGGTGTGATCCCCATATGTGTATTGAATCATTCATAATTATACTGTGTACATACTCATGGTGATTTTCAATGAAAATGAAATTTATCATGGATACTATTAGATCTATGAGACTCATTGAGTGAGTTTTCATGGGAGAGTGTGGTTATATTATATCGAGTAGAGTCTTAGGCCAGAAATATGGTTACATCTTTTCCTTTAGACTTAGTTTATACCATTGGTATATTAAGGATTTTTATTTAATTTCTCATATCATGATTGAACTACCGTATAATGAGCTTACTACACATTATTTCTTTTTCTTGTTGATTTGGAGTTTCCCTACTAGGTTTTTATATACACATTCAATTATTAAATCTTCTAACACATGCTTTATCTTATGAAGACTCCAACCATTCGATGGGGATCCTAGTGGAACTGGGGGAGAATGTGCTTAGATTTGGGCTAGAAATACTACAGATCATACCATGATTCAGATTTGACAATTTCCCACAATTTCATGTAGGTTGAACATCATTATAGTTATTAGTGGTCTTTTATTTGACCCTTTTTTATTTAATTATAATTTTTCATACTCTGATTGGGAGATATAGTTGTCCTTATTCATTTTTCTATAGTTTTATTTTAAATTTCAAAATTTTATGGCCTTAGATATGTATGTGTGCATACATGTACCTCTGAAACAATAATGTCATGTTATTTTTATACGTATTCGGTGCTGATCAATAGTCTATGGCCAATTAGATTCCATCATTGTGTAGTTACACTATCCAAATCAATTTTTAATTATTTTATTCAAAACACACATTGTGGAAATGTGGTAACCTACATAAACATGCTTTGTATCGTTAAATCACAACCCTACCAAACACATCCCATTACAAAATACACATTTCAAATATTAAAACAAAACCATCATCATCACCCCAAAACAGTAATCGCACACCTATTTCAAACATCAAAGAATTCTAATATCATCAAAACTCATGAAATTCCCTTGAACACACTGAGGGGAATCAATTGCATCATGGATGTTATGCCATTTCAAACCCATCATCAACAACAACATATCCCAAGAGCATCATCTAGATGCTAGAAACCCATACCACCAACTGCAACAACATACATCAGAACCATCTTATCATCACCATCATCGTCATCCCTTCATCGAAGTGAACCAAAGAAAATCGAAAATTATAACATCGAAGCAGCCACATAACATCACAACCTTATCATAAACCCCAATTATACCAGAAAAAACTAGATCAGTAAAATAGAATGACCACACATCATCAAAACTCATATATAAATTACATGTCACTATCGAGAGAGACACTAACAGCTGTCACCATGATAAATCGTGGATGAATCCAAACCAGATTAACAGATTCTAACATAATCTAACAAGCATAAAAAATACTGACTGTCAGGATGAAGAATACAATCCTACAATGAATAAATGAACGATAAATCTAGTAAACTCAAACCCCCATTGAAATATGCATGTGAGGAACATCGACAGTCGTCACACCACACCTCCCAAAAATCTGTTAAAACTGATGTTCTTGGTCATATAAAGAGGGATGTTACATATAATAAGTTCATGGTAGTGGTTAGAGCACTATAAAACTCTAGAATAATACAACAAAAACGATTTAGAAATGTGGGGGCCATCAAAATGAACAAGCTGGCCTAGGCCACGCCTTGAGACCTTTCGACTACTAAGCTGCAATTCACAAAACCTCTCCCAACCACCACAACATCTCTGACCAAGAGAGACCCAGTGGAATTAGAGTTTAGAGCTGTAGAAGTAGTGACTGATGGCTTCACCATCATACTACCCATGATGGTACCCCAAGACCTCCAAGAAGATTATGATGACAACACATAATAAAAGTAAGAGCACCTTCGTGAAAGAAAAATCGAGGAAAAGGAATGAAAAAGGAAAAAAAGGGCACTGGGGTGCCACCGACCCGGATGTGAAGGGTTCTTAGAGGAAAACCTAAGCATAGTAGGGAGCTGGATGAGATCCTATAGATAACAGTGCCATTCGGGTAGTTACACTCTTCTTATCATCACGTAGGTGTGCGTTAGTGGGTCTGGTCATGACATATATAATGTATTCAAATTAATTTATATAATTGGATTATATAAAATATTTAAATATACATACAAATCAATATTATTATTTAAAAATAAATTGGATGACGTAAAAATGACTATAGATATAAAGGATTAATAGAGTTCATAACATATATTTGTGGTTGAATAGAACCCCTCTATTTTTTTAATATAAATAAATTTTATCTATTATATATATAGTTGTAGTTATAAGACAATAGTTAAAAAATTTAAATCCATTTAAATATAAAAATCATTATATATTTAAAATGTAAAATATTAATTGGAAATATATTATAATAATTAAATACATATATATATATATATATATTATTGTAATTATAATATATATATATATGATATATAATAATATATATGTATGTAAATAATTATTCCTTTATAATTATATACACTTATAAATATTATATTTATATTTTTAACATATTAATTTCATTTTATTTTATCATACTAACCTCATAAATATATCAATATAATGTTTTTGGTATAATAAATTTAAAATTAATAATAAATAAATTTATATTTATTTGTATATATATATATAATTATATACATTTATATTATATATTCTGAATAAAATATATATAATAAAAAAATTAAATAATTTAATTCTACTTATAAATATAATATATATAATGTAATATAATATTTTAATTTTTTAATTTGTATACATTGCATATTTATTTATATTTGTCTTAATATATTTATTAATATATTTAAAATTACATATAAAATATATATATACACACATATATAATTTATATCAATAATATCATTATATATATAATAATATAATGTCTTTATATAATATATTTAAATATAATTATATATTCTATTAATGTAATATATAAATGAATACATTATTTTTATGATAAAAAATATTAATGCTGTTGAAACCCACTGTTAATCTATAAAATTTTAGGTGGATCAAAAAATATAAAATAACACATTTTAGATTGGTTCTAACGACATTACAATTATTAAAAATTATTTTTATATGTTATATATTCATTCAGGGGATGTTTTCTTACAACTAAATCTATGTATATAAATGATATAAATTATTACAAGTTGAAAAATTAGAATGTTTTTTAAAATACCATCAATATGAGACATTAATTGCGGATCATAATTCACTAGAAGATTTTATATAATTTTATATTGTTTTTTATATTTTAGTGGATGTTTTTAGAACATTATCTAAATAAAAAAATGTAAAGACTTTTTAAGAATGTTTAAAAATATTAGAAAAATTATCTTTTATTTGTTTTGGCAGAACCCCCACTAATTAAAATCCATCAATATATAGTTTTATTTAATTGAGGATTATTAATATGACATCATTTTAGGATTCAATGGGTTATTTACCATATTTTGTTCAATATGAAATAAAAAAGGCCTTATATATTCATGTATATATTGTATATATACAATATAGATGAAATATTGACCATAGAATATATAGGAAAAATATTTTATATCACAAGACAAGTTTTGATGATTATAGTGATGGTAAAACCAACATGACAGTGGATTGGATTTTTTGGTTGATAAATAGGGAAACATATTTATTATAAATATGATAATTACTTGATATTTATAAATGCTGATAGGATGAGGTTTATAATAAATAATAAAATTGTTAATATGATAATGATTTAATACATAATGATTACCTGGATTATTTTATGTTAATAATTTCATAGTGTTCAATAATAACGTTATTCCCATACATATATTTGGTGGTTTTATTGATCTTCTAATAACAAAATACAGTCGTAGTATATTTAAAATAGATGTAATGTCCCACATTGGGTTTCCTTCATTAGATATGAGGTAGTTTCTATGGAATTCTTTTGAATCAATTTTCGTGAGAAATGTCTTATTTCCACATTACTGTTTTGGAAAAGTATTCATTTTTTTACTTGGAAAGACTATATGTGATTTTTTTTTGATTTATACAAAATTAATTATAATATCATTTCATATTGAACATTATTTAATTCAATAATGTTATAGCACTAAACATTTAGTGGGTGGGGTTAGAATAGAGGAAAACTCATATATTTGGGGTAATACATCCCAATGAGTGCATGATGTTCATGTACCACATGTGATTCTCGTTAGAAGTACCCTAACTTTTGAGGTCCATGATAATGTATATTATAAATCTGATGAAGTAAATTAATATTATCTATTGTGAAACATTTATAAATTTATATAAATGTGACACAAAAAATGAGTTAGTTCTCTTGTGTGATGGATAAATAATTAAACATGTCCCTTACTACCTATTTTTATTTCTCGTAGTACCACACACAACATGATGTTATATTAATATACATAATTATATTTGTAGTACAATTTATAATGAGCTTGATGTCCATATAATGTATCCATGTGGTTGGTGAAGTGATAAAGTGGATTTTAATTTATATAATTGTCATGAATTTATTTTTTTAATTAAACTATATACTACAATATTTATTTATTGTCATTGACTTTAAAATGGGAAATTTAGTTCAACATTGATATGTTTTTAAAATTTAAATGATGAGAAAAATTAATTAATGTAATATATAATATTAAAATGTGGTAACTTTGAAGATGTAATAGGGAGATTCATGTGTGGAATCATGTTGTCACATAAGAGGATCACACCAAAATAACAACATATGATTATAATTTATGAGAATATATTGTGATTGTTAAACCTGAGTAGTTAATAATATTATATTCCAACATATAATGAATAGTTAATAACGGGGAAGTCAATATTTCTCAACAAATATTCCAACAGATTACTATGCAACTAATGTGAGGAGATGATAATAAATTCAAACCATGGATCAATATTTTGGAGGACTATATTGAGATTTAATGAAATTTGAAGGTGATACAAGATGTAATATAAAACTAGAACACAAATATACCAACATTTATTTGAATTATTAACTTCCATCGATTTCAAATAACAATATAATGGTAATGAAGTGGGTCAATGATAGTTCGAGTTTTATTTATTCTAATTTATTCAAATAATGAATAATGATACAATGTGAAATCTTAAATCTAATATATTTTTAAGGATTTTTAATGGGAGAGTAAGAAAAAGTGAGACATTATCAGTATAGTTGGATATAGAAAATAAGAAACCTAAATAAATATTTGTTATATATTTTTTTTGTATTTTATTTTTCTAATCCTCTTAAACTGTTTTTTATAATATTCATTTTAATTTAAAATTTTCTACATTCCATGGGATGATATATTCAATAATTATTGGTTGTCTACTAGTCAAGATTTTTCTAATCAATTTGTATAATGAAATTGTAAGAATAAGGGAATAAGTATTTATTGAGTATTATGCCTTTTTATAAATTGATTTTTATTTATTTTTTATTACATTTGGAATGATTTTATTATAAAATTATAAATTGCTTAATGGAAGAACAAATATTTCGGAGGTGGGGATTCATTTTGAATATAGTTTTAATAAGTATATATTGTTTAGGAATTAATTATAATTCACTCTATTTTTATATTATTTTTATATATATAATGAATTCCAATGATACAAATTTTATTTTTTAATTATTAATCATAATATTTCATTTACAATCGAACCATGAAACAGAACAATACATATTTATTTTTAAGTGATCAATACCATTTATGATAAAATTATGTTTAAAAATAAATTATTATCTCTGAATGATAATAAATATATTTAGAAAATCTAGACATATTTTTAATTTCATATTTAAAATTATAAATTTTTGAATATTCAATAGATTTAAAACTATTGTTTTGGATCTTATGAAAAAACAAATTCCCAGTGGTTCTAACAAAAAATTAATACCAAATTTTGTTTTGTTATTTTATTTTGAGGGAAAGTGAGTATAAATTTTAAATATTTTAAATATCTCATGAGGAAGTGTTGACACACCACTGTGGGTAATGATTTTTTCATTATTATTAATATATATGGATAATCAATAAATCTATAAAATTAATTTTTAATAACCCAATTATTTAATTAATATTTTCTTTCATATTTTGATATCATCATAGGTGTCCTAGTATTTTGGCTCATAGGTGACCAATGTTTGTGTATAATCCTAGTCATTTTGTGATGGTGTTCCAACCTCTATAAACTATTTTTTATTTTTTTGGTACTAAGATACTCAAATTTAATTGCATATGAATGGTATTGGGTAATACTAATCTATCAAACATTGTTATTCATTAAATAATACATGTACATAATGAAGTCCTCATAATATTTCATGAGTTTAAATTATTGAAATATGTTACACTATATAATGTTGAATATTATTTATAATTATAATTCCACTCATCCAATACACCTATATTGTGTGAAAAATATAATTATACAAACATTAAAATTTATGTAATTGTTTTATGATGGAATAGTGAAGATCCACACTGACAGTTACCTAATTTAATGGAGATATGAGAATCAATTAATAATAAATGATTTCTTGATTTTCAAATTAGATTTTCAGACAATCAATTTTTTAATGTATACAAATACAAAATAGTTTCATATGTAATTAATTTTTTTGAATAAATTAGGATGATTCATAAGTAGTTCTTACACCATTGGTTACCTATTTTTATTCATTTGTATATATTCTATCATTATCCTATAGAATAATTAAAGATTCACTAAAAATATTATTTCCAAAATAATCCTAATTAAACAATAACATACATTACAGAAAAAATATAGATGAATTAACAACAAATAGTACTGAGATGAGTGAGGACATATATGATATGGTATTTAAAATGTGGATATGAATATAAATGTTTCATTCCATGTGAAAATAATTTCATAAAAAATAGAGTTACTATAATATATTAAATGTAATAAATCAATTATACTGACATAACATCAACTTTTATATGTGATACATATAGGTACAAAATTATTAAAACAATTATATAAATGAATACAAGAAAATTGAAATCATGAATGAATGATTTATTAGTTTATATCAAATAAAAATTAAAAGAAAATGAAAATTTGACAGTAGTTCAGACCGGTTACTGAAATCAATGTATGTTACTAAAATTTAATAGAATACCAATTGAAAACAACTAACTTGTCTTGTTGTATGTTGGATAAAACAACCGAGGCTAATAATAAACCTATAGAATCACCAACTATAGAAATTTACACACTAATAATAATATTATCAACCATATATTAAGTTATTGGTAACATAA
Organism: Viscum album; assembly: GCA_963277665.1. Classification (NCBI taxonomy): domain Eukaryota; kingdom Viridiplantae; phylum Streptophyta; class Magnoliopsida; order Santalales; family Viscaceae; genus Viscum; species Viscum album. The sequence goes on along the minus strand of OY728143.1, from coordinate 338,778,619 downwards.
TATATTATAAAAAATGGGAAATATTTGTCTTAAGTGTAAAAACAATTACTCAAACAAAAAACAATATTATATTTTTTAAATTTTATTATTATTTTTGATATCTTCTCTAAATAAATTTTTAATGGTAAACCAATATACAACCTAGATGTATCAAATCATATTTTAAGGAGAGAAAATATTGAAATCTAATTGATGTATATATGAATTAAAAAAGAAGAAAAACCAAATGTAGATGAATTCTAGAATATAAATGTCGGCGGAAGAGGTGAGTAAGGAAAAATAATCACAAAAGGAATAATAATGTATTTATGAAATAAAAATATTTGAAGGATTATTGATTGAAAAATAATTATCAGCCCTAATATCTATATCATCCTTTTCTTAGAGATGATATATAATTTTCTTGTCAATGAATAATATAATATATTATTTTCTTTTTTCCAACAGCTACACATCAACTTTTGAATAGTAAAGGAGATCTCATGAATGCCTATTTATATCATGTTTCTCAAGGGGATCCAATTATACAAGATATGTTTTTGAATTGGGTATGACATCTCAGGAATATAATTATATCTTATCATCGTCTATGTAAATCCTTAGTGAAATATGAATCATATTTCTTTGCGAGGTAGTATCCCATCGTACACATGGGAAACATTATCATGCCTCTTAAAAAATAGAATTTAATAAAGTTATTTTGGATATAATTAATCAATATGAATAATAATATTATATATATTATATATATAATTTATATCCATCATATAACCAACCTTTTTAGGATTAAATGGAATAATTAACAAAATACATTCGTGTCATGGTAGTACGTCATGTACATGAATAATGATTTTTTAACCCATTTGATATATATTTTTGCATTTTATGGTCTTAAAAATAACATGACAATATATATGTATTTGTAATATACAATGGTTATTATATGATAATTTTATTATAATATTTATAGGATTTTGTGGTAGAAATACAATTGATACACTTGTTGAGGAACATTACCTCTCCTCCTGTTATCCTTTTTATGTTAGCACTAAAACCTTTAATAGATGACTTCATGAGAAAAATACGGATTCTATAATGAGTTGATGGGTGATGGGATTTTATTTAGTCTGTTTTTTAAAAAATGTTTTTCAAGGTGTGACATGTATAAGATAAGTGTTGGCCTTTTGACAGTCTGGTGAGTCCAACACATATGAGTTTTCGTAAATGATTTCGGTATACACATATTTTTCCTGAAACATGGTCTTGATAATGAAACAAATTTGACAAATAATGGTATATTTTCTAATTTTAACAATTAATTTGTTTTCGAAGAAGTTTTGTCTTTATTATACAATTTCATTTACAAATTATCACACGATAAACAAATTTCTAACATTATCATTATAAATAATTTTAACTATATTCAATAATTGTAATGGTTGGAAACTAAGTTGAACATATAAGAAATTATAAATTATTATTTTTCTAAATATTTATCCTTTTTTTACAAATTCAACACACATAACTGGAAAAATTAAATTTATAATTTATCCTAGAGAGGGAATGAAGATGTGGGTTTTAAAAATGAAAATGGCAAAAATTTTAAAATGTTATTTTAGAAAATTTTGAATTGAGTATGATTAAAATGACTCGAGTTGAATTAATAGATGCATTATTTAACTATTTTAAATTTTAAAAAATTTAAAATTTTAATTTATCATATTTATTTATTTATAAGAAAAATAAATTTTGAAATTAAAATCCTTTATTCTTCCCTTTTCATTAAAAATATAACCTTCCAAAAAAATTCTAAAAATCTCATCGTAAGAAAAATTAGTTATTCTTGTTAAAAAAATTATTCATTATAAAAAATAAATTTTCTATTAGTCAAACGACTAATTTTAACTTTTTATTCAATGTGTGATTAATCCATTAATTATATAAATAATATTTTTATTAAATAGTTCATTTTTTCCAGTATTTTTTATTAAAAATAAACAAATGTATATTTAATTTTTTTTAAAAAAAATTTATTAGTTAGTTCAACTTATTTATAACTGAAATTCTGACCACTAGGTTATAATAGTCATTTTAAATAATGTTAATAATAATTATAATAATATATATTTGTTCGGTAAAACACATACTTGTGTAAAACACAAGATATTGAAGAAACTCGCTATTTCATGTAATATAAAGAAACCTCACTATTTTATGAATTGTAAATTATATTATGTATTTAATTTAATTAAATTAGTTTATATAACATAAATTTTCATGATTATGTATTCCTTTATACATGTCATGTTGTATTTTATATATGCCACCAAATATAATGTCATTATTTTATAATTTTGGGGTTCTACATTATCCCCATATGAAATAAATTGTGTCTTCATAATTTGAATGTGATATCAATAAAAAAGTGGTTTTAATTGGAAAATTATTTTTTTGAAATCCAATATCTCATGAATGTTTGGTTAAAAATATACTTACTAAAAAATAATGAGAATAATAATTATCAAATGATAATTTATGTGATTAAATATCCAAGAAGGAGGACGCCACATGTGAATATTTGGACACATAATAAAATAAGATGAAATAATAGACCTTTATTCAGGTCCCTGAAAAAAATAATTTCATGATCAATAGAATGTTATGGGGCTCAAAATAATCATTCTGTGATGAATTAAAAGACAATATCATCTATCAGATATGAATATTATATGATACATTTTTTACTTCAATTCCTTTTTTATAAAGTTAAATACTAAATTAATTGAACAATAATATAATGAAATATAATAAAATTAAATTATAATATTTCAGGAGATTAATTATATACTTTGGTTATGATTTTATCAACATTTAAATCATTACTTATTCCCTAAAACAAATATCCATAAATTGAACTTTTTATGACTGAATAATTTTTTTTACATTTAACTTATAATAAGATCCATAAAATAAGTCATTACATATGTCAGTAACTATTTTTCAAAACAATTATATTTAGAAAAAATTATATCATAAAATATATTAATAAAAGGACATCATATTTATGTCTTATGGATTATCATAATTATTTATTTATTATTTTTTTACATATTTTTTTTATTTTTATGAGTTCATTACATAAGGTAGTTGTATGAGTGAAAAACATATCATTGATCGGTCATGGGTTCAAGAGCTACCAATTTTATAAATCAATATTTATTTAATTACTATAATGATACAATATAATATTATAGAAATATTTGAAATAAAAATAATCCTTGAATAATTTTTTTATTAAGAATTTAAAGAAAACATATTTTTTAAAAAACATAATACTATTATATGACTACTATTACAATGTCATTAATGATAATATTAACCCTAAAATATTAAAACTAGATTAATCTTATATCAATATAATTTAAAGGCATAAATATTAAAATAATATTTCCAGAAAAACATATACTTGAAATAAAGTTTCCGCAAAATATCCATAATCACTCTACACTCACATGACCAAAAATATAAAAATATATGTCTAACACGTTGAAATTTTAATCAATCATAATTTCATCAACCATTAATGGTATCTATATATATTATTTTAATTAATAAAAATTCACTTACAAATTTTAACAGAATACGTAGATTATTCATAATTCATATCACCAATATACTAGTGCGAAAATAGTTTAAAAATTTAAATAGTTAATCATAATACATAAGTAAATCATCAATTTTATTTTAGAAAATATTATTAAATGGTATATGATTTATCCAAGATCATTCACTATAATTATATGTTAAAATCCAACATAATGGATTCTAATAGAAGTGTAAATTATTATAAAAATATTTCCATGTTGTATCAAACCATGTGAGTAGTAAGAGACATTTTATTAAAGACTGTAACAATTTTTCCATCACTAAACATACATTTTAGAGTTACTAATATTAGGTACCTCTATTCTAGTACCATATCTACAAGTCGTATCCAGAAAATGATTTTTTACAATTAATAACCACATAATCTCTTCATTAATAAGAAATTAGAATATTATTTTATTCAAAGAATCATATTTTCTCAGAGTGTTATGATCCTTAATCAATTTATTCATAAATATAGTCCCAATAAATTATAATAAACATTCAATGATACTATGTATATCTACCTAGACTCCAATATCATATATTCTATGACTTCTACCATTATATTGTCATTGATATGACGAGATAAATCCCAAAGGACTGAAAAATTTAATAATCTAGTAAAACTAGATACACACTTGAGGAACATATTATATTTATGCAAAAAAATTAAAACATATTTATTTTGTATAAACTTATTCCATCTACTGTATGCCTTCAAATTAGTCATTGTAAATTCATTAAAACTTGGGGAAATAGACAAAATAACGGCGAGATAAAATTATCATTATGGGTTGTGTACAATGGATTCTATCATGGATCTATAATCACAAACAAAATTGATTGGTAAATACATGAATAAAATTTTAATGACATTATATCATTATATGAAAAGAAATAATGAATATTTATTGTTAATAAATAGAACCAACTTGTCATTGAAATAATAACCTATGATTGAAACCTGTCCATGGATATTTTGAATAATCAAATAATTACATGGAATATCAAAAATTATATTTATAATGATGGAATGTATACTGTAACACCCCAAGATTTCATAGTGTGTTATTTCTTCAAAATAATTCAATAACTTGCACTACACGCAACACCGAGTTCAATCACACCATGACATACAAAAAAAAGCCATTCAAAAGAGGTTATGAATAGTATTATCTAAATTTTAAACTTTATATAATCCTTATAATTTTAGAATACATATTATGAGTTTCTTAGATATAATGCAAGAACAAATTCATTTTTAGAATTGCACTTTTATCAACTTTTAATAGTGAACCCGTTTTAAATAAAATATTTTAAAATTTTTGGGGACATCAAAAAGTTAAAATGAAACATCCCAAGCTTCCACATCATGCTTTCTTTGAATAATATAGTAGCGTGTGTTGTACGCAACCTTGAGTTTTAACACACACCACAACCAATCAAACTAGCCGTTATGAATAGTAATACCTACTTTTCAAAATTATATATATTTTATATTTTAAAATGGACTTCATTTATGGATTCGTAATATCGAATTTAGCCTAAGGTGAAATTTTGGTACTTTTCGGATAACTTTCATATTTTGATGAATAGTGAAAATTACTAAATTTTAATTAAAAACAACTTTTTTAATCAAAATAATTAATAGTGATAAATTATGAATTTGAGTGGTTTTAAAGTATATTTAGAATATATTTTTACCATTTAATATAATTTTGGTCATTGGACATAATTTTACAATTAAACCGAACATAAACAAGTGTCAACCTTTTGATATTTATTATCTCTTAAAAACACGCTTTTTGTTTTGACAGCGGGAATTAATTTTAAATTAATTTCTGCCACTTCTGTGTTTTGAATTTAGAAAAATGGAATCCATATTTGGAATCAGGATTCCAAATTGTGTAAATAGGTAACTTTTATTTTTTAGACATTTTGAATAATTACTGTGGTAAATATTTTATTTACCATGGTTAAGGGTGAATCTGGTAAATAAGGGTTAAACAATAATATTATAATAAAACTAAATTACCCTAAAACGTGTCCTAGCCTTATTGGTTGATACATGTTCAACCATAGGTATCTTTGGCTCGATTTGGGGACCCCATGGTGCCACTTGTAGGTGATAGGGACACTTTATTTTAATTAAGTTAAAATGAATACAAAAATGACACAAGCATATATCTTTTAGAAAAATAATTATTACGTAGGGTTATATATGTTGGATTTTAGATTATAAATATTCATTAGAAAGATAAAACTATTTCCTACATAATGATATTTTATTTATAATTCTTAGACATTAAATAATTTATTTTATTTATGACACAATGATGATGCAGTAATTACTATAATAGTGAAAAATTAAATTAATTGATATTATAAACACCCAAATAAATTTAATATGAAACGTTTAATGAATTAAACTAATTTTCTAGGATAATATGATATATTAGGATTGATTTAATTTACTTTTTTCGAAGTAATCATCTGTTATGAGTTTAAAAAAAATCAACTATTGAATAGTGTCAAAATTGACATAAAAGAGTTCTTAAAACAAGTATTATATTATTAATTGATATTAAATTCCTAAAAATCTAAGATTCGGCCAAGTGACTTATATAATGACAGGTTCATCATTAATGGACCACTTGGGGTATCTTGGACGTATATAGTATGTTTATTAACCATATTATATAAAAATACAAAGAGACATTGTAAAAGTGAAACTAATTAACTTAGAGTTAATACTTAATGATAAGGATAATATAAGTACCCAAACATGTCTAAATTCTATTGGTTGAGTTGTTTTCGACCCATCCTCACCTTAACCTTCGAATAGTCAACTTTGGAGCCATTGGAAACCGAATATGAATTTATTATAAACTAATATCTCTAGCTTTTCCAAAGGTGCCCCTCACCCCTCTTATAAAAGGGCACTCCTCCTTCTCATTTCTTCACACCTTCAAAGCCTTTTTGTTCGGCAAAACTCTGCCCAAATACTCTCCCAACTTCCCTCACTACAACCTAGAGGCCTTAGTTTGATCAGAAAGCCAACCTATGAGCCCTTTTGATCAAATCAAAAGGAAGAACCCGAAGAAGAGGTAATGATTTCACCACCCTTTTCCAAGTTCATTTCTTCTTCCACTTCTTCTTCCTTTGTTGTTACCATTCTAAAATAATAACTCCAGTATCACATATATACTGTGATGTTATTATAAATATGGTACAACCATATTCAGTATTCTATCCACCCTTTGAATAACATGGCACCATACGTGCGTACATACGGCTTACCGTCTCCACGTCGTGGTGTAATTGTTATTCAATATAATATTATTTGGATGGGTATAATAATGATGTGTAACTCATGTAAATAATAAATATAACATGTTAATGATTCAGTATATATGATATACCATCCTTTTATATATTATTTTAATATCAAAAGAATGATATTGTCGCTCGTGCATACGTACGAACTACCGTCTCCACGAACGCGATGAGATTCATTCTCCATCGTATCCATTCAAGTATAGTTATCATTTGATGATTTAAAAAATGATGTTTAAGGACTTGATATCATTCTGGATATGAATAATATACAACCTATCCTTTAAAAACATGTCTTACGTAACAAAACATATAAAATAAAACAAGTAAGTTAACACCCGAAACAATGATAATACTAAGATATTATTATCAAATCAATATTAAAAGATCATATATGATATCATATTAATGTATATGATTCATGTATAATTTAATAACAATTATTTCACCATTATACAGGAGGTTAACCTACCCCAACCATGGAAAAGTACAAGGTAAGGGGTTTTCATCTCACTCCTTATTCCCGTGAGATTCATGCCGTATTGCCACCATTACCTTTTGTGTGGTGTATGTACTGCCCATAATTATATTATTTGTGTAATAAACTCTAATTTATGTGTATTTACATATTCATTGTATGATACCTCTTTCATGGGATTGTATGTTTCATAAGTTACCAAACTTGGTAAGGGTTATTTCACAATCTCTTCATTATCCGAGGTTGTTTATTTGTAATAATCTACTGAGATCTCTTTATCATCAACATCCATGTTTCATCAAAATGTATTTCAAAACATTTTTATTATTTACAATAATATGGGTTAAAGTCATTTATACCCTTGTTTGACTTTTTATAAGAGGAATCTTTTCGTCATATTCAAAACAATGTCCTTTTTAACCTTTTTTACAGAATTAAGGTAAGAATGTTTTTTTAACTTATACGGCGAGTGCGGTTGTTTTCCGCCGTTATAAAATCTTCAAAGCATCCCTTAAAATCTTATAAGAATATTTTCAAAGAAAATGTTTTATTTTATATGGATCTTAAATGATTTCAAAATAAAAGGAGATATTTCTTTAAAAAGAATTTTGATTTCATCTATGTCAACATCCTTTGATGGATTTTAAGATTATTTGAAGTTGATTTATTATTATAAAAAAATTCTATATTGTATTGAAGGTTTTGTGATATGTTTGACTGTGGATGTGCTATTTTTATACCATTCATAGTTTATGGTGAAATTATTTACATTTCGTATGCTAGTTTTAATAAGAATGTTTATGTTATGTTTAAACCTTTTCATATGGGAATGCATTGGACTTAGTATGTGACGGGTGGAGCCCGCTATAGCTCCTCGATGCATCGGTAGGTCTCACGAGACAAACTAGTGTCTTGGCACAAGGCCTTGACAAAATCTTATTTGTAGTCTTGGCACGAGGCCTTGGCTATGTGGTTATGATAGTATGGCATTATGAATTCCATCATTATGAAAGTGGTTATTGATTTTGCATGTGATTATTCGATTAGTAGAATATCCATGTGAATAAGTAAATGGCATTATTTCATTTTATTTATGTCATACCATGTTTAAAGTTCATGTTTGAAAGGCTTTTGTTTTAGTTATACATTGCCTTAAATGTTTATTCTTATTTATGAAAGTTTCCGCTATATTGTTATCTTTACTGGGCATTTGAGCTCACCCCTTTTCTATGTTTTATTTTTCCCAGGAAGTGAATAAGTAAATTATGAATGACCTGCAGGGATATTATGTGGGGATATGAGTGTGGATTATGGAGACAATATGTTGTTGTAGTAGTTTTTCATTTTATGATGTAATGTAAGACTTATGAATATATCTAGTGTTTCCAAGACTACTAAACCAATCGGTCTTTCGAGATTTGATCTTTCTTTTGATCATACCAATGTTATGTAATAATGCACCGACTCTGGGTAACTGGGGTCGGGGCGTTACAGTTGGTATCTGAGGAAGTTTAGTACAAACCTTAGAAGCTAGATTTAGATAAACTATGATTAGAGCACGTAGACCTAAGATGAACTTTGAGGATTAGTATAGAAGAACTTCCTAGAATTTTGGTATTGTAGAGATTTTGTGAGTTTTTCGAGCAATACATCCCTGTCTGGATACGAGCAGGTAGAGGCGGCTCTGGCACAGATGTACCTAGGGGTAAAACCCAAAAACACCGCTTTGAGCTAGACTCGAACGGGAACTGGTGCACGACAACGGGCCTTGCTGCACTCTTGGTTACGACACTCCCGGGGGATATGCTTAGGATAATTCTCCTTTTCTTTTTCAAACCATTATGAAGGGTTTATGAGTATATACATCCTCAAAGGAGACATTTTTATGATTATGGATTATATCCATAAATAGTTAAATTTATGTTAAGTGTTTTATAAGTATGGGATTATGTATTCTGATTCATAAACTGATCTTCTGTATTCCATTGTTTAGAAATGGTGCCCAGTAGAAGGAATGAGAACTACATAAATGCACATGATCCAAAGTGAAGGAAAGATCATATCTTTCATGGTCTTAAGCTAGAATTTATAAGAGAAATAGTCTCCCATGTATTATCATCATATGAAGAAATAATATCATGTGTTGATAAGATTAGTAAAGAGTTTACTGAGTCCTATGGCTTTGAAGGGAAGCAAGAGAAGAAAAGGATGGAAGAGAGAAAGATGGATAAAGGGAAGAGGGAAAAGAAGAATTTTCCCATATGTGGTAACGGTGGAAAGAAACACCCTGGAACTTGCCTGAAAGGAATGGGAGTTTGTTATAAGTGTGGAGGAAAAGGGCACAAAGTACGTGACTGCAAGGGTAAGAAAATGGTTTTAAATGTACAATGCTTCATTTGCAAGGAGTTTGGACACTACGCGAACCTATGTCCCAGTCATCAGACTATGCCGCAAATGATGCTATTGGATAATAATCAAGTTATGATACTACCACATATGAAGAGGAATGATTAGAGTTATTATGTTGATTATGTCAATTGAGTGTTGTATCAACAATGTACTTGTTATAATAATTATGGAGTATATATGGATTGTACTATAGTACTATTTCATTAAGGACTTGAGTTTGTGTGGAACAAAGAAAAGTGACTCAATAACTGGATAAATTTTTGGAAAATATATGGTTGAGAGAATGATAAATCATAATATAGTTCTGATACTGAGGTAGTGATTTTGGAATAATATGAGATTGTTTTGGATAAATTATATTGGATATTCTTGACTACCTTGGAACTGATTAATGATTTGTATATTCCATCATTGTTGGGGTTTAAAACATTTTTGTATTAATGAAGTATATCCAGCATTCTATATGGAATAAGGGAGCATGAATGTAATCAATAAGGAATATGGTAATACATGATGAAGGTATTCATATGCTATTACGGGGTAAAAAGGATCTATATTATGTTTACCTTCCTTATAAATGTTGGACTGTGAGTTTAGACAGAAGTATTTTGGATAGTTCTAGTTTGGATTATTTTGGATTTCCATAAAAGGACAACCCGGAGGTCGGGCGGCAACCCGTCGCGTCCGGCAAGGCTGCGAGACTTGAACCCGCAACCGAATGGCGACAAGGGTGTATCACCTACCACTGGCCCACGAGATGTCCTGGATTAAATAATGTAGTTTTTATTAAAAGATCTTGTATATGAATTATAAATTCGTTTATTTTGGAACCCTATACGAATAGTGTAAATAGAATTTTTTTACATTCTATTATCTTTTAGAGTGAAAGATGAGTTTGTGGTAGAAATTTATTAATGGATAAAACTCTAATTATAAAGTAAGTATATCTCCTTATGATCTTATCCAATCTCATAAATAAATTCCTCAATATTATGAAAAGTAACTTAGAACAAAAATGTTTTCCTAGATGGTACCTTAAATCATCACTAATTTATGGCTTTGGGATTGTTGGCCTTTTCATAGCCATGTTCTCTACCACTCTCCATCAGATAATTGATGGTTAGATTTTTCTTCCTTATCCATATTTTCCTACATGGAACCCTAGTATGTGTTATTTTCAGTAATCTTCATACTTTCGACTCTTTAATTTAAATAGAGGCCTCATTAATTCATTTTTCGATGTCGGATTTCAACTAAGATATTTTGAAACGTCAAAAATGTGTTATCCTAATACCCTATGTTTTCTTAAACTGATGGTATTTCAAATCATCATAGATTGATGAATTTAAGGACCTCAATTTTATACTTGTTTGTGATTGATGACCTCAATCACTACCTATAAATATTTACGTTTTTCCTCTAATTATATGTCTCTAATTTCCACCAATGTTCTCCTAATCGAGATCATAATTTGTTGGTGACCCTTTCATTTCTCCTTTCCTCATATTAAGACTAAATTTTAGTAACCCAATTTCCGATGTGGGTTTTCCCACAAATATATTTTCTATTTTCAACCTTTTATTTTCGAAGAACAATTTCAAATTGCGAGGACGCAATTTATTGAAGCAGGGGAGAACGTAACACCCCAAGATTTCATAGTGTGTAATTTCTTCAAAATAATTCAATAACTTGCACTACACGCAACACCGAGTTCAATCACACCATGACTAAAAAAAATCCATTCAAAAGAGGTTATGAGTAGTATTATCTAAATTTTAAACTTTATATAATCCTTATAATTTTAGAATCCATATTATGAGTTTCTTAGATATATTGCAAGAACAAATTCATTTTCAGTATTGCACTTTTATCTACTTTTAATAGTGAACCCTTTTTAAATACAATATTTTAAACTTTTTGGGGACATCAAAAATTTAAAATGAAACATCCCAAGCTTCCACGGTACGCTTTCTTTGAATAATACAGTAGTGTGTTTTGTACGCAACCTTGAGTTTTAACACACACCACAACCAATCAAACTAGCCGTTATGAATAGTAATACCTACTTTTAGAAATTATATATATTTTATATTTTAAAATGGACTTACATTTCTGGATTCGGAATATCCAATTTAGCCTAAGGTGAAATTTTGGTGCTTTTCGGATAACTTTCATATTTTGATGAATAGTGAAAATTACTAAATTTTAATTAAAAACAACTTTTTTAATCAAAATAATTAATAGTGATAAATTATGAATTTGAGTGGTTTTAAAGTATATTTAGAATATATTTTTACCATTTAATATAATTTTGGTCATTGGACATAATTTTACAATTAAACCGAACATAAACAAGTGTCAATCTTTTAATAGTTATTATCTATTAAAAACAAGTTTTTGTTTTGACAGCGGGAATTAATTTTAAATTAATTTCTGCCACTTCTGTGTTTTGAATTTAGAAAAATGGAATTTATATTTGGAATCAGGATGTCCAAATTGTGTAAATAGGTAACTTTTATTTTTTAGACATTTTGAATAATTACTGTGGTAAATATTTTATTTACCATGGTTAAGGGTAAATCTGGTAAATAAGGGTTAAAAAATAATATTATAATAATACTAAATTACCCTAAAACGTGTCCTAGCCTTATTGGATTATACATGTTCATCCATAGGCATCTTTGGGTCGATTTGGGGACCCCATGGTGCCACTTTTAGGTGATAGGGACACTTTATTTTAATTAAGTTAGAATGAATACAAAAATGACACAAGCATATATCATTTAGAAAAATAATTATTACATAGGGTTATATATGTTGGATTTTAGATTATAAATATTCATTGGAAATATAAAAATATTTCCTACATAATGATATTTTATTTATAATTTGTAGACATTAAATAATTTATTTTATTTATGACACAATGATGATGTAGTATTTACTAAAATAGTGAAAAATTAAATTAATTGATATGATAAATACCCAAATAAATATAATATGAAACGTTTATTGAATTAAACTAATTTTATAGGATAATATGATATATAATGATTGATTTAATTTACTTTGTTTGAAGTAATCAATCTGTTATGAGTTTCAAAAAAATCAACTATTGAATAATGTCAAAATTGACATAAAAGAGTTCTTAAAATAATATTATATTATTAATTGATATTAAATTCCTAAAAATCTAAGGATCGGCCAAGAGACTTATATAATGATAGGTTCATCATTAATGGACCACTTGGGGGTCTCTTGGATATATATAGTAGGTTTATTAACCATATTATATAAAAATACAAAGAGACATTGTAAAAGTGAAACTAATTAACTTAGAGTGAATACTTAAAGATATGGTTAATATAAGAACCCAAACATGTCTAAATTCTATTGGTTGAGATTTTTTCGACCCATACCCACCTTAACCTTTGAATAGTAAACTTTGGAGCCATTGGAAACCGAATATGAATTTATTATAAACTAATATCTCTAGCTTTTCCAAAGGTGCCCCTCACCCCTCCTATAAAAGGGCACTCCTCCTTCTCATTTCTTCACAACTTAAAAGCCTTTTGGTTCGGAAACACTCGGCCCAAATACTCTTCCAACTTCCCTCACTACAACCTAGAGGCCTTAGTTTGATCAGAAATCCAACCTAAGGAGCCCTTTTGATCAAATCAAATGGAAGAACCTGAAGAAGAGGTAATGATTTCACCACCCTTTTCCAGGTTCATTTCTTCTTCCACTTCTTCTTCCTTTGTTGTTACCATTCTAAAATAATAACTCCAGTATCATATATATACTGTGATTTTATGATAAATATGGTACAACCATATTCAGTATTCTATCCACCCTTTGAATAACATGTCACCATACGTGTGTACGTACGGCTTACCGTCTCCACGTCGTGGTGTAATTGTTAATCAATATAATATTATTTGGATGGGTATAATAATGATGTGTAACTCATGTAAATAATAAATATAACATGTTAATGATTCAGTATATATGATATACCATCCTTTTATATATTATTTTAATATCAAAAGAATGATATTGTCGCTCGTGCGTACGTACAGACTACCGTCTCCACGAACGCGATGAGATTCATTCTCCATCGTATCCATTCAAGTATAATTATCATTTGATGATTTAAAAAATGATGTTTAAGGACTTGGTATCATTCCGGATATGAATAATATACAACCTATCCTTTAAAAACATGTCTTACGTAACAAATCATATAAAAGAAAACAAGTAAGTTAACACCCGAAATAATGATAATACTAAGATATTATTATCAAATCAATATTAAAAGATCATATATGATATCATATTAATGTATATGATTCTTTTATAATTTAATAACAATTATTTCACCATTATATAGGAGTTTAACCTACCCCAACCAAGGAGAAGTACAAGGTAAGGGGTTTTCATCTCACTCCTTATTCCCATGAGATTCATGCCATATTGCCACCATTACATTTTGTGTGGTGTATGTACTGCCCATAATTATATTCTTTGTCTAATAAACATTAATTTATGTGTATTTACATATTCATTGTATGATACCTCTTTCATGGGATTGTATGTTTCATAAGTTACCAAACATGGTAAGGGTTATTTCACAATCTCTTCATTATCCGAGGTTCTTTATTTGTAATAATCTACTGGGATCTCTTTATCATCAACATCCATGTTTCATCAAAATGTATTTCAAAACATTTTTATTATTTACAAGAATATGGGTTAAAGCCATTTATACCCTTGTTTGAATTTTTATAAGAGGAATCTTTCCGTCATTTTCAAAACAAGGTCCTTTTTAACCTTTTCGACAGAATTAAGGTAAGAATGTTTTTTTTAACTTATACGGCGAGTGCGGTTATTTTCCGCCGTTATAAAATCTTCAATGCATCCCTTACAATCTTATAAGAATATTTTCAAAGAAAATGTTTTATTTTATATGGATCTTAAATGATTTCAAAATAAAAGGAGATATTTCTTTAAAAAGAATTTGGATTTCATCTATGTCAACATCCTTTGATGGATTTTAAGATTATTTGAAGTTTATTTATTATGATACAAAACTTCTATATTGTATTGAAGGTTTTGTGATATGTTTGACTGTGGATGTGCTATTTTTATACCATTCATAGTTTATGGTGAAATTATTTACATTTCGTATGCTAGTTTTAATACGAATGTTTATGTTATGTTTAAACCTTTTCATATGGGAATGCATCGGACTTAGTAAGTGACGGGTGGAGCCCGCTATAGCTCCTCGATGCATCGGTAGGTCTCACGAGACAAACTAGTGTCTTGGCACAAGGCCTTGACAAAATCTTATTTGTAGTCTTGGCACGAGGCCTTGGCTATGTGGTTATGATAGTCTGGCATTATGAATTCCATCATTATGAAAGTGGTTATTGATTTTGCATGTGATTATTCGATTAGTAGAATATCCATGTGAATAAGTAAATGGCATTATTTAATTTTATTTATGTCATACCATGTTGAAAGTTCATGTTTGAAAGGCTTTTGTTTTAGTTATACATTTCCTTAAATGTTTATTCTTATTTATGAAAGTTTCCGCTATATTGTTATCCTTACTGGGCATTTGAGCTCACCCCTTTTCTATGTTTTATTTTTCCCAGGAAGTGAAGAAGTAAATTATGAATGACCTTCAGGGATATTATGTGCGAATATGAGTGTGGATTATGGATACAATATGTTGTTGTAGTAGTTTTTCATTTTATGAAGTAATGTAAGACTTATGAATATATCTAGCGATTCCAAGACTACTAAACCAATCGGTCTTTCGAGATTTGATCTTTCTTGTGATCATACCAATGTTATGTAATAATGCACCGACTCTGGGTAACTGGGGTCGGGGCGTTACAGTTGGTATCAGAGAAAGTTTAGTACAAACCTTGGAAGCTAGATCTAGATAAACTCTGATTAGAGCACGTAGACCTAAGATGAACTTTGAGGATTAGTATAGAAGAACTTCCTAGAATTTTGGTATTGTAGAGATTTTGTGAGTTTTTCGAGCAATACATCCCTGTCTGGATACGAGCAGGTAGAGGCGGCTCTAGAACAGATGTACCTAGGGGTAAAACCCGAAAACACCGCTTTGAGCTAGACTCGAACGGGAACTGGTGCACGACAACGGGCCTTGCTGCACTCTTGGTTACGACACTCCCGGGGGATATGCTTAGGATAATTCACATTTTCTTTACAAACCATTATGAAGGGTTTATGAGTATATACATCCTCAAACGAGACATTTTTATGATTATGGATTATATCCATAAATAGTTCAATTTATGTTAAGTGTTTTATAAGTATGGGATTATGTATTTTGATTCATAAACTGATCTAGTGTATTCCATTGTTTAGAAATGGTGCCCAGTAGAAGGAATGAGAACTCCAGAAATGCACATGATCCAAAGAGAAGGAAGGATCATATCTTTCATGGTCATAAGCTAGAATTTATAAGAGAAATAGTCTCCCATGTATTATCATCATATGAAGAAATAATATCATGTGTTGATAAGATAAGTAAAGAGTTTACTGAGTCCTATGGCTTTGAAGGGAAGCAAGAGAAGAAAAGGATTGAAGAGAGAAAGATGGATAAAGGGAAGAGGGAATAGAAGAATTTTCCCATATGTGGTAACTGTGGAATGAAACACCCTGGAACTTGCCTGAAAGGAATGGGAGTTTTTTATAAGTGTGGAGGAAAAGGGCACAAAGTACGTGACTACAAGGGTAAGAAAATGGTTTTAAATGTACAATGCTTCATTTGCAAGGAGTTTGGACACTACGCGAACCTATGTCCCAGTCATCAGACTATGCCGCAAATGATGCTATTGGATAATAATCATGTTGTGATACTACCACAGATGAAGAGGAATGATTAGAGTTATTATGTTGATTATGTCAATTGAGTGTTGTATCAACAATGTACATGTTATAATAATTATGGAGTATATAAGGATTGTACTACAGTACTATTTCATTAAGGACTTGAGATTGTGTGGAACAAAGAAAAGTGACTCAATAGCTGGATAAATTTTTGGAAAATATATGGTTGAGAGAATGATAAATCATAATATAGTTCTGATACTGAGGTAGTGATTTTGGAATAATATGTGATTGTTTTGGATAAATTATATTGGATATTCTTGACTACCATGGAACTGATTAATGATTTGTATATTCCATCATTGTTGGTGTTTAAAACATTTTTGGATTAATGAAGTATATCCAGCATTCTATATGGAATAAGGGAGCATGAATGTAATCAATAAGGAATATGGTAATACATGATGAAGGTATTCATATGCTATTACGGGGTAAAAACGATCTATATTATGTTTACCTTCCTTATAAATGTTGTACTGTGAGTTTGGACAGAAGTATTTTGGATAGTTCTAGTTTGGATTATTTTGGATTTCCATAAAAGGACAACCCGGAGGTCGGGCGGCAACCCGTCGCGTCTGGCAAGGCTGTGAGACTTGAACCCGCAACCGAAGGGCGGCAAGGGTGTATCACCTACCACTGGCCCACGAGATGTCCTGGATTAAATAATGTAGTTTTTATTAAAATATCTTGTAGATGAATTATAAATTCGTTTATTTTGGAACCCTATACGAATAGTGTAAATAGAATTTTTTTACATTCTATTATATTTTAGAGTGAAAGATGAGTTTGTGGTAGAAATTTATTAATGGATAAAACTGTAATTATAAAGTAAGTATATCTCCTTATGATCTTATCCAATCTCATAAATAAATTCCTCAATATTAAGAAAAGTAACTTAGAACAAAAATGTTTTCCTAGATGGTACCTTAAATCATCACTAATTTATGGCTTTGGGATTGTTGGCCTTTTCATAGCCATGTTCTCTACCACTCTCCATCAGATAATTGATGGTTAGATTTTTCTTCCATATCCATATTTTCCTACATGGAACCCTAGTATGTGTTATTTTCAGTAATCTTCATACTTTCGACTCTTTATTTTAAATAGAGGCTTCATTAATTCATTTTTCGATGTGGGATTTCAACTAAGATATTTTGAAACGTCAAAAATGTGTTATCCTAAGAACCTATGTTTTGTTAAACCGATGGTATTTCAAATCATCGTAGAATGATGAATTTAAGGACCTCAATTTTATACTTGTTTGTGATTGAGGACCTCAATCACTACCTATAAATATTTATGTTTTTCCTCCAATTATATGTCTCTAATTTCCACCAATGTTCTCCTAATCGAGATCATAATTTGTTGGTGACCCTTTCATTTATGTTTTCATCATATTAAGACTAAATTTTAGTAACCTAATTTCCGATGTGGGTTTTCCCACAAATATATTTTCTATTTTCAACCTTTTATTTTCGAAGAACAATTTCAAATTACTAGGATGCAATTTATTGAAGAAGGGGAGAACGTAACACCCCAAGATTTCATAGTGTGTTATTTCTTCAAAATAATTCAATAACTTGCACTACACGCAACACCTTGTTCAATCACACCATGACTAAAAAAAGCCATTCAAAAGAGGTTATGAATAGTATTATCTAAATTTTAAACTTTATATAATCCTTATAATTTTAGAATCCATATTATGAGTTTCTTAGATATATTGCAAGAACAAATTCATTTTCAGTGTTGCACTTTTATCAACTTTTAATAGTGAACCCTTTTTAAATATAATATTTTAAACTTTTTGGGGACATCAATAATTTAAAATGAAACATCCCAAGCATCCACGGTACGCTTTCTTTGAATAATACAGTAGCGTGTGTTGTACGCAACCTTGAGTTTTAACACACACCACAACCAATCAAACTAGCCGTTATGAATAGTAATACCTAATTTTCAAAATTATATATATTTTATATTTTAAAATGGACTTCATTTCTGGATTCGGAATATTGAATTTAGCCTAAGGTGAAATTTTGGTACTTTTCGGATAACTTTCATATTTTGATGAATAGTGAAAATTACTAAATTTTAATTAAAAACAACTTTTTTAATCAAAATAATTTATAGTGATAAATTATGAATTTGAGTGGTTTTAAAGTATATTTAGAATATATTTTTACCATTTAATATAATGTTGGTCATTGGACATAATTTTACAATTAAACCAAACATAAACAAGTGTCAATCTTTTGATAGTTATTATCTCTTAAAAACAAGCTTTTTGTTTTAACAGCGGGAATTAATTTTAAATTAATTTCTGCCACTTCTGTGTTTTGAATTTAGAAAAATGGAATCCATATTTGGAATCAGGATCTCCAAATTGTGTAAATAGGTAACTTTTATTTTTTAGACATTTTGAATAATTACTGTGGTAAATATTTTATTTACCATGGTTAAGGGTAAATCTGGTAAATAAGGGTTAGAAAATAATATTATAATAATACTAAATTACCCTAAAACGTGTCCTAGCCTTATTGGTTGATACATGTTCAACCATAGGCATCTTTGGGTCGATTTGGGGACCCCATGGTGCCACTTGTATGTGATTGGGACACTTTATTTTAATTAAGTTAAAATGAATACAAAAATGACACAAGCATATATCTTTTAGAAAAATAATTATTACATAGGGTTATATATGTTGGATTTTAGATTATAAATATTCATTAGAAATATAAAAATATTTCCTACATAATTATATTTTACTTATAATTTTTAGACATTAAATAATTTATTTTATTTATGACACAATGATGATGCAGTAATTACTAAAATAGTGAAAAATTAAATTAATTGATATTATAAATACCTAAATAAATATAATATGAAACGTTTATTGAATTAAACTAATTTTATAGGATAATATTATATATTAGTATTGATTTAATTTACGTTTTAGAAGTAATCAATCTGTTATGAGTTTCAAAAAAATCAACTATTGAATAGTGTCAAAATTGACATAAAAGAGTTCTTAAAGAAAATATTATATTATTAATTGATATTAAATTCCTAAAAATATAAGGTTCGGCCAAGAGACTTATATAATGATAGGTTCATCATTAATGGACCACTTGGGGATCTCTTGGATGTATATAGTATGTTTATTAACCCTATTATATAAAAATACAAAGAGACATTGTAAAAGTGAAACAAATTAACTTAGAGTTAATATTTAAAGATAAGGTTAATATAAGTACCCAAACCTGTCTAAATTCTATTGGTTGAGTTCTTTTTGACCCCTCCCCACCTTAACCTTTGAATAGTCAACTTTGGAGCCATTGGAAACCGAATATGAATTTATTATAAACTAATATCTCTAGCTTTTCCAAAGATGCCCCTCACCCCTCTTATAAAAGGGCACTCCTCCTTCTCATTTCATCACACCTTCAAAGCCTTTTGATTCAGAAAAAACTCTGCCCAAATACTCTCCCAACTTCCCTCACTACAACCTAGAGGCCTTAGTTTGATCAGAAAGCCAACCTAAGGATCCCTTTTGATCAAATCAAAAGAAAGATCCCGAAGAAGAGGTAATGATTTCACCACCCTTTTCCAAGTTCATTTCTTCTTCCACTTCTTCTTCCTTTGTTGTTACCATTCTAAAATAATAACTCCAGTATCATATATATACTGTGATGTTATTATAAATATGGTACAACCATATTCAGTATTCTATCCACCCTTTGAATAACATGTCACCATACGTGCGTACGTACGGCTTACCGTCTCCACGTCGTGGTGTAATTGTTATTCAATATAATATTATTTGGATGGGTATAATAATGATGTGTAACTCATGTAAATAATAAATATAACATGTTACTGATTCATTATATATGATATACCATCCTTTTATATATTATTTTAATATCAAAAGAATGATATTGTCACTCGTGCGTACGTACGGACTACCGTCTCCACGAACGCGATGAGATTCATTCTCCATCGTATCCATTCAAGTATAATTATCATTTGATGATTTAAAAAATGTTGTTTAAGGGCTTGATATAATTCTGGATATGAATAATATACAACCTATCCTTTACAAAGATGTCTTACGTAACAAAACATATAAAAGAAAACAAGTTAGTTAACACCTGAAACAATGATAATACTAAGATATTATTATCAAATCAATATTAAAAGATCATATATGATATAATATTAATGTATATGATTCTTATATAATTTAATAACAATTATTTCACCATTATACAGGAGGTTAACCTACCCCAACCAAGGAAAAGTACAAGGTAAGGGGTTTTCATATCACTTCTTATTCCCGTGAGATTCATGCCATTTTTCCACCATTACCTTTTGTGTGGTGTATGTACTGCCCATAATTTTATTCATTGTGTAATACACTTTAATTTATGTGTATTTAAATATTCATTGTATGATACCTCTTTCATGGTATTGTATGTTTCATAAGTTACCAAACTTGGTAAGGGTTATTTCACAATCTCTTCATTATCCGAGGTTGTTTATTTGTAATAATCTACTGGGATCTCTTTATCATCCATATCCATGTTTTTTCAAAATTTATTTCAAAACATTTTTATTATTTACAAGAATATGGGTTAAAGTCATTTATACCCTTGTTTGACTTTTTATAAGAGGAATCTTTCCGTCATTTTCAAAACAAGGTCCTTTTTAACCTTTTCGACAGAATTAAGGTAAGAATGTTTTTTTTAACTTATACGGCGAGTGCGGTTATTTTCCGCCGTTATAAAATCTTCAAAGCTTCCCTTACAATCTTATAAGAATATTTTCAAAGAAAATGTTTTATTTTATATGGATCTTAAATGATTTCAAAATAAAAGGAGATATTTCTTTAAAAAGAATTTTGATTTCATCTATGTCAACATCCTTTGATGGATTTTAAGATTATTTAAAGTTGATTTATTATGATACAAAACTTCTATATTGTATTGAAGGTTTTGTGATATGTTTGACTGTGGATGTGCTATTTTTATACCATTCCTAGTTTATGGTGAAATTATTTACATTTCGTATGCTAGTTTTAATACAAATGTTTATGTTATGTTTAAACCTTTTCATATGGGAATGCATTGGACTTAGTAAGTGACGGGTGGAGCCCGCTATAGCTCCTCGATGCATCGATAGGTCTAATGAGACAAACTAGTGTCTTGGCATAAGGCCTTGACAAAATCTTATTTGTATTCTTGGCACGAGGCCTTGGCTATGTGGTTATGATAGCCTGGCATTATGCATTCCATCATTAAGAAAGTGGTTATTGATTTTGCATGTGATTATTCGATTATTAGAATATCCATGTGAATAAGTAAATGGCATTATTTCATTTTATTTATACCATACCATGTTGAAAGTTCAAGTTTGAAAGGCTTTTGTTTTAGTTATACATTGCCTTAATTGTTTATTCTTATTTATGAAAGTTTCCGCTATATTGTTATCCTTTCTGGGAATTTGAGCTCACCCCATTTTTATGTTTTATTTTTCCCAGGAAGTGAAGAAGTAAATTATGAATGACCTGCAGGGATATTATGTGGGGATATGAGTGTGGATTATGGAGACAATATGTTGTTGTAGTAGTTTTTCATTTTATGAAGTAATGTAAGACTTATAAATATATCTAGTGTTTCCAAGACTACTAAACCAATCGGTCTTTCGAGATTCGATCTTTCTTGTGATCATACCAATGTTATGTAATAATGCACCGACTCTGGGTAACTGGGGTCGGGGCGTTACATATACCAATGGACATATAATACATACCAATGATGCCTTCTTCCATGATATCCATATACTACCTCAGGCTAGGAATCCTAGTCAAGAACTCATGTTAATACATATACTCAATGATAGATTCCATGAAATTTATAGAAATTAGTGAATCATTTTGCATATACCCATAAATTATTTATCTCATAAGAACTACTGATGTATTAGGTGCTATAATGGAACCTACCTTAACATACTATTTCAATTGAATTCCTCATATAATGGGAGAAAAATATGATAAAAAAAACATTGATATTTTAATTCTAGATTATGAATTGTGGATACTTCCCAAATTAGTAAACATAATGTTATACCACCTGTAATTACATATAAAATGTTATCAAAATTACACATCCTCAATAAAAATGATCATATACCACCCATCAAACAAATTATTATTGTAACAATACAATATATTCACATTTGAGTAATAATCATTTTTTAATGTCATTTATGAATATAAATATAATTTAAGGATTATTAAAACCATTCTTTTGGAAAATATATTTTTCACTTTGAATATAATTTTTTAAATATTTTTAATTGAAAATTACTTTTAAAATCTAACATTTCTATAATTATTTAGTAAATAATTTTAATTGAAAATAATCATTGAAACATTTAAACGATGATTTACAACATTTTAGGGATCCTGATTGCTAGAAATTATATTCATGAGGTACTCATAAAAATATATTTTTCATTATATTTTGTTGTAAAAGAAAAACATGAACTATTTTGAAAATTAAATAGGGATTCTTTTTAAATCATTTTATTAATGGTAAAAAAATTGTTAAAATCACTTCAACAAATATTAAAGCATCTCTTATAATGATGAGATGTGAAATAAAATATTAAAAATTTGTTAGGTTTTTTCATAAGCCACATTAAATAAATAACATAAAATGAAACATCAAATATTATTATGATAACTTAATTAATGATATGTTATCGAAAAATGGTAGTTTAAACAACAGAAAAAATATATAATGGGAGAATATAGTGTATGTCTCATAGATGTAAAAGTGTGATAAGAAATCACATACCTTACACTCCTTTTGGGTTAAATTTCATTGAACATAAAATATATATACATTAAAAAAGTAATTAAATTATAAAATAATATTATTAATAATTTTAATATCTGATATGATCCCTTTATAACACCTTATAACCCATTCATTAACAGTCATTCATTATTTTAATTGTGTTGTGTCATAACTACATTGTTTTCTCACATATGTTTCATCATTAAATATCAGTATCATCAACATATTTTAGTATTTTTATCATTTATCGAATAACAATACTGATATAATTATATTTTTTATAAATCCATTGTACTTTTAAAACAGTTAATTAATTATATTTTTAAAAAATGAATTACATTATGTTCATAGTGAAGATCGGATATACGTACCCACATGTAACATATTCCATTATACAATGATCAATTTAAATAGGAATTATGTAATATTTTCAATTTACATAATTATTATAATATCATTAATTTCAGTTTATATATATATATACATCATGTGGTGGGGTGATTTAAGAGAGTCACAACACTTGGTGATTGTAGATGTCCACATATAAAAGAATAATATTATCTTCCTTCATTGGGTGAAAATGATTGAAAATAAATTTATAAATTATATTTACAGAATAATAAATTTGAAATTATTATCATACTTGTGAAATTTAAATCAAATATAATTATTACATACCATATTCCATGTGAATTGTTAATTAAAAATGTATCACATCACTTTATGAGGGAGTAGTCCGCCAAACACAAGAACTACATTATCTTGTTTACTATAGTTTGGGAAGTAATATGTTATATGAGAAATAATTACTCAATTGGTATAATAATGTAATATATTATATATAAACATTATATACATTATAATAACAATCTATGTGCGGCGGTAATGGATGAAACAAATAATATTGGTTCACGAGGCAGTTGTCCTTCATTAGAAGAAACAATGATTTCGTAACCCATTTGATATAAGTGTGTGTTTGTGGTTGTATGTTTTAACCATAACATAGTAGAAATTATTTATAAGGAATATATTGAGGTCATTTTTTCATCATTTTTTTGAATATAATTTAAGGAGGTGGATATGAAAATAAATGGAATATTCTTGTTGAGGAACATTACCTCCGTTTCGAGTATCCTCCGTAGGTTTTAACTCTATCCATGAAAGATAAATTTGATGAAATTGATAAGTATTTTTAGATAAATAGATGGAAACATTTAATTTATTTGGGTAGGTATTGGATTATATAATTTATTTTTAATGAGTTATTTGAAGAGGAGAGGGGGAGGCTTTTAATAAATTGGTTAATTGGAAATAAGGTTAGCTATACCCATTTTTTAGACTTTTAAATTGATTTAATAATGAAAATAATTACATAAAATAATTAATAAGTAAATTATATTTCTATACAAAATGTTTTATAAATTTCTTTGGTAATTAATAAACATTTTTAGGTTTAATCACCACATAAGATCATTTTTACCTTAATAGCAATAATTAATTATATCTATATTCACAAATTAAAATGGAATTAAATTAATCATGACATATTAGAAATAATACAATATGATGATTAAAAATATGAAACATGTTTTTGCAAATTCAACTCTTGTAAATGGATGGATTTAATTAAATATTAAACCTATAAGAACAAAGAGATTGTGGAGTTTTAATGTGAAATTGATCAAACATTTATAATTTTTTAATATCAGAATTTAATATAAAATTTTTAAAAATGACATAAATTTAATTAATAGATGACTAATTTTACAATTGTTAATTTAAAAACAATTATGAATTTTATTTAATATTATAAGTTGTTATGACAAAAATGAAATTTTTAAAAAATATCTAGTATTATTCATTATTCATGAAAAACAAAACATATTAAAAAATACTATAAAATAAAACCTATTATAATTTAAATATAATTATTTTTAAAAATAAGTTTACTTTTACAAAAAATATCAAATGTGGTAAAAATTTATTTTAAATTTTCTGCTCAAAAAACTATTAAAGAATGTATTAAAAAAATATTGTTTTTCAATAAAATTTCATTTAACTGTAATTAATTATTATTTAAATTATAATCAATATATAAATAATAAACATATTACAATTATATATTTTACTAATCTTGATAATATTAGTCATACCCACCAATCTAATGACAATGTGATAACTATTATATTAAATAATAATAAATACATTATATTCTTGTTTGATAAAACTCGTTCATGTGTGTAATGTAAGATAATGAAAAAAACTAATTATTTTATTTAATGTACAATGATCTATTGGTTTCATGAATTTAAATCAATATTCTTTATTCAAATTATTTTAAATACTAAATATATCATAATTCCTTTCGATGTTGTTTTCCATTTATGCTTAGTGTTGGGTGTCATGTATGATATCAAATAAAAGTCCTTATAATAAAATTTAGGGGTGTTAAATATATTATATTGATATTTTTCTAGTACCAAACACTCAGATATATCGCTCCAAATATATAATTTTAACACTTAACATTCATTTTCATCCAACACCCACAATGAAAATCGTTGTTTCTAAACAAACTATGACCATAAAACATTTTTAAACATGATTTATACTATATTTTACAACAAAACTTATCCATAAATTTATGTCATATATATATATAATGGTGGATTAATTCTTGCTGAACTAGTGAATCATTAGAATAGGTTTATTAAAATTCTTATCAATGAGTAATATATTATAAATGAAACATATAAATGTAATTAATAATTCAAAAAATAAATGAGTCACATGATCTTGTGATAAAATAAATGTTCAAAATAATATTATTGTAAGATGTAAAAATTAATAATGATATAATAATTATATCTAAAATTATAATTTCAATAAATGATTCAACCTTAATGAATTTTGGATACCATTTAAAGAATTCATTTTAGATAAAACTATTGACCAAGACCCTTCACACAATCTCAAATGTGTTCCCTTTCCCATAAAATAGTAATTTAACTAAAACATTTGTCATACCATAATAATTATGATTTGTAACAATAATGGTTTTGTAGTTCGGATTCCGTAGAATGTTTATTTTATGGTGGAATAATTATCCGCGTTTAGTTGAAACCTGACATTGAGTAATTATATTTATTTAATTTTTTTTTCATAAACATATGTTAATGAACATTGTATAGTTTTTTTCATTGAATGATAAACCAATAACATTATTAAATCTCAAACATGTGTTTTACCTTCCATGAAAATATATATAACTCACATCTTGTTCTAGGGTGATGTCTTATTGTGGGATTATAAAAAATTTAAATTCAATAATTAATATAATTTATGATTTAACTATATTAACAACAATTTTTACTATTTATCCCACTCACTAATTAATACCAATGGATTTTAACCAAACATTATTGATGGCATGAGTGATATTGAGTGATATTTTTGTATGTCTTTTGATGTTTAGGTATAAAAAGGGATCTGGTATCTTTTTCCCATAATACTATAAATTTCAATTCTTCAACAAATAAACCATAGTTTTCCATTGATTAATTCAATAATTCTATATGTTCTTAGATGATGTTTTATGGGTTGTATTATTTACTAATGATTAATCTATTCAGAAGGAAGATATTTATTACCGAATTTGTCCCCGTTCTAATTTTAATTATGTACTTCAACTAATTCTTTAATAATTAATTCAATTTTATTCATATTAAATAGAATTTTTTTAAATTTAATAATGAAATACAATAATATATTTTGATTCTTGTAATTCATATCTATATATCTAATTTAATAAATAGTGTTGAAAAAATGGAACATGAACTTCATTATTTTATTAATTTTTTGTTTTGTAGAACTCATCCACAATTTTACGCTGGGACATCACTGACCTTTATTTGGTTGGTAGTTCGACTATTTGTTCAGAATAAATTCATCATGCTATGGTGACTTCATTAAGGGGCATGTATGATATGTTGATCCTTCAATGGGAAATATATTCAGTATTATATCATGATGAGAAGTGGTTATATACATTTTTTTATCAATACATTGATTATTATTATAAATTTTATTATTCAATAAATATTCATAAGGGGGATATAATGATTTAGATAATATATGAGTGTAAATTTTTCATTATAAATTTCTAGAATAAAAGATGTGTTTTTCTAAAGAACAAATATCCTATAGTCAAATTTTTTTGGTTTTAGGGCATTAGTTATATATAGGGATCACATAACCCTATTACTAAGGTACATATTGAGTGATTCTTATCCAATTCCATCTAGTATATACTAAGAGTTAAAATGCCGAGACCAATGTGGACCAAAATGCAATGTGTGCAGGGCCACAACCCTTGTACCATCAGATATAAATGGATTGATTATAGAGGGTATATATTAAGTACCCTATAAAGAATACAAGACCATTTGAATATTAAATATTTTATATTTTTTCAGGATATTCTATGTGGAATGAAATAACATGAACAGATGGTCAACATTTGGGAAGACATTATGTACCCCTTTGGACATATTGTGTACATTCCGTTAACAGCATATATTGTTATACAAGATGAATTTTTCTATCTCAATATTCATAGGTGAATATGAATAATATCCCATTGGGAAGGATATCCTCAATAGAAGTAATAAAATTACCCGTGTGAACATGAGGATGAGATTCTCTACCTTTATAATGAGATTGAGTTTGTATTTAACTATCATTATTGGGTAATCATCAAATATATATGGAGTTGTTTTTTCAAACATATATTGAGATTATATGTGACATGGATCATTCAATGGAGTCATAATATCACCCACAATTCTGGGATAAGGATAATATAACACCATTAAAAGGAATTCTTCATGATCTACTTCAGACATCGAGATAAGAGTCCTTATATAATGATTTTTATAAGCTATATGTTGATATTGTACATTACGAATTCAGTATATAAAAAGATAATTTATCAGATTAAACCTTTGATTCCCCTCTCAGTTGTTGTTTTGTGTCGACTCATTATCTATTGATTCATTACATTTTATTGATTTCACTGTGTCATATTCTATATTTATTTACACTCCCATTGATGGCTATTTCATGAACACATAATTTATTATGAATAATATAGTATTTCAAATGGGATCATTGATGAAAAATTGTATTTGGGGATTATTGGAAAATGGTGGATATGGTTGTAGGAGTATTGAATTAGTGGTTTTTTCCTATAATTATATTGGTTCATATTCATATTAGTTTCGCCATACATTCCAGTTTTGATCGCTAATTTCTATCTATTTAAATTATCAATGTTTATTAATAATTGGTTGTGGGATAATATTGGTTTTTTATTTCATTATTATTAGATATGTTAGTGCTGCAGGTCTTTCAACCAGTAAATAGTTGGGAATCTCTTATATGACAGTGAATGGGCCATAAATATATTTCTGACTTTAAAACCCTTCTTTGGTTGGGATGCATATGATGGGGCACAAGGTAACTTCATCAATTCATGCTTTAGAGGCACTGATAATCGGGGGTGAAATAAAAGCTCGGGTAGTCTTTATAATTGTAGGGTGTTGGACAATTTGGATGGCAAGGAATGATTTTCGTAAAAATAAATTCTCTGGAAGTCAGGTTGGTATTATTTTCAAAATGAAGAACTCTTTTTGGACCTAGTCAGGTTATTACCTGATTTCCTTTCTGTGCCATCGATGAGCTCCATCGCCTCCAATAGTTTCTCCGATCAACTGGTCATCACCTCTGGGCAGGGACGGTATGTTTGCAGGAGGCCTCTAAGCTAGGGATTAAAACATAACACATTTGGATCGATGATCATGGGGGAGATGCGTGGTGTGGGGGTGTCGTGAGAAACCCAGTGAGATATGTGACTGCTACTTTCACTGGTACGCTACGGAGAGGCGAATCACTACTGGAAGAGACACAAGCCATGGCTGCATGTCTGGAAATGTGTTCTCAGAGGAGGATCTTTCTGTCAGCGGTGGATTCTGACTCCATGATTTTCTGAAATGCGTTGATGCGCAAAGGCAAGGTTCCTTGGACTATTTGTTAAACTGTTAAGAGATGAAAAATTCTAATCGGGGCTCACATGGAGGCCTCTCACACCTGGCAGGAGGGAAATATGATGGCTAATTTTTTGGCCTTTCTAGAAACTCATGAATGCAGTATGTTTTCTTTCTCTAATTTGGGGTCGTTTCATAGTGATGGGAAAAAGTTTGTTGTCAATGATGCTCTGGGATTGCAGTATATTAGACCACCATGATGATATTTTTTGGTTTGTGTTTTAAACAATAAAAACGATAATTTTCAATCAATATGATTAATTTATTAATTATTATACTGGGTATAAGGGTTCATGTGTTTCTATGAGAGAGAAAACAAAATAAACTAAAACATCTCATATTTCTAATGTGTTTAATCATTGATAGTAAGACACCCCATGCCTATTATTTGTGGCCTTTTGGTTCATATTCTGACATAAATCTAGCTTGTCTTGGTCCCCAGTAGTCTATTATGTGATAGTTTATTATCATTTCAGTTTTTATAAGGTGTTATTGGGTGATATACTAGTTGAAGGGTTCATTTTGGAATTTGGAGAAGTGGTGTTTAACAATCTCATGATCATCTCAGAATCATGGGGACAAATTTATTTTATAGTTTCTAACTTATCAACTAACTAATATTCCAATAACATTGTTTTCAATTTTTAAAATCATATCTTTATTTGTGGGGTAAAAAAATGTTACATAAATCATACAAAATCATGTTTTGGATTGAATTCCCATATTTAGTTATCTCTCTAGACATGTGCTTTTTGAGTTTTTATTCTTTTAAATATTTATAGATAATAATATATTGAATAAAAATTATGATTCCATAATTCATCGAAATGAAGGTCATCTAAGTGAGGATCCCTTCCTATTGGGTCAGGTTATGATGTCATTCCATCCCTGTAACAATGAGTGACCCTTCCATCCATCGAGAAGTGAGTGGCCTTTCATAAAAAATATTTTTTAATTTATACATGGTTATAAAGACTATATCATTCAAGTAAATCTAAAGGATAAAACACATATCCTAATTTTTTTTGTCATTTTTAGAGTAATAGTCTACATAAATTTTACTATGATTAGACACAATGAAAGAATTGTACTGGTTAAATTCCATAGTCTATGAATTTCAACTCATGTGGACCCCTCTATACCATATATGGGTTGTCTTGGTGAGTATTATTCATAACATTACATTGGGATTATGGATATTGATGGAGAAGACCCATAATTGTGTGACTATTTTATGGGTTGAGTTCAAACACTTTATTGTGAAGTGTTCAGTCTTTACAACTCATAATCATTTTACATTGATGATATTCACAATATTAACGATAATATCATGTTGGTGGAATAATATGAATAGTGTTTTATTTACCTCATATGATATTTCACGGCCATTTAATGTGATGAAAAATTTCAGATGAGGATTTTTGACCTTGATATTTATTGGGATATTTAATCTAGAACTTTTCCCCATTGTATCCCCACCATTGTTGGGCTGATGGAGCATTCTGTGATGGTCTATTTTTTTAATAATGGAAGAAATGTCCCAATAGTGATCATATTAGTATCCTTGTAGTATAATATTTAGTAGTTAAAAAATTTAATTTACATACTTAGACCTGACAGAAAATGATTCATCATTCCAAATATCAGACTAGAGGGAATGTAGCTCAGGGTTACTAGAGAGGTTCAATACATCCGAGTGATATGTGATTACATTTTTTAGGTTTATATAATATCAATTATTATTTCTTGACAAACTTTGTGTTTGTAAGCCACCATCATTATATATGTATAACATTGAAATAAATTTTATACAATCTATAGCTTTACTGATAAACAACCAAATTCTAAATAAACCCATCATAAAAGATATCTCTAGAAACATAGACATCAGGTTATTAAGAAAAAAAATTATTTTATTTTCGATGAAATTTATTTCACTACACGATATTTATTATATTATTAAGAAAATAAATTATAATAATTTGAACATTATAATTAATTTTATTTTGATTTTATGAATAATATTATAAATATTTGTAATATAAAAATATTCAATGATGATAACAATATTTAATATAAAAAATAGTTATGTTTCATTGAAATGATTCTCTGTGTCCAATGATTTATTACAATTATTTCAAAAATGAATAATTATTTATTAATGGTGTTAATAAACATTTTAAATTATATATTAAATTATATAATATAATAATCATATAAATTTTTTCACTAGTCATGAATTTCTAATAATTTTTTTTAATATAATGCTTTTTCTTAAAAACGGTGTTTCATTTCATTAATCATGGTTATTATAATATTTAAACATACAACTTAGAGAATTTAAATTTGATGGAATAGACTTTTAATTATAATTTCAAGAAAAAAAATTAAATGAGAATAATATATTTTTTCAAATGGCTTGAAAAATATAAGAATTTATCAGTACGACAAAGGTTTAAATTGGATTACCTTTGATTGAAACCGATAGATATGGGTTTGAATTCCACAAAACATAACTTTATATGTTTTTTGAAATATTTAGATGGTATAATATCTTAAATTATAATGTTTTACCAATTGGACACATTATTATTGTGCATGGAAGCTAATTTCTATAATGACATCTGGATTTTGATCTATATACTCTTTCTCAAATATAATATATATCCACCCCTCATCCCATATTCTTGAATATTGTGCCTTATAACTAAGGAAATTAAAAACATCACACCTTGCTATATTCTTATCTATCATCCACGATCCCTAGGTATTCTATTATGTCCAATCATTAAATGTATAAAGTGTATCCCAAAGGAGGTCTCTCAAAGAAGCAGTATACATATTAACTAATCTCATTTAGTTTTATTTCTTCTTCCATATTATTTAAACCAACTATATATAACATAAAATGATTAATCTAATATTATCAATATACTGACATTTAATTATTATATTAGAAAAACCATTTTCCCCTTTTTTCTATTAAATATGAAATGAATGTATCACTCGTGTGTTTGTGTATACTATCACCTCTACATAAAACTATGAATCATTTCCAATCATTACCTTATGTGTATGTATATAATTGGGGATTTAATAAATATATATAATGTATGTGATATAATTATTCTCTATAAATGATAAAATATTATTCTCATTAATTATACTCATTCCATTATATAATGAAAACAACATTCATGCGTATGTATGGGCTACCATCTCCATTAATGGTGTCATTAATTTTTCGACATTTATATTTTATTATATTATATATATATATATGTTATTTATATCATTTTCAAAATAAAATATATCGTTCAACCATGATCTATTTAAAAGGAATGGAACTCTTGAATTAAAAGTTGTATACAAATGTAATTGTCAATACATAGAGATAACATATTTAATATTGAAATATTTGAAAATGGATTAAGAAATGATATATATAAAATATATGGTATTATAGGTATGAATATGATATTATTATATATGTAAAATAAATTTTATTTTAGTATATATGAGGTTTTATCTATTATAATTGATGTTGGATATGAGGTAAGAGTTTATCAAATGTAATTGTCATCTTGGGGATGTACGATGTGTTATAAAACATTCCTAATTTATAAGGTGTTCCATGTTCCCTTTTCAAATAATATAATTTTTATAAAATATTATTTTATTTTATTTTTATTTTTATATGAAGATATGTATCTCATGGGACTTAGGAATCAAATGATAAAAATATAGTTATGGGCTTTCATAACAATCTCATTATTTTTGGAATTTTTTATTATTAAATTTATGGCGATGAAATTATATTATCCATATCATAATAATATTATTTATATTAGTATGAAATCAATATTTTTATGTATATCATGTTTTTCAATCATTGTATTCAACATATATAGATAATATTCTAAAATAATTTTTTTAAAATAAACATTTTTCTCGTTGTAGAATAATAGTTTTCATCAAAGAAAATATTTTCATTAAAATGATTTAAATAATGTGTATATTAATATACAATGATTTTATAATAATATTATAAAAATTATACTATGTATACCATTGTTAAATTTTTTCATTTAACAATGAGTCACTTTTTAACATAGTTGCAAAAAATAATCTTTTCCATACATTTCTCAGAAATATTATGTTTCGAAGCATCATTAATACTTGTTTTAATTAATGAATAATTAATATTTTTCCTTATTTTTTTTAATTTATTTGCCTTTCATCAATATTCATTGAATAATACAATTTTAAATAAGTTATTTAAAAAATGGAATTTTATTTTCCTTAATATTGATTCAATGTTCTTTTGACATAATTTCTTATTAAAGAAAACCACATATGATGTTACATATGATTCAATAGGGATATGATCATATGAAAAAATATATAATATTTTAGAATAATTTTAATAACTGTGATATTAGAATATTTATTTTACCCATTTTATTATCAATGGGTTATACTACAATACGATGATAGATATTATCATGATAATGTGGAAAAAATGTAAATGAATTATGATTCTTTGTTGGTTAGGTTCATTATATCCCTCCAATTAAATAGTTATCATAAAATTAATTATAAGATTAAAGGTTTCAATTGATGTTATCCCAAGACTAAAATGAGGGAATACAAGCGGTTACCCCACGAATGAAACGAGGGTATATAAGAGGTTATTTCAGTCCCAATGTAGCTACATGGATGGATATACCATGGTTAATAGGCGATGAATCTAATCATCAATAGCCTTGACATATTATTATGATGATTATTTTCATTCCAAACTATGTGGAATTATTTTATCATATGCCATTTTGTAAATAATAGGCTCTTATGAAACATGTTATTTTACACTTTTATGTTACATGTATTCTGATATTCCAAACATTATTCAATGACTCGGGATTATGTTCTATGAATTATTGACTATGGAAATCAAATTTCAAAATCATGTTTTTATCCTTTTATATCCTTTTTATTCAGGAACTCTAATTTATTTCTTCATTCCCTATAAATAGAATGAATAATACTTCTCTATTTTTAATCATTTTCCCTTGCGTATATACAATTATTAAAAAGTGACACATTTAAGAAGTGTTTAAATGTTAAAATAATTGTGGGAGATGATATTTTTTTTATTTAATCATTTTTATATATATCATTGTTTTGAAATAAATAAATGAATTCTGGTTCTAGACTAAATTATAATGATATGTATGTAAAATTTATTTATCAAGAAGAAATATTTATTTATGTAATATTTGATTCACTTCAGTTTCAATCGGATAAGGTATCATTAGTTTTTGAAACTATGATGAGGAAAATATTGTGATAACCCTCAGGATGATCATTTATATAAGCGAATATATAAGATACAAATTCATAGAGTGAAATCTTATTTTCGTTTTCAATATATCTTAAACCGATGTCTTGATAATTAGTTTATAGATCCTTTAATATTGGACATTTCAGGTGTGTTTGAAGTATTTTGAATTCCCATGGGGCTCTGCATAGTTGGAATGTTGTTAGGGAAACATGTATAGTTTCCCCTAAAACCCATGCACCTCATTTTTATCAACATAAATCAGTGAATAGTTTGACCAAAATTTACAAACAATACCCCACCTACAAATATGAAATAATGAATATAATTATATGAACAATTGGTGCATGTAATGTCTCATGGTGTGTGCCAACTATGTAATAGTTTCGCTAGATTCAAAAGATTCCACATGGGTGGAACGTAGTTTTTCTATAACATGGGGATTACGAAGAGAAACCATGCAGCCCTATTTTCATTTATATAGTATCTTGTTCATGGTTTCCCCATGGATTGTATAACAATATACCCTAACCATGCAACATGTATTTCTAGAAATAAAAATATTTTATCAAAACCGAATTAATTAATAGGAACCCTTTTAATATCTTAATATACCTAATTCTAGTATTAAATTTTTTATTAATTATTAAAGGTTTATTCTTTTTAATCCAAGAGTATGTTTAATGAAATTCAAAATCATTTGGAAGTCTATATTAACTATTAATACTTCATTCATGGTTGATCATCCTTGATTTATTATTATTACCTTTTTTGGAATGTTACATCCAATTTTTTTGGGATGGATCCGTGTTACATAAGGTTAAATGTGATGTCTTTGGTTTAGATATATTAATGTAAATGAGATCTAAGACAAGATATATTATATCCTAGTTATTTTCCCCATTTTTAGTTATTCTAAATTGTATTGAAAGATATGGTTGGGGAAGAATTAATTTAACATTCCGATGGTTGGTGGTCTTAATACTAACTACAATACAATTTAGAATAACTAAAAATGGGGAAAATAACTAGGATATAATATATCTTGTCTTAGATCTCATTTACATTAATATATCTAACTACAATAGTCGTGATAATGTCATTTTGTTTATAGTTGTATCATTTTTTATATGTAATTTAATTTTATTAATCATATGATTATGAATTGAATCCCAAAGAGTTTTTTAGAACATTACATGATCCTGATGGATCCGTTATATAATATGAGAATGTACATGTTGGAAACACATCGGGTGTCCCAATATTCCCTGAATTTGTAAATATTTAATGAATGAATGGTTATTTATAATGATTTTTCAATTAACTCAATTGTGAGTTTGTTTTTATTTTTTCTCGTATATAGGTTGATTACATAACATGAAATGGTTATTTATATATAAAATTATTCATGGTAATTAGGTTAAATAGTTAAAAAGATGAAATTATGATAATTAATAAGAATGATAAATAAAATTGAACACTATATTTAAAATGATTGATAAATGGATTTTGAATCACCGAGCTTGATATATATATATATATATATATATATTAAAATGTTGAGTTGATTGTGTTGGTATGACTATCCACATATATGGTTGGAAAAATAGAGGCTATAGGACTTATAAACATGCATGTGAATTGATGATTGAAGAATTTTCAATGTACCTAATATTTTGGGTCATTAATGAGTCTTTATGATCCCATGATATTAGTTCTTGACAGACACTACAAGAACCTATTAAAATGATACTGGTGTAACACCGCATGTATACGTGAAATTGGAACATGAACTAACAATTCAAGGTACAAAAAATTAATGTCAATTAATATTAATATTTAATTACCAATGATAGAATAAATCTTCAAATCCTTATGGTTTTTGGTTTATACATTGGTATAATCCAAAGTAAGTATGATTCTATTGGGTGTCACATCAAACCCAGAGGCCAGTGTGGTTATCCAATGAATAATTAATGTGAATCCAACACAATTTCATTCATCTTTTATATTTCTGAAAATAAAATTACATTAAGTAATTAAAAATGATATTTATTTAGGCATTGCTGATTACGGATGGTAAGTGGTAATCCGAACCTACTTGGGTTGCTAATTGGTACCAAAAAAAAAGTTTCCATGAAATCATATAAGAAACAACACTAACATAGATTGATATTTTATGATTCCAAATTTTGAATGGATGAGGGAACCAAACATGAATTAGGACATAATTCAGAGTGTTAATTATTTCTATATTTTTTGTATCAATTTTATAATTTACACATAAATTGAATAAAATATATATTTCATTGTCTTATAGACATTTTCCCCTACATTGGGATTCATCATGTTATGCTTAATATTTATATGATTTGCCGATTTTTATTATTGGTATATTTATATTTATATCTATTATTTTATTTCATTATATATA
The DNA here is from genome assembly GCA_963277665.1 of Viscum album. NCBI lineage: Eukaryota > Viridiplantae > Streptophyta > Magnoliopsida > Santalales > Viscaceae > Viscum > Viscum album. The sequence continues at coordinate 338,741,067 of OY728143.1, read as the reverse complement.
CCGTATAGTCTCACCAAGGGGAATATTATAACCTCACTTCATAGTAGTAGCCTCTGGCACAACGGGAGGTGTTCATAAGGCCACATAATGAACTGGTTTTGGAAACCAGTGGGTGGATGTCATGTCATGACAAAAGAATTATATATAAATTGATGTTTTATTTTCATTTAATTGTTATTACTATTTGGGAAAGTTATAGAGGATACTAGGATGAGTCAAGCCTTGTTCATGAGATCATATATATATATATATAATGATATGCCATGTGTAGTGAAGAAAACCTTGTTTTAAGGGTTTTATTTTTTTTGATGTTTTTTATAATAGTATGTCATTTCTTCCACATATGATGAACATGTAATGTCATGTTACGGTTTCTTGAGATTTTGTCACCAGATTGATATGTCAATTTTTCTATATATTCATGATTCATTCAATGAACTCATGAATATATGTTACATGAATATTTTTTCATGCATGGAAAAAATGTTATGAGTGGGTTACGAGAAATACAAATGATTTTCTTTATTTGAATAATTTATAATAATATTTTCATAATAATGAGATTAAAATAGTCAAAATATGTCTAACGTGGTAAATTAAAATGGTTGAAAGTTGTTTCTAAAGGGAATAATATAAATGTAAAAATATGATTAGTGGATGCTATTAATTACCTAGGATAGTGAATTTTGAGGGTAATGATTGTACAATGGCTTTGGTCATGGGGAATTAAATGTATGAGAACTTTTTTTGGAGTTATGGGAATATCAATGGTTAATATTTTTTAATAATGTCTTATGTGGCCTATGATAATTGATTGTAATTGTAGACACCTACCCCCACAATAAAGTTTTTTGGTGGGAATAAATGAAAAAAAAATCTTGTAAATGTTCCTCTAGATGTAGGATAGGAGGTGCTGATAGTTTCATGCGAAGGGGAAGAAGGTAAATTCCATTATTACCTCGATCTCATTCTGCAGTTGTCAGAAATATACCTAGGGTTGAATGTGTGAATGATTTTTTATTTAAGGTTGGAGTTCTGATATTATGACATGATATAATTTAGTTAAGATTATAGACATATGATATATTAGTAGTGTATTGACTCTATATAAAAAATCGTAGTTATTTAGAAACTCTTCTAGATAAAAGAGTCCAATTTGTAGAATATATATTTCGAGGACTAGTGAAGAATTGGTGAGATATACATGTACGAGGGTATAGTGTAGAGAACCTAGAATATTTGGAATTTTAAAATATGTTAATAGAGAACTTTTACAAAAAGAATCTAATAATAGAGTGGGCAGTCTAGTTAAGGTAATTAAATCGAGGAAGCATGTTAGTGATTGACTGTAACAGTTATATTATTTGAATGGATTGATTTTTTCTAACCTTAGTATGAGATAAAGTATATGTTCTTTGAAAATTTTATGGGGCATAAATGTTAGATTATATCATAGATTAATATATTATGTTTGAATTTTTTTTTGAAGTAGTGAATATGGAACTCAGATATGAGGGGTTCTTGGAGAAGGCATCTTATTGAGGTTGGGAATTTTCTACTAGAGGACAAATTTCAAGGTGTCTCGTTATGAGAATGTTGACACGATTAGTGGAAAATAACATATCCATTGATTAGGACAAGTTACATAATGTAGTAATTATGTGTTTTTCCATCAGTTGGGTAAGATATGTCACATTCAATGTTATTTTCCCTAACCATCAGTGAAGTATCAATATAATGATAGGATGGGAAACATGTTGTGTTATTATTTAAACCATTGAAATATGTGTAGTGATAGAGGAACTTGGTTGAACCATAGCATTGGAATTGATGATCTTCTTAGTACTAGTCAGGTAGTTACTGTTCAATTTTACAAGTCGGTATGGGAGGGATATGTGGTAAATTATTTAAATACTTCATATATCAATTGAAATGTGAAACAAAATGTACTCAGACAAGAACATAGTAAGAAAGGATAGGTTATATACTTGTATTTCATCTAGTACCATTTGATCACGATGACTATTTATTGACTCTCATGGGTACAATTATTAAATATTATATGATTTTTAGGAAATTATTTTATACAGTATTCCAAAATACTTTTATATCATTTCAACTTGGGAATGGTTTGAGTCAGAATATAGAGATTGTGTCTCTTGTTTGGATGATTAAACCATCATTGGGTGTATGGTCGGAGGAAACATGTCTTTTCATGTGTTATTACCCCAAGGATGGTGAGAATCATTTACATTTGAATCTGTATATACATTATATGTTATATTTTTTCTATATATTGGGTATGAAATAGAATATATCATCCACATAACTCATCAATTATTACCATAGAAGAGTAACTTATAAATATATTATTGGTTACAAATATGTTCATATAAGAGAATGAGATATTAGGGAATCCCCTATAAAGATATTTCTGCCGTAACTATGGGGTCCCACTACACATGATGAATGTATTTTTCTAGATGAGGGGGTGCGATGGATATTATCTTTCAACCCATAGTGGAATGGATTTCGAATATTTTTCATATCACTCATCAATTCTTCCACCTAAGAGGTGTGTTTACTTTACAATTGAGTCAATATTAAGAGCTAAATGAGTTTACATTCCTAAAAATATAATGGAACGAACACGAACTAGTGGAGCTCATGTCTCTTCTAGAACAATTGGTGGATAAGGGATTTATCCTTCTGAGTATGTTAACTGGGGGTTATCCTGCCTTGTTTTTTATTAAGGATGGTGGAATGCTATTTTTTATCCATTATTAATGGAAGATAATTCGGTTGAATGTTATGATCTAATATCATATTTCACATATTGATTATATTTTTTACATGATAAGGGATTCATGAGTGTTCTCCAAGATAGATTTGAGTTTTGGATATCATCATCTATGACAAAACCCATCAGATATACCGTGAACTACTTTTAGGATCATGTATGTTAGGTATTAGTTATTTGGGATTCCCTATGAATGGAATAACACTCTGGATACATTTATGGCCGTAATTAGATGAATATTAAACATGTTCAGAAACATGTTTTCAATTTTTTCATCGATGTTATCATGTTTTTCTGTATGATTCATTATGATAATGGAAAAACCATGAAATTTTCATGTGTACACTGAGAGAGAACAGACCATAATCGAATATATATAACTTTACTTTTTGTATATAAAACGTATATTTCATAGGTAACAACATCAATGAGGATTTATTTTTTTAGCACAAAGATTATTCTGGTTGTTAATTCCATGAACCAGCCCAATAATGTTTTATATATAAGAAGATTTTAGGTTTTTATGGATATTATAGAAGTTTTTCAAAACTAATTTCATTGATAGAAGAAGCTTTTTATTTTTGGATCAAGAATTGTATCATGTTATAATGATATATAACATGTAAAACTTCATTATAAGAGTTAATTAAGTGGTTGAACACTACATCAATTTTGATACAAACCTCATTGAGTAAGGATTATTGATTTTATTACGAATTATGGAATACACATGGGATTGTTTTGATACAGAGTGATCAAATCAAGGAATACAGTCCACTATTTTTTATGTCACATGAATGGAATTACTCTACGCACAATCATTATTTTGAAATGATGGTTTATTTCATAATGTGATTGTGGAATTACCAATTGGGAAAATGGTTATTGTTCATACTAAATAATAATGTTTAAATTAATTATTTTAAAAAAATATTTTATTATCCCACATAATAGATCGATAGAGTATACTTTTTCCTTTAACATTTAGATATCCAATACTATTGGGAATGGGTAATGTGGTGGGGAATTTTTAATTTGAAATATATATACTCTAGAAGTACAATTATCTTGTAATAAGGGAAATACTGTTAGATTATTGGCAAAGATACTCAATAATGTCCACTTGTAGTGGGAAATAATGACAGTTATGTAATTATTCCTTGGTTACACACTTCATATTTGGATTAAGTAATTGTTGTATGAGTATATGAAGTGTTTTTCCATGATGAGATGTATAAAAGGGGGAGTAACCTTTAAATTGGTTTTTTGATGTTGAATATATCATCTATGTTCTTGGCCATGTTTCTAGGCCTACATGTATGAATGATGAGTTGATTCACTAGTTTTACTCATTAATGTTTTTAGTTTACCCTAGTTTAACAAAGATGAATCATGATATTTATATATTGAATTTTTTGTTGGAAATAAAAAAATAGATTACAGGTTTTTTGATATGTGGCTACTCCTATCAAATAGTGATAGTAGAGTATTTGTTACATTATGGGAATCAATATAATTTTCCCCTTATTTAGTGAAATGAGATTATGTCACCATGTAATTTTATTATGTATTTTGAGGATCCCTCGGAATAATGACACAATATGTGTGATTGTTTACTAATTTATGAAGGTATCCAATTTATTACCAATATTTTTAGATTTTCATCATTGATCAATTGGGTGATATATTTGTTTGTGATATAGTGTGTTTACAAAGGGTTTCAAGGATTATTTTTTTAGATCATGACCCTCTATTAACATCTCAATTATGTAAATGTTTTTAATATGATCTAAGAAATACAGTGTTTTTTAGGATATCCTTTCTCCCATAGATACACATGAAATAAAAACATACTTTTAATGTGGTAGAGTACATGCTATGTGAATGCAACTAAAAATTTCTATGATATTGGTAAAATAACATAGAATTTGTTCGTTTCTACAATAAAAACACATATAAGAAAAATATTTAGATGGAACCATTACAAGATCCTTATGTTTTAATATACTGGTCACCATTATATTGGATGATGGATGGTGATTCATAATAATTTTGAATAAGTCTCATGCCCGAGACATTGGAAAAGGTTTTGTTGATTCAAAAACATTTATTTATATCATAGAATAGATAAATGTATTATCTTGGTCGATGATGCCAACCTCATGAGTTCATATTCTCTGATCATGTTTTCCTTTTGGTGTCATCAGGATTCGATCACTTTTAGATTCTGAAAACGGGAATATTGTCACTAATGTTTATCTAAATGTTTTAGATATTGTAGAGAACCATATGTGAGTATATTGATTGGATATTCCACTAAGTTCTAGTAATATTAATTTTATTTTTCATTTTTCAGTACATCAGTAGTATTAGAACAACACTTCTCATATGATCAAAATTCATAACCTTGAACATGAGACATCTGATTCCTTTTTGAAGAATCCAATTCATGTTGTAGATCATAGTGACAATGTTGTATAGGTAAATATCATGAAATTAGAATGATTACTATTGAAATAGGTAATTTTATAGATTGAAGCGTGTTAATGGAATGAAAATATATATGCCCAGTATCCCTATGATTTTACCTAGAAAGTGTATTGATTCATAGTGTAACATCTCGATGGGGATATTTTTTAAGGTGTAGAGATTATATCATCATTACCATTATAGTGAAATATAATAATAATTTTAATCTATTCATATACATAATTTTAGCATACATTATATTATACATTACATGGGCCACTATGAATGAATTTGTAGAATTTTGGAAGCATATAAGGTTGTGAATGGTTATCACGCGATTATGTAAAACCATGTAGTATTCCTCAAAAAACCAGACACCAACATTTTTTCCACTAGAAGGGGGTGGAGGTGTTTACTAGACCATATGACCCCCATATTCTTGTAATAATAAAGAAAGGTAATAGATTAGTTAGGACATGGTTTATCAAACCATTCAATCCGAATCACCGAGTTGTTTCCTATGAGGGAATATCATATATCTACTGGAATTTTTTTTAAAGATAGTATTATTTATAGGATAAAACACCCAATAATACTGTCATTAAGATAATATCATATGAATGCGGAGATATAGTTTGACTTACCATGTTCCATAATAAAGCAACATATTGTTTTAGATCTAAAAATAATAGGTCTATTCTGAATTAGTTAATAGGACCCCTTTTAATTGATTAGTATTTCTGAATATCAACTTTATTTTTCTCCAATGGTTTTAAATTATATTCTCATAAACTCTAACATATGTTTAATTTGAATCAATGCTTGTTATAGATCCATATTTATGGATATGACACTATTATGAGTCATTATTTTTTGAAGGGAAATGGATAAGTCTATATTCATTAATGATCATATTTTTGGTGGTATACATGATAATGGACATATTATTTGTAATATCATCTATTTTTTGCTATAACATTTCAGTTCCTTACACAAAAATTTTGTTTACATTTGAAAAATGAATTAATCCCCAATAATTTAGTGAGACCCTTATCGGATCCCAAATGATCTATTAGAGATTACTAGACTACACATGATATAAAACCTTGGGGTGTTCCAATTTTATATGAAATTGTAAATATGGAATGACATGGTGGAATTGTAGAGATTTTGAAATTAATCTATTTATGAATGTGTTATGATGTAAACATGTATAAATATTTTATTTATTAAATTAGAATGGTTAAAAATTAATCACATTATTCATGGTAATTTGGTTAAAAAATAAATGGATGTTGTTTGGTTTATACTAATTAGAGATAAATGAAATGATACAACATTTTCAAAATTTTTTATAAATGTGAAATAAATATTGAATATTGATATGAATTTGAGAACAATGTGATGACATTGTGAACTATTTATCAACATTAATAGGAGGCTGGACTATTGCTTTATGCCCTAGTGCATGCATCTGAATGTTTTCTAGAATTAATCTCTATGCACATTAGATTATTGTTCATGAATGATGATGTAATTATCAATTTTTTCAGTGCTGGAAAAATTATTCATGTACCTGAAAATATTTTGTTTGAATAACACTATAATAATAAATTTTATTGGACCCTAGATTAATGCTTAATAGTACAAAAATGAAATTGGAGTTAATTTTAATAGTGAAATACCATTTCAAAATTAAGTTGTAACCTCAATAAGGTATATTGTTTAAACTCTAGAACTTAACGAATATGGTGGGATTGTCTTTTTTTTCACTATTGTCCCAATGTCCAATGTGGTATATTGTAATATTAAATGTGAAACATGTCTTTATTTTCCATTTTTTATTTAATTAATTATTGAATGTAGTCAAATTTTAAATAGGGGATATTTATTTTGATACAATTTCTAAGGGCATATTAAGGTTTTCTCACACACATATATGGTGTCCTATTAGTATAAAAACATAGTTCATGTTTTCAAGATAAGATTATATAAATATACCTATGTTAAGTGTTTGAGTTGTGAATATAGACGGAATAATGTCGAGGGAACACGACATGATGTGGATACCCACATTAGAGTTTTAGGTTGGAATTTATTTTGGATTTTCATTTGATACATGACACTGATATGGAATGATATATCATTATTTATAGATACTTTTTCCCTATATCTAGATTAACAAAAAAACTTTTTGTCATTATGGGTTAACATTAATTATTATTGATTATGATAGTTTTTTAATTTTTTATATTTTTTTATAAAGAAGGAATAATCTACCCATGTGATTTATTAGACTCCCGATTATAGTCAAAAACATATTTTTTATGTGGTGGAATTCCAATATTCATGTAACAAACTAACTCGGGGCACCGATATGGGGAACCCAGGATAAGACACTATAGAAAATAAATTTTATGTTAATGAAATTAATTTCTTAATGAATGAAAAAGAATCAATTTCTAGTTTTGATATAGTTGATGTAGTTGTGAAATAGATGCAAATATGTATAACAATAATTACTAATATTGATTGGGTATTAACATGATCATCACTAGTGCATGATTATTGGCACTAAGGATGCACACCATGATAGACACTCTTAAGGGAAATACATGGGCTAATTTTAATTTAATTTTTGAACTAATATATAGTATTTAAATAAATCGTTACTCCAAATAAACTAATTTAAAAATATTGTATAATGTACTAAAATGATGATTTCATGATTTAGAAATAAAATAAATGATTTTTATGATAACCTTGATAATAAAGACTATTAATTTTTAAAATAATTTAAATTTTGGTCTTAGATAGTGGATGGAAATATGTGAAATAATTTTAGTTGTTAATGTGATGATTAAATCAGTAATTTTATCACTAAAAAAATAAATGTTATGGGAGCTTGAATATTACAATTCATGGATATACTAATAAAAAATCTCATTATATAAATATGGAATTAATAAATAATAATAAATAAAGTGTAAAGAATTTTCTTATTTCATTCATGAAGTTATATCAACATTATTTTAGTCAGTATTTTAATCCAACAATTATTAAAAAAATTATTAGTTTGGATGAATTGATAATTTACATTCTCCATTCATCATGGAAAAAAATTTATTTCTATTGTTTATCATTTGGGTGGAAAAGTAGATAAATAAGGATTGTTTCCAAGAAGATGTGGGAATACAAACAAGATGAATCTATTTATTGGGATGTGTTTGTGTAGTAATTTTTCAATAAATAAATTCACAATATTTTTAAAAAAATTGAATAAAAAATAATATAAGAAAAATAAAATTATTGATGTTTTAATGTGTTAATATAAGAAATATTTGACTGGATATTATATGTACACATATATTATTATTATTGTGTATTATTGTAATACTAATCTATTTTTTAGAGGTAGAAAACCTCGACTCAAATGTATGTTCTCTATTAGAGACATCAGTATATATAGTGTAATATATTGATTTGATCTTAATAAATAAAAGGAAATTAGGAAAACCCATCAATCACATATTTTTAATAAGAATTTAATTATGGAATTTAATTTAACTTCTAACAATAAAAATCATTGAGTGAAGAACAAATGTCATCCATTATGCATGTAACTTTTAATGAATCATGGAATAGTGGTCTTAATATGATTATAAAATTATTTAATTGTGTAATAAAAGTACATTGAGAAATTGAATTTCAATGATATAGGAAGAAGCATTCTAGTAATGCGAATGTATAAAATTACCAATTGAATTTGACACCCACCCACTAGAGTTTCCAATGTATGCATTATGTGAATTATAATAACTAGTGTTTGAATATAATGGTTAATTATGATGGTCAATGCCAAAAAAAACTATTAATCCTATAGTCAGAATGAAATTAAATAGGATCACAATTGATAATGCAGGGTATCATAATTAAGTGGTGGAAGGTAAAAATTATATTCACTCTAGTACAATATATATTGTCTAGCTGTATATCTAATATCTCATTTATATATAAATAGTTTTCCAAGGGTATCACATTTCCACATAAACATTATATATTTATTTCATACTTAAATATCTTAATTGTATGATTTTCATAAATCAATTTGATGACACTTTACAAATGGATTTATATGGGAATTTTCTTTTTAATATTATCATTATACTCCAACTACTTATGTTTTATTCCATTTTTATAATGGGATAGATTTATTTATGTAAATATAATTTTTTATGATGTTATTTCCATTTAGATATTACAAAAGAATATATGATCACATATAAGAGTTCGGATAAATATGATCATTTTTGTGAAATTACATCCAATATGTGTGTTTCCATTCCAATAAAAATATGGATATTTATTTACAGATGAATGGAAATAAACACAATGTCAATGATATGATTTATGTATTGGAGATTCTATGTTTTTTAGGAGACCTTTTTATTCTTCCCTTAATTTGGGATGTTTATTTTTCATTGGAACAGATACATGGTGAAACAACCATTTTAAAGACTCTATTTAGAAGGGAACTGATTGAGTTATTAGAAATATAAAAGCTACTCCAAGTGACTCTTAATAAGTGGTTAATTACCTAATTTTTTTATACATGGGGTGACCCTATTAGGTTTTCTACTATAATAATGAATAAATTTAATTATACAATAATTACCAGGATCATAATAGTATATAAATCATGTATTTGTTTCTTTTATCTATATTGATATTTATTTTGATAATATTTAATGATGTGAATGTGTTTTTAATAGAGATCATAAATATGGATATTAGAAATTGATCTTCACATGTGAATAAATACCCAAGAAAAATTTTCATATGTGGTACATACATTATGGTTTTATTGTGATTTCATTTGGCCTTACTAATTCCTCCACCATCGACATGGTGTTTGTGAATAGTGTCTTTAAAAAAATTCATATGTTTTTGATAGTATTATTTGATTATATTAATATATAATCAGATGTTATAGAAGTTAATAAACACATCTTGGTGATTACACATAATACCCAAAGTATGTAAAAAAAATTTTAAAATTCTTACAACTATGAATTATTATAATATAATATCTCATTTTTTGTTTATATAATCTTATGGAAGTGTATATTAGTATATGATTAATGGATATATGTTATTGGTAATTAGTCAAGACTAACCACTATGATAAATTCTTATAGTTTTCAAAAAATTATTGGATATTATCAACTATTTTATAATAATTTAGCAGGGATTTCCACTCGCCATGTTATCTCTAAAGTGGGACAAATTCCTTTTTCTCGATAAGTGCATTGAAAATTTCCATGAATTAAATAGAATGTTGGACTGTGTAACTATATTCACAATTAATTTCTATAGAGAGGGGTTTTATATAAACATTTATGAATCAAAAATGGTAGGGGATAATGTGTCATGAATAATGTCATAGTGATATATTGTGGCAGATGAAAATTGTTTGTTCGCGAAAAAAATAACCAGACAAAATATTTTGAATCATAAGCATTAATCATTTCATTAATGATATTATGGAATTATATTAATGGATAAATGTGTGATAAATATACCATTAATAATATTTAAAGGAAAACAGTTACCTCTAAATAGTTACATATGTGAAATAGTATATCATTGTAGTGAGTAATTATTATGAATACTCAATACATTACCCACCATAGAAAGCGATCAAGGTGGGAGATTCTTTGATTCTAAAGGATAATGATAAATTATTTATAATGAGGATAAAAATGAATCCAATAATTATGTAATAAAAAATTAGGGCACATGAATTCGTATAATAAGGAGATATGTAATATATTGGACAAATGAGTGTCCAATAATATATCCATGTGAATAATAAATATGTGAAGAAGTAATATGTTCATATATAAAAGAAGTTAATAAAGGATTCTAATTTCAACCTTGATTATGATCAAATGATTTGTTTATGAACCCATTATGATTCACATAAATGCCAAACATGCTGAAGAGATATTCTAAGACTATCATTTCTCATCACGGTATATTTATTATTAGAGTTATAAGATGTATAGAAATTAGATTGAGTAATTATAGTTGGAAATGTGTAAAGTGATATTACTGACCCTGTAACTCAATAAATTAAATGTCGATATGTTATGGTTATGGTATGGTGGTCTAATGAGATGTTACTACCATTACATATAGCAAAATAAAATTGTAATACATTGAGTGTATTAAATTATCCAACTCTGCAAAAAATCTAAAGGAACTACTTCTATTTAGGTTATTACCTTTCAATATAAAAATTCATCAAATTTCATTACCTTTATTCCATTTTTCCATATTGATTTTATTTTATTAAATAGTAATTATAAAATTGGTAATGTTTCCTAGAGATCTACATTCAATTATATCTAATTGAGATCCAATGTTTACCTCAATTTTATGGTGATGTCTTTACATCAATATAGATATAGGGTTATGTATTAGTATTTCCAATAATCGTTAGACAAATATTTAGTCTAATGGAAGCATTAATAAACTCAAATATATATTGAGAACATATTTTATTAGTCTCAAATCAAGTTGGTATCAACACCTTTCTCTTATTTAATTATTTTTTAATAATATCATTCACTTGAGTATTTTTGTGGATCATAATTGATCCTTATGTGGAAGGAAGTGAAGAACTATATCAGGATGGGATGAAGGTAATGAGATAAAAATATTTAAGGAATAAAATGTAGAATAAATTGTAGATAATGTTAGAGTTACTCATAAACACATCTTGGATTCTTAGATCAAATAGATGAGTAATGTGGGAAATCACCAGTGTGACCAGGATTTTGAACTCGGTGAGAAGGTATTACTTTAAAATTTATTATGGAAAACATTACTGAGTTTAGTAAATTTTGGATAGATTATCCCATGATATATAATCCCTTATGATATTATTTATTGAGTAGGGATTGTGCCTTACCATTGGACACATATGATGAACCTCCTTCAAAATTACAAAATCTACCTAATATCTCAATTAATGATGTGTGTAAATGATCATTCACATATAAGAATCTTCGATGCATTAGTTATGGATAATAGTCAATATATTGTGAGTACCCAGTATAAATTATTTTTATTAGACGTAAATTTCTATAGAAAAATATTACACACTTGGTAATAGTTCTATAGGGGATCCAAAAATTCAATCAAGCTACAAGGTTACCAGAGGATGTGATGAAGTAGTGATATTGTTATTTTTTTATATCTATATAATGTAATATATATGGTGATATTGACTTTAGGGGGATAATGAAAAAATAAACTATTTTTTGTACTCCTTCAAAAAAAATTCAATTATTTGATAACAACATTTACATGATTACCAATTCTAAATGAACACTTTTTATAGTATTCATTTTTAATATATCCATTATATATGTGTAAATGAATTTGATTCAACAAATTATAAATAATATATAGAATTATTTTCCAAAATTAAATTTTAATGATTAATTACTATGAAAAAATCATCACTATTTAATAAAATAATTTATTAAATGAAAGATAATTTTTTTAGAATACATGATTTTTTAATCATGTTATATAGAAATATATAAAAAAGAACAATTTCCCCGATTAAATATTTATTTAAATTATTTTAATTAAATTTATCTATAATTCTCCATAAATTACTCTTATTAATGTTAGAAGTGAAGATAAAATAAGTTAATCATATAATGAGATATTATTCATACAACATTATCGTTGTCTGTAATATGTTTTTATAATAGAAAATTATAAATGTCAATTATAATTAATATTTTAAATGAAATATATATATTGTAAAATTAATAAAATAAATTTATATTTATTACATATTTCATAATATGAATATTATGAATTTTAATTCAATTTTATAATGAATTTTTTCTTAAAATGGGTTTCTATTGTGTTTCATAATCATATTTTAAAATTAAATGTTTTAATCTATAAAAAATGAATTTCATAAAATGGATTATAAATTTTTAATCACTGTGTGAAGTTATATTAATGTACATTAAATCATTTTATTTTAATAATTACTAAAAATAGTAATAATTTTTTACAATAGATAATGGGGAAGCAGTTTTATGTAAATTTATATGTAGCCCCTACAATACATATTACAGGGATCCTTGTATATACATTATTTAAGAGGTTATGAAAATTAAAAAACACTAATACCAGTATTAATAACATGTTATATTGTATATAGTTATCCAAAATCAACTGGTAATCATCAAATACAAATATTTTGAGGCATAAATTGTAAGCCAAAGGAGGTATATCAAAGAATAGGTATAAATCATACCTAGCCTCCACAAATTTCATTTCATCATCCACATATTTGAAACATATGGTATCAATAATAATATAATGAATACAATAGCATGAATATATAAAGTTGTTATATTGATACTGTCACAACAATTTTCCTCCTCTATTCCATTAAATTAGAAATGAAATTATCACTCATGCACATGTTTATACTACAACCTCCACATATCGATATGATTCTCCATCCAGCCAAAAAATAAATTGAAGGATATATTTTGAGGATATTTTTAAATATATCTCACATTTTTCAGATAATTATGACTCATTAATGGAACAATATTATTAATCATTCATTCCTTTTTTTTTTAAAATATTGTAAACAATATTTGGGCGTACAATGAGATTACCATAGAAATGAATGTTTTCATTCATTTTAATGTTTCTAAATTTTATTGATAGTTAAAAATATTTATTTAGTGAATATATATAATATTTATATCACTATTTACATATTTGATATATTGGAACCATTATGAATGAAGATGTTCGAGAACATCAGAATCAATCATTTCCAAAATAATTGAAACAATTATCACTAGGAAACTATAGATTTAACAAAAACATTTATTAATAATTGTGTGTAGTTTTGTTATAATTGGACAATATATGGTATTATATGTATTAATATGGATTAGAGAATATAGTTAAATTAAATTTATATTTTTTATATAAGATGATAGATCACTGAAATTGATTTTTACAATGGATGTAAGGGTTTATCATCTCCAATTGTATTCTTTATTATATATGTTATATTATATTCTTATATCTTTTGTGAGGTGTATATAGTATCACACTAATTTATTTAATTAGGATGATTAATATTTTTAATTTATTTAATGTTTAATTTGAATATATATATACATATATAATTTGACTAATGATTCCAATGTTTCCAAAGTAGTAATCATTTTAAATTACAATCTCATTTTATGAGGATTGATTATCCACAAATATTATATGTTTAAATGACATGTTATATATATATATATCTAATATTTTATTTATTTTACATTCCTATGCAATTTTTTTTAAATTTCACACATTACATTCATTTCCACAGTCTATTTACTAAATAGTTTGAATGAGTTTTTTTTGGAAAAAAATGACATTGTTTTTTTATTATGAATCTTTTTCTTACCTATCAATATCACCATTATATTTTTTTTCAGGAATGTATTAATTATATTGAAATTATTTATAAATGAAATTTTAACCCATTTATGATTTCTATAATATGATTTCCATGAATTATATTATCATTTGAAGAATGATGTGCTTTTTTCTAAAGGTGTGAACAAAATAATGAATTTAATATATAACTCACAAAATAGATTTTCAATTATTAGGGATACTATTTAAATTTTTTGTAATTATTATTTTCAATGGTTTATTTAAAATAATATATTTTCCCATTTATTCAATAAAATTATTGATTTTAATTATGTTATTTCATGTTGAAAATAGTAATTTTCCTTATAAATTGTTTCAGTGATATTTTAAATGAATTAATCATACATAATAACATCTATTATATTGAGTTATAATTATCTAGGTATATGATCATATTAAAACATATTTATTAATTCATTTTAAGGATTATGATAGGGATGAATAAATTTATATGAAACCCTTTTTATTTTCAATAGTTTAACCTATGATAAAATCAAAATGTATTTCATGATCTTGTGAAAACCAACTAAATCGATTATGATTATAGTATTGGTGGATTTAGTATAAAAGTATAATAAATTAGAAAATTATTACTATTTTATGATCTCAAAGGGTAAAAATATATTTTCCTAATCCCCAAAATACGGTACATCATATGATATCCTGAGAATTAAAAGAGGGCACATGTGATGTTATTGGAATCATGATTGTTAATATGGATAAATATAAGAAGTCTAACATGTGATGAATAAAATAGTGGGCATCCAAAGAATAATTTAAATATGATTATTTTTATTCTCTAAATTATTTAATGATTTTATTATATGATCTTTTTCCAATGTATTACTCACATGGAACATGATCATTGATTACATTATGACTAATGAATTACGAATAAAAATTATTATTCTATGACCCATGATTCTAGACTATATGTTGTTAGATAGTGTATTAAAATGTAATTCTCATGTTCCCTTAAAATTATTCTCATGTTTATCTTAATTTCTCATTCATATATACCATGTAAACCTATAAAATGAATTTAATCTCACTATTAAAACTTATTTATTTTGACCTATGATATGAAAAAATAATATGTGTATGATATTTCTATGAAGGGTTCTGGTTTTGAGGAACATAGTGTGAGAAGATTTATATATTTAAGGAATTACATTTCATTATCCATGATTTTAAATAAATTAAAAAACTCTATTATGGTCTGGATCCTAATGATATGTAATGAATATTCCACTATAATGATGTCATATTAATAAATTTAGAATTTGGGTCACTATAGTTGTTATCAGAGAAAAGATTAGTAATTTTTGTAATATTTGACGAGGAATCATGAGTGGAAGCATTAATGTAAACATATGTATAAGTGTACGTCCTATTTTTTGGTAATGTAAATATTATTGGTTTTGTTAGAAAATGCTTTCTTGTATATATAGAATATTGTGGATGTGGCTATGTCTTATATGCACCTAGGTGATATTTCACTTAATTTGGATGATTATTTTTTAACTAGATCTTCACCAGTGTATAGTGTGTGTGCCTAAAAATTTATACCATGATAGAAACACTCATGAGATATTCATGGATTAATAAACATTTTATTTATAAACCAATATTATGGATTTAAATAGATGATGAAAATAGATAAACTGTAATGACTCAGAATATCGCAATGTTTTTTTAAAAATTTATTTTGAAATTTCTGAGACTATGAACAGAGATGGAATGTGATTCTTATGCCTTTTGTGTCTAAACAAGTTCGTGAAAAATGATATGTTTTTAATATATATCATAAAACCTATATGAAATGTGAAATAAATAGCGAATAATTTCCCATATCATAAATTTGAGGTCACAGTTGAGCTTAAAGAGGTAGATCTACCCTAGGCGTAACCAAATAATTTTAATTGAGGGTGATTTGAAGAGAAATTCACTAGGGGAATAACATTAAGTAAAATAATATTTATTTTAAATCTGAATTACTCATAAATGGTAACTCAGATTCGAAATCTGATACCACATTTGAGTTCGTAGGGGGGTGTTTTCCTTAGGCGAGGCATAACATCATCCTGTGTGGGTCGTACACAAAAACTGATTTTTATAAGTTTTAAAGGAGTATAAAGTAAACAAAACAGTTTTATTTTATTTATTTTTTATGTTTTTCATCTACACAACAATGTTGTGGTGGGCCGATAGGGATTCCCATTTTATATCATATATAAAAAAATTTTGTGACGCAACAAGACAACGACGCAGTGATAATGAATCATTTTTTCTTCATTTAATAGCTTGGTATGGATATGAGGCTATATTCACAATCCCGTATAAATTCACTAGAATCTTTAGAGAATGAAAATCATTGGTGATACATCTTGTTGGTCAATATCAAAAGACGGTGAGATGACAGATCTTGATCCATCATGGAATGATAACAGATGATGATGTTCTCTCTTGATCGATCGATCCTAACTATAGGTAGGGATTAATTATATTTTATTACATTCTCATTCATACATTCAAATGAAAAATTTGGAACATCCCATGAATAGTTTTATCCACAATTATATCATTTTTTGGGATTGGTTTATTATATTGCAATGATTTATTTTGGTAGATTCATGTTAGATTTTTTCATCTTCATCATTATTTGTATAACATGGACAATCGTGGATGATACTAATAAGGCCGAGAAACATCCATTTTGGGCTTCCATGGGCTAGAATCTCTACCATTATTCATTCCTCATTCCTCGTGATATACAATTGAAGATGGCAATCTGATATCATTATGGGGTAAGGTGAGGGAAGAATGAGGTTGTATATAGAGGTGGTGAATCTGTCCATTTCAGGTGGAGAGTAACGGGGTGACTGGTGGCAGAGGTGACACCAGCCTAACTGGGAGGTCAGGCCAGGTGGAACCAAAAAGGCATTACACCTGCAGGGCAGAATGCGGTGTCAACCACCAATCTTATAGGTGGGACCACGGTGGCAATACGACCCGTGGTGGCAGAAGTCGTGCATCGGGTGAGGTTTCATGGTGGGTGAGATGGGGTGAGGTCTAGTGGGACTGCGCTAAATGAGGGAACCTGAGGTATAGATCCACGAGTGGTGACTATGATGCAGGCAAAGGTTGTGTCGTCTATAGAGAAGTGGTAGAGGATGCATTGGCTATCATTATTTAATGGAGGCCGCAAAATTTGACAGCTAGTAGTGTGGACCCATAGAAGCAATGAAAATGTGGAAGGTGACATGATTCAATCAAGTTCACATGTTCCATGGAACTCGGTGGCTTTTCTGACCATGTAGCGCATGCGGAAATGTGGCATGCGGGAGAAGGGATAACCCAATCATGTGGGTCGGGTTGGGCTTACAAGGATGCTACAGCGTCCCCGTGTATTGGGTCCAGTGGATCAAAAAACATTAACCTAGTGGGTAGGACTATGTGGCCCAGTGAGACAGGGACTAATTGCATAATTGGATGGGCCGGTTCGGGCCGAACTCAACCAGGACAGGTCAGGTCGGTCCAACTGGGTCAAACTAGGGCAGGTTAGACCCATATACAATTTTGGATATAACATTCAAAGGGATTGTCTTTTTGTCGAGTCGTTTATGTTTTTGGGACCCCTGAGATGATGCTTTTTTTGAGATATCAAGGTGTGTTTTTTGTTCAAACTGGTATAGGTGATATTTTCACTTGGTTCTTTCCTCTAGAGTTCAATTTGGGGTCGTGTCCTCATAACTTAACTACAATCCCCTCTAAGGGAAATGTCCCAAATAGTGTTGTGATATCAATGATTTTGATTGATGCAATAAAATATCACCCTTATTAGTGTTTTTGGGAATTTACATGACCCTTGCATGCATGGAATTAATCCTCAATCTTTGCGTCGTAACAATAGAGTACTTGGTATTCGCCATGGAGAATCCACTACATTACGAGCCGTATAAGTAGGGTTGTCTATATTCTTTAAGATGAATCCCATATATTGTGACCTAATATATATTGGGTTTCATTTATTCTCTTTGAATATTCCTCTATCTATATACCATGACCTTGATAGTTGTATTTCTCATTGGTGGGGACCAAATTTGCATGAACTCATTACGAGAGTCTTCCATGATAGTGAAGCATGAGGAGTAAAATATCTCGGAATGTGTGTGCCTTAAGTAAATTAATATTGAAAATGATTAGTTTTGATATCGAGACATTATGTATTAGAGTGACTGGATGTCTCGGGGAACATTGGGATGTATCGAGATAATGTGTTGTCTCGAATACATTAGGTAGACCTGTTCAACCTTCTCACTATAAGATGGATCAAAGAGTGAGATCTCCTGTAACAAGCATGCTATGAGAAGAACCATATCGCTGGATGTGGATGACACCATGAGTCTTAGAATCATTTATGTGTATACATGGATGATCTTATTATATGTGTTGTATACATATACCTATGTATATATGACTACATCCTCTAAGTGATAATTCCATTGTGCCCTTTTACTTAATATTTTCAGATTTCATACTGCGTATTGTTTTTCTCACACATGCACATGCTTTTCCAGCATGTCTCATGTCTGACGCAGATGATCATTAAATTGATAGAGTCCCTAGTGGACCAGGGCTAGTGGGTTATTTGAGAGACATAACAAATGATGTGTGATTCGTCTGATTTAGACAAATATTATTTAACTACCCTTTAAGTAGGGTTTTTTAAGGAAGTGTTACATTGAATTCTAACATTTTTACATTTCATTTGCATTGGACTTGTATTCTGGACACATTTACATTCAGTTTCTTATTTGTTGTACTCTGTGTTGGTTTCTTATTTTTATTATTATTTTTTACTCAGTGTTTTATTTTTCAACTATTTTTCTTAGACACATGTGTGTGGATAAAAGTTCTAAGGAAAATGCCTCCCATTTGGGGGATATTCTTACTCGATTCCAGTCAATATCTCTTAGCCAATCATAGGTGGGTTTGGGTTAGTCATGGAACATGCCCCTCTTGGACAGGACATGATAGAGTGGTATCATAGGTGGTCAATTAAATCTTATGGACAGAAGTACAGTGTGTTTTGGTTTGGGGAAGCAATGTTAAATCATTTGATATTGAATTTCTAGCAAGGAAATATATTGTCGATGTGGCAGCCGATGTATCCATACACCATGATCATGAATTATTCAATTCTAATTTGTTCATGGAAACTCCTGTTTCTTAGAAAAAATGACCATTCAAGCACAATATATAAACGTGTGGTGTTTTCGATATCCTTCACGAGTCTTTTCACCAGGTATAATCTATTGACTCTGGAACATATTGTTTCTCATAAATATGCTTCCACAGAGACAGGAATAAAGGATTCCACCTCAAGATCATGAGGATGATTCGTGGGATAACGAGATATCAGTATAAATATTTATACCAGAGACAGGACCTATAGGTGGTGTACCAGCTAAACCTCCACCTGTAGAGTAGAATATGGTTTCCAATGTACCATTAGATAATATTTGTATGTGGAGATCACTACACAAGCTTCAGTAAAAGAGGTTTTGTAAGTTCCAAGGTGATCCGGATTCTCAAGTGGATGAGGACTGGCTTGAGGTGCGGATTGAGTTTTCTGGTAAGTGAGGACACATGTAGATTAAAAGGTGGTCCTAGTAGTTATTCATCCACATGGGTTGGGTAGGGGGTAGTGTGGTTTAGATTACCAGATCTTATGACCTGTTTTATCTTCCCTGGATAGATATCTATAAACATTTATAGGGAAAGAGGACTCACTTTAGAATCTAAGGTATATGAATTCCCAAGAGTTTCTAAAGCTCTGATAGTATAACATGTCTGTATAAATGTATTCATTATGGAATTCCAATATTTTTAGGTTCTAGATGAATACAATACATTACCATTGCATCATGGATCAGACCATGTAGAAAGATGTGTTTAGGGACATTTTATCTAGTTTTATTCCTTGTTTAATTACTACTTATACTACGGTGCTAGATAATTCCATTGTTGTTGAATGTCCCTTGATGAGCAGGTATAACTAGTGATTGTAAATAGTGGTAAAGGAGGGGAAGAGAACTCAGGAGTAGGAAAATCAGTCTAGTATTAGAGACTAGATGTGTGAGAAAATCCAAGATGAGGTACTATGATATGGGATCTATAGATTATGGTCAGGGGTTTAGTTTAGTAGGCCTTGAGAGAGGAAATTTTTTTATGGGATGGTTGGGGAAATATCACTGTATATTTTCCTACCCATCATACTGCTATAAGGTAACTGATGGATGATACACCAATAAATATATAGTGATAGAAACATATGGATCCATTTGGAGGAAAAGGTTGTTTGGAGTTATGAAAGAAGTAGGAGGTGGTATACATTTCAGAATGTTACAACCACTATCCCCATGTGGTCTACACATGGCTCATGTATATAGAGGGAAATGAAGACGACAACTGTACATTATCGAGGCATATAACCAAAGGGATCCAAGATGGTTTCAAGTTATGGTATGAATCTACTCATAATAGTCATATTAATAGATATAGGATCTAATCATTCTCTCTTGTCACAAATCTTGTTTAACACATTGAGTTTCCAGTTAAACCATTGACTTGACTCTTGTATCTGGAGACACATATGGGAGGAAACATAATAATCATAGATATGATGGTAGTGTGATATGAACCTTGAGGTAGTTTTTTTGGTTGGAACCTCTGTGTGGAAGAATCGAGGCCTTAAAACATCATTCTTGTTATGGATTGGTTATCGGTTGTCCATTCATAGATTGACTATTTTAGGAAAAGGGTTTGGTATGTCTATACAGATGGAACATGGATTTCCATGGATAGTGAAAAAGATAACCCAGGAAGCTTGTGTTGGTCACAAACATAATAGGTGTAACACCCCATGCTTCCACGGTACGTTTCCCTTTGAATAATGAAATGGTGTGCATTGTACGCAACTTCGAGATTCTAACACACCACAACCAATCAAACTAGCCGTTAAAAATAGTAATACCTCCTTTTTGAAATTTTATAAATTCTATATCTCAAAATGGACTTCATTTTTGGCTTCGGAATATTGAAATTTGCCTAGGGTGAAATTTTGTTACTTTTCGGATAACATTAATATTTTGATGAATAGTGAAAATTACTAAATTTTAATTAAAAACTACTTTTTTAATCAAAATAATTAATAGTGATAAATTATGAATTCTAGTGGATTTAAAGTATATTTATTATATATTTTTACCATTTAATACAAAGTTGGTCATTGGAGATAATTTTACAATTAAATCGGACATAAACAAGTGTCAATCTTTTGATAGTTATTATCTCTTAAAAACATGCTTTTTGTTTTAACAATGGGAATTAATTTTAAAATGATTTCTGCCACTTATGTGTTTTGAATTTCTAAAAATGGATTCCATAATTGGAATCTTGATGTTCAAATTGTGTAAATAGGTAACTTTTATTTTTAGACATTTTGAATAATTACTTCGGTAAATATTTTATTTACCATGGTTAAGGGTAAATCCGGTAAATAAGGGTTAAAAAATAATATTATAATAATACTAAATTACACTAAAATGTGTCCTAACCTTATGGGTTGATACATGTTCGACCATAGGCATATTTGGGTCGATTTTGGGACCCCATGGACCTACTTGTAGGTGATAGGGACACTTTATTTTAATTAAGTTAAAATAAGTACAAAAATGACATAAGCATATATCTTTTAGAAAACCAATTTTTATATAAGGTTATATATGTTGGATTTTGGACTATAAATATTCATTAGAAATTTGAAACGATTTCCTACATAATGATATTTTATTTATAATTTTTAGAGTTTATATAATTTAATTTATTTATGAGACAATGATGATGCTGTAATAACCATTATAGTGACAAATTAAAATAATTGATATTATAAATACACAAATAAATATAATTTGAGACTTTTAATGAATTTCAATAATTTTCTAGGATACTATTACATATTAGGATATATTTAATTGACTTTAATTTGAAGTAATAATTCTGTTATGAGTTTCAAAAAAATCAACTATTGAATAGTGTCAAAATTGACATAAAAGAGTTTTTAAAACAAATATTATATTATAAATTGATATTAAATTCCTAAAAATATATGGTTTGTCCCAGAGACTTATATCATGATATTTGTATCATTAATGGACCACATGGGGGTCGCTTGGATGTATATGGTATGTTTATTAACCATATAATATAAAAATACAAAGAGACATTGTAAAAGTGAAACTAATTAACATAGAGTTAATTCTTAAAGATAAGGTTAATATAAGTACCCAAACCTGTCTAAATTATATTGGTTGAGTGGTTTTAGACCCATCCTCACCTTAAAATTTAAATAATCCACTTTGGAGCCATTATAAACCGAATAGGAATTTATTATAAATTAACATTTCTAGCTTTTCAAAAGGTGCCCCTCACCCCTCTTATAAAAGGGAACTCTTCCTTCTCACTTATTCACACCTTCAAAGCCTTTTGGATCAGCCATCCCCTGTCCAAATACTCTATCAACTTCCCTAACTACAACCTATAGGCCATAGTTTGATCAGAAAGCCAACCTAATGAGCCCTTTTGACCAAATCAAAAGGAATAACCCGAAGAAGAGGTAATGTTTTCACCACCCCTTTTCAAGTTCCTTTCTTCTTCCACTTCTTCTTTATTTTTATTACCAATATAAAATAATAACTCTAGTATATTATATATATTTTGATGTTTTTATAAATATGGTACAACCATATTCAGTATTCTATCCACCCTTTGAATAACATGTCACCATACGTACGTACGTACGGCTAGCCGTCTCCACGTCGTGGTGTAATTGTTATTCAATATATTATTATTTGTGTGTGTATAATAATGATGTGTAACTCATTTAAATAATAAATATAACATGATAATGATTCTGCATATATGATATACCATCCAATTATATGTTATTTTAATATCAAAAGAATGATATTGTTGCTTGTGCGTACGTACGGACTACCGTCTCCACGAATGCGATGAGATTCATTATCGATCATATCCATTCAAGTATAATTATCATTTGAGGATTTAAAAATAATTTCTAAAAACTTTATATCATTCTGGATATGTATATGATACAACATATCCATGACAAACATGGCTTATGTAACAAAACATATAAAAGAAAATGAGTAAGTTAACACCCGAAACAACGATAATTCTAAGATGTTATTAACAAAGTAATGTTAAAGATCATATATGATATAATATTAATGTATATGATTAATGAATAATTTAATAACAATTATTTCAACATTATACAGGAGGTTAACCTATCCCCATCCAAGGAAAAGTACAAGTTAATGGGTTTCTTATCTCACTTTTAATTCCGTGACAATTCCATTGTTCACAACTTATTTTTTACATGTGGTGTGTGTACTGCCCATGTTTGTTTTCATTGTGTAATATACATTAATTCATGTATATTTACATCATCATTGTATGATCCTTCTTTCATGGGTGTATGTTTTGTATGTTACCAAATCAATAAGGGAATTTAAAATTTCAATTTCCATTTATTCGGCTTTACGCAAACTTCATTGATTATTTTACTACGAGATTATATATGGAATAACTATTCATTTATTATGTCATAATTTCCACTCCCCTTTTCTGTGGATATACTTTTGATACACATAATCACTCCATTTATAATTTCTCAAGTCATCGATATGAATTTGATAAGAGTAATTTTTACTCATTCTCTATTTGTTGAGTTAAACATCAAATTCATTAGTGTTGTTTTTACAAGATTATGTGTGAATGTTCGTTGATTGTTTTACATGAAATATCCAATCATATTTAGTGTATTTATATTTTTCACACATAACTATGTCGTTGATTTATCCTTAACCTATTTATACGGCCTTTATGAGAAATTTCATCTCAATTTACATTCTATTGAGACTTCTTTGTTGTTATACACCAAATCACTTTTATGTGGTGTATATAATGTACTTTGACATAGTATATCATGAATCACTTTATTCTCATTATATTACGACATTTTGATTAACTCAATTATTTATATTCAAGTGTCTCTCTTTGGTTATAAACTATAACTAAAATTCATTTTTTGAATGTTTTAAAGACTTATTATTCTAAATCTTGCTTATTAATGTCCATGTTTTAAAAATGGTTTTAAGGATTTATATGGAAATTATTGTTTTAAAATTAAAACTCCTTTTAAAAAGTTTCAAAGTGGTATTGGACACTTTGATTCAAAAATCTATTTTTAAATGGCTTCTTGACAAATAGTGTGACTTTTAAATGATTTCAAGAAAAAGGGGGATATTTCTCTCAAATAGTTTTAATGTTTATTTTCATCTATGTCAACATCCTTCATTAATCTTTATTATGGTTAATATGATACAATACAATCTTCCATATTGTATCGAATGAGTTATGCTTGACTGTGGATGTGCTATTGTTTATACCATTCATGGTTTGTGGTTAAATTATTAACATTTCGTATGCTATTTTTAATACAAATGTTTAGGTTATGTTTAAACTTGTTCATATGAGGAATGCATTGGACTTCATAAGTGACGGGTGGAGCCCGCTATAGCTCCTCGGTGCATCGGTAGGTCTCATGAGACAAACTAGTGTCTTCGCAAAAGGACTTGGCAAAATCTTATTTGTAGTCTTGGCACGAGGCCTTGGCTATGTGGTTATGATAGTCTGGCATTATTCATTACATCATTATGAAATTGGTTATTGATATTACATTTGATCATTCGACTAGTAGAATATCCATGTGAGTAAGTAAATGGCGTTAATTTATTTTATCATTGCCATTTTATGTTGATGTTCAAGTTTAAAAGGCATTTGTTTTAGATATAAAATGCCTTAAGTGTTTATGCTTATCAATGAAAGCTTCTCGATATAATGTTATCCTTATTGAGCATCTGAGCTCACCCCTTTCAATGTTTTATTTTTCCCAGGATTATGAAGAAGTAATTTATGAATGATCTGCAGTGATAGTATGAGGGGATATGAAGACAAGATGTTGTTGTAGTTTTTTTTACCTTATGATGTAATGTACTACTTATGAATATATCTAGTGTTTCCAAGAATACTAAATTAATCGGTCTTTCGAGACTTGATCCT
This sequence comes from Viscum album, assembly GCA_963277665.1. Classification (NCBI taxonomy): domain Eukaryota; kingdom Viridiplantae; phylum Streptophyta; class Magnoliopsida; order Santalales; family Viscaceae; genus Viscum; species Viscum album. The sequence continues at coordinate 338,715,038 of OY728143.1, read as the reverse complement.
TTGTGATCATGACAATGTTATGTAATAATGCACCAACTCTGGGTATCTAGGGTCGGGGTGTTACAGTTGGTATCAGAGGAAGTTTAGTAGAAACCTTGGAAGCTAGATTTAGATAAACTCTGATTAGAGCACGTAGACCTAAGATGAACATTGAGGATTAGTATAGAAGAACATCCTAAAATTTTGGTATTGTAGAGATTTTGTGAGTTTTCCGAGAAATACATCCCTGTCTGGATATGAGCAAGTAGAGGCGGCTCTGGCACAGATGTACCTAGGGGTAAAACCCAAAAACACTACTTTGAGCTAGACTCGAATGGGAACGGGTGCATGACACCGACCCTTAATGCACTCTTGGTTATGACACTTCCGGGGGATATGCTTTTGTAAATTCACAAGATTAGTATAAACCATTATTAAGGGAATAAAAAAAACTCCCCTAAGAATATATGTCGGCAAATAGATAGTGGACAACCTAGATTTTAACATAGTGTACCCCAAGTTAGGATATATTGTTCAATTACAAGATTATCTTTTTATGTCTATTTTTTTACATTCTTATTAGATAAGTATTCAAAAACCCTTATTGTATTTTATTTTTGTTAGTTGAAACATGGAGGGAGAAAGATTATGAACAACTCTTCTCTCTCTTCCTGAAGATCTACTTACAATTATTTTCCAGAAGACATGCGCAGACGATGTTGAAACTTTTTCAAATGTACAAGTTACATGCAAACAACATTATGAGACATCCAATACCTCTAGCATTGCACTATTATTTCAAGGATCAAGTACCGACTATGGGATAATGTTGCGCTCTCAACTTGCTTACCACACTAAGCGTGGGAAGTATCATCAGGGTCTTTTCAAATTATTCACTTTATCTCAAAATTACGATGCACTAAATGATTTTCTAGATGCTGTAGAAGAGGGAGACCTTAGAGAAGCCTATATGTATCAAATTATATATTTATGTCTTTTGGGATATAAAGAAACTGATTTACCAAAACCTTATTTTGAAATCTTTGAAGATGAATCATTGAGAATTTTTCTAAAAAAACATGTTAAAGATGATGTCTCAAAATTATATATAAGAAATAACTATTTTTTATGATGCATCGATGCTTCAATCGATATAATCCAAGATGGATGAGGAGTTGTTGGTTAAAGGAAGTAAATGATTTCAAAGAATTCTTGTGGTATCATTGTGACACATGAACGCATTCTTCCAAAAGGCAAATCTGCCTAGTCTCTCCAGAGTTAATGTTGTGATCCACATATCTATAGTGACAAAATACATTCCTGCCCAACGTATGTACTCACCTATGAAGAATTAGAACTGGAACTTGATCTATCTTATTGTGGAGAGCCTATCAGAATTTTTCATACCATAGATCAAGTGTTGAGAAACCAGATGACTCATCTAGTAAAAGTTCTATGGAGATATCATAAGATGGAAGAGGCAATGTGGGAACCCGAGGAACATATGATGAAGAACCTATGTGGAAATAAATGGATGGTAAAATGTTTAAAAGTGTTAGTGCTCTTTATTGATGGGATTACTTTGGAATAATTTCCTCCTATATTTGTAAACCTGCAATTTATCATGTGAAAATGATATTCGTGGAAGAATTATCTTTTCTATTGCAGATATAGTTATAAATAACCATTTGGTCTTATATGATCATTGGGGTTTGAGATAATTATAAGTTATTATAATTTGGGATGAAAATGCAAGGTATGATATAAAATTTGTAGTTAAATCATGTTATGGTATTTTGAGGAATTTATCTCATTTTGGAAATATTATAAAAAATAGTTTTTGAAAAAGGACAACATGTAGACCGTTTGACAACCCATCACGTCGGACAAAGCTGTAGCAATCGAACCCACAACAAATGTTCGATTGGGATTTATCACCTACCACTGGACTACGTGAAGTCCTTGGATTGTGTGACTAATTATTTTTAGTTAAATGATTTTATTGATCAATAATAAGTTGATTTGGTTTCTTATGTCTGATTAAATTAATACCCATGGTATTGGAAAATTATTTGGTGATTAAGTGATAAATGTTATTTTGGAAGATGTTCGCTTTGTTGGGAACACTATATGCTGAAGGAAAATAGAATACTATGGGGTTTCATTTCTGGATTAATGGTAGATTTTTATCAACATTTTCATTGTGGATTTATATTGATTTGGGTTATTTATGGAAATGATTAACCTATAATAGAGAATATGTGATAAGGTTAATTACTTTTAAGTATGTGACTTTAAGAGTATTTGATGTCATTTGGAGACACAATTTATCATGGGAGAATATATAATCAAATTCTTCTATGTTTTGGGTTTCAATATTATTTTGGAATATATTGAAGGATTTTAAGGACAATTGATTATTTAATGGTATTTATTTAACTTTGGGGTATTGTTGGTTTAATTTTAGAAATTAAGATTAATGTTTATTTCTCTCAAGGAATATCCTTTTGGGGGATCATTAGCTCTTGTACTAACCATTTTGGTTTTGATTAATCTCTAAAGATAATGTAATTATATAGTTTATCCTACATGGATCATGTGATTCTATAGAAGATTATTCTAACACTTCAAGTGTGACCAATTCTTCTTGAATACTCATCGTTTAAAAAAATGAGTTAGTGGTGGAAATTTATTAAAGAATGAAAATCTACGTAAAAAGTAAGTATATATCTTTATATTCTTAGTCAATATCATAAATGAATTCCACATCCTTATTTAATGTAACTTAAAACAAAAAATGTTGTCTGTTTACTTTCCTGCTAGGAGACTAATGACCGTTCTTCCCAACACAAGTTTCTGGTTTTCTTATTGTTAAATTTCTACTGATCATGATTTCTATCCCTCTCCATTAGAACTTGACACTTAGTTTATCGTCCATATCCATGTTTTTCTATGTGGAATCCGAGTATGGGTTATCTTCGGTGACCATTATACCTCTCTTTCTTTCTTTTAAAGTGATAGTTTTAATGACTCTTTTTCCGATGTGAGACTTTCCATTATATTATCAAGCCCAATTTTTTTAAAAAAATTATGAGGACGAAATTATTTGAAGGAGGGTAGAATGTAACAGCCCAAGCTTCCACGGTACGTTTCCCTTTGAATAATGCAATGGCGTGCATTGTACGCAACTTCGAGATTCTAACACACCACAACCAATCAAACTAGCCGTTATGAATAGTAATACCTACTTTTTGAAATTTTATAAATTTTATCTCTCAAAATGGACTTCGTTTTTGGATTAGTAATATTGAAATTAGCCTAGGGTGAAATTTTGGTACTTTTCGGATAACTTTCATATTTTGATGAATAGTGAAAATTATTAAATTTTAATTAAAAATATCTTTTTTAATAAAAATAATTAATAGTGATAAATTATGAATTTTACTGGTTATAAAGTATATTTAGAATATATTTTTACCATTTAATACAATTCTGGTCATTGAAGATGATTTTACAATTAAACCGGACATAAACAAGTGTCAATCTTTTGATAGTTATTATCTCTTAAAAACACGCTTTTTTGTTTTAACAACGGGAATTAATTTTAAATTCATTTATGCCACTTCTATTTTAAGAATTTGGAAAAATGGATTCCATATTTGTAATCAGGATGTTAAAATTGTGTAAATAGGTAACTTTTATTTTTAGACATTTTGAATAATTACATTGATATATATTTTATTTACCATGGTTAAGGGTAAATCCGGTAAATAAGGGTTAAACAATAATATTATAATAATACTAAATTACCTTAAAACATGTCCTAACATTATGGGTTGATACATGTTCGACCATAGGCATCTTTGGGTTGATTTTGGGACCCCATGGATTCACTTGTAGGTGATAGGGACACTTTATTTCAATTAAGTTAAAATAAGTACAAAAATGACATAAGCATATATCTTTTAGAAAACCAATTTTTACATAGGGTTATGTATGTTGGAGTTTGGACTATAAATATTCATTAGAAAGATAAAACTATTTCCTTCATAATCATATTTTATATATAATTTTTAGAATTTAAATAATTAAATTTATTTATGACACAATGATGATGCAGTAATAACCATAATAGTGACAAATTAAAATAATTGATATTATAAATACCCAAATAAATATAATTTGAGACTTTTAATTAATTTTACTAATTTTATAGGATACTATTACATATTAGTATTTATTTAATTGACTTTATGAGAAGTAATAATTCTGTTATTAGTTTCACAAAAATCAACTATTGAATAGTGTCAAAATTGACATAAAAGAGTTTTTTAAAAAAAATTATATTATTAATTGATATTAAATTCCTAAAAATATAAGGTTCGTCCAAGAGACTTATATAATGATAGGTGTATCATTAATGGACCACTTGGGGGTCTCTTGGATGTATATGGTATGTTTATTAACCATATAATATAAAAATACAATGAGACATTGTAAAAGTGAAACTAATTAACTTAGAGTTAATACTTAATGATAATGTTAATATAAGTACCCAAACCTATCTAAATTCTATTGGTTGAGTTTTTTTTGACCCATCCCCACCTTAAAATTAAAATAATCCACCTTGGAGCCATTATAAACCGAAAATGAATTTATTATAAATTAACATTTCTAGCTTTTCCAAAGGTGCCCCTCACACCTCTTATAAAATGGCACTCTTCCTTCTCATTTCGTCACACCTTAAAAGCCATTTGGTTCGGCCAACCCCTGTGTAAATACTCTCTCAACTTCCCTCACTACAACCTATTTTCCTTAGTTTGATCAGAAAGCCATCCTAAGGATCCCTTTTGATCAAATAAATAGGAAGAACCCGAAGAAGAGGCAATGTTTTCACCACCCATTTTCAAGTTCCTTTCTTCTTCATCTTATTCTTTATTTGTTGTTACCATTATAAAATAATAACTCCAGTATCATATATATACAGTGATGTTATTATAAATATGGTACAACCATATTCAGTTTTCTATCCACCCTTTGAATAACATGTCACCATACATGCGTACGTACGGCTTACCGTCTCCACGTCGTGGTGTAATTGTTATTCAATATATTATTATTTGGGTGGGTATAATAATTATTTGTAACTCATTTAAATAATAAATATAACATGATAATTATTCTTCATATATGATATACCATCCAATTATATATTATTCTAATATCAAATGAATGATATTGTCACTCGTGCGTACGTACAGACTACCGTCTCCACGAACGCGATGAGATTCATTATCCATCATATCCATTAAAGTATAATTATCATTTGATGATTTAAAAATAATTATTAAAAACTTTATATCATTCTGGATATGAATAATATACATCCTATCCATGACAAACATGGCTTATGTAACAAAACATATAAAATAAAACGAGTAAGTTAACACCCGAAATGACGATAATTCTAAGATATTATTAACAAAGAAATGTTAAAAGATCACATATGATATAATATTAATGTATAGGATCAATGAATAATTAAATAAATATTATTTAAACATTATACATGAGGTTAACCGACCCCAAACCAAGGAAAAGTACAAGGTAAGGGGTTTCTTATCTCACTTTTAATTCTGTGAGAATTCCATTGTTCACCACTTATTTATTACATGTGGTGTGTGTACTGCCCATGTTTGTATTCATTGTGTAATATACTTTAATGCATGTATATTTACATCATAATTGTATGATCCTTCTTTCATGGGTGTATGTTTTTTATGTTACCAAATCAATAAGGGAATTTGAAATTTCAATTTCTATTTATTCGGCTTTATGCAAACTTCATTGATTATTTTACTCCGAGATTATGTATGCAATAACTATTCATTTGATTATATCATAATTTACACTCCCCTTTTCTATGTATATAATTTTGATACACATAATCACTCCATTGATAATTTCTCAAGTCATCGATATGAATTTGATAAGAGTAATTTTAACTCATTCTCCATTTGTTGAGTTAAACATCCAATTCATTGGTGTTGTTTTTACAAGATTATGTGTGAATGTTCTTTGATTGTTTTAAACTGTATATCCAATCATATTTAGTGTATTTATATTTGTCACACATAACTATGTCGTTGATTTATCCTTAACCTAAAGATACTGCCTTTAAGAGAGATTTCATCTCAATTTACATTCCAATGATACTTATTTGTTGTTATACACCAAATCACTTTTATGTGGTGTATATAATGTACTTTGACATAGTATATCATGAATCCCTTTATTGTCATGATATTAAAAAGTTTTTATTACCTCAATTATTTTTATTCAAGTGTCTCTCTTTGGTTATAAACTCTAACTAAAATACCTTTTTGAATGTTTTAAGGACTTATTCTTCTAAATCATGCTCATTAATGTCCATGTTTTAAAAATGGTTTTAAGGATTTATATGGACATTAATGTTTTAAAATTAAAACACATTTTAAAAAGTTTCAATGTTGTGTGGGACACTATGATTCAAAAATATTTTTTTAAATGGCTCATAGACAAATAGTGTGACTTTTAAATGATTTCATGAAAAAGGGGGAAATTTCTCTCAAATAGTTTTGATGATTATTTTCATTTATGTCAACATCCTTCATTAATCTTGATTGTGGTTAATATGATACAATAAAATCTTCCATATTGTATCGAATAAGTTATGTTTGAATGTGGATGTGATATTTTTTATACCATTCATGGTTTGTGGTTAAAGTATTGACATTTCGTATGCTAGTTTTAATACGAATGTTTAAGTTATGTTTAAACCTGTTCATTTGAGGAATGCATTGGACTTAATAAGCGACGATTGGAGCCCGCTATAGCTCCTCGATGCATAGGTAGGTCTCATGAGACAAACTAGTGTCTTGGCACAAGGCCTTGGAAAAATCTTATTTGTAGTTTTGGCATGAGGGCTTGGCTATGTGGTTATGATAGTCTGGAATTATGAATTCCATTATTATGAAAGTGGTTATTGATATTTCATGTGATCATTCGACTAGTAGAATATCCATGTGAGTAAGTAAATGGAATTAACTTATTTTATCTTTTCCATTTTATGATGAAGTTTAAGTTTAAAAGGCTTTCGTTTTAGTTATAAACTGTCTTAAGTGTTTATGATTATCTATGAAAGCTTCTGCTATAATTTCATCCTTACTGAGCATCTGAGCTCACCCCTTTCAATGTTTTATTTTTCTCAGGATTATGAAGAAGTAATTTATGAATGACCTTCAGGGATTGTATGAGGGGATATGAAGACAAGATGTTGTTGTAGTTTTCTAACCTTATGATGTAATGTAAGACTTATGAATATATATAGTGTTTCCATGACTACTAAACTAATCGGTCTTTCGAGAATTGATCCTTTGTGATCATGCCAATGTTATGTAATAATGCACCGACTCTGGGTATCTAGGGTCGGGGCGTTACAATTGAGTCAGGCCTATCACTAATGTTACTTCTTCCCTTAACCATAGAGAAGTAGATGTTATGAGTTTTCATGTTTCTTGCAGTATATGAAGAGTACTAAGAAGTCTTCAATAATGATTTTTAGTGATTAAATTCACATAGGGGATATAATTATGCATTTTTACACCATTTAACTGAATAAATATTAGTATAATCATATAATATGTCTTATGTATAGGTTCATGAGGTGAGGGTGTAGTCAGAGTACATATAGATGAACGGTTTAGTAAGACCCCATGTTTGAAGTTATGTGTGGAGTAATTGTACTATAACCATTAGATCTTGAAGATTGAGTATACACTATCAATGATCCAATAACTCTTCGATTAGTTGAGATAATGTTAGTAGATCAACCTGATCTTGAGTTTTCCAATGGTGCAAGTCAAGAAAGTAGTGTTTTACGAAGCTTGAGGGACTGAAATTGTGTTTTCCTAAGGGAGAGAAAAGCAGTGATCAACAATAGTTCATGCTATTTGAGACCACATGAGAAGATCTACCTAACCCATGATCTTGAGATGGAAATGGTAGTCTTTGTATTGATGATTTGACACCACTACCTGATCGGAAAGTGGGTTTTCATCTACTAAAAAGACAAGAGTCTTATATATATATTTTCCTAGGAGGACCTGAAAATTTGTTATGGTAAATGTCTTGAGTTACTTAAGGAAAATGAATGGGATATTTTATATGATATGGAAGTGGGAAACATTGAACCAGATTCTCTTAATATGTCATCTAGTTCTTAATTACTAAACAATGTTGCGTGGAAGTCTGCATTGTTATAGATATCCATTGTGGATGTAGATGGAGAAGCTTACCTCTAGTTAATGGTCATCACATCTTTACTATTTTGCTGATCCTGGTAGTGATGTCATAGGGATGTTGAATATGATTCTATACTTTCTCAAATGTCAACAGTCCATACCCTTTAGTGATATTAAAAATGTAGGGAGAACGTTGTTCTTTTCAGAGAATGGACGATTATACTAGTGGAGTTGTGAGAGCAGGTTTTGAAGATGTTTATGAATCCCATTTAATGGTACATCCGGGTGTTGAAATAATGTAAAATGTCCTCTAACATCAGTATGGAGGCCATGGATGAAAATGTAGGTTGTAGATTTTGTGTCTTGATGCCTTACATTCTGACATGTAAAGGTTGTGAATCAAGATCTACAGGGTTTAACTCAACACCTTGAGGTTCTATAGTTTATGTGGGATGGGATATAGATTTATTTCATGATGGGTTTACCATATATATCTAGGAGAAACTATTTCATTTAGGTATCGTTGACTAACTCCACCCGATGTCCCACTTCGGAGTTTTTCGGGAGCAGAGTTCATTATAGTTCTTGGTAAGGCTATATGTACATGAGATAGTTAGACTCCCTGGACTCCCTTCAATGATTGTTTCATATCATGATGCTCTGATAACATACTTGTTGTATAATATATTGGAGGAGGGATTTGGAAGTCAGTTTTACATGGGCATAGTTTTTCACCCATAGACAGATTAATATACTATGTGGACCATTCAGGTTACAGAGGGAATTATACAGGCTTACATGTAACGGTTTTGGGAAAAATTTAGAGGATCAACTACCTATTTTGGAGTTTTGTATAACTACATCTACCCATCCACCATCTATATGGAACCATTTGAGCAATGGAATGAGAGAACCTATAGGTTTCCACTTTGTTGGACAGACTCGAATGAGTCAGTACTCATGGGCCCGGAGTTGGGGTAGGTGACTACAGAAAATTTCTTGGTCATCCTGAAGTGGATGAAGACTACATATATCCATAAAAAATATTATGATGACATGCGATGGAGGTCATTGGAGTTCATGGAGGGAGATAATTTTTTCATCAGGGTCTCTCCTCGATGTTGGGTATATATATTTGGTCAGAATGACATGCTATCTCCACGTTTCATTGAAACATTCCTAACACTGTGTATAGTTTCTAAAGTGGGGTACAACTTGGCTATACCCCACATTTGGAAAAGGTACATGACGTCCTCCATAGGTATCAGATGAGGTGATACATTCATGATTCATTGCACGTTAATGACTGTGAAGACTTTTGTGGAGTAACTAATAGAGATGGAGGATCGATAAGATCTGATCATTTATGGGAGGTTTATTTCTTTAGTGCACGTTCGAGGGTGCATAGGAATATCCAGGATATATGGATTCTAAGGGAGGATTATAATATTTCTCAATACACTAATTTTTTAGTATCCTATTTTCTAGATTTCATGGCCATAACTCAATAAGTTCGAGAGAATGTAATGACATGGAATTTTCTGATTTTTTTTATATTTTTGGAACGATTCATAGACTAGAAGCTGAGACAACATGCGATTATGAGGCCTAGTGTGCCTAGAATAGTTTGAAAAAAATTTAATGAATTTAATAGTGTGTGCACATTTTTATAAGAAAAATTTAATTAACTCTTGAAAAATTATATGGATCAGAAATCTGAGGGCATTATTGATCTCAGAGAAATAAATTTACTATAGGTGCGAACTGTCCTTAGTTGGAACGGGTCACCTAACCGAAAATTTACTAGGGGAATGACCATAAATAAAATAATTTTATAAATTTATTACTTTTCAAAATATAATAACCCATAAATAGTAACTCAGATTGGAAATCTCAGACCACGATTGAGTTCGTAAGGTGGTGTTCTAAATAGGAAAGGTGTAACATAGACTAGCACGAGCTGAGTGAAAAAACAATTTTTTGGACGTTTTGAAGGAGAATAAAATAATATTAAAATGTTTATTTTGTATCTTTTTTATGTTTCACTACAATAATGTGATGTTGCTTTTCTTCTATGGGGAATCCCATTTTACTTCATAAATGATACAATATAGAGACACTATACCAAAGCGATGTAGAGATGGAAGAACACATTTTATTCCATTAACAACTTCTAAGGGATAAAATATTTGAATCAAAATCATGGAGAAATTCCGTAGAAGCTCTGTAAATGAAAATATTTCCCCAAACCTCTAGTTAGAGAATGAAAAATGTTGACAAGACATCAGATCATGGTTGCTTGGGGACTGATCCCCTCTGAAAATGATCATTATTCACTAATAGATCCAATATCTAGTTATTGGGTTAGTTCTATGTGATTTATTTACCATTCATACATTCCAATGATGAAGGCAGAGCAACCTGCAAACAGTTTAATATGTGGATTGATCATTTTTTCCATATGGTTTTATTCTATTACGGGGACTGATTTAGGGTGATTCGTGTTATAAATTGTTTATTCTTATCCTTAATTTTTATATAACATGGGAATATTGAGTCTAACATGATGAATACCAAGATCCATCAATTTATAATGTTCTTCTTATTGTATGTATCCCATTATTTGTTCCTCATTCTTCATGTTTTACAATCCATGAACGAAATCCATAATATTGATGGATTAAGGATGAAGCAACATGTTTCCATGGTTGGAGGTGGTGAATCCAACTATTTCAGGTGGAGCACAATGGGGTGAGTCCATCGATGGGCTAGCTAGTGACCGAGGTGGTAGTGACTTGGTGGGGTGGATAGACCAGCGATCCTAGAAAAACATGCCACCAAGAAGGGTAGTCGGTGGCTTTGGAAACACGCAGTCAATGTGGGACAACAATGGCGAGACAACCCATGGCGATAGAGGCCATGTGTGTCTATCAGTTGAGTCTACCAAAAGTGAATCTAATGAAAGTGACTGGGCATAGTCTAGTGAGACAATGTGGGATGAGTGCCATTGGTTGAAGAAGTTTCCAGAAATGTCAAGGGTACGAAAGAGGTCACAAAATGTTGTATCCAACCATGTGGACCCCACAGTACTGGTGATTTCATGGTAGGTGACATGGTAGGATTTGGGGAGCACCATCCACAAAATGAAGTGGATTTGCTGATAGGGTAGTACATGTGGCAGTGCTTCATGTGGGAGAAGGGTCATCATGTTCATGTCTGTCGACCTGGGAAGACCATGCCACTCCAATCGCCATTAGGTAGGGTCGAACGTGCCAGTAAACTACATTCCATCCAACAACAAGATGTACCTTGTGGTTTAATGGGGTGACCCAGACTAGGTCAGGTTGGGTTAGCTTAACCAAGTCAATTGTCTTAGAAAAACTGGGTCAGGTAGGGTTGGCTGAACTGGTACAGGTCGACTGGACCGAGTCGAGTCGAGTTAGCTGGACCGGCCAAGCCCCATTCACTATTTTGGCTATGAAATTCAAATAGAATTTATTATTGATGACCTATATGTGGCATTGAGACCCTTATGATTAATTAGTCCTTTTGAGATGGATTGGTGGGTTTTTTATTTTGACTTGTGTAGGTACATAGTTTCCCTTATTTCTATCCTTGAGGTTTTAGTGTGTCATTTCACCTGCATCATTATACATCAATCATATCTAGAGGTCATGTCTTGGATAGTGTTGTGGCATCACACCATTGGAATGGAGTGATTCCTTATAACTTCTGATAATGTTTTTTGGGAATTGATGTGACCTTTCTGTCTATGGCATTAATCTGCATCTACTGGGCCGTAATGATTCTGTTATTGGTATTCTTTATGGAAAATATATTATGTTATTAGCTACATCGGTAGGGTTGTATGTATTCTCTGAGAATAATCTCCTAAATTGTAGTCTAATACAGATTGTGTTGTTATTATTTTTTGGGAAGAATCCCCTCTCTATTTATCATGAACATGAATAATGTATTTATATTTGGTGGGGCCAAAATTAGTAGGACAACATTACAAGGGTCATCGATGAGATCATAGAATGATGAATTCAGTCTCCTAAAAAGATCATGCATCGAGAGGAATCTAGTGGAATGTGATTGGTTTTGATATTGAGACTCTATGTCTTAGATAAACTACATGTATCAGGGAGCTTCTTGACGTATTAAGACCATGTGTTCTCTCTAATACTTTTTGTAGAAATATATTATGTGTTTATAGTAAAATGGCTCTTGGGGTGATAATCTCATAATAAGAGGGCTACAAAAAACCATATAGTATGTAGTGAAGGATACCATGAGTTCTGGAATCCTTCATGGGTACAAATTGATGATTTTGTTATGTATATTTTATATATATACCTATGTTTATCTGAATGTATCAACTTAGTGATAATTTTTTTGGTTTTTACCTCAATTTTTTTGGGTGTCCTAATGTATCTTATTTTACTCAACATTGCATAGGATTTTCCCACACGTGTCATGTCTTGTGAAAATGATCAATGATTATATGGAGTCATTGGTAGAGAGGGGTGAGGTTGTTCTTAGAGAGAACTGTCAGAAGATATGTGATTTTGTGGCTTCGTATAGAAATTCTATAAATACCATTCAGGTAGGGTTTTCTATGAAAGAGTTCCGGGAACATTTCCCTTTCTAGTTTTCATTTTTTGGTCTTGTATTCTGGCCCTGTTTATATTCAGTTTTCTACTATTTTTCTATGTGTTGGTATCTTAGTGGAATGCCTGATTCTTTAATTTGAGTATTCAGTTTCTATACGTTTTCATGGACACATGTGCATGTGTACACATACTAAGAAAAATGGATCTCATTTTTGGGATATGACTGCTCAGTGCAAGTCACCCACCCCTAGAATATTGGAGGTGGAATTATGGTAGTCCTTATTCGGGCCTCTTTGGGAGAGGTCATGACATAAACTCTGAAAAATCCCTAATTTATTATAATTAAAAGAGTGTGTCGTTATTTAGATATCAAATTATTTTCATTATTAAATGGATTTCAACTATTATTATTATTTCTCATATTTTAAATTTCAGTCTTATATAATGGTTGAACTCGATGGAATCATGTTAATGTTTAATGTGAAAAAAATGAAAACTTTTACCACAAATGAAACTAAATTTTATATATATGGAACCAAAATTTTCATTTATATTCTTATAAAACAGTCTCAATATATGAATCACTTTGACATTCCTAGTTATCCATGTATGGAGAAATGTTCTATTTAGTTCATCCAGAGGAAGCAACCACTTACCATTAGTGGGTCTATTAATCTAATTATTGTTAAGTAACAAATCAATTAAATTTAAAAGAAATTTTTACTCTCTTGTGATCAGTGAAAAAATGTATTTTTCCTATCATTTGCAATGTGAATAATATCACTATTGGATGCTTGCCATAAATATAAGGAACTAGGATAATATTGACTAAATTGAGTGGGACGAGATTAGAATGTTATTTTTTAAACAGTTCTTTCAATATATTTATAATATTATGATAGATAATTAATTCATAGAATATAAATATAAGGATGATAAATATATTAAAACAAATGGGGGTTATTAATGAAGACATATGATGAATCCTAAATGTAATATAAATGGCCAGAGTGTATGATTGATTTATTATTTAGCGGCATAAATCTTCATCTCCAATATGTGATAGGCCTGGGATACTTCAGTACATGTAAATATATCATATGATATTCTATCATGGTAGAAATAGAGATCAATATAATCCATAAATCCCATGATTTTGATGACATATGAATGCTGGAATTTGAGAGAAATTATATTGATAAAAACATTGGTGGAAATGATACGACCCTTCAGTTGTTCATTTGGTGTGAATGGAAGCATGGTGTAAATGTTGTTGATGTGACAAGTACAGTATTTATTTATTTAAATAATGTTAATATTGAAACTGAATATTGATGAAATGGGAAGAACATAACTTATAGAAAAAAAGGAGTTAAAATGAAATAAAAATCACCACAAACACTCGTGTATTTGAAATGAAAGGAAAATGGTCATTATGATAAGTAGACATTTAATCTAAGAACTATTTTTTGTTTTTAAATTAAAATAATGATTAATCTAAAATAATAATGGAAATATAAAATGAATACAATTTTTTTGTGTGCGTTTTGAGAAAAATAAATGGATGGTACTCACTGAAACAATTATAGACCCATTAACATCATTTTTCATTATTTACTTACCAAATATTCTTTTTCTAAATTATTTATAAGGGTAACACATTACTAGTTAAAAAATTAGTGTTTAGTAATTATTAAGTACTCCTTATATTATGATAATCACATATCATGTATTTTATTCCTTTCTAATTGATTTTTGTGGGAAATTTATTCCAAAAAATCTCATTATTCTACTTTAATATGATTTTTTTTTGCAGATGGATTTTCATTCATTATATATATCCCATGTCAATTTCAAAGGAACCAAATTTTCATTTGATAATATAAGATAACCTATTATCATATATCACTAATACGATAAATTTAATATTCTATTTGAAATTACATCTTTTATATGGTTCTTGAATTCTATTCAATGTAGAAATTTATTTAATATTGTTGGGGACAAACCTAACTTAGAAAATCTACCTTTCTTATTGTTAAATTTATTTTCTTAATTAAAGAGTTTCATAATCATCCTTTAATATTAATACTATAAATTATAGTTTATAAGTGAATACATATCCATGAAAGGATTCCATATGATCTTTGTACACTATAAATTTATTGTTATTCTATTTAGACACACTAATTCCCTTGAGATGATATTATTTATGATTTATGTCACACATATATTATATTTAATTTTGATAGAGACAATACTGTTCAATTTGTTTCTACTATTTTCTATTACTCTAGATTTGGATATTCTAGTAATGATTATAGACCAGCCTTTACTACTAGTGATAACCACCTGGCAGATTTGACAATCATACTCTTATTTTGGTATTGTAATTTTACAGTTAGTGTAAATTTTTTTTCATGTGAACTTTTTTGTGTTTTTGATGATACTATATGTGGTCACTATAAACATATACTAGCTGCAAACAAACTAGGAAAATATTGATTATTTTGTAATTTAGAAGTAGTAAAATGTTATATATTGGATAATATTTCCTTAAACTAGTGAGAAGATACTCTAAAGAGAATAGGTTGGACATTTGTGTATGGAGTTATATGTGATAAAAATATGATTCCATGAATCCTAGTTAAGTAAACTTGGAAAATGTTTTATTTCCAATAATAATATATTTTTGTGCAAGATAATTTACTGAGGATGTACTGGGTATACCACATTCATGGGTGGCCAAAATTTAACCCGAGTCCCTTCTGTAATGAGTTTTAACAACATCCCAATTATATTAATTGTCTCAAATAAATTTTCAAGAGTGAAGGGTTCAATTAGTGGACCATTATAGTATATTATATATCTTACCTATTATATACAGCAGGGTTTCTCTTATGTTATTCTAGATGATGGTGGATAAAATAAAGATGTTGTGTTTGGAATAATATCACTTAAATGTGGTTTACATGAATATTGTTTATCCAATAGTGATAATGGATGAAAAAATAAATATTTTTAAATGGGTAAAGTGGTTCAAAAAGTATGAAATCATTTTAGGATATCTTATGCAGTCTTTATGTGAGGAGTACATATATAATATGAGTTTTTTATGTCACTAAAGTTAACAAGAGTAACTACTGATGAATTTTTTTAACACAAATAACCTAGTGATTTTTATTACATCTACAATAAAAATAATACATCCTTAAATATATTGGTTCATGTTGGTATTTGGAGATAAAATTATGATTTACTCAGTGTTGATGGATGAGAACACCGAGCTCCTGAGGATGGTCATAGAAGTACCTCAATTGGATAAGTTGTATTTAAATATTATAATGTAAAATGGATTAACTATATAAATATAATATAAAACCTCATATAATAATAGTGTATATGTTTTTACATAGTAATGATTTAGGTAGAGCATTATTGGGATCATCGCAAGAGAGTGGCATAGGTGTGAAGATTCCTTATGTTGTATTTATAATACCTAATTTTCAAGTTATAATGCTATAAGATTATGACAGTATTGACTTTCCTGGATCAAAATGGGATTAATTTATTTTTTTCATAGAAGTTTGCAGTCATCATTGTTCATTTATAGGAAATTTTGATGATTGATTCTATTTTGATTCCTCAAGAAATAGTGATTTGAGTACAAAAAATTCTATAATTTATCTAGACCTATGCTAATATGTTATTTTCTATAGAGGGAATCATATTAGTTTATGTGTCGAGGAAGCTAAGAACCCAAAAATATAACTATGCAACAAATTACATGCAGATGGGATATTCGGGTTCACCCCCAAAAAAAAGGTGACATAATCCTTTTAGTGAATGATTTTATCAGTATTCTAATCATATATCCTTGTGTACATATTAAAAAGGATGTTTTTTCATGGAAAACATTATATGAATAAATTTACTATTAAATTTTGACTTTGTGATAGAATATACACATCTAAATATGATCATTGTGGTAGATTCTCTAAATAAGAACACATATTTCATGTCTATTGGTGACGTGTTAGAATGTTTTTCCATGATATTGTTATCCTCGATAGATAGGGAATTAGTAAAATATCAATTATTAATGGTTTGGCCCCTATCAATCCACAATTGACGTTGGAATCCTTTAATGGTGATGGTTATTATGAGATCTTACCTGATCACTCAGTCTTTGGGAGTTTTGATGATTGATTTTATGAAGGTGGGGTGTGTACAAATCTGAGTTTTTATGAAATGTATTTTTGATAAATTGTTTTCTATTTAGGACTTTTGCATCACTGAGTCAAACAATCCTTCAACAGAAATGTGATTTTGATTATTCTACACACAACAGTAACTTTGAGTATGTTACATGCGACAATAAGATTTTATAAAACATCATTTTATATATTAATTATTTAAACGACATCATTTTAACATAGACATTAAACATAGTTACAATAATTGAAAAAATTAATTTTCAAATATATTTCATAATTGTTTTCTATAAATAAAAATCATTTAGGATTGAATATTTTTTGGATTATGTCTTTAAATGTTTTAAAATAATATTTCTTCAAATGAAGTGTTTTATATGTCCTCTTATAAAAAATAGTGAAATTAATTTCTGACACTTATAGTAATTTAATTATAAAAATTAAATGTTGTTGTAAAATTAATTATTTCAAAATTTTATTCGATTCATTTTTTCGATTTTTATAAAAACTTCATTTACTAATGAATAGTGATAAATATTGAATATTAAGTAAAATTAATTTTGCATTTAAATAATTAATAATTTGTAATTCAATTTATTTTCAATTTTAATGTCACAATAGATCAATTTTACATATATTTAACCAATTTATGTCATTGTAATAATTTTTATATGGAATGTTTTAATACAAACATATTGATCTCTAGATCATTTTTACATTAAAACCCTTATTTCTCACTACATATATGGGATAAGAAATAAATTATGTTTTCCAATATTTACAATCTGAATTAATGTAACAGAGATACACAATATTAATAAGTATTTTATTTATAGTCTAATATGGTCAACATAATTTTGGACCAAAAATATTAGTCAAATTTATTAAAATTAATCTCTCTATTAAATTAAAGAGTTAGAATAATTTGGGACTCAATATACACTTATTGGAAAAAATTGCAAAGAAACATTCGCAAACTAAATTTTTTACCATATTTATAATATATTCATTAATTTTTTCTTATTTTCTGTTTCATTTTTATACTATTTAAAAATTGTTTTCAATTTCATATATTCTGTTAGGAATAGAAAAAAATAAACCTTCCTTAAATTAAAATTTTATAAAATTTTATATTTGTTATAATTATATATATTTCATGTTTTACATATAATTTTTAAGATTAAATGAGTTATATTTATTAGAAATTTTTATGAATAATATTTATAAATGATTTATTACTTAAAATTCTCAATAAAAGAAAACATAGAAATTATTTATTTAATAATTAAAAAAATTAAATGATAGTATAAATATTATAGCTTAACTAAATTTGTTGAATTATTATCATTAATAATTCTTTAAGATTATAATATCATGTAAAAAATATTTGAAATTCATTTTTTTATTCCAATATTGTTTTTTAATTTTGTAAATTTTAATTAAATAGATAATGTCAAAATTGATAATAACGTTATATTACTATAAAGCATATATTATTATAATATTTAAAATTAATAAAAATCAAAACTTTTCCCAAGTTATTTGTATGTGTTAACTAATATCATATATGATATATTAATGGACGAATTTATCTTTTAAAATTATCATATTGACTGATATGGAGTAAAAACCATGATAACATGGTCGCAGTTAAAGCATTATTTTTAGGAATTATAAGCACTAGTTTTCAAATAAATTTTCATCAAAACTTGGTAATTTTTTTTGTAAATATGATATCATAGATAAATTATGTCTGTATATTGATTTTATTAAATACCACTTAAATTTATCATAATGGTTAAATATATTATATATGAAAACTTGATTCTTTAATAATGCCCAAAATGATAAAATTTTGGAAACATAGAAGATAAGTATCCAAATTATAAAAATTCACTCTTTTATATCTGATATGGATTTTTTTACTATTATTAACCTTTATTACATTATTTATCTATTTTGGATGAACATTATGTTAGGGAGACCTCCCATTATTGTATATCATTTCTTATATACAAGATTGTCTCTCCTCTTTGACAATAAAATGGACTCGTCACCTCCCACTTCATTAGAACTCTCACGCAATGTTTGTTAGACCAAGATCTAAAAAAATAGATCATAAATATATCTCTCATAAACCTAGAATACTTCCCTTTAGAAGAATAAAATCCATTGAAGACATTTGGTATAATCTAAAAGGATTTACCCAAATAAGATGTAACATTCTTCCTCAATCTCACTTCATCTATTTTCATTCCCCACCACATAAATGCATCTTATTCAATGAACACATATTATCATTAGTGTTACCAATATACAAATAAATTTTTTATTATATTGGTTTAACCAACAATTATGAAATCATCCATCTAAATGGTAAAAAACTTTTTGATTTTGCGTATGGTGAACTACCGCCTCACAAAATGATGATTGTTTATTTTTCTATTACCACCATTCATGGTTTGGAACTATTATGGACAATATATTCATAATTTATTTTTTATATATATATTATTTCTTTATGAATATTTATTTATTTTATAATTCCTACCTCAATACATTATAATTTTGGTAAATACGATAATTTTTTTGAGGAAGTGTAGACTATCTCCCCTCAAAGATATTTGATCCATTGACAAACTAAATAAAATATATTAAGGATGATGTTAGAAAAGAAATATTATATATAGGAAATATTAATTAAAATTTAAGGATATTATATATAAATATATAAGTACTTCGTTTAGTTACTTTCATTCAATATTCTAATTAAAAACCGTAAGACCGTTCATACAAACGTATGACCTAGCATCCCCATGAATGATTTTTTCCATTTCATATTTAAATATTCAATAGATTTAAATAAATAAATATATAATTAATATAAATGAAATGTATATCATGTTTTACATTATGGAAATCATGATATAAATTTGAGATATTTTCATAGAAAATTAATACACATGGGAAAAACAAATCACATATTACCCAAAGTGAAATATTAACTTCTAATAGTTAATAAGTGGGTAATATAAAGTTTTAATAAAACCAAATATTGTTTTAGATATAAAAATATATGTTTTTAAAATATGATTAATAAACATATATTTATTGTATAGGTGGTTCTTATGAGTGTGATGAGAGTCAAGGTATATGGTACGCGATTTTATCTCACATTTATTTTCTATGAGATATATCCCTTATTCCACACTCACATTATAGGTATGTTTTATATAATTACCATGAATTTATTTTATACATATAATACATAATATTATATGAATTTACTTATCCATTTTATGATCCCTATTTCAATGGTTTGAGGTTTCAATTTTTAGAAAACTTCTAATCTAAAATTTTTCTCAATTTTCCTACATGGAGACACATACCCTGTTATATACCAAAATTTTTATATGATCTCTATGTACTTTATTTGAGAATTTATATCACTAATCTACATGTTTTTAAATATTTAAGATAAATTTAATGTTATTATTTAAATTATATTATGATTCAATGTTACCAAAGTGGTAACTGTTTATTACTACAATCACATTATTTATCAAAAAAAATTATTATTATGCTTCAATTGATAATATATTATGATCCATATCTCTCTAACTCCCATTAATTTGTTTACCCGATAGATATTAAATATATCCTTGTAACGGTTCCATTTTTTAGCTCTTCGTTACATATGATGATGAGGATTTTTTTATGAAAATCCAACATTATAACTCCTTTCGTTTATAAATATGTTTTATTTAAAAACCATGATATCTTACAAGATTATGTATTCTTCATATGTTTCTAATACATTTCAAATGAAAAAATTAAAAATCTTTTCAACAATTCCTTATATGTATTAAAATATTTTTCAATGAAATGGTTTTAAAAAAAATTCATGATTCATTAACAAGTTATTAAGGAACTGGTTTTCAAAACATTTTCCTGATTTATTTATATAATTTCAAATTGATTTAAATTACATGGGAATAAAAATATTTTGAAGGAAACTTTTTTATATTTTGATATAAAAATGAGTAATTTTCTTTTCAGGATTCTTTTATAGATATTCAATGAATATTTCTATCAAAATGATTTCCTGCCTTTTTTTCAATGAATTATCAATGTTAATGGTTCAATATTGGTTTTTGTTTGAAAAAAACATTTCTAATAAGACCAGATTTATTCATGATTAAATGATTTCAATATATCTTCCCATTTTATTTTCTATCCATGATGACATCAGTTGATCTTACTCAATCACTTCTAAGAAATGAACCAAACATTATATTAATATTATTTCTTCAATGGTATATGTTTTCATGGATTGATGCCCATGAATAATGTTTTTTACATGGTTCATATGCATTTAAGTTATCTTTATTTTCAAGGTTTATGATTGAATGAAATTATTTTGAATCCTATATCTTTTATATAGGTTATAATTTTAGTAAATGTTAATGACATTAATATTATTTAATGGATTATGATATTTTTTTATAGAACTCATCTAATTTTATGGGATATTATATAATGAATGTTTTTTCCACATGCATGTATGGATTCAATATGTGAAGAATCAGACCTATATCTCAGAATAAAGAATTCAGTAATGATGGATGACTAATTAGTATAAATGTTATATGTGTCCCTGATTACATGTTTGTTATTTTTTGCATGGACCTGGTTTTATGTCCATATGATTATATGTTAATGTTATTATATGTTCACAATGTTATGACTGAACCTTATTAGGTGTTCATAATGTTACGTGTAAAACTGATTACATGTTTAAAATCATATCCATGGACCTATTTTTATGTCCATGTATTTATAAGGTAATCTAATTACTTGTTCACTATGTTATGTGTGAACATTATTACATGTTAACATAATTTTGTGTAATCCCGATTGTATTTCCATAATTCTATATGAGTGAATTATTTCATGACATTAACATAGGGGGAACCAATATATACATATACATATTCCCTATGTTATATATTAATGTGTATTCTATAATTCCATGTTTTATTCCAATGTTATGCATCATGTCTTATGCAATTGGTTTCCTTATGATTAATTTCTTATGAATGGAAAATATTTATTGAATGATTTATTTTTAGGATCATTGATATGCAGGGTATGATCTTATAATGATCACGACCATGTAATTATACCCCAATGCTCTTGATATTCCTACCCATTTACTTAATTAAAACATACAACGAATTTTAGATCACCCCTTTTTTAGGATTCCATTACCTAGGTTATAAAGGAATTTTTATAAGTAGAATTATTTGGGGGACATCATTATGGGGAACATTTAAGATCATTCGCTGAGCTAAAATCTACTTTTTCATGTTTCTAATGATGCTAAACTGATATTATCTTTAGGAATAATATTTGGTAATGTTAAAAGTCTTATATAAATTGATGTCATGTCTATATATGAAAAGTAGGGTTCATTATTTATGGTATTAGAGAGATGGTTTAGTGAATATTTTAAACAAGGATAAGAATTATTTAGAGAGATCCCTAGGAATATTTCATAGTATATGTATAATGATGTCTCCATGGGTAAGAAACATATTTAGTCTACATTTATGAAAATTTCCTATAATTTTGGTAAAGGATAGAGTTAGTGGATTCCAATAATTACATCCTATTCTGGATACTAAAACTAGATGTGTTTCTAGAACGGATGTACATAGGGGTTACAACTCTGATGAGGTTCATCAGCCCGAATTTATTGTAACTATTAATTGATAATGAGCCTTTTTTTCACACCTAGTTTTCCCACCTAGGGGATATATATAATGAATGCATAAACTCATTACGATAAATCATTAAGGATTTAAGTAGAATATGACTTTAAATAACCAAGGAAAAACCTAGGGTTTCATATATTAATGAATATAGATCCAGGATTTAAGAATATTATAAGTAAATTTTCATTATTATATTTTATCCAATTATGATAAAATTCTCTCACAATATTTATTCATGTTTTAGTCAATGGTGATAACTATACGATACATGGTTAACATTGAATGTTTCTTATGCATAATGTATAGTCGCCATATGAATCAATTTACTTATTGAAATTCTAATAGATAGAATTAGTAATTTAGTATGAGTATGGTTTATAATTTTGAGTTTAATGATATCATAAAATATAAGACAAGGGTATGTGATCTAATTCATGTATTTCTTACATTAAACATAATAAGGATGTTGAGGAAACATAAGACATGTTTTCTATTTCATATTATCGAATGGAGGTATCAATTAATTATTTGATGAAGCCTGAGTAATGGTTTATGAATAATTTTGGATGAATTATGTATTTATGTTCAGAAGATAAAATATTATGTTATATAAATCATGAAATATATAAATTTTTTCTTTATAAGTTTACATATGGATATAAAATGACCTTTTGAATACTGATGATGTTATATAAATGTGTTTTCCTAGAAAGATGATATTTTGATTAAGGGAATGTGACACTTAATTAATGACTAATGTTAAGATAATGATGAATAAATAATTTTATTTTCAATATGAATTATTAAATTTGATGATATAGGTTACCCTGGACCTTATTTTTGATAATGCGGTCTATGTCACCAAGGATGATGTTTAAAAAATCATTGATTTAAACAATGCATTAAATAATCATTGGAAAAAACAAGCATGTATGTTTTCCAATAATATTTATGTTATTTACCATCTTTCCATATAATATATGTTGAGGGTTTTCACATTATTAGAATGTAAAAACCAAGAGATACTTTTTGATATTTGTGTGTTAAATATTCTAATGATTTCATGACATTCATTCTAATGTTTTGGATTTTAATCTCTAATAATGATTGTAAGGATAATCATTTATGGAAATTCTATGTTAGACATCGAATTCAGTTTGTGAGATTAACATATTATCTACCCACATGATGATTGATACATATTAGCTAACATGTTCTAATAGAGTTTTGTTGATGAAAACTGAAGACAAATTAGATGGAATATCATGGATCTCATGATTTATAATTTATTTTGGAATGAAATATTCAGTATCATTTTCAGATAAATAGGTGAGTGAATCAAGGAACAATAAAGGGTAATGTTTTCATGAAATCATGCATGTATATCTTTTCATGAATAATATTCTACTTTAATAAATGGATATCGAAATTATATTTGTCATTAATAATATAAATATCATTTTAATGATGGACATTTAAATCATCGTAGATTTAAGACATTAAGATCATAATTGAATATTGAATTATTAGTGATTGATGACCTCAATCACTCCCTCTAAATATTTACTCTTTTAATTAAAATCTTGGTTTTAAATTGCCACATAAGTTCTCTTATGGGAAGAAAGTTATATGTTATATTGTCTAAATATTATGAATAAAACTTTATTTTTAGTTTATTTTTTAGCATTCATTTTTATGATCTGAGTTTCTATGGAAAGAGCATTGAAGTATTAAAACATTGATAACCCATAATAATTTAGAGGTTAAAATTCAATTTATTGGTTGTATAATGTAACATCTCGAGTGTTTATTTAACATTTTATCAAATAAATTATTTTTTATTGATTTATTGAATTGAACTTGGTCAAACTGTGCTTTCACTTGTCACAGACATTTCATGTGCTACATGAAACACTGACTTGGCATATGTTTCAAACAAAATTGAGTTTTCATAAGACATTGTTTTATTATTCTAATTATTTAGACAATATAGTTATAACACTCTTGTTAAACATATTAATATTATTAATAATAAATAACTGTAATATAATATTTATAATGTTTTTTTACAAATAAAACATATTGATTAAAAATGACACAATTTATATTATGTTTGTATATGTTTTAAAAAACAATTTTCTCAAATGAACTGGATTTCATTTCCTCTTTGGAAAAAAATTAATATTACACATTAGTTAATTGAAATTGATTAAATTAATGAATTTTTTAATTCATAATATCAATATAATCTCAGGATTAATTTTTGGGATTTTTCTAAAATAAATCACTTTTTGATGAATACTGAAAAAATCTTTATTCGAGTTAAAAAATTTTATCTGTTTAAATAAATTTAAAATAATAATTAATAATTTTTTATTGTTTTTGAAGTCACAATAGCCAAATAATGAAAATATTAAACTAATTTAGTTCATGGGAATCATTTTTATTTGTAAATTTTTTATATAATCTTTTTGAGATTTTGAACGTATTATCTTTAAAACCTCGCATTCTAACCACGTCTGTGGAAATTGCATTAAATATAATTGTCATAATTTTTGGATTTGAATTTTGAAAATAATAAAAGACCATATATAAGAAGTATTATATTTTTAGTCGCATAATATCAATATAAATTTTTACCAAAAAAATTATGGAAATTTGATTAAAATTAATAATATCGATTAAGTGAATATTGATCGTAATGAGGGGAGAAACCTTAAACACACTAAAAAATGATATAGAAAATTTTAATAATCAATTCAATAAAAAATTTTAGACTATATATTATAATTGTTTTAATTTTATGAGTTTTTGGTATATCATTCAATGAAATTTCACTATTTCATATGTTCTGTAAGGAAAAAGAGAAAAAGTGAACTTTTCTCTCCATTAAGATTAATACAACATTGAGATTAGGGAAAAAAAATTATTTTATGTTATAAAAATACCTTCTAAAAATTAATTGAGTTATTTTTATAATCATTTATTATCATTAATGTTGTATAGATGATTTATTTTCTAAAAATTCATAAGAAACACACACGTATTGATTATTTAGTTTGTAATTAATTAAAATAAATGATACTATCAATATTATAAATGATTTAAATTAGATTAGTTATTTTAATTAATTAATAATTAGATTAAAATATAATTTTAAAAACCAATGATCTTAATAGATTAGTATTGAAATTTTTTACGAAATAAGTTAAATTAATAATAAATAGATAATATCAAAATTGACATCAATATTATGTTAGATTAATGTTATTTTAATAAATTATTTTAAATTAATAAAAATACTATTTTTAGCAATTTTATTTCAATGTGTCAAAAAACTAACATATATGGTCGATTCATGTACCAATTAATCTTTTATAATTATCATAACAACCAAAATGTTTGTAAATATTTTTTTTCATGATCCCTTTTAAATTAGTGTAATTTCGTGTTACATGTGCTTGTTTTAAAATTAATGTTCAACAGACTTGATATTTCATTGTATATTAGATATAATAATTATAATCTTGTATTTATATTTTTCAAAATAAATCTATCTTTAAATTGGGCTTATTGGTTATATTATTTATTATAGGGTACAATATGCTTTAATAAAAACCAAAATGATAAAATTAGGGAAACATTAAAGATAAGAACAAAACTATAAAAAAATGCTCTCATTTTTTTTATGGTGTGGATTTTTTATACCATTATTCACCTTTAGTCCATTATTTATCCTCTTTTGAGGCTCATTAATTAAGGTAGAACTGATGTTGTTTTATACATTTTTGTATTTACATGTGTGCCACACCTCATCCACATAAAAAGGCCACCCCCCCCCATTACATCCTTACAAAGATCAAGACACATTAGATTGGCCAATATATAAGAAAAATTCTCATAAAAATCCCTAAAAAATATAAGAATTATCTAATTGGGAATAAGGAAATCCAAATATTTCTTTTGGGATAAACCCAAAGGAGTTACCCGTAGAAGAAAAAACAGTCCTACTCAATATCTTATAATTTATTTTATTTCCCATCCACATAAATTAATCATATTTCTTAAACCCATAATATAATATGTATCCGAAAAATTCTGATATGATTTTATGATAATGTTTCTAAATTCACATACAAAAACATCAATCTTACATGTTTCGAACATACTATTTATGTGTACATAAAACTAACAACTAACCAAACGATGATCGTTTACTTTTCCTTTACCAACATCCATTGATGGTCATTAGGATTGACATGATGTTAATATATGATATATATTATTCATATAATGTAATTATGGTTATTTAATTCTTAGATACATACTTCCATCATACATTCTATTTTTTGTAAACACGATAACATAATTTGAAGAATTGTGGACTACCCCCCTCAAAGTGATGTGATTCATTCAAAAAAATATATGTAATGTATTAAGGATGGGTATCGTGAAATTATATGATATATAATAAATATTAATTCTAGCATAATTATATATATATATATGTATTCATATATATATATATATAGTTTACTTTCTTTCTTTCTATATTATAATGAAAAACAGAAACAACCTTCATTCAGACGTACAACCTACTGTCCCCATGAACATTGTATTCCATTTCATAATTATATATAACATATATTATTTTAAAAATATATATACCTAATGTAAAAAAATTTTATACCATCATTAATATTATTTAAATTGTGATATATTTTTTTTGCCAAAAAATTCAAATTAATAAACATGTGAAAAAGAATGCAGATATTACGTGAAGTAATATTTTAATGTGGAATTTTTAATATGAGTGTAATATAATGTCATAATAAAACTACATATTTTATTATATATAAAACTATATTTTGGTATATAATTTAAAATATACTTATTTTTATTATATAGTAGGATTTCATGAGTATGAGGACAGTTAATACATATTGTAATGGATTTCATTTCACTTTTAATTCTGTGAGATATAGGCCTTATTCACAATTCACTCCTTTTGTGTCATATATATAATAACAATTAATGTATTCTATGAAATCTATTGGAAAATATATTTTTATTTACATATCAATTATTTTATCGTCCTTTCATGGAGTTTATTTTTTAAAATATCGCAAACGAGTCATGATTTTATTCACTATATCATCCTTAAGACACATTCCATGTTATAAAAAAAATTTATATGAGGTGTATATATTTCCTTTGACATGTAATATAATATACCTAATTTAAGAATTGACATTTAAGATTTATTTAATGTTATTACTTCCATTATATTAAGATTCAATGTTACTTTAGTGGTAATAGTTTAATGATATAATCTCATCATTTAACGAGATTATTTTTAACTATGTTTCCATTGATGAAAATTTATGATCAATATCTCAAAAAAAATATTTGAATTTTTTAACCTATAAATATTCTTGTTACATATATGTATTGGTTTCATTTTAACACTCTTTGGTACTTACAATAAATAATAATTTTTTATGAAAATCCAAATTTATATATCCTTTCATTTGGTCATCACTTTTTTTTCAAAGCAATGTTTTTTTAAAAATTATGATATTATTGATATGATTTCAATGAATTTTACAGAAAATTTTTTTTAAAATGACTTCAGTATTTATTAATATGCATTCTATTTATTTTCAATGGAATGGTTTTAAAAAAAATTAATCTTCTATTACATGTTTTTAAGGAAAATGGTTTTCAAAAAAAATTAATGCATCTTTTATACGATTTAAATGTTATTTTAAAAAAATTATTTTCAAAATGTTTACAATATTATTTTAAATTCTTTTGTGGAATATTATTTGCATAATTCATTCAATATTTTTTTATATATATTAAGGGGAATGTGTTTTAAAAATTATTGCATCCCTTATTTATATGTTTTAATTTTATTTTATATAAAAATGTTTTTATAAAGGATTTATGTTTTAAAAAGATGTTTCAAATAAAATAGGTTATTTTCTTCATGAAATGGATTCAATAAATATCACCATGTTATTTTCCATCTAACATGACATATTTTTATGTTACTCAATTTATTCAAGAAAAATATCCAAAGGTTCCATTCATATTACATCTTGAATGATTTTTTTTTGATATAAGGATGATTATGAAAACCATTTATCCTCTATGGGGTATATTATTTTGAAATAAAATTATTTTCATAGGTTATGATTTGATAAAATGTGTATGAAACCCATATATTTTTCATTTTATATAATATGGTGAAATGTTAATGATTCTCATTTCATTTCATTGGTAATGATTCAATCATTTCAGAACCCACTTATTTTAATCTCCTAAGATATAAATAATGTTTTTTTGAGAATGAATGTATGATTTCATTATGTGATGTGTGGTATGTATATATACCTTCAATTAATTGGGTAATGACAGTTTAATCAAGAGTATAAATACTATGAATGAACCAGACTAAATTTTCACAGTGATATAGATGGACCTGGTTTCATGTTTATATATTAATATGTGAACCTGGTTATATATTCACAATTTCATGATTTAACCATAGTATGTGTTCATAATGTTAGGTGTGAACCTAATTACATAATCAAAATTACATTAATATAACTATTGTAATTCATATAAGTTTACTTCTTAACCATTTACTTCTTCAAAATAGTATTAGTAAACCTGATTTCATGTTAAAACCACTATATCTGGGATCATTTTCATTTCTATAAGGATGTATGAGGGAATTTTTTAATGTAATTAACATAATGTGTCTAACTATTTCTACAAATACATGATCACTATGTAATATGTTTATGTGTTTAACACACATCTATGTCTTATTTCTATATAATGATTTCAGGTCGTATGCTCCATATTTCATTATGATTCATGTATTATGAATAGAAAGTGTTTGTTCTATGATTAATGTTTGTGATCCTTTATATACAAGGTATTCTAGTTTTATTATCATGACCACATTCTTATACCGTTCAGTTCTTGTTATGCTAAAGAATTTCATTTATTTAACTTTATCGAGCATTTGAGATCACTCATTTCTTATGTTTTATCTCCCTAGGTTATATAGAATGGGATTTTAAGTATATATAATTTAGCGAAGCATCATTGTGGGAAACTATAAAGACATTTATCTGAGTTAGAGGTTTTTTTTCAATGATTCCAAAGAAAAAAAACTATGACGCTTTTTGGTATTTTAATATTGTAATATTTAATGTATTACTTAAATGATTTGTAATGTCTATATAGGAATATAGAGGGTCATTATAGGGATAATGTATTCCACTTCAGTGGATGGAATGTAGAACTAGTCTCACTATAAATGGAGGTGTTGGGAGAGATCCATTCATCATCCATACCACTACATCATTGTATGTTAAATATTTAAAATTATCATTAATGACTCTTTATATATGATATAATTAATTTGAGTCTTTTAGTGTTTTTATCCCTATGACTTACCCATCAATATATAATACCGAATAATAAGGTTTTGGTTAGATTGATCCAATTCCATTAATTCCCAGAGTTTAAATTTGATATCCTATATATTAAATTCAAAGTGGGTCATTTTTTATAAGTGTTATGTCATGAAACTAATTGTGTAATTTTAAATCTACTTAGTAATTTAGAAAACATCATCACCATTAATTATTGGATTTTGATGAAAATAATAGAGAGATTGTATGTGAATGATATCTTCTAACTCCTTTGATTATGATCAACAATTGTCTCTTACCATGATGCTCAATTTTCATTCTAATTTCAATGATGTTTTTAGGATCATTTTTTATTCAGGTGAAGATGAGAATTGTTTTTCACCAAATGAATGATGGAGAGACAATGAAAACTATTTAATAACTAGATTATATGGTGATAACTTGTGTTATTAAATAAATATATAGCTGGGAGGTGTATATTCCATTAGTGAGGTTTACTATAACAACAAATAAATCTCAACAAGTTGAATCAATCTATTTGAGGACCATTGTTATCTAAAATATAGTTAACTATCATACTATCTTAAGATGTTGGATTTTCTAATTAAAGGACCGTATTTTATATATGGAATAACTAAATTATTTTAGGTTATTTATTCGAATAAAAATAATGAAATATATCCATCAAAATTTAGATATATATATATATATTCAACAATGGACCTTGAAGATTTAGGATAATAATTATATTTTTTAAATCCCACACTATTATAATATCTATAGGGATCTATTTGAGGAGAAAATATATCTATAATTTAAATAATTCTATTATCAATAATCTATAAGATTTATATGTGAAAAACCCTAATATTCTATGATAAGAACATTATATTCAATATCATCCGTGAAAGAATATATCTATCATAAACAACCTATGAAATATATTTCTTTAAATTTAATTCTTTGATATCTTTTGAAACATGAAAACCTAAGACTAAAAGGGAAGTAATATAGTATTCTAAATTTATAGTACTATGAAATTTGTAAAAATTATGGAAACCTATTTATTATAAATAATATAAGAATCATTTAAATGAAATTCTAATGTCTTCTGAAAAATGTATTTTATTCTAAAGGTCGGATGAGTCATGATTTATAAATATAATTTAAAAATAAATTATATACTATTTAAAACATTCATTTGGAAAACTATGATGAATATTTTAAATTGTTATATAATATTTTATTGGGTTACTTTTAGTTATTTTTCAAAAATAATTCATTTGTTGATGAATAGTGAAAAATAATGAATTTTAATTGAAAATAGTAATTTCATCTAAATTATTTTTAATGTATAATTAAATTATAATTTTTTTTAATGTGAAATTAGTTCAATTATATATATATTAATATATATTTGGTTATTAGAGTAATTTTAATATTTAATTCAATAAAAAACATTTGAACATTTACTTTTTGATAACACCTCTCTCATCAAGTACACATGATTAATTTTAAATTAAAAATATGAAAATATATTATTGAGTTTCAAAAATAGGGTAAATATATGGAAAAAAACTTAATTTATTGTTTAAAATAAGGTAAATTTAATTTTTTCCATAAAAATGATAATATTATGAAATTTAGTTACCATAGTAAATATAAAATGTGTTTATTGGAGTTATAAACATAGAAGATAACAGAAAAAATGACCTAACATTATTACCAAAAACTATTTGAATAAAATAACTCGTCCATTATCAACTTATTAATTATTTATATTATTTTACATACACTTTTTAATGATTGATTCCTATATAATATTTTATATAATGAAAATGATAAAAAAATGAACATTCCATGCATTTAATATCTATAATGATTTAGTATATGGATGGAAACAAAATATGTTTAGTTAGAAATGTTATTTAGAAATATAAATTATTTTTTATCATGATAATTTATTCTTATTTTTTAGATAACAAATAATTAGATTAAATTCTTAAGAAACAGTAACATATTAACTAGTTAATAAATAGAGATATAAAATAAACGAAACAAAAAATATTAAAAGTAAGTAAATTGAATAAATTATTGTATTCCATTAATTTTGAAGAAAAATATATAATTTTATAAAGGATTTAAAATAATATATTACGATAAAACTATTTTATTGATATTTTTTCAAAATAAAATAAAATGAATAATATCAAAATTGACATAAATTTAATTTTATAAGTAATGATATTTTATTAAATTATTTAACATTCCTTAAAATTCTATATTTATAAAAGAGTTCTGTAATGTTTTAAAAAAATTATATGTTTTACATTAATTGCATAATGATTCATATATTGTGATTATGTTGTCCCCAAACTAAATAAAAAATGTTGGTAATATAATGGTAAAAATAGTTTTTTTTAATTCTATATGATCGGTGTTGAAATCAATTTTAATCGCACAATGGATTCAAATTTGATAAATTTGATTTTATATTTATACTCCATAGGATCCAATTATAAAAATATTATGACTTTATTTTATTGTTAAATAATAAATTACCATCGATTTAAAGACAAGTTACCATAGTCAGAATTAAAAATTGTAGAATATAGAAAACATAAATGTTAAATAAAAATGTTTATAAAGTTTTTTTGGTTTTGGGGTGTGGATAATACATATAATCCAAAAAAAATTAATTATGAATTTTTGATCCACATGGGTTGATTTTGAATTTCCATTAATGATTCATTTTTTGAATTTACAAAATGTCAGGCCACCAAAATTATAAATGGGTTCCCACAGCCCTCAAATCTACACCCATATAATTAAGTTATTAATTATCATATGCAAACCAATTAAAATCCGAAATTATATAATCTCATCCCATAATACATAGGTTTTAAAAAATATCAATTTATTAAGGATTTTGTGCAAACCAAAGAGGTTCGCTAATGAAAATGTAACAATCTTCGATGATCTTTTTTATTTTATTTCCTCTACCACCTCTTTAATTAGTATTAAACAATACTGATATAATATATTTGGTATCCAAGAAATATTTATTAGTTTTAATGATAAGTTAAAGACTAAAACCAACCACAGTTCCATCAAATGGTGTAAAAATCAACATAATGTGTGTTAGATGATTTCCACTTTGCAAACTAATACCATTAATTTTTATTTTTCCATTTTCTCAATGTTGGTTATTATTTTGGATATAATTTATATTTATGTTATTTTTAACATTATTATACCTTTGTAGTCATTATATAATATTTTTCATTTTTTACATTCAACTTCGTATGACATTTGATTCCATCGCTAGTGTGCAAGGCAGAGTATCAGCTTGTGTAATGAGGTGATTCGTCTTTCACTAATACTTTACATTAAATATGTTAAAATAAAAATAATTATTATATGTTATATAAATGAAAAATTATTTACACAATTAAAATTTTGATCACTATGATAATATATTATTTATCATTTTATTTATTACATTATCACTAAATGAATGATGATAATATCGTTCATGTACATGTGGACTATCGCCTTAACAAAATGTTGTGACTATATTTTCTCCACAACACCACATTGATGGAATATATAAGTATATATAGAAATATAATATATTATTTATGATACTATGATTCTTTTGAGTGATTAAACAATACTTAAAACCTTTCTATAATTATTATTGAAAAATTCAAAGGATACTCATGAATACATTTGGTCTTCCATCTCCATGATCATAAGGAACTTCGTTTCTCAAAACATTATTCCAAGATTGGTTAAAAAATTAATTTTTGTGAATAAGTATTATAATTATTTCATTATTATAATTTTGGATATGATGATACTGTATGATATTCAACTTCACTGGAACCATCCATACAAATAACGAATGAGAAAACATGGCATTTAATACTCGAATCAATGAAAATAATTAATGTTAATTAAAAAGTATATAGTTATATATTATAAAATAATATTAAATGATATTATTTATTTAACTAATTTCAATTATATAATTTAATAAAATATTTAGATCCAATATACATGATGATAATTGATGTTCAATTAAAAGAAACACTGAGGTAAGGGACTTTGTCTCAATTCCACTTCATTGAAAAATATTGTTATTTTATGATCCAAATATCATTTATATAAGGTATATACAACCCCATTGACATGTAAAATAATTATTAATAAATAATTAATGTAATTTTATTTTTCAATTTGAATTATTTCATCTGTGTATGTTTTATTAATAAATTACAATATTGTAAAATTTATGGTACAATATCACATTGTTTTGGGCTTTTTGACATTATCTGAAAACAATAAATTTAGTATGATCATTTTTCAATTTAAAAATAATTTAACTTCAATATAAATATTATTTTTTATTATATATCATTATTTCAAAAGTTTTATTGAATTTATAAATATGGTGTCTAATTTTACAATAATTTGATTAACAATGGACATATTGATAAATCAATACCCCTTACACAATATATATATATTTTATTGTGTGATATAATGATTCATGAACCAAAAGTAATATTATATATATAATGAGTAGATTTGTAAATGTATATATGTATGGGTCCTTGTTTTAGTGATCCCATAGATTCATCAACATGTGTCATAAGAGAAACTAGTTGGCCAAATCAGATGTGTTTTTACCTAGAAGTTTTAAACTATAATTAGGGTATATTAATATGGTAGATATATCTAGATTAATGAATGAAAAATAAAATAATTAAAAAAATTCATTAAAAATTAATATTTTATTATCCCTGATATATTCAAAATTATATTATCTATAGATGGATTTCATTATCAGTTTATCGATTAAATGACATGTGTTTTTAGTTAATTTTCATTCTATGTTCATTATGGTGTATCTTATTATTATATTAAAGTTATTTAAATGGAATATGTTTTTAATTATCTCCCTTAATATGTTTATTATTATTATTTATTCATGATATATTGCATTGTGTATAAACCATATTGGTAATTTGTGTTCAACTATATTTTTTTATTTTCTCTTCAATTCATTATGCGTACAATCTTTGATATAAAAGTTAAGATTTGGGGAACAATTTTAATCTAGAAAAAAATTATGATTTAAATTTAATTTTTAAATATAATGTGGATGTAATATATGTATATTTTCACCGATGTAACACCCCAAGATTCCACGATACAATTCTATTTGAATAATACAGTTGCATGTATTGTACGCAATTTTGAGTTGAAACACACACCACAACCAATCTAACTAGTCGTTAATATTGGAAATATCCACTTTTTTAAATTTAATAAATTTTTTATTTCAAAATAGACTTCATTATTGGATTTGGAATATTGAATTAAGATTACTTTCAATTTTTTGTACTTTTCTGATAACTTTCATATTTTGATGAATAGTTTAAATTACTAAATTTTAATTAAAAACTACTTTTTTAATTGAAATATTTATTAGTGATTGATTTTGAATTTGAGTGGTTTTAAAGTTTGATTATATTATATTTTAATCAAATAATCGAATCTTGGTCATTTAAAATAATTTCACATCTAAACTAGACATAAGCAAGTGTCAATCTTTTTATATTTGTTATTTCTTAAAAACAGTCTTTTGGTTTTGACAACGTGAATTAATATTAAATTAATTTCTTCCACTTATATTTTCTGAATTGAGAAAAATGTATTCCATATTTAGAATCAGGAGGTCTAAATTGTGTAAATAGATAAATTTTATTTTTAGGAATTTTGAATAATTACATCGGTAAATATTTTATTTACCATGGCTAAAGGGTAAATCCAGTAAATAAGGGTAAATAGATAATATTATAATAATATTAAATTACCATAAAATGAGTCCTAACCCTATTGGATGATACATTTCCGATCATGGTCATCTTTGGGTCGATTTGGGGACCCCATAGAGTTACTTGTAAATGATAATGACATATTATATTAATTAGGTTAATGTAAATACAAAAATGACATTATCATATATCTTTTAATAAAACAATTTTTACACAGGGTTATACATGTTATATCTTTAAATATAAAAAGTAATTAGAAATATAAAAAGATTTAATACATAATGGTATTTTATTTATAATTTTTATACATTGAATAAGTAAATTTATTTATGACACAATGATGATGTAGTATTTTACTTAATAATTAATTAATCAAATAAATTATATTAAAAATACAAAAATAAATATAATTTGAATATTTTTATGACAAAAACAATTTTTATAGGTTACTATGACATGTTATGGTTGATTAAAAATATTTAGGTCTAAGTGATAATGTATTTAGGACTTTAATAAAAATCAATTCTTAAATAATCTCGGAATTGACATAAAAGAGTTTTAAAAACAAATATTATATTATTAATTGATATTCTATTCCTCAAAATGTAAAGATCAGAAAAAGAACTTATATAATTTTATGTGTATCATTAATGAACCACTTTGGGTTCTATTGAAATTATATAGAATTTTTATTAAACATATAATATAAAAATACAAAGAGACAAGGTAAATGTCAACCTATTTAACTAAGAGTTAAATCTAAAAGATAAGGGTAAAATAGTGACCCAAAATGTCTAAAAACAATTGTTTGAGTGTTTTCCGACCCATCCCCACCTTATATTTTAAATAATCCATTTTGGATCCATTATAAACCGAAAATTATTTTATTATAAAATAATATTTCTAGGTTTTCCTATAGTTCCCCTCACTCCTCTTATAAAAGGGAACTCCCCCTTCTCAACAAATATCAGCTTAAATGAAATTTGGATCAGCCAAAGACGGACCAACTATCTTCTATATAGTCCTCCCTTAATCCTAGAGTCCTTATTTTAGTTAGAGAGCCAACCTATGGATCCCTTTTTATCAAATCCAAAGGAAGAACACGAAGAAGAGGTAAATATTTCATCACCTCCTTTAAGTTCCTTTCATCTTGCACTTCCTCTTTATTTGCTGTTTCCATTCTAAAATAATCACTCCAGTATATTATATATACTATGATGTTTTTATAAATATGGTACATCCATCTTCACTATTCTATCCATCCTTTTAATGACATGTCACCATACGTGCGTACGTATAGATTACTGTCTTCATGTCATGGTGTAATTGTTATTCAAAACATTATTATTTGGATGGGTGTAATAATGATGTGTAATTTATGTAAATAATGAATATAAAATTATAATTATTCTGTATATATGATACAACATCCAATTATATATTATTTTAAAATCAATATAATGATATTGTCTCTTGTGGGTACGTACCGATTACCGTCTCCACGAACGAGATGAGATTTATTCCCCATCGTATCAATTCAAGAATAATTTTCATTTTATGATTAAAAATTATATTTAAATACATGATATTATTCTCTATATGAATAATATAAATCCCATCCAAAAAAATACGACACACATAACAAAGAATATAAAGGAAAACAAATCAATTAACACCTAAAACAGTGATAATACTATGATATTATGAACAACGAAATGTTAAAAGATCATATATGATATCATATTAATGTATATGATTCTTGTATAATTTAATGACAATTATTTTACCATTATACAGGAATTTAACCAACCCTAAACCTTTGAAAAGTACTAGGTAAGGGTTAATTCTACAATCACTTTATTATCTGAGGTTGTTGTTACATCATTATCTACTGGGAACTCTTTATCATCCACATCTAGGTTTCATAAAAATTTATTTCAAAAATTTATTACTATTTATTAGGAAATAGGTTAAATTCATTTAGACACTTCTGTTTTTTGAAATGAATATTTCCGCCATTTTCCAAACAAGGTACTTTTTTACCTTTTCGAAAAATTTAAGGTATTAATTGTTTTTACTTAAATGGAAGGTGCAGCTATTTTCCAGACTTATAACATCATCAATTCTTCCC
This sequence comes from Viscum album, assembly GCA_963277665.1. Classification (NCBI taxonomy): domain Eukaryota; kingdom Viridiplantae; phylum Streptophyta; class Magnoliopsida; order Santalales; family Viscaceae; genus Viscum; species Viscum album. The sequence continues at coordinate 338,676,739 of OY728143.1, read as the reverse complement.
TTACAAGCTTATAAGGATATTTTCTGAATAATTTTTTCCTTTATAATAATGTGACTCTTAAATGATTCCAAAATAGAAAGAGATATTTATCTAAAAAGGGTTTTGATTTCATCTATGTCAACATCCTTTGATGTATCTTATGTTTATTTGAAATTGATTTATTATGATACAAAACATCTATATTGTGTTGAAGGTTTTTTTAAATGTTTTATTGTGGATGTGCTATTCATACACCATTCATGGTTTATAGTTAAAGTATTGTCATTTTTATACTTGTTTTAATACAAATGTTTATGATATATTTACCACTTTCATATGAGGAATGTATTGGACTTAGTAATTGATGGGTGGAGCCCGCAATAGCTCCTCGATGCATTGGTTGGTCTCATGAGACAACTAGACGTGGAATTGGTCGAGGCCCTTTCCGAATTTGATGTGTGGTTTTACCTGTGACCTTAATCATTTTTTGATGTCTTGGTCCAGTTCTTGACAAAATGTTTCAGAATGTCTGGCATTATACATTCCATCATTACGAAAATAAGATTGATCGTTCATGTGGTAATTCGACTAGTAGAATATACATGATTATGTTTTATTATGAAATTATTTACTTAGCTCATATTCCTTCCATTAAATTATTCATGTTTATTATTGTTAAAGACATGTGGTTTCAATTATTCACCATGCTTAATATTTATCTTATATTCTATTGAATTTCTTACCCTGATTGGGCATTTGAGCTCACGTCTTTTTATGTTTTAATTTTCCCAGGATTTTGAGAAGTGTATTGTGATTGATATGCAGGGTTATGCTTCATGAATAATGGTCTTAATAACAGATTATTTATGTTTTGTTGTATGTTATAAAGTGTAATGTAACATTCATATATGTAATCTATTTTCCAAGACTGATAAATTGATCGGTCCTTTGGGACTTGATTCCTTGTAATCATGCCAATGTATAAAAATAATACACTGACTCTAGGTAACTTGGGTGGGGAATTACCATTGGTATCAGAGTAAGTTTAGTAATAACCATGGAAACTAGATTTAAAGAAACTCTAATTTGAACACATAGCCCTAATATAGAAATTGATGATTAGTATAGAGGAACTTCCTAGAATTTTGGAAATGTATAGATTTTGTGAGTGTTCTAAGAAAATACATCACTGTCTGGTTACGAGCATGTAGATGAGGCTCTGTCATAGATGTACCTAGGGGTAAAACCCGAAAAAACTACCTTGAGCTTGACTCGAACGGGAACTGGTGCATGACAATTGGCCGGGATGCACTCTTGGTTACGAAACTCCCCGGAGATATGCTTAGGATAATTCTAATTTTCATTACAAATAATTATGAAGGATTTATTAGTATATACCTTCTCAAACAAAATATTTTTATGATTTTGGATTATATCCATAAATTTTTCAATATATATTTGGTATTTTACAAGTTCTGAATTATTCATTGCAATACATAAACTGACCTAGTGTATGCCCGTGTTTAGAAATGGCCCCAAGTAGACGGAATGTGAACTCCAGCAATACAAATGATCCAAAGAGTAAGTAGGATCATATCTTTCACAGTGTTAAGCCATCATTTAGAAGTTAAATAGTCTCCCATGTATTCTCAACATATGAAGAAATAGTATCATGTTCTAATCAGATAAGTAATGATTTCTCTAAGTTCTATGGATTTGAAGGGAAGCAATATAAGAAAAAGATGGAAGAGATAAAGATGGATGTAGGGAATAAGGGAAAGAATGATTTTCACATATGTGATAATTGTGGAAATAATCACCATGGTAAATGCTTGAATGGAATGGGAGTTTGCTATATGTGTGGAGAAAATGGAAACCAAGTGTGTTATTGCAATGGTAATAAAAAATTTTCCAATGTATAATGCTTCATCTTCATGTTGTTGGGACACTATGTGAATCAATATCCAAGTCATCAGAGTATACCCCAAATGTTGCTATTGGATAATAATAAAGTTATAATACTACCTAATATGGAGTGTAATGATTATATTTCTTACATTGTTACTAAAGTATTGTTTAATTTGAGTATTTTATTAAGGATGTACATGTTATAAGAATTATAGAGTATATAAGGATTGTACTGTAGTTCTATTTCATTAGGGACTTGAGATTGTGTGGATCCAAGAAAAGTGACTCAATTTACGGTTAAATTTTTGAAAAAAATATGGTTAAGATGAAGATAAACCATAATACGGTTCTGATACCATGTTTTTGATTTTTTAATAAGAGATAGTTGATTTGGATAAATTATATTGGATATTCTTGACTTCCTTGGAACTGATTAATAGTTTATTTATTTTTAATATTTTGGGAATATTCAATATTTTTGGATATAAGGAATATATCAAGTATTATATAAAGGATAAGGGAGCATGAATGTAGTTAGTATGGTTTTATGGTAAATCAGGGTGTTACTGAATTTTAAAATAATTCATGATGAAGTTGTTCACATGTAATTAAATGGAAAAAATAATCTTTCTTGTGTTTAACTTCCTTATAAATTTTGGATTTTGAGTTTGGATTGATTTATTTTAGATAAGTATAAAGGTTGGAATTGATTAAGAAACTATTGTTAAAGTTATTTCTGGATTTTTATAAAAAGTACAACAAGTATACTGTGTGACAACCCGTCACGTCGGACAAAGCTGCAGGAATCGAACCCACAAACATAGTGCGATTGGGATTTATCACCTACCACTAGACTATGTGAAGTCCAAGGATTGTATAATGTAGTTTCTTTTTTTTAAAGGGTCTAATAGGTGAATTATAAATTCATTTTTTAACCCTATATGAATAGGATAAATTGAATAATTTTTTATGTTCTATTATGTTTTAGAGTTAAAGATGAGTTTGTAGTAGAAATTAATTAAAGGATGAAACTCTAATTGTCTATTATATATTTTTTTTCTCTTATTATATGAATAAATTAATTCTTAAACATTAGGTAAGGGATCTTAAAACTAAAAATCCATTATCCTAATACCTTATGTTTTGTTGAACCGGAGATATATTAAATCATCATAGATTGATTGCTTTGAGGCCCTCAATTCTACAATTGTTTGTTACTGATGACCACAATCACTCCCTATAAATATTTACTTTTTCCCTCCAATTATATGTCTCTAATTTACAACTATGATCTCTTAATAGAGACCATAATTTGGTTGTGACTTTTTCATTCCCCTTTTCCTATTATTAAGGCTAAATTTTATTATCCCAAATTCCGATATGGGCTTTTCCCACAAAATTAATTTTTATTTTAAACCTTGTATTTTCAAAGAACAATTTCAAATTGTGAAGACACAATTTATTGAATTATGGAAGAATTTAACACCCTAATCTTTCATGGTATGCTTCACTTTGAATAATACAGTAGCTTGTGTTGTATGAAACTTCGAGTTCTAATACACACCACAACCAATCAAACTAGTCATTATGAATAGTAATACCCACTTTTTAAAATACTATACATTTTATCTTTCAAATTGGACTTAATTTTTGGATTTGGAATATTGAAATTATATTAGGGTGATTTTTTGGCACTTTTCAGATAACTTTCATATTTTAATGACTAGTGAAAATTACTAAATTTTAAATAAAAACAACTTTTTTAATCGAAATAATTAATTGTGATAAATTATGAATTTGAATGGTTTTAATGTATTATTAGATTATATGTTAACCATTTATTCCAATTTTGGCCATTAGACATAATTTCACATTTAAACTTGGCATAAGAAACTGACAATATTTTGATAGTTATTATTTCTTTAAAACACGCTTTTTGTTTTGACAATGGGAATTAATTTTAAATTAATTTCTACCACTTATGTGTTTTGAATTCAGAAAAATGGATTCCATATTTATAATCAAGAGGTCCAAATTTTGTAAAAAGTTATCTTTTATTTTTAGACATTTGGAGTAATTACATTTGTAAATATTTTATTTACCACGGATAAATGTTAAATCCGGTAAATAATGGAAAAAATAATATTATAATAATATTAAACTACCCTAAAATGTGTCCTAACCCTATTTTATTATACATGTCCTATCATGGGAATCATTGGGACTATTGTTTGACCCCATGGAGTCACTTTTTAGTGATAATGACACTTTAAATTAATTAATTTAAAGTAAATACAAAATTGACATAAAAATATATATTTTAGTAAAATAGTTTTTACATAGCGTTATACTTGTTATAATTTCGACTATAAATATTCATTTAAAATCTAAAAAGAGTTACTACATAATTTAATTTTATTTATAATTTTTAGACATTGAATAAGTATATTTATTTATGAAACAATGATAATGCAATATTTTCATTATTAATGATAAAAATAAAATAAATGATATTGTAAATAATAAAATAAATAAAATTTTATGGTTTTTAGGAAATTCAAGAATTTTATAGGTGAAAATGAAATTTTATGGTTGATTAAATGTATTTAGGTAGAATTGATAATGTTGTTAGGACTTTAACAAAAGTCAATTATTAAATAATCTCAAAATTGACATAAAAGAGTTTTTAAAACAAATATTATATTATTAATTGATATTATATTCCTAAAAATATAATTTTCATCCAAAGGACATATATAATGACAGGTATTCATTAATTAACCACATGTGGTTCTCTTGAATGTATATAATAAGATTATTAACCATATATATTAAAAATACAATGAGACATGGTAAATTCCAAACTATTAAACTAAGAGTTAAATCTAAAAGATAAGGGTAAAATAGTGACCCAAACCTATCTAATACTTATTGGTTAACTGGTTTTCAACTCATTCCCACCTTATATTTTAAATAATCTATTTTTGAGCCATTATAAACAGAATTTATTTTATTATAATATAATATTTCTAGCCTTTTCGAAGGTTCCCCTCACCCCTCTAATAAAATGGCACTCCCCTTCTCTATAATTCAAACCATAAAAGCCTTTTGGATAGGCCAAAATCTACCCAAATACCAAATAAACATTAATCCCTTAATCCTAGAGTCCTTACTTTAGTTATAAAGCCATCCAATGGATCCCTTTTGATCAAATCAAAAGGAATAACTCAAAGAATAGGTAAATATTTCATCACCTCTTTCAAGTTCCTTTTTCTTCCACTTCCCCTTTATTTGTTGTTTACTTTCTAAAATAATAAATGTAGTATCATCAATATATTTTGATGTTATTATAAATATGGTACAACCATATTCACTATTCTATCCATCCTTGGAATGACATGTCACAATACGTGTGTACGTACGACTTACCGTCTCCATGTCTTGGTGTAATTGTTATTCAATACATTATTATTTGGATCAGTATAATAATGATGTTTAATTGATGAAAATATTGAATATAACATGATAATGATTCTCCATATATGATATAACATCCAATTATATATTATTTTAATATCAAAAGAATGATATTGTCGCCCGTGTGTACGTATGGATTATCGTCTCCATCAACGTGATGAGATTCATTCCCCATCATATCCATTCCATACTAATTTTCACTCGATGAGTAAAAATAATGTTTAAATACATGATATAATTATGGATATGAATAAGATACATCCCATCCATAACAAATATGACTCACATAACAAAAATATAAAGGAAAACGAATCAGCTAACACCCGAAATGACGATAATACTAAGATATTATTAACCAAGAAATGTTAAATGATAAAATATGATATCTTATTAATGTATATGATTCTTGTTTAATTTAATAACAATTATTTCACAGTTAAAACAGAGTTTAACCTACCCATGAACAAGTAAAATTACAAGGTAAGGGTTAATTCTACAATCTCTTTATTATCTGAGGTTGTATATACGTAATTATCTACTGGGACATCATTAACATCCACACCCATGTTGCTTAAAAATGTATTTCAAAACTCATTTAATATTTATTATAAATTGAGTTAAAGTTATTTATACCCTTATGTGTTTCGAAAGGAATATTTCCATCATTTTCCAAACAAGGCACTTTTTGACCTTTTAAACAAATTTAAGATAAGAATGTTTTTTAAACTTATACGGTGGGTGAAACTATTTTCCACCATTATAACAGAATCAATGCATCCCTTATAAAAATATAAAAATATTTTCAAAATAAATGTTTCCTTTTTAATTATGTGACTCTTAAATGATTTCACAATAGAACGAGATATTTCTCTACAAAGGGTTTTGATTTCATCTATGTCAACATCCCTAGATGGATCTTAACTTTATTAGAAGATGATTTATTATTATACTAGACTTACATATTGTATTGAAGGTTTTGTGAGATGTTTGACTGTGGATGTGCTATTTATAGACCATTAATGGTTTATGGTTAAAGTATTGACATTTCATATTCTAGTTTAAATAAAAAAAATTATTATATGTTTAACATTTTCATATGAGAAATGTATTTGACATAGTAAGTGATGGGTGAAGGCCGATATAGCATTCGATGCACACGTAGGTCTCATGAGACAACTAGACGTGGAATTGGATGAGCCCCTTTCCCAATTTGATGTGTGTTTTTGGCCGAGGCCTAAATAGTTTTTAGATATCTTGGACGAGGCCTTTAAAAATGTTTCAAAATTTGTGGCATTATACAGTCCCTCGTTATGAAAATAATATTGATGGTTCATGTGGTCATTTGAATAATATAATACCTATGATTATTTTTTAATATAGCATTAATTACTCACCTCATATTCCAATAATAAAAATATTCATGTTTATTATTGTTAAAGACTAGTGGTTTCAATTATTCACCATGCTTAATATTTATTTTATCATCCACTATATTTCTTACCCATACTAAGCATTTGAGCTCACCTATTTCTATGTTTTATTTTTCCCAGGATTCCAAGAAGTGTATTGTGATTGATATAAAAGGGTATTCTAAAAAATAATGGTGTTCATAAAGGAGTATTTATGTTTTGTTGTATGTTATAAAGTGTAATGTAACATTCATGTATGTAATCTATTTTCCATGAATGATAAACTTATTGTTCCTTCGGGACATGATTCCTTGTAATCATGCCAATGTATTAAAATATTGCACCAACTTTGGGTAACTGGGGTCGGGGAATTACAAGAGTGAATATTAAATTACATGGTACATTGCGAAGAAATTACGTGTATCTTATGCTAATTTAACAAATTAGAAACCGACACTGGGATTGTAAGATCTAATATTTTCTTAATGTATGATTTGTTTATGTTAGGTGTTGGGGCTCTCTTTTTGGGAAAATCAGTGTTTCTCAATGTTCATGTGAAGGCTCGGGGTGCCCTAGGGGCTCGGGGTGTGAAGAGAGGAGAAATCAGTCCAAGTAGTGCTAGGAACATGTCTGTACTCCATTACGGAAAAATGTGTGAATAGACTATATAGACAAGCTATTCTCAGATAGTAACCTTCACAAAACCTGATCACAGTTATGGAAAACCATGTGGTAATCCCATAAACTCTGCCAAATGGGTGTATTTGGATAGTTGCATCAGCACAGTTTGTACACAGTTTGGATAAATGTGTGGGTAAACTGTGTAGCCTAGAAAAGTTGGAAAATATACAAAATTTCCATCCTAGTTTGTAAAAACCCATACTTTATATTTCCTTCGATTTCATCCCTTGTAAACCTAGTGATGAACCATTCTAAACCGAGCATACAAGAGGTGGTTATTCATCTATTCATAGAGGTTTGGTGCGTTTTTAGTTTTGGATGGAAGCTCCAGTTTTGTATAATCCTCTTCTCCCATCTGTTATTTGGATTACGGATTTTAGTTTCCCACATCCTATTTTGAAGAAATAAACCCCTTTTTTTCTGGTGGAACCAGTGTTGAGGTTTCAAGGGGTTTTGGAATTCGGATCCAAGGCCATGATTAAGATTACTTTCATCATAGAATTCAATGTTTGTGGTCTACAAGTAGTATCCCATAGTTTTACATTAGATTTGTGCATAAATGATTGTGTTCTCTATTTTATGTCATCATGTTCATGGTTCCTGTTAGGTGTTTGATTAAAAGGGGAGTTCATGTGAACAATTGAAACCCTCACGATCACCATGGGATGAGTGGAGGAGGATGTGACCATTTTATGGATACCCATGGGGTATGCCGGCAAACCCAGTCATAGAGTGTGGTAGGGTTATGTGTGAGGTAACAAAACAATGATGTGGAACCCATGTAGAGTGTGTTACAATGGTGTATTATGTTACAAATAGAATAATGATGAACATGGATAGGGTAATAATGTCATAAGGTGTTATTGGAATGACAGAAAATAGGTAATTGTGTTTAAAGGGTTTATGTCGATTTTTTCATGAATTTTGTTTAGAAATTCCTGTGGGGAATAGATTATAATAAATAGTGAACATGCAATTGGGTATTAGAATGGTAAAAGGGGAATGATTTAATGGGTTGTAATAAAAAATGGTTGAATTTGTGTAATGAGTTAATACGCCTAATTTAGGTGGAACACCATTGTGTTATAATACAATAAAGAGATTGTGTTATGTGAATTGAGGATTGTAAAAGAAATGCTTAAGGGAGTCAAATCTTGAGAAATGATAAATTGGTTAAATGGGTTAATGAATGGAAAATGGTGAATTTGGATATGTAACAGGGTTTCTTGAATACACATAATTGGGTAAGGGATAAGAATAGGAATTTGGATAAATGGATATGAGTTGAAATTGGTTAATGTGTTAATGGGTTATGGGATACTGTTAATTCCGATGTTTGTTATTACAAATTTTGATTGATGAATTTCAATGACATTGGTTGTGTTATGTTGTATTATGGTATGGTTGTTAGAATATATATATATATATATATATATATAAATATGTCCATGTGTCTTGGTGGAGTGGGGAATTGACTATAGGTTCTACGCCCACGTCTCGAGTTAGACTGAGGCTCTAAACTCCACCCCAAAAAGCACAGGTTAGGGTATAGTAGAAAGGCTTTATTCCCCTAATGGTTTTAGTCCACATGGACTGAGGCTTCAAGGTGAGTAAAATATGTTAATGTGATTTATGGTCACTAGTGATATAGAGACTTGATTTGGATCCCCTATGAATTTTGATTGGTTGTCTTATACCCTTGTGTAGATGATAAGCATGTCTAACCAATGGAACATGTGATCAATATTACTTATTTAATGAATAATCAATAATAAATGAAATGGGGATAAATTATTGGAATAAATTAAATGAACTTGTAAATATATGGAACACGAACTGTCTCTTGCTTACATAACATTCACATTGTACTTTCGTGCACTATCTATTAGCCTATATATTTTGTAGACAATGTTGGTGGTATAATAATGAGTTTTATACTCACACCCTTCTCAGGCCACCATTGGGTAACCGAGAAGATCTCTTGATTCTAGGTCATGAAAAGGTCAGAGGCCCCACTATGACTTATCGAGCTGGGGTTGGGGTGTACATGGAGGAGGAACTGACCATAGAGTCATGACCCTCTAATTTTTTAGTCCATTTTTTCATTTTATAATTCTTCACATTGCACTACTAGTACAACATGAATATGATGTATTTGATTTGTGGTTGTACCCATTTGAGAAATATTTTTCTAGTCATGTTTATTGGTTGTTGGCATTTTTTCTACTTCTTATATTATGTTATTCTATGGAATTCACTGATAAAGAGGGTATAGTTTTCACATAGAACTTTTTAGAATGTTTCCTCTAATCGGAACCCTCTGGTGCACAGGGAGCCGCACCTGAGGTCTTATGGTGACTCATCTCGGAGCACCAGTTATGTTGATTTTGGGTTAGGGACATTAAAAGGTGGTATCAGATGAGTTATTTTATTATTATTACAATTTGGGAATGATAGGTAGTAAATTTTAAGGTGTTAGGCCAGGGAAAATATCCCCTTCATGGGAGTTGCAAACCCATGTACGAGGGAAAACCCAAGTCACCATAGGTTGGAATTATTGTTCTTGATGTCTGTTGTTACAGATGAATGATATTTCATCATTGGGTGATTCACATGTTGTGTTATTGGAATAAATTATGATATTTTTATCATTGTCAGAATTGCATGGGGTTTAACATTCATGCATCATTTTGACAACCTAATGCTATATGTGGAATGCATCATTATAGGTACACACAAGGGATGGGTGTGTGGGACATAAATAGTATAATTAATTTTCCTTCCCTGATAAATATGAAAAAAATGATGCCTAATAGGGTTAATGAATGAGGGATAATGAATGAAATTAAAATGAATAGTTGAGTAATGACATATATAAATAAATGTTAGGGATGGGTTACAATGTTTGGTTGTGATTAATTGTAAAATGTTGACTCATGTGCCTTAAAAATGGTTGAATAATGACGATAAAAATGACAATGGATTTGGACTAATGAAAGGTGCTAATGTTTTAAAATGATGATATTAAAAAATTGTGAAATAGGAAATGTTCTTAAGAGGAATGGATCATATCGTAAAAAAAATGATTTGTTTGAATAGGTGATGATGAATGATATGCGATAAAGTAAATTGGTCACACCATGTAGACCATGACCGTGATTGGTATGGTAGAGGGTGGTGTTCAATGTGAAATATTGACTGATGTGATCGATTATGAAGAATGGATTGTTAGAGGATGATAGTGTGAGGTCTATTTCATCTGTGGTTAAATCCTGTCATTCATTCTTCTATGTTTCATGTGAAAAATATGTTTAAAATTAGAATTATTGAGTTCAAAGGTGGGTATCCTTTATGTTGTCGATTTTACCCTTGTAGGTGTGGTTTATGTAGGGAGAGTTCCCTATTTTGAGACATTAGAATTGGTTCGTGAGGCCTTTCTGGTGATGATGTGCCCTAGGTGGTATGCTAAGGGAACCCTTGGGTGGGTTGTTTCAATTTAGTTACTAGGAATCAATCGGTAATGTGAGTAAGAATACTCTCATGGTTTGTGATAGTATAGAGTACATGATGGACCCTAAGGATGATGTCTTCTTCATAGTGACCTTGTGAGTAAAGACTTGGCATGTTTTTTTTGAATCCCAGAGAGGATGTATTGCTCATAGTACTGATGAATGTGTATACCTTTGGTATAGAACCTAGAGAAGATTATTTTTGTCATGCAAAGCATAGAGTGCATCAAAATGGGAGTGAGAGTTCCATTCACCATCATTTCTTTTCTTGTCTCTTAATAAGAATGGTTTGGAGAGAGAACTTGTGTCTTTTCCAAGTTGTGACTATAGTCAAGGGATTTGGTTTCATTCAACCATCATGGCGAACCATGGGAGAGGTCTAATAGGGATTCTATCACTTTTGGGTGTGTATCACACATGTGGATGTTTTTGACTTCGAATGTGGGATGTGGAGTGTGGCATGGAGTAGTTTTGCAACATAAGGATAAGTGGGAATGTTTATGGCTGGTTGTACCTCTCAGTATGTGGTTATGAAATGTTGGTTTCTGAAAGATCAAGGGTGACCTTGTGCGAGTTTAGGCTAGCGGTGCAAGTACCATGGATTATGAATCATCTATGATGCTTCAGGGGTTCTGTCAATGCAACCTAAGTACAATTTTTTAGTGAATGGTCTAGTTGTGTCTGTTTCATTCATTAGGGCACGCTACTGTATGTGATTGGATCTCTGGAAGTTGTTTTCATTCCCAAAAGACAATGGTGGTGGGATTATAGTTATATGCTTTTACATGATGATGAAAACTGATGTAATGGTGTTCATGTTGTTGAAAATGTGTGTATGAATTTTTTTGTTGTGGATCGAGGGATAAACATGGATTCCAATCAATCATGACAGTCAGTGGTTATGTGAAAATAACATGTGTTCTATATGAGATCCTGAGATCCTTGTTAGGTCATGGTGTCCAAAATCTTGATATACGAAATGGATATGTCTTTTGTAGTGTTATTAGAAATCTTCTTATAGTACTTTAGCTAATTACGAGCATGGCCAAAATATATACATCGTCCCAGGTACAATGAAAATATTTGGATCATGCCAAGTGACATGAAGGGTTTTGTTGGTTGAGGGACACCATGGAGGTTGAGCTCATGGAAACGGTCTATGTGGAGCTTGATGATGGGATGTACACCATATATTTCTTAGGGTAAGGTCCTCAAGAAGGACTGAGTGACGAAAAACGTCATGGGCACTTTCCATTGAATATGTGAAGTTCACTAGGTGACATTTATATTCTGGTTTTGTAGAAATCTTCTTGGACATGTTTAAGTTTGGGGATCAGTTTGTAATCGGGTATAAGATGTGGTGATTGAAATCCTTCGAGAGATCAATCATAACAACAATCTGAAGGTGGGGAGCGATGAGTCGGTGTTATGTGTGGAGAGTAGAACATAGATATGGTGTGGTGGCACTGGGATACAAATGAGAAACTATTATAGTGTATGTTAAGTCCCCCAGGGAGGTAATGTGGGACTTCGAGGTGGTGACTAATGATCCAAGTGTTTGATTGAACATAGGGTTGTTCTATATGAGGCCTCTGATGTATGTTTTGAGTCATAGAATATTGTGGTTGGATATGAAAATAGATTGTGGCAAGAGATCTTGGGTTCAATAACTCCAACGATGATCGATTTCCAACTTGGGTGATTTCTCCTCAAGTGGTTTTTGTACTACTTGAGGTTGAAGAAATCATGGCCATTTGGTGTGGTTCAATGCCAAGGGTGATGCCTAGTGAAGGTTTGGAGGATGGTAACACAATGATGTTGGGATTCTACTGGAATTCAAGGAACGACCTCAGTTGGGTTCTTGGGAAGATAATGATTAGCTTCCAGTCAGTATGCTCCTTGGGAATGTGTGAAGTGGGTAGCGTACCACCAGTGGAGAGTGGGTGCTTAGGGGAAAGCCAGTCGGGTGCGCACTGACCAAAGGTGATAAACATTAATGTGTGTGGTGGGATTGACCCACCAATTTGTTCATATTGTGGGAGTAAGTCCCTTTCTGAAAAGATGTTATAACTGAGTGAGGTCATGTTGATCTTCATCCTTGAAGGGATTTTGTAGGAATGTACTTATAAATGTTTTCAATGGTGTGTGTGGATGCCAATTTATGGTAATTCCCTTGGGATGATTGGGCATAGTGAGTAGGAATGTGTTAGGTAATGGGATGGTTTGGTTGAGTTTGGGTGGTCCTTCATCGATGGATGAGGTTCTATGTAACAAGAATTATTGGAGAGAACCATACAAGATAAATGGTTGGTTGATGATGTGATCATGGTTTCCTATTGGAAGGACATGATTGGTCACTGTTTGTGTATGTTGGCCCTATTAGAGAGCATTGGAATGTATTAATTGGTCGAGTAGCCGATCATTTGAAGTTTCATTTGGATGTATAGATGTGGAGTGATATCTTCAAAAAATGTAGATGGAAGGGTCATGTGTTTTCCTCCGGCTGATACCGGGTAGGGTCACCATTAGAGTTGGGTGAAAAAAATGATTCCATGTGATTTGGGTCATGAGTTGTGCAGAGGATATGGCCTATGAGTTGCTGTTTGGTTTCTTCATGACAATGTGATATTGTGTGTTATGTTGCCTTGTGTTGTGAGTTTGGTGTTGTCACCTATGATTTTTCCATGTTGTCCTTGTGGGGAGAATAGTGGAAGTTGATGAATCCATGAGGAGTTTTAGCTTGTGTCATGGTTGATGAGAAGAAGGATTGTGGGAAATTATTGTGCCCTTGATTGGAGTATGGTAGGAATTGTGATGTAAAATAGAAAAACATGGATGTGAGAGTTGATTGGTAGACCATGTGACCTGATCCCTTTTTATGGATGATAATGATGCTTGGAAGAGTGGATCGAGGATGAGCCATTAGATGGTTGGGAGGTTATAAAATCCCAAAAAAAATTATGGTATGTTTTTATATGGATTGTGGTTGTTTTTTTAGCTAAATATGTTTTTCCTGATGTTTTTTTGATAGATCGGGGGTGCCCCGGGGGCTTGGGGTGTGAAGAGAAGTGGAATCAGTCCAAGTACTATAGGCATACGGTCTTCGTACGGTTTGGGGAAACCATTCGGATAGACCGTGCGGATTAGCCATCCTCATATAGTATCCATTGCATGGAATGAGCATGGTTAGGGAAAACCATGAGGGATCCTAAGAAACCCAATAAAATTAGTGTCTTCTGATAGAATCTTATGCATGGTTTGTGCTTGGTTTTTCAAATCATGCTGGTAAACCGTTAAGCCTAGAAAAGTTAGAAATTTTACAAAATTTCTATCACGGTATTTAAAACCCCAACTCAGTATTTTCTTCTATTTCATCATGTGTACCGATAGTGATGAACCATTCTGACAAAAGCTTCCAATAGATTGTTTTTCTTCGGTTCTTGGACGTTTGGAGTGTCGTTGGTTGCAGATCAAAGAACTAGGTGGGTCTAATTCTCTCCAGCACACTCTTCTTTAGATTAGGGCTAGTGAGTTCTCTCATCATCTTCCAAAGATCTAAAACCCTTTATTTTCTTGTAATACCTAGTTTGGGATTTCAATGTGTGCTTTAATCAAGATGCAAGTCCACCATTGAGAGTGTGTTCATAATCGGATTCTAGGTAGGTGTTCTACAAGGAATACCCTAGAAATTTACATTATAATTATTCATGGAAGCATCTGTTATTCATTTTCCCTCATTGTTTATTTAGATCCGTTGGGGTGTATGATAAAAACGGGAGTTCATGTGAACAATTAAAACCCTCACAATCCCAATGGGATGCGTAGAGAAGGACATTGCCATTTTAGGGCCAGCCATGGGGTGCACCTGCAAACCAAGATCGAGAGTGTGGTATGTCTATTTGAGGTGTTTCCAAATAATTCATTGAAATCTATTAAAATTATTTCATAATGGTGGATTATGTTACAAATAGAATAATGATAAACATACATAGGTTAATAAAGTCAAATGGTGTTGTTGGAATGATATGAAAATATGTAATTTGGTTAAAAAGGGTTTTGTCGATTTTTTCGAGAATTTTGGTTAGAAATGACTAAGGGGATTAGTGAATATTAAATGGTGAACATGAAATTGGATAATGGAATGGGAAAATGGGGAATGTTTTAATGGGATGTTGTAAGGGAATAGATGAATTTGTGGACTTGGTTAATACAAGAGATTTAGTTGGTACACATAAGTGGATAAATACAATAAGGTGATTGTGTTATGTGATATGAACATTGTACCAGAAATGCAGAAGGGGGTTACATCTTGTGAAACTTTAAATGGGATAAATGGTCTAATGAATGGAAAATTTAGAATTTGTATAAGGATGGTTGGATGTTGAATAGAACTATTGGATTAAGACACATGAATTGGAATTTGGATAAATGAATGTGAATTGAAATTGGTAAAAGTGTTAATGGGTTATGACATAGTGTTAATTCCTATGTTGGTTTTTATGCATTACGATTGATGAATTTAATTATCATTGGTTGTGTTATGATGTATTATGGTATGGTTGTAGTGATATATATATATATATATATATATATATGTTTGTATACATGGATAGGTAGAGTGGGATATTTACTTGAGGTTCTATGAACATGTATCGAGTTCGACATAGGCTCTAATCTCCACCCTGAAACGAACAGGTTAGGGAAGGAGACAAATGCTATGTTCCCCTAATGGTTTCATTCCACCTGAACTTAGTCTTCGAGGTAAAGAGAAGGTTTTGATGTGATATATGGACCCCTAGTGAGATAAGGACATGATTTGGTTCCCCTATGCATTGTGATTGATTTCCTTATACCCTTTGTAGATGATAATTATGCCTAACCCATGGAACATGGGGTCAATATTGCTTATGTAATGAAAATGGTATAAAAAATTAAATGAGGATAAATGCTATGAATAAATTAAATGAACTTCTTAACATATGGTACTTGAACTGTCCCTTGATTTCACACCTTTAATTTTATACATGAATGCACTTTCTATTAGAATGGATATTTTGTAGACATTGTTAGTGGTGGCCTATTGAACATTGAACTCACACCCTGCTTGGGCCTCCGTTGGGTACCTGATTAGATATCTTGGTCGTAATTCTGGACAAGGGCAGAGGCACAACTGTGAGATGTTGAGTTGGGACCGAGATGTACATGGAGGAGGACCCAAACATAGAGTCGGGACACGCATGGATATTTATCATTTATTTCATTTTGGGTTTCTTCATATTGCACTACTAGTATGAAATGACATTGATGTATTTGATTTGTGGTTTTACCCTTGTGGGAAATGTTTGGATATGAATGTTTATTATTTGTTATTATTTTTTACACTATTTATATTGTGTTCTGATGTGCCTTGATCTGATAAAGAGTGTATAGTCTCCCCACATGACTTATTTTACCCTCACAGCTAGTTGGAAATCTCTAGAATATGGGGAAGTGGGCTTGAGGTCATGTTGCGACTCATCTCAGAGCAGTGGTTTAATTGCTTCCCGGTCGAGGATGTTATAGAGATATTAGGGCCAGGGTAGTTAAAATTGATATGAAAGAATGATTATTAACATCCACAAGAACTATGTAAATCAAAATATAGATTAGGGGTAATACCGCTATGATAGAATTTAAGTATAAATATTTATTAACGACTTAAATTTTAATTATGGTTGATATTATATGGTTTCCCAAGTAATACATTATTATAAAAATACTACACGTGGATGTGGTTTTGATAGAGATCTATCTATGGAAAATTACACATAAATATGATCAATATGATTTAACAGATTATCACCAATCCATAAAAATTGGCTTGACTATGCACCTTATATGGAAATAGAATACGATATTCTAAATATAATTTACATTTTTTAAACCATTATTATTCATTCAAAAAAAAATATATTTCCCCCAATGAAAAAATGTTTATGATTATCAGATTAGATATGATTTTTTAATATATAAAATTTCTCACATTATTTTGGATTATATATTTTGTTTTATAGTAATATGTTCTAATATAGTGAATGTCATTGTATGAAAATGGAGTATAAAAATGAATAGTAAATGAATCAATGTTGATAATTTGTTGAGAAATAATTTTCATTTCTATTTGCTTAAGATAATACTTCAAATAGAACTAGTCTCATAAACATTCCCATCAATTGATGAAATAATATCACATGATAACAAGATAGTGAATGAATTCAACAAGTATTATTTCTTCATAGGGATGAAGATAATAAGAGGATTATTGCGAAAATAATAGATAAAGGGAATAAGGGAAATAATTATATTCCCACATGTAATAATTATTGAAAGTAACACCATAATTATTCAATAAATTAAATGTAATTTTCATAAAAGTGGGTAGAGAATGGAAATTATTCTTGTGATTAAAGGGGAATGAAAATGGTTTCCACAATTCATTTCTTAAACATTAAGGAGATAGAGCCCTATTTAAAATAAAAAATCATGATTAATAAGAATATAAATCAATTAAATCTAATTGATCATGGATAGGATTATTATATTCCCTTACACAATGTAGAATGATTAATGTTATTCAATTTTTTTGTATAATTATGTCAATTATGTATTTTAAAAATGATATCTAGGTTATAAGAATTATGAAGTTCATATGAGTTTTAATAATAGTACTTATTTCTTTATAATTGAAAATCATATTCTCGATGGCATCGATGGGCAAGATAAATTATTATTTGGGAATCTAAAATAATTGGAAGACACATAATTAAGTGAAAGATAACAACTAATATGTGTTCTATGATGAAATAATGATGTATTGATAATAATATTATTGATATGGATAATTTAATTAGGATAGTGTTGAATACGTTGGGATTTATTAATGATTTTCGAACAAAGGGGTCTACGATATAATTGAAATATTTTATAGAAATATTTTATTTGAGGATTATATCCAATAATCTATTTTTCGTTTAAGGATGTTGTAATCGTGAATGTTTTAAATATTATTTTATAGTGATCATGGTGTTTAAATATTTTGAATATGATATTAACTGAAAAATGTCACTGTCATTATAACATAATTTTGTAATAGTAATCTTCATTCTAAATTTGTTCATACATATTTTGTATGATCCTTATGTTCTTATATTTCTGGAAGGGAATACATTGTACTTTCAGAGTTTATTTATTACCTGATTGGTATTATTTAATATAGGTGGAATATCTTGTTACTATTTTATTGATCTTATGACCAGTTAAAAGTTAGTTTCAGTCATTATGGTAGAAAATAATTCATTTTTGGATATTTATTTCCTGGGTAAGTGATGAATTTTAAATTGATTGAAACCCAACACAAGGATGAAAATGTTTCTATGAAAAATAAATATATCATGCATGTATATTTTTATATATTTATATATTGTAAAATAATTACATAGATCTAGGAATGTGGTTTTTATACAATATTGTTTTCCTATTATCATTAAATTTTATGGTATCAATTACCTTTCTCAGACCTTGTGTTTCTGGATATTTAGTCATTAACATCCTCATGACCATGTACTCAGTCACTCTCCATTTGTATTTGAGTTTTAGATTACTTTTTTATTTATTATATTTCAGAACCCAAATATGATATATAATATGAAAACACATTAATTGTTATTTCATATGATATTTAAACTTCTATTCTCTCTTAATATTATGATTTTTATTGTCCCTTTATACACTGTTGGTTTAATAATTATATCATTTTTAAATATTAAATCATATATTACCAAGATCATGGTTATATTGAGGGGATTAAATTTATTTATAGGGGATAATACAACCCATTAAATTTATAAAATATTTTCTTTTTATTTGATAGTGTATGCGACATGCAACCCAATGCTTAAACAACCCATTAAATTATTTCCATTAAATTGAATGTGTTCGAAAAAAACCAAACATGATAATGTGATTATAAATGAAAAATGATAGGTAATTTCATATGAATAATAATATCCAAATAATAGAAATTAGGAATTAAATTTTATTATAAATAAATAAATAATCTATTATAGTAAAGTAGTATTTTTTAGAAATTTTTTTTTCTAAAGTATTGTTTTATAATTATTTTTTTAAATCATTTAAAATAAATTCATGATGCACTTATAAAATTAATTTTAAAAAATAATATTTATTCATTCAAATATTCATATAATAATTTTATTAGGGTCAATTATTTGTGTTTTTATAAAAGCATTCATTTTATTATGAATTGTGAAAAAACAAAAAATATTAATTGAAAGCATCATTTTCGTCAAAATTAATCATTAAAAAATTATTCTATAAAGTAGTTTTATGTAAAATAATGAAAATTTTAAAGCTATTACTCCAATATAGTTTAAGGGGTTTTTATTAAAGTATAATTTTGAAATAAAAACATTGTATTGATATGAATATTTTCTCTTTAAAATCCCAATTTATCATTGCATCTCTGAGATTTATTTCTAATTAAATTTATTCCTTGTTGTGAATTGAAATTGGAAACAGATATTACATATTTTGAATAGTAATAATTTCTAATATATAATATATTAAAAATAATTTTTGACAATAATAAACACTCAAAATAGTAAAAAAAGTATTATTATGGGTTATATAAAATGGGTTTTCTAAGGGGGTTTATTAAGAATATATGAGTGAAAATAACCAATCATTATTTACTAAACCATTTTTCCTCACATATTTAGACCCATCTCACCTAGGATTTATTTTATTAGTTTTTAGACATGTTTCCATGAATTTGACCTATATAATTAGTTATATAAATTAAAATGAAATAAAGAAGCTTCCATGATTTTAATATCTATAATTGGTTATGATACAGAGGAAAACAATATATTATGAGTTATAAATATTATTTATAAAGATAATGAAATTTTATTATCCAGGAATTTTTTTATTTTTATAAATGAAATAACTAATATAATGATTATGAAACACAAACTCAATAATTATCTACCTAATTAAAAAATAGTATAACTGAGATTAAAATACCCAATGTAATGTAAATTGAATTAATTATTATGTTACATTAATTTTTATGACAATTATATCCTATTTTAAATTTGTGGACAAAAGATTCCAATTCTATCAATGTAATATTTTTCTTGTATATTCAAATTAAATTATTTATATAAAATTAACATTAATGTTATTTAATAAAAAATGATATTTTATTAAAATATCAAAAATAAATAAAAAAACTTATTTTAATCCAAGTGATTTTTTAATGTTTATGAAAATAAAATATATTCCATTCATGAACTAAAATTTATTTTATTGTGATTGTATTTACCATTAAATATTAAAAACTCTCTTAACATAGGTTTTGTTGAAATGTAGGTTTCCACGTTTTGTGTGCTTTTGTTATAATTACTTTTCAACATACACATATTTTTTATTTGACCAATTAGAATTGATATTTGGATTAGTAGGTCCAAATTATTAAATAATTATCATTTTATTTTATTCATAATTAAATTATTACATTGGATTGAAAAATAATTATCGTAGTACGAAAAAGTAATTGAAAAATTAAGGAAACATTGATGTGAAGGGAACATATTTTAAAAACATTTCCATTTAGAGTGGTGTGGGTGTGAATAGACCATATATCCAATAAATACATTTAAATTTAATTTTTTATCAAGTTTCATTTAGATTAACAACCCATAATTAAATGTTTTGGGAATTTACAATAATACCGCTCCCCATTTAAAAAGGGTTCTCACTCCCCTCAATTCTCCACACCAAAAAATTCATTTAGCCCGACCACACCCTTCCAAATTAATATAGAAACAACAATACTCTCATCCATGAATTCTTATCATTGGCATACATCTATATTTGGAAGGCCTTGGTGTAATGATCCAACCCAAAGGATCCTGAGCCACGACTACCACAAAGATCACCTCTAATAGGCATGGGGATAATGACTAGCACCATAATGGCATATCATACCCATAGGATAAATTATAGTAAAATAAATGTACACATTTAGACATATCTATGGCCATAAAATAAATAAGTGTTGAAAAAATACAAATAATGCCTGAATACATCTATAATCCCACAATAAGATAACAAAATAATGTACTCTAAGGTATAAAGAGGGGAAAAATACAAGACCACTGACAAATAAAAATAATATCAGATATGTTCAGTAGGATGTGAACACTATCAAATAAAGAGAGCATATAAAAATATGTCTATCTAGACCACACTAGTATCCACCGTCTCTTAGTCCTACATGAATTATCAGTATAAAATTTTCATCTTAATATGACATAACATGTGCTGGAAGGACCCCTGAATGGGTCAATATAACATTACCCAGTAAGAAAATTTAAAATATCTTATCATAAATCATCAAGATTTTTTACCAGAACTTAGTATACATCAATAATAATATGATACACACAACAATAAATCTTGAAATAATCATATTAGATACATTATATCTAGATATAGGATGCATTTTCATCCTTCGGTTTACTCTGGAAGGATCCATAAAACAATCATCTGGGAGAAAAACAACATGATCTAAAATACTAATAATGAGACTCATCCTATAGATCATGATCAGATGTAATAAACCACTCGATGAGAAATAACACTACTAGAGACACTAATCCCAATAACCACAGTTGTGAGGTCATTCTAATAAGATGAAAAAATGATACAAGCATGGTTCATCAGAGAAAAATGCATGAGCATACTAAGACTAATCGAAATCAAAATATCTCAATACAAAGATATGGGATATCACCTATAGCCTCTTGGGGATATTGAAACCCTACTCTATTAATAATAAATATTGGGGATTACAGCCATTTATGTTGGTTAAATGATACAATGAACTATATATAATTATTACATTGGTTATGGGGATTGGAAAAAATATTTATAGACAATAGTTACACTATTCCCTCAAGGGTATCTGAAGATAAAATGCATAAGACCAAATTTCATATGAATTATTATAGGAGTGGACTAAGGAACACATCTTAGAATTTTGGAGTTATCCCAGTCTATACTCCAAAATGGAACACACAAAGCTTATACTGTTTATATATCACTATTTGGAGACTCTATATTAAATCACAACATTACTTATATATTACCCCAAAGAAGGTCATGAATGTGTTATATATAAAAAACAACTTATGGTTGACTACTAAATTTATTGTACATCAATCATGAAAAAAAGGTGAGTGCACCCTCATCACTGGTTCAATGGGATTATACATAAATTCCATGATATTTCATTGAAAAAGGACATGAATGAAAAAATAGATCTTAATGTAGATATCCTAATTTGAAATTAGTTTAGATAAAAATTTTACACTCCAAAAATAGTCATCTACTGAAAGGATGAATTTCACTGCATTATGCATGAAATATTTTCTAGGGGCCTAAAACATGATCCAAAAAAGTGAACCCAACATTGTACATAAAACATCTGCATTAATGTTAGGGTAATGATGACGTGTATGGTTCATCAATCTGACACTGTTAGATTAATTTACATCAATTTATAGATTAAAAAAGTTTAAAATAGTTATAGTAATAAAAATTGTAATAATATTAAGCATTTGGTGTCCTAATCCATGAGAATGAAAAGGTACCCAACATTATTCGTGAATCATCCAACTACATACAATGATTTTGAAGCCATAGAAAAATCATCAATATAATGTCTCAGTTAAAAAAAATAACAAGAACATGGATTTATAACAAATTAAAATAGTGGAAAAATTAATAGTACATTAATCATTTTTATTACATTATTACAACAATTCATATTTGAAATGGGTTTGGGGGAGAATATTTTTCACATATTATCTTAAGGTCACACATGGAATAATACTGTCATAACCCCTCTATCTCCTCAATTATAAATTTCTATTCTTATTATTTTAATTAAACTGAAAATTAATTCCATCACCCCAACTATTCTATCTATATTCATGCACATGACTGGGTTTGGGGTTTCACAAACTGTAAAGAACGGATACCACTTACTCCACCCATGTTATGCATTTATTTAATTTTACAAAAAATTATTATAAGTAATAATAATAATAATAATAATTACCACCTCCATTTTTCATTCCAAAACTATGTGTTGTGAAAACCAGAGGTTCTCCACACATGAAATGTTTCACCACATTCCCTCAATATTTATTTTCAATTAATTTATTATGATTTTAATATATAAATTATAAAATTATCATTTAATCGAATCCGGTCAAATTTTTTGGCCCAAAAAATTCCACCATTAATCACATATTAATCACCATACATACAACTCTTACAACATGACCCCACACATTTCCTCATCCCAGAAGTGGTCATGTAATACAACACATTGCAACATTCAAAACCAAATTTGAAGAATGTTGTTTTGTTTATTATATATCCTTGCTCCCATCATACCTTAAAAATATCATATGATATCAATACTAGTCCTGTAGCTTCATATTCAATAGATTGTTATACTGATCGATTGTGAAATCATCAATTTTTGGATGATCATAAAAAATCCAATGAAAATGAATATTGAAAACGAATGAACATAAAATATATATATATAAATGAATAAAATGAAAATATGGTGAAATTGCCTTTGGAAATGAACTAATTTAAGTATATTATATTTAATTTGTTAATGAATTAATATATAAATAATAAAATAATAATATTTATCCACAAATCCCACTAATGAAGCCATACCCACAAAATGATCGATATAAAAATGAATTTCTTATTTAATTAAATTTCATTAATCATGGGAAAATTTAAAATGATAAAACCAAAAGAAACACCTCAATTATTTTTAATTGACGATGAAGAAATAATTAATTTAATTTTCATTGGATAAATTCTCGATTTCATATGGAACACTGATTTCAAAAGATCGATCCATAAATGTCTGGTAGTGGAATCTCCTCCACCAAATAATCTGAAAAATTCAAAGGATATTAGACCTACCCTAAAATGATTTAATATTAGAGATTATATATATGTTTAAGAGGTCACTAGATTATAAAATAAAGTTAAATTAATTAATTTATTTAATTAATCATTCATTCCAACTATGTATTTTTTAAATAACTTCCAAAAATGAAAACGATTATGTTATTCCTATGGTTTACACCACATTCTAAAGGAAATGGTGGTTACAGATTCTCGTCCCGATATATCATTTTAGATTTATTTATTTTTTTTGAAAACATGGGAGTGGGAGATATTAATTTAATTGATATTTTGATATATTAATTCTAGTATCACTAAGACTCAAAATATCAAATATAAATAGCACATACAAATAGATTAATTCCTCTAAATATTCCATTTTCTTAAATATAAAAATATATACACTATATTTTTATAAAAATTAATATTTCCATCCATGACAAGAATATTGGGAAAAATATGGTGGGTATTATAAAATCGAAATTATGGATCCCATGTCCACAAGTCCCACCAATGATTTTTTTTGAGCTTTTAAAAACAATTCATATGAAAAACACATTCCACGAAAAGGGTCTTTCTCTATAGGTTTTCAACACAACTAGATCCGTCATAATGGAATCTCAACTATAATGGCCTAGACTATCTATGTTGATATTCAACAATTATTAATTCACATACCTCATCATCTATAACCTATGAATACCATCATGTGTCCATAAATACTATAGTCAACGGCTTAAGAGGTACACAACCTCACTAACATAATAGAGTAGTAGAAAAATGGGTATATGAATTCCATAAATTTCCTACAACCTTGTATAAAACTCAAAAACTATGGGATATAAAACAACATCATCATTGGTATATAAATAACTCATTATTTTTTTGTTTTGCCCAAATTTTTTCCTAGATGAGCATCCCCATTACAAATAGGTGTAGCCTAAAAATGATGACCCAATAACTTTTACCCATTGTCCCCTACAAATATAACAATAAACTTCATGTTATCTCATATGTTGAAAAAAAGTTTCTAATATTATAGTGTATTTGTAGTCACAATGATACAAAATCACCACTGATGGTAGATGATCCTCCTAAATATTTTCCAAAACCAACATGTGAACTAAAATATTGTTGACCAAAACTAGAACATTCCATTTTAATTGGCCAGTAGACTAGTGTAATATAATTTTCTCAATAGGAACCATGTACCGAATGGCTTATCAAATCCCCTCACAAATCATGACATGACGAAATATTCATAATATTCAATTATCATCAATGGAATTACATGAATAAAGGCAAGCTCTTGGATCCACAAGTGTCCCTATCCCCAAACAATAATATACCGTCCATGATCCTTAGACAGAAAATACAACAAGTGTTTATCATAAAATATTTATTAAATCAATTGGATTTATAATCGATGACAATAGATCCTTGGACATCCTCACCTACACCAGATATATATTAGATGTAAATAAACTCCCTCAATACCTCTATCCACAACGTGACCAGTGTCACTATCTGTCTTAGAGTAAAAAGGAAAATCTTAATACTTTTTGCTAATCTATCAGGAATATAAAGAGGGGATATATAGTCATGGAAATGTTTACAATAAATATAACTCTGTCATACCCCATTGATAATAGAATAAATTCATGAAAAAAAACTACTAACTATAGGCAAACCACACAATCCTAAGGCACCACACATGCCATAACATGGATGTTGAGAAAATATAAATTTCATCAAATAATACTATCATGAACATATCATTAAAGCGTTAAAAATCAATTATAAATGTCTTATGATTCTTCTGAGGTATAATCATTTCGAAATCATATTACCATGAGATAAAAAATGATTATAGTCACTTTATAAATACACATATGGTATATCCTCTTCCATAACAAGTGTTGGAGAAAACCTGTCTCAGGGAAAAATATGAGATCCACTTTCCAAAAACCTCAAATAGTGATCTACCTCATTGTGGAAAATTTCATGGATGCCAAGGGGAACAAATTAGGTAATTGAAAAAAAAATGAATTACTAAATACTGAATGCACATTCATCTAAGAATGATTAAGTTGTTTTATATCAAATTAATTAGAGTTGCTCCATGCTTTTATTCCTTATAGAAGCCTTACTATATATGTCAATTTAAATATGAAACAACCCTATGAAAGTCATCCACATACTCTATCATAACTATTGAAAAACATATTTTTTATATCTTCCACTACTCTAATGGAATACAATTAAAATTGAAAATAATTCTATCATCGTATCCTACAGATCTACTCATCTTACTATGCATTGTATAACAGTTTATACAAAGTATGAAAACCTCATACCAAAAAACACAAATCACTTTTAAACACACTTGTATAGACACATCATTAAATTATTATTGGAAACTAGTTCAATCTAAGGAAATCATCATATGTTCACACCTCCACTATAAAGATATTTCACAAATGGATTTCTCTATCCTCCTTATGTTAAGTCACACTATCGGTAGAAAAATTTATCCATTGATCCAATCTACAAGAGAATCCAACATGATGTTCAATAAAGTAAAATAATATTTTATTAGTAAGTCTCTTCCAATGTATACCTTAATAAAAATGTTTCATGTAACCGTATATGAAAATTATAATTGGGGTTTTGATGACAAATAGAAAACATTGAACAAAACTTGAAACATGAGTGATATATTTATTATTGAAAATCAAATGTTACATTTTATCCCTATTTAACACAAAAAATACTTTCTCTAAAATCACTGTTAATTAAAAAACTCAATAACACTAGTTATAGAAACTCAACAACCACACCTCAAAACTATCTCCATTGGGTGGCGTAAACTCATGTATTGAATATTATGGGATAAGCATCAATAATGTCACTTGATATGAGATTTTTCCCTTATCATTTGAATTCCAATGTCATGTATAGAATTATTCACATAGGTCTCTAATAATTTCTACTAACAACCAATATCTTTCTCCCTGGTAGATCATAATTAAGAAGGTTCCCAACCAAGTAGGTCAGTCAAACCACATTCTCAATCTAGTCGTCCACCACTATAGTAGTTGGTCTAACCGACCATGTGACATGAGAATCTGTTATATATAGAAATAAAAATGAAAAATAATAATATATGGGTCACTCTTTGGTACTATATCACATAAAAAGTAATTCACATAGAAACAATGACTAATTTGCTCCATCTAATTGGTCTACATTCCAAACAATCCAAAAACCTCAGAATATTTTCCCAATCTAATCCTCGAACTAACTAAGGGTATTGAACAAAACAAAAATTTTGAAGTATTTGTTTATGGAACTCTAATACAATGAAATATTTATATATTTAATCAACCTAACTTTCTAAAACCATCATATGGTCAATGTATTTTCAAACATCGATCTGATACAGAAAAAGTTATATGCACCGTAAAAAGATGGTTTCCCTACTCTACATATTCATGGTGGAAACTCTCATGACTGGGTCCCTAAATTGAAGCCTCATCACCCCAATGTTCATTATCATGATAATTTCATTGAATAATTTATGGAAGTCATCATTAATATGAATTTTACATATATAGATATACTATAGTAAAAGAGGATATTTGGGGAGATGTCTCATCAAATAAATGGAAACAAATCTGAATATTATATATTGAATATTCCAATATTTTCCCAACATATAATTCATACTTGTAACAAGTAAAAAGGAATGCAATAACTTTCTAAGATAAAGGATAAATTATCCCCCACACCAACACTAGAAACCCTAGAATGAGTTCTAGACATAAAAATATTTATCACTATTTTCAAAATTCCCAAAATAATTTTCACAACTAGAAAAATATCCTAACTCCCATCCTAAAACTAGAATGTTTTTCAAAACATTTGGCAAGGTAATCTCCTATAGTTACATTATATCAGGACAAAACCCAACATGTTCAAATTCTCAACTATTGCAATCCAAACCTCTAATAAGAATGAGACATTAGACTAGAATCAAGATATAATATCCATTAAATAAGAGGAATTTTACAAATGTACATAAATACACACACAATCGCATCTCCCATCCCTTAAAATTTAGAAATGAAAAAAAATCATTAGAAAATGATGTATTCATCTATAATAAAACACTAAAATCAAGTTATAGTGTATTAGAATACACAAAAATATTTCAACTACAATCCCATAAAAATGGGAAATAAATGATGACCCGTTTAGAAGGATATAACTATGGTTAAATGAACCAATGATATACACCATGGTCTTTCAATCCAAATATTGGATTCATCAGCTCCAATTCCTCTAGGTGATTAATAAATATAACCTTCATCTATATAATATATTAAATTTTCTAGAAGATCAAATAATGGGAGATTATAAAATTTGTTGGGAAAAAATTCCTCAAGACTTCATTGAACCATTTTTGAGGAGATTGTGTTTATTGACTAAGTGGAAAACTGTGTTGTGATTGTTGACAAAGAAAACCATGACATAAAAATTGGTTGAAAGGGGGATTTCATGGTGGAATGTCGAGTTCAAGAGCTATGTTCAACGATCCATGTTTGATTCAAGAATGTCGATAATGGAATGAATGATCTGGAGGCAGCATAAAAAGAATAGATACTAGGTGGCACTGTTTTCTGGTTATTTCCAAATTTTTGGGCCTAAAAAAGGACAAATGAAGAAAAGTGGTTTTTGGAAAAGGGACTTGCACACCATATACATGAAGGCTTGGAAACTTTCATTCCATATGTTTTCATGATCAGATCATCAAAATATGGCAATGGGATAATTTTCGTGCAAGTATTGGTGGTGTCGCACAGATGACTTGCACGCCGTGAAGAGACTTGCACACCGATGTCTTGGAAGCTTGAGAAATTGCGTGCCTATGGTTTTTCTTTATCATAATATTAAAATATGGAAATGTTATGTGGTTTGAACAAGTTTAGAATTAGGTCGCACAAGTGACTTGCAGGAGAAGAGACCTGTGCGATGAGGCTTGTGCGCCGAAGGGAGACCTACGCGCAGTCGCGCAGGGTGGTCAAATTGCATATAAATACCATACCACCCCTCTTCATTATTCACCGAAGTTCAACACATTTAAGATTCAAGGCTCTCGTCGCGCAGGTGTGGTGGTCGTGCAAGTGGTGGTGTATCACGCAAATGGGACTTGCACTCCAGAGAAAGAAGTTGTGCGCCAAGTGTTTGTTGCACGCCTAAAGTGGTTTGGGCAGAAATGGATGTGAATCGTGAAAGTTTGGAGAACCTTAAGCTTGAGTCCCACAAGTGTTAAGAAATACATGTGTTCCTGTATTGACTTGGGCGCTGATACTTGCACGCCGCCTTAGAGAAGGGAGCCAAGTAAGGTTGATTTCCGGCAATGATTTAGGACTGTGTGGAAGCTAGGGGATTTCCCGGTACCTTCAGTGCAAAGGGAAAATTAATCTGCAGGTGAAGGTAGAGCATCAACAGAGTATGTACAAAAAGAATAATATGCATTCCTTCATTAAAATTAAGATGCCTACAGGTCTATAAACTGTGAGTGGATTCCTTCTAAAAGCAGTGAGCAAAGGAAGAGAAAGAAGGTGATCCTTTTCACCGACAGTGAGTCAGAGAGAGAGAAACAGGGAGTGACCATTGGGAAAGCAGTGATCTGACCCAAAACATGTAAAGGCAGTGAGCATGGGCTTAGAATTGATCTATCCTGAACCTTGTAATCCACAAATAGTGAAGTTTAGTGAAATTGATAAGACCGACAACCAGTCGGCATATGCTGCTTGGACGTAGCCCATAGCGGTGAACCTAGTAAAACTGTTGTGTCATGTACTTTCTTTACTTTCTGTTTATATTGTGAAACTGGAAAGAGAGAGAAGATTGTTTTTCTTATCATTGAAAAAATATTAGAACAAGCTTTAATTTTAAATTAGCCATACCCTGATTCACCCCCACCTATCAGGGTATTCAGCCTTGTGGACCAAACAATTTGTATCAGATGGAGAGGTTGATAGTAGTTCTTCTCTCAATAAAGGTCACTAATCATAATGGTATTCCAATCTTCTACGGATTTAATTTTCAGATACGAAAGAATAGGATGCAACACTATTTCTGAACTTTGGGAATGGATGTCATTTCAGCAGCTATGCATGGTATCACAGCTGATATTAATAGTGGTGCTCTATCAGAAGAAGAGCCTAGAGAATTGGATGCTGATTCAAAAGAAATCAATGCCTTAGGGGATCCCTTTTTAATACCATCTACACAAAGGTGATGTCAGGGAATACTTTACATACCATGTGGGAAAAACATTTGAATATATATGAAGGAGATAAAAAGGTCAGAGAGGCAAAGATGAAAGTGATGTTGATTAAGAATGAAGATCTGAAGACGAAACCGAATGAGTCTGTTGATGTATTCTTTGACATGGTAAATATTGTTGTGGAAGATATGCGAGGACTTGGTGAAGTCATTGAATACATAAAGATCGTAAAGCACATATTGAGTAAGCTTCCACATCGGTTCAATATGAAAGATTCGGTACTGGAAGATAAAGATCCCAAGGAACTGAAATTGGATATTTTGCATAGTACCTTGGTTGCATATGAAATGAGGAATGATGAAAACAAGGCTGTGGAAATGGGGAAATCCAAAGAAGTGGGATTCAAGGCCATGGTAAAGCTCACCATTGAAGATTATCAAGAAGATGAAAGGATAGATGAGGTAATTTCATTCCTTTATTCAAATCTAGAAAGAGAAAGAGGAAAGTTCTAAGGGAAACTTCCACTAGTATGATTTCGATGTGGAAAGGTTGGTCGTATTGCGGCATGATTCCCCAAGATGATTCAGGATAATGATAATGATGTTGATGAAGTTGAAATTTCCATGAATAAGACATTAGCATTTGTGAAAGGGAAGAAAAAATTCAAGATAAATTTCTTTAAGAAGAAGAATCTTATTTCATAGGAATTTGAAAGTTCAGATAAATCTGAGGATGAAGAGGTTGAGGAGATAGAAAATTGCAGAGATCGTGGTGTAAATGCATTGGTGGAAATTTTTGGTAGTTCTTAGAAAAATGAAGAAGCTGAAACTGAAGAAGAAGATGAAATTGAAGGGAGAGTTGACATGGAAGCTGAATTAGAATCAACTCTTGAAGATATAGATGTTTGGAGAGAGAGAAAAAATAAAGCCAACAAGGTGGTACATGATTACAAACTCTACATGCAACAATAGGAAGAAGTGAACTCTGAGTTGATGGAATAAATTGACAAGCTTATGTTATCAACACCAGAGAACTCAGAATCAGTTAGTGAGTATATAATCAAGACTGAAGAAGAGAAAATGGAGTTCAATGGCTTGAACAAAAAAGTGAAAGATCATGTTCAGCGTATCGAAGAGCTTGAAGAAGAAGTTGTCGGTCTGCAGAGAAACGTTAAAGAAAAGGAAAAACCCTTTAGTCCTAATAAATTAATTGGAAAGAAGGTCATTATGAAGACTGAAAAGATGAATGTGGAACCTAGTAGTTCAGCAGGAAAGAAGCAGCAATTGAGCTTAAACATTAAGGATGATTTAGGGAAAGATCAGAAGCAAAAAACTATAGCAATTGAAGTCAGTCCACAGGCACCCGTCTCGAGATTGAAAGTTTATTTGGGCACCAAGAAGAATCATTTATTCAGAGATCCCAAGTGGAAACTCATAGTGCTGATGTAACACGATGGAGTTCACCTTATATCAGGTGTATTTGTTGCAGTAAGATGGGACATTCATAGTATGTGTGTTCCATAGCCAAAAGATACCGAAGGGAACAAGAAAAAAGATGAAATGCAAACAGAGAAAGGTTTTCCAGAACATATTTTCAAGGACACTATTTTTGGTGTGGAGGATGTGGGCACATGGCTTGGCACTACACTTCGACCGTTCAGAGAAATGTGGCAAAGCAGAATCAAAATGTTCGCAAGCAGCAGATCAATAAACCGACATGTGAGTTAAAATTTCAGGATAGATTTGCAGCTCTTCAAGATGAAGCTGTTCCATTGAAATCTGAGAATGGTCCTGAGTCTCAATCTATACCGATCATGGATACAAAAAATAATGACCAAGAAGAAGAGATTAGTGAAGGGAGTAGTTACTTAAATTTCCCTTAAACAATCATATCGTTCTGGTGTGTGGATTCTTGATAGTGGTTTTACGTCTCACATGACAGGAAACATAGCTCTGGCTACTGGTATAAAATATGAGGAAGAAGGAGTTTTCTTGTTTTGAAATGATAAAGGCCTGATGAAATTGGATCAGGAAAGGCTAGGTTTGGGGGCAAAGAAATCAGACGTGCTGATGTCTTAGTTGTATAAGGTCTCAGTCACAATTTTCTCAGTGTTAGTCAATTGTGTGACTTAAGTCATTATATTCGGTTTACCAAGAAGACCTGTACTATCATGGGAAGAGATGGAGCAGTTGTTCTGCATGGAAAAAGGAAAAAGGGAAATATTTACCTTGAAAGTGGGGAAGAATACATATGACTTTTATTTAAAGTGGAATAAAAACAGATGTGGCATAAGAGACTTGGTCATCTATTCCAACCATCTATGGAATATCTGGTAATGTGTGATGCTGCTAGAGACCTTCCCAATCATTCACGTGATCATACTCATACATGCGATGCTTGTCAACAAGGGAAGATCATCAGAAAAACATACATTCCAAATGAACAGAAATCCACTAGAGTGCTCGAACTGGTACATGCAGATGTTTGTGGACCAATCTCACCATGAAACATAAATGGACAAAAGTACAATATAATTTTCATTTATGATTATAGTAGAATGGCCTCTGTATTTGTCATTACCCATAAGACAGAGGTGTTCAGTTGCATAAAGCAGTATAGGAGGGAATCAGAAAATATGTATGGATAGAAAATTCTGATGTTTCGTAATGATAAAAGTACGAAATTCACAAACTGTCAAGTTGAAAACTATCTCGAGAAACATGGGATAAGGCATCAAGTTTCCTCAGTAAGAACT
Source organism: Viscum album (assembly GCA_963277665.1). Lineage (NCBI taxonomy): Eukaryota > Viridiplantae > Streptophyta > Magnoliopsida > Santalales > Viscaceae > Viscum > Viscum album. The sequence goes on along the minus strand of OY728143.1, from coordinate 338,643,655 downwards.
CCCCAATAGAATTGAGTGGTTGATAGGAGAAATCAGATCATCAACAACATGGAAAAAATGATGCTTATTGATAAAGACCTATGAGATAAATTTTGGAAGAAAGCCGTTTTGACATCAGTTTATGTTTCGAATAGGTCTATGTTGTGTTCGAAGCAATGGAAGACTCCATATGAACTGTGGTACAGAAAAAATCCAACATTGAAATACTCATGAATATTTTGAATTAATTATTTCATTCTCAACATAGAAAATCACAGGAAGTTTGAGGCACGAGGAGATGAGGGGATATTCCTTAGCTATTCAGGGAAAAGTAAAGCATATAAATTCTTCAACAAAAGGCTGGGAAAAGTTGTTGGGAGCAATGATGTCACTATAGTTGAAAATGATCAGAATACTCAATGACACATTAAACAGTTCCTGTAAGAATGTGATGATGAGGTAAGAAACACAGGGGGAGCAGAAGTGGCATAGGCTGACTCATAAGAAGATAATGATGATGAACAAGAAAGTGTCAAGTCAGTGTCTGCAAGGAAGCCAAAGAGTCGAGCTGAAATTGATAGGCAGAATATCATTGGTGATCAGAAAGCTCCAGCTCAGACTCAATGAATGAAATCATTACAGCAAACATCATTTTTGTCTCAGGTGGAGCTGAAATGTTTTCCCGTTGTAGCTGAAAATGAAAGATGGGTTCAGGATATGAATGAAGAGCTTGATCAGATTGAGAAGAACCAGACATGGGAGATTGTTTCAAGGCTAGGAGACTAGAATGTCATTGGGGCTAAATGGGTATGCCGCAACAAGATGAATGATGATGGTAAAATGATTTGGAAGAAAGAACAGATAGTTTGAAAGGGATACTCCCAGATATAGGGAATAGTTGTTGATGAGACATTTGCACCGGTCGCAAGGATGGAGACAATCAGATTATTTTTGGCCATAGCAGTGCAAAGAAATTTAATGTGTTCCAGATGGATGTCAAATCTTCATTCATGAATCATGTTTTGGAAGAGGAGGTGTATATTGATCAGCCAGATGGTTTTCTCATTCATGAGGATGAGAAAAAAGTTTTCAGACTAAATAAGGCATTGTATGGGAAGAAACAAGCACCAAGGGCATGGTACTCAAGGATTGACCAGTATTTGAAGAAGCTTGGGTTCCAGCATGGAAGAGTTGATTAGAATCACTATTTCAGCAATGACATTAATAAAAGGATGATGGTTCTGGTGTATGGCGATGACATAATTTTTGGTGGATCAGATGAAGCTTAGTGAAGACATTTCTCCAAATTCATGAAAAATGAGTTTCAAATGTTAATGATTGGAGAGCTAACGTTTTTCCTTGGTCTACAGGTGACACAAGGAAGGAATGGAACATTAATTTATCAATATAAATATGCCAAGGAGGCTTTAAGAAGGTTTGGAATGGAGAATTCCACGGAGATGAAGACTCTGGTTGCTACTCGGATGAAATTATGAAATTATGAGGACGACAAGGTAGTTAATATCACAGAATACAACAAAATTATTGGAATTCTGTTGTACTTAACCGCGACAAGGCCTGATATTGTTTTCGCCACATGCCAAGCCGCGAGATATCACAGAAATCTGAAAGAAAGCAACATGCTTGTAGTGAAAAGAATACATCAGTATATCTAGGGCTCAGTGGATTTCAGCTTTACATATACTGATAAATCTAAGAAAAGGTTATTGGGATATACTGATGCAGACTGGGACGGTTCAATAGATGATATAAAATCAATTTCTGGTGGTGCTTTCTATCTTGGTGGATTGTGTATTTCGTGGCTTAGCAAGAAGCAAGATTTCATTTTATTGGGCACCGCAGAGGCTGAATATATTGCGGCCACTCAAGAATGCACACAATTATTGTTGATGAAGCATCAGCTTGAAGATATGGGATTTGAAGTCTATGATCAAAATCCAATGTGATAACTCAAGTACCATAAATCTTAGCAAAAATCTCGTCCATCACTCAAGGACAAAGAACATTAAGATAAAGTATCATTTTATCAAGGAGAAAGCTGAGAAGGGAATCATGAAGTTAGATTATGATCCTACAGAGCTACAGGTTGCAGAAATTCTAAGAAAGGCCTTACCCAAGAAAGTATTTGAAAGTCATCGACTGGCTTTGAGAGTTCAATCGACTCCTTACACTTGAAATAGTGTGGATGTGGAACCCCTCCTCTCCCCGAGGTACGATAAGATTTCCTTAATGTGCTGATATGTGTTCTCTACTCTATTACAGACTTCAAAGGAGTATCCTTTGGTTTCGTTGACAAAGGGTATAAAATAGTGATGGTTCAAGTGGGAGATTGTGTGACTATTTAAGAAATAATGATAGATAAGGGGAAAAGCTGATGGGTGGAGCACCTAGATAGGGGGAGTTGAAGCTAGTTGAACCTGATTAGCCAGAGCATAGCATAGACAACACATGAAATAGGGCTAAAGAGGTGTTGAAGCTGTGAGCAGAAAGGGGGAGCGTATAAAATTTGATGATACTAGAAGTGATCTATCAAAGAATTTTTATCACGACAGTTGATGATCGTGATAAAAGAAAAAGAGAGATATTGGAATGTTGTAAGAAGATTTCCAACAATTGGTATCAATTTGGTAAAAATGTGTATCATTTTGGTGTCAATAGTGGATTTCATAGATGAAGTGATTCATTGATGAACTTTTCATTTACTCTTGTTTCTCACACCGAGCATTGCTCATGTGGGCTTAGAGTATGTGTTGAGTAAATCATTGATCGCTATCAGAATCACAAAATGCGAATGGTGGCTGAAGAATCAATGATGTATCCTTTTATGGATGAGTTGTCGAGAAACCCAAAGGGGGAGATTGTTGGGAAAAAATCCCTCACGAAATAATTGATCCATTTTTGAGGTGATTGTGTTTGTTGAAAAAGTGGACAAATGTGCCGTGATTGATGACAAAGAAAACCATGACATTAAAATTTTTTGAACAAGGGGATTTCATGTTGGAATGTCAAGTTCATGAGCTATGGTCAATGTTCCAGGATTTATTCAAGAACGTCGATAATGGAATGAATGATCTGGAGGCGGCATAAAATGAATAGATACAAGGTGGACCCGTTTTCCAGTGTTTTCCAAATTTTTGGGCTTAAAAAAATGAAAAATGAAGAAAAGTGGTTTTTGTAAAAGGGACTTGTGCGCAATGTACATGAAGTCTTGGAAACTTGTGCGCTATTTGTTATTCATGATCATATCATCAAAATATGGCAATGGGATAAGTGTCGCACAAGTATTGGTGGTGTCGCGCAGATGACATGTGCGCTGTGAAGACACTTGTGTGCCGATGCCTTGGAAGCATGAGAACCTGCATGCCTATGGTTTTTCTAGATCAGAATATTAAAATATGGCAATGTAAAGAGTTTCCTACAAGTTTGGAATTAGGTCGCACTAGTGACTTTCAAGAGAAGAGACCTATGTGCCGAGACTTGCGCCCCGAAGGGAGACCTGCGCGCAGTCGCGCTGGGTCGTCAAATTTCATATAAATAACGGATCACACCACCTCATTCTTCACAGGAGTTCAACACATTGAATATTCAGAGCTCCTATTGCACAGGTGTGGTGGTCGCGCAAGTGGTGGTGTGTCATACATGTGGGACTTTCGCGCTAGAGAAAGAAGTTGCGCGCCAAGTGTTTGTTGCTCACCTGAAGTGGTTTGGGCAGAAAAGGATGTGTGTCGCTCATGTTTGGAGAATCTTAATCTTGAATCACACATGTTTTAATAAATACTTGTGTTCTAGTATTGTCATGGGCGCCAATACTTGCACACCTCCTTAGAGAAGGGCGCCATGTAAGGTTGATTTCCGACAATGATTTAAGACTGCGTGGAAGCTGGGGGATTTCCCGGTACCTTCGGTGCAAAGGGAAATTAATCTAAAGGTGAAGGTTGAGCTTCAACAGAGCATATAAATACAGAATAATATGCATTCCTTCATGAAAATGATGATTCCTACAGGTCAATAAATAGTGAGTGGATTCCTTCCAAGAGCAGTGAGAAAAGGAAGAGAAAGATGGTGATCCTCTTCACCGACAGTGAGCCAGAGAGAGAGAAATAGGGAGTGACCCTTGGGAAAGCAGTGAGGTGACCCTAAACATGTAAAGGAAGTGAGCCTGGGCTTATAAGTGATCTAGCCCGATCCTTGTAATCCACGACTAGTGATGTTTAGTGGAATTGGTACGACCGACAACCTATCAGCGTATGCTCCTTGGACGTAGCCCTTAGCGGTGAACCAAGTAAAATTTCTGGGTCCTGTACTTTCTTTACATTCTTTTTATATTGTACAACTAGAAATAGAGAGAAGAGTGTGTTTCATAACATTGAAACAAGATAAGTACATTATTTAATTTTAAATTAGCCATACCCTGATTCACCCCCCAACTATCAGGGTATTCATCCTTGTGGACCTAACAATTGGTATCAGAGGGAGAGGTTGGCAGTAGTTCTTCTCTCAATAGTGGTCCCTAATCATAAAGGGATTCCGATCTTCGACAGATTTAATTTTCCAGTGTTTTCCATATTTTTGGGCCTAAAAAACAAAATAAAAGGGAAAAGTGGTTTTTGGAAAAGGGACTTGTGCGCCGTGTACATGAATGCTTGGAAACTTGTGCGCCATATGTTTTTCTTGATCAGATCACCAAAATATGGCAAAGGGATAACTGTCGCACATGTATTGGTGGTGTCACGCAGATGACTTGCGTGTCGTGAAAAGACATGCACGTTGATACCTTGGATGCTTGAGAACTTGCACGCTTGTGGTTTTTCAAGATCCGAAGATCAAAATATGGAAAAGTAAAGAGGTTCATGCAAGTTTGGAATTAGGTCTCCCAAGTGACTTGTAGGAGAAGAGAAATGTGCACCGAGACTTGCGCGCTGAAGGGAGACCTGTGTGTTGTCTCGCAGGGTGGTCAAATTTCCTATAAATACCGGACCACCCCTCCTCATTATTCACCAGAGATAAACACTTTGAAGATTCAGAGCTCTCGTCATGCAGGTGTGGTGGTCGTGCAAGTGGTGGTGTGTCATGCAATTGGGACTTGTGGGCCAGAAAAGGAAGTTTCGCGCCAAGTGTTTGTTGCACGCCTAAAGTGGTTTGGATAGAAAAGTAAGTGTGTCGCGCATGTTTGGAGAAGCTTAAGCTTGAGTTGCGCAAGTGTTAAGAAATACTTGCTCGCCAGTGTTGACTTGCGTGCCGAGACTTGTGCACCGCCTTAGAGAAGGTCGCCAAGTAAGGTTGATTTCCAACAGTGATTTAGGACTGCGTGGAAGCTAGGGTATTGCCTGGTACCTGTGGTGCAAAGGTAAATTCATCTACGGGTGAAGCTTGAGCTTCAACAGATCATAAACATACAAAAGAAGATGCATTCCTTCATGAAAACGAAGAGACCTACAGGTCTATAAAATGTTAGAGGATTCCTTCCAAAAGAAGTGAGAAATGGATGAGAAATAAGGTTATCCTCTCCACCTATAGCGATCCATTGAAAGAGAAACAGGGAGTGACCCTTGGGAAGTAAGTGAGGTGACCCTGAACTTGTAAAGGCAATGATCCTGGGCTTAGAAGTGATCTGTCCCGAACCATGTAATCCACAACTAGTGATGTTTAGTGGAATTAGTACGACCGGCAACCTGTCGGAGTATGCTCCCTAGACGTAGCCGTTAGTGGTGAACCATGTAAAATTTTTGTGTCATGTACTTGGTTTACTTTTAGTTAATATTGTGAAACTGGAAAGAGAGATAAGAGTGTTTTTCTTAACAGCGAAACAAGATCAGAATGATATTTAATTTTAAATTAGTCATACCCTAATTCTCCCCCCCTCTCAGAGTATTGAGCCTTTTGGACCTAACAAAATTACATTGAAAGAAACCATGAAATCAATAAGAGTAAATTATTAATAGAATCCATCTCTTCATCGGGAATATCATTAATAATGTAGTACATACATTAAGACATATTGATTATCTCAATGTAGAAACATGATCACAAGGAAAGTGAACAACCACATTCCCATCCTAGTATTTATTATTTGAAGGTTCTATACAACATTTAGGTAGTGTAAAAAATTCCATGAGCATTACTTCAACTGACAACACTCATCCCAGAGGTCAAACATGCCTCGGTTGAACTTCTACACATGATATAATTCCACTTTGGAAACTCATCCATGTTGTTGCACTTGTCAGTTTTATCCAAGAATAATAATATTGGATTTTTAGTAGTTAAATCCATGAAACCCATAGGAGATGGATAGAAATCTTCAGAATAACTAGATCATTATACACATATTGGGGATCTCACATTGGGCCTCAATGGGATACCGTGACACAAACATATTAACCTCTAGATAGGGGATTGTTCCTGTTTATGTTTGTCACACGATTCCACAATCACAGGCTCTGTATAATGAATGTAATGAGGATAAACAATAAGCCTTATAGATGATACTAGATCTAGTCCTCTGAAGGGATATAAATATCTAATTCATTGAACAAAATTTTGTACTAACTCTAATGGGAGTGGAATATGGATGACATCCATTAATTAGGGAACTCCCACTCACATGAATCAAAAATGGAATATACCCAACTCAATTAGGTTAAGCCTTTATAATATATCTAAACAACATAAATATCCTTAAATTTCATATCTGACATGAAAATGAAGTTCATCATAATGTTCCATGAAGGAAAATGTTATGGGTGGACTACTTTTGTGCCTGCATCTAAGTCTAGAAAATCGGAATGAACGCACGCCACTCATTATCAATATTAGGGGCTAAAACATAAATCCACTAGTAATTACACTATAAATGTATGGTAATGACCAAATAGATCAACCCAATAAAAATCATTGTGAAAATGCCATTTGTATAGTTTATTTACATTTCCAAGATGGATAACCTAGGATAAATATGACTTTCACCACATTAAGCATGTATAGTGCTTCATTGGACTGAGCGACAAGATCAAGAAATTCAACCCGTATATATCATCATATATATTCATAAAGACTAGGGAAACGAATAGGAATACCATTTTTCAATCTGAAATCATACGTGGAAGCTATTTGATGTACTAGATTCTGTAATCATTTTAATAAAAAATAATAATAATATTTTCATATATTTTATGGAGCCAATCCATGACTCTGAATGGTTATCCAACATTCGTCTTCATTCTACATTCTTGATACCATGGTCATGAATCCTTATACAGGTTGTTAATATAATGTTTTGGTAAATAGATATAACATAAACATGGATTGATAACAAAATAATGATACTGATGATAATAATAATAATATCTGTATCATTATTATTATATTATTAATATATTAGAAATATAAAAGGGTTTTGGGTGAGAATAAACTTTACATTGTGTCTTCATGCAACACATGGAATATAGGCACCCCACCCCATTATCTCTCCCCAATTATCAATTCATTAGTTTTATTATTTTAATTTAATTTAAAATAAAAAAACTCACTCTATACTCTATCTCCCTCCCACCCTATTCACTAATAATGTGGTGGATGGGGGATTTCATCGACATATCACCATAAAGAACAATGAATCTAACCACATTTCATTTTAGTTAATTACATCAAAATTATGAATTGTACTAATAATTAATATGGCATATAACTTCATTCATTTTATGAACCCAAACAATGTGTGGTGAAGACAATAGGTTATACACCTGAAAAATGTGGCATACCATTCCCTCAGTATACATGTCAAATAATATACAATGAAAATTATATATTAATTATGAACTCATCATTTACTATACATATGGTCAATACATATCCTCAAAATCACTACACGGTTAATGACATAACAATCACTATACATGCATCCCCCTCTATAAGACACCACACAAGACCTCTGCTCAGAACCCATCCTATCCAACTACAATGAAACACATGGAAAACCACCCTTAATGAATGTTGATTTTTTTATCTATAATTTCTTACATCATATCCCTATAACATCCTCTAATCTAGATGTTGGACCAACGTTTTCTTGAATGATACTTTGATCCAAGGATCGAATGTGCAACAATGTATTTTTAGGAAATCATTATACCCCAAACACAAAAGAATAAAAAACATAAAAACAACACTAAAGGATAGAAAAAATCATTAAACTAATATATTAGAAGTATAAATTTTCCAAATATTGTGTTGGTCGTAGTTTAATTTTATAGGGAGAAAAAAAATTTGAAAAAAATTATTCCCAATTCCGAAAAATAGAATCATACACATAAAAATATAAATTATAGATTAAGTATATTATTCATTTAATTCACATTAACCATGGGATAAGAAAGTTGGGAAAAATTTAAAAACAAACTCTTAGCTTGATATGGATAAATTAGTAATAAGGTATGATTAAACATTATTATCGTTACCAATATCCTTGATTTCAGTTGGCACACAGATTAAATGTTCATGACCTTTTAATGATCATATATAGAACTCTTTTACTGTATCCTCTATAAAATCCCATGGTTATGAGGCCTACCTTAAATTTTTTTCATTAAAATGTTTATAGAGTTTTTTAATGGCACTGCATCATCAAATAAAAAATTAATTAAATATATTACATCATTATTTACCATCCTTATGTATTATTCAATAAAATAAAACATTGGAAAATATTATTTTATGTCTAGGGTAAACATCTAGTTCTCAAATCATATTTATTATAGTATTTCCAGTCCTAGACTCTATTTGGTATGTAATCTAATTTCCCAAGAATACAATGTTCCATGATATTAATATGTTTAATAATTTTTAAAAAATCCTTTTTTGGGAACACCAATACATAGAGTCTAATATTATCTCAACACAAAGCACTGAAAATATTATTATAATCATTCAAAAGACTTAAATGTAAAAAAATTCCCTTAAATATGTGGATACCTATGAAGCATAACTATAGAATAAATAACTTTAATCAATGATTATTTTAATTTTTTTCTTCCTCCACATTAAAAAATTATTTTTAAACTATGTTGATATGATATCTAACGTTTATTTTATATATTGATATTTTTTATGTTAATTACATGATTTAATCCCACCATCCCCTCTATAATATTGGTTATAAATTAACATTCACGTTTTAGACATGCTACCTCTTCCGGAACCAATGTCATTCATTTTCCCATCACCAACAATGATTGTTAGGTATGGTGATGGGTGTATAGTATATATATGATATTTATAACATAATTATATATAATTATTCATCATATCATATATAATTTAATAAATTTTATTCTATAATAGATACTATAATATCACCCATGTGTACAGTGGATATCCTCCACAAGATGCGACGTGATTCGTCATTCACTAATGCTTTATATGGACATTGATAAGGATAAATTAATGATTATATCTGAAATACATGAAGTAATTATTATATTGATATAATATTTAATATTCTTAATTTTTAATATATGTCATTTTCATTCATTCATTTTTAGACAATTAATGAATATAGCGTCGTTTGTGTACTTGTGGACAACCGCTTTGAGGATGTAATGTGACACTTTATTTATCACCAGACCACCTTGATGATATATATATGTAAATATAATGAAGTAATATTATATTTAGGATATTATAATAATTATGGAATAATAAAATATTTCTTTTATCATTTGCATTACCATCATTCAAAATGGATATCCAATTCATAAATACGTAGGTAAACTGTCTCTATGATAGTAACATTCGTCATTTCTAAAAACAAAATTTCATGATTTGTTATAGAATGTATAATTTATGATTAAATATTATAAATATTTGATTATTATTATTATTTTATGTTTTATTAAACTATATAATATGAACATTAATTGTCACATTCATGATAAAGAATGAATTCAAAAACATAGAATTTACAAAAGAGTCAATAAAAATAATGAATAATTATTATTGGACGGGTGATGATATGTTTTCACAGGATCATGTATTTTAGTATAATATTAATATATTACAATTATATAAAAATAACATATTACTACTACTATACATAATGATAAAACATGATCAACTAAACAGAAGCATGAGGAATGTGACGTCATATGTATTTTCCACTATTAAAGCATATTGAAATGTTATGCAATTAATTACATTTATATAGTGTATATAAGGTTCATTTTAATTGTAATATATTCATTCTTTCCAATATAATGGTATTTTAATTATAGTTTTTTATTATTTCATCCATGGGGATTTAACATAAAAATTTCTAATTAGAAAAAGTGATTTTACAATATCACATTCATTTTTATTATTATAATTCTCTTGAAATAATCACATTATTATAATTATTTTTCAATGAAAAAAAATTTATATTAAATATCCATATTAATTAATAAACAACATGATTATTTTTTAAACAATATTCTTTATTACAGATGGTTTATACATTGATTGTTATTTATTATGTGGAGAAATATTTATAAATTTTGATCCATTACTCAATATTTTTATTTTAAGATAACTATTATAGATTCATAACTTTAATACATAATTATATATTTAATGATTTATTTGAAATTGTTGACAGTATTGTGTCCTAATTATAGATATCCCCTCTTAGTATTGATGGGCCTCATATGAGAATGTGGATGCCCAAATCTGATGGGTTTTCACCTAGATGTTTAAAACTCTATTTAGGATAGACCATGATAGTAGAGGTATCATGTTCTAGAAACTTGTTGTCTAATAATTAATCTTTTCATTTAATAAGTATTTAGTTATTGTTATGCATGATATTTTCATAATGATATTATCTATGGATACATTTCATTCTTAGTTTTTTTATTAAATTTCATGTCTGTATAGTTATTTCCCTTTCCATATTAATTATTCCTTAGCATATCAGGATATTTAAGAACATTAAATGGAATTTGTGTCATGTTATCTAATAGTAATTTTTTATTATTTCTATTGATGAAGGACAGATTCTACTGTACAAAACCCATACTGATAATCTCATGTCAGCCTTATTTTTTATTTTTTCACAAATTTGTAAGGTATTTTATGTTTGATATGGATTTTTATTCTAGAGGGAATAATGTTATTCAATATAAATGATTGATGTAATTTTGTTTTCAAATGTAATGTTGAAATTATGTATATATACATCTTAACAAGTCTAAAAAACAACTCAATCCTTCATGATGTGATTCAATTATCTTATGCAAGTTTATTAAATCACACACTAAATCCTAGTTATTGGGGATGAGATTATTATTTTTTGTCTTCATACTACCTGATTATACATATGAATATGGTCCATAACCATGATATGATTCTTGTTTCCAAACTAATGAGACATGAACATCAAATAATATATATTAGGTATTTGGGAATGGTAAACATTGAATATAGTGGATCGATTATATAGTTTCCAATAGAGATTGTTTTTAAACATGAGGGGATCATACATAGGGGAGATATTCTCATAATATATGTCATGTGGATTCATTAGTCTCATCAAGGGATCTTGTGGGAGCATTACCATCATATTTATGTTGATAACCTACATATTAATGAGTTATTTGTTATTTAGTGATACAATCACTAAAATTGTGGAGAAGTTAAAAATCATATCATATTGCATATGGATACATTAAAAAATTTAATGAACCCAATATATAATTATTTATTATATGACATCATTAGTTATGATATGACATGATTAATATTTTTAATTTAAACACTATCCACAATAAAATTAATTTTTTTGATAAATATATTTATCACAAAAGTGTTATTTCATATATTATACATGTATTCTCATACCGGGAAACATGGTCATTATTTGTTTCCATTTTATGGTATTAACCAATAAAATTGAATATATTTTGTTCATAATGGTTTCCCTGATGATGTACAGTCATGGAATTTTATGAAATTAATAAATTAAAAAATAAATAGATTTATTATTTAACTCTATTAATAGAGATTTTTCTTAATGATAAAAATCTATTATGAATACATTAGGATGTATTTCTGACCCTATAGACATTTAGAAATGAATATAGAGAGTTATTTATGTGGTGTTTTACATTAATAGATTACACAATATTAATATTTAATTACGTTGAAAGAGAAAGTTTCACTTATTCACCAAACTAATTGTATATCATTGTGGACTAAACCATGTATATAAATGGTTACTTGATGACAACTGCTGTGAATTTGATCTTCCAAGACAATCAATTTATTCTTAATATGGGGTTTCATTTTATATAATGTATCCCTTTTTTAATTTTTGCTATTAACATAAACCAATTACCCGTGATTAAATTTTTATTTTAACCAATTATATTAATTCTTATTCCTAGATTATATTTTTATAATTCTAAATTTTGCTAATTGAAATTCATCTATTTAACTATAATTCCAACAATGATATTTTCAAATACAAAAATAGCCTTAAATATTTCGTTACATTATGGGTTTTTATATTTTCCCTACCATTCAAAATGAATTTAAGGACATTATTCAATTGGTATAGGTTCATCCATTTCTATAGAACCAGTCACCAAGTGATTGATTATCAAGTACTTGGGTCGTTGAATATTGTAATGAATCATGGATTTGTTATGAAAGAGATTATTTAATGATAATTAAAATCCATAGGAGGTTCAGGTTATATTTGTTTCGTGAGGCACTTGGTATGTGTGATAATATTTTCATGGGAGATAATTTGTTTTTGATTTCTTCGTGAATAGTATATAGAATCCATCTTGCATCGATACACTAAAAATGATCAACACCTATGAATTTTTATTGGTAATATTCATATGATTCAGTAGTGGATAAATTATTATTGATAATTCACTAAATTATTATATTTTTTGAAATTAATTAAACTAATATATGTTTTTTATAATAATACATGTATTTTGGTCACTATTAAGTGACACTAGGGTTTTGATTATTGTTTGTATTTAAAAAACATTGTGAATAATGCACTCTACATGTGACAGATACATGTAATGGTAGGTGTGAAAAAGGTATTAAATATTAATACCTATTTATCACAATATAAAACGTGTGTTTAGAGAAACACAATGTACGTTTAGAGTAAAATGTATTGAGAACACATGTTATATTCCTAGTACTACCAAGAGGATGACATAACATGTGACCATTTTAAATGTTTTTTATTTTTTATGATATACACCATGTTGATTGGAAGAATGATGATAGATGGTTTACATGGGATTAAATTCAATTTATCTCAATTTTATGACATATAGTTTCCTTTCGCATAATATTTTTAGGTATAAATGATTTTCACAACCCCATTATTTTGCAGTAGATGTGGAATCTCACACATAGGGACTAGTATTCTACCATGTAAATGATATTCCTTTAATGTGATACAGATGTTGAGATTGTCTATGCCTATAATCATACAGAGATAGTATTTTACTCATTATATAGTAAATAGATCATCTATATAGGGGGTTATTATTTCTCCAGTATGAGATCTCAAACTCAATCAACGTCTTTATTTGGAGTAATAATTTTACCTTCTTTATAGGGAAGAGATCCTCCAAAAGCTTAAATCAGAATAAACATGTTAGGAACATCTGATGTCAAGATAATAATCAAGGAATGAGGGGTGTTTTGGAGATATATGATTTTTTCTTGTACAATAGGACATAATTTCCTCCTTTTGAAATATCCTAGTTTCACCATTAGATTTCATTATTGGTTTTGAGTTTATGTTGGGTCTTTATATTTTTATATTTTACCTCTCGAGGATTTCATTGTGTATAAATGGGTTTGTATATATTCAAATTTATGGGGGTTTTTGATATATGTCATCATAAATGATGTTAATATTATTTTCGATAGAGATCTATGTGGCCTCATGTGGGTTTTGCATAGTAAAACCTGGATGTTGCGATAATATGACTTTTGTCAATTGGTGCTTGCATGTTATGACTATTTTTATATTCTTATAATGTTTGAACTACCTTATGTATTTTGGAAATGCAACTTTAATACATAAAATTGATGATCTATAGTTGTACATGGTAAAGGAAATATGTAAGACATAAATTCATTTATTATTTTAGATTGATTACTTTATATATAAAACTATGTGCATGAATATATGAGGCTTTACATAATGGTGAATTAGTATAACACCTCATATATATTCATTTACCCAATAAGTGCTAGTTAGGTAGACATTACCTATTGGAAGAATGATTTTATAGTCTCATTTGGTATAAAATAGGATTGGTTGGGACCACCGTGTATCAAAATGTGACATATATCGAGGCTCGCTTCTAGGAAATCATATCATAATGATCTAGATTCAAATAAAATGCATCATACATATAAACGCCTTAGGTGTTTGTATTACATAATAAATTTGTGGGATATATAGATATGGACCTACCTATCACATCGAAATTCATCTTTTATTTTTGTTCCATATAAATATGAATTCAACCATAAATCCATAAAAAATGAAATCACACACCCGTTGAATTCAAAAAGTATCCATTTGTATATCATTTCTATATATATAAATAATAATAAATTATGGTAATATTTCATAAGGTATTTATACTACATAAAATAAATAGTACATAGTTTGGTCATTATTTTATCTAATTTGTTAAATAAATTGGTAACTATGTGAATACCCATTAGTAAATATGTTTTAGTAATGGTACTCACAATCTAATGAAATTGATTGAAAACATAGGTTTATTCATTGTTTATGAAAGGTAATATAAAATATAAAGAAAAAAATTTCTTTTATAGTGATTTAAAATCTACGATATCTATATAATACAAGAACAAGGATAAAAAATACTAGTATTCTTTTAAAAAAAATTAAAAATTTATAATAATGACTAAAATTATATAAATATATGGTTAGAAAATGTATAATGGGTGGATTCTGAAAAATTAATGATGTAAATTAAAAATATTATAGAGATAGATGGAAAAATATACTTTTTGTTGATGTTGCTTCCCTAAAACATATTACATTATACTATATATTATCTTTGTATTAAATTTCATGAATACAAAATCATATATTAAAAAATAATGGTTGATCATTTAAAAAATAATTTGATAATATTTTATAATTCTTACCTCATTAATGGGTCATTCAATTTACCATCTATAACAATAACCTCATCGTTCTATGATGAATTCATAAAATTATGATTTCTGGTCAGAAAAATATTAAATAATGGACACATTGTATTTTTAAATATAATGATATTAACACCTATTAGTAGAGACACATCATATATATATATTTTTATTTTTTATCTTTATATTGGGAGATTACCCATATAATCCCTCATGTATTATTTTCTCACGATTTTATTTCATTGGATATTCTGATATGAAAATTATTATAGTGATCCTTATACATTGGATTATTATTAAGCCATGTATATTGTTATATTAATTAAAACCATGGTGAAATGTTTTCATTTTGACGTATGATATTTTGTGTATCTCATTATTGATATTTTGTTACTGGATAATTCAATATAAGATATGTTACTTTTATTTAATGAAGGTAATATCATAGATTATTTCATAATAAATGAAATAGAAAATTAAAATTTGTATATATCATGTTAGATGTGTTCATTTTATGAATAAAATAATGTTATATTGATGAAAAGGGTTCATGAAATCATTATAAAATATTGTTTATTGGAGATATCAAGAAAATAAGAATAAATTGGAAATTCTTATATCATGTTTGGTTATTTCAATAGTGAAATTATCTTCTTCCACTATGGATATGTTACAGTATATCTATATAATTATCATAGATATTATGAAGTATCACCTAATAGAACCATGGAAGTGGTTTATGGTATAATACAATTTGGCTTTTGACTATTCACTATTAAATACAATTTGAATTTTATTGATAAAATGAATATTATTCTTAACAAAATGTAATAAAATTTATTCCGGATTTAGAGATGAATATTATTCAATCATGGAATATATGCAAGTTTAATATATATATATATATATATCACAATTGAAATCATAGAAAATTATAAAAAAATTATCTATCACTTTTTTTATTCTCATTGAAATACATAATATGTTTATTGAATAAAATTTTATATAGTTACATAAATATGATAATAAAAATATATTCAAAACATAATGATGAAATATTAATTGATTTATTATATAAATTATATATATTTTAGATTGTTGGTAAATTCCAAGGAATGTGATTAGTATAAATAATGTTCTTGGTAATTGAAACGATGAAATATTAAATATTAGTTAAATAAACAACGAATTTTATATTTTATAAAATCATATATATTATCCAAAATAGATGTTTTCCATATTATAATGTGAATATTTTTATTATTTTTCTAATGAATTTATTTGGATTTTTATTTGACTAATAATATTTAAGATATTTATAATAAATAATAATGGATTATATATACCTAATTATGTCATTTTAGATAATGTGATAAATCATATATGAAGCCTACTTTGAATCCCCTCCCTAGAGGTGTATCCCAAGAAATAATATAATAAAGGTATTGATCATGTTTATTTGAATTTATTTACATAATTTCTCCCACTCTATATTGAGAGATAAGGATATACAATAAGATTACCATGAATAATTTTGTTATGATTAATATGAATAGTGAATGACATATGGACCACATATGATATAACCCACATTTTGATTATTTTCAATTTTTTATTATATAGAGAATGAAGATCATATCATAAGGGATTATTTTTTTGATCCTCTTGATGTAATTACTGTATAAATCCTGGAAGGATTTAGAGAAATCAATATCATTATAAATGTAGGAATAAAAAGAATGATGAAATTATTATTATTATATTAAATAAATATTTTACCTGAAATATATTCTCGTCTTGGTTATAAAAATAAACATCAAGATTGATAGAAAATATTTAAATAATAAGATGAATTATCAACTAGATTTTCTATACAATTCATTAATTTTTTAAAAATAAATGTTTGGATTTTTCTGGAAAGGTGTTTTCTCAGCACCAAGACTTACAATTTTAAGCATAAATTTGGTTAATTTTTATGAATTGTAAAATTAGATGAAAAGAATATAATTATCAAAAATTGATATAAATATACTGTTTTCTATAATGGGATTTTATAATTGATTAATAAATAATTATTAAAACATATAATATAAATAATTTCGTTTAAAATTAATATTATTTTGAAAATAGTAGAAACAGAGGGAAATATCATGAAATGAGTCACATTCCAAAAAAATATTTATATATTGAATTAATAGATTTAAAAAATTATAATTATGAAAATATTTATTTTTAATGGAAAAATTTATATTAGTCTAGTTAATGAAGAATTATCTTGTAAGGTAATTTTGATATAAGAAAAGATCCCCTTCTAAAGTTAAATAGTTTAGACCTAAACAAATTAAAGGAACTGAAGTATAAAATAATCCATATAATAAAAAATAAAGAAAGAAATACTAAATAATAGATAGTAATTATATTAAAAAATGAAAAAAATCGATATAGATATATTATAACAGATAACATAACCATAAGAATAAAATGAAATTTGAAAGAAGAATTATGAAAAATGTAAGGTATAAACATTGAATTGATAATGACATTGAATATATATAGTTAGAAAGAATACAAGTAATACAAAAACAGATAATTGTTAAAAATTTAATGTATAATTTAGTCTTTTTATATTTAATCTACATAATAATACATAGACCAAATAAATAGAAATAAGTAAAATGAATGAAGTAGAAAAAGAGAAACCCCTTTACTGCAAGTCCTGAATCACATCAAATATCTGTTATACTTATGATTAGTAAAATTATATATTTTTAATAACGAATAAATTGTTTTATCTATGTTTATATCACAATTTATAATCTATTTATCATACTATTTTATTCATTTATTATTTCCATATATTTCTTGTATTAATAAATTTGGGATTTTCAGACTATAATTCCAAGGACACGTTGGTATAATGATATCAATCCAATGTGGTTTTCCATGGATCAATAAAATATATAATTTTAAGTTATATTAATTAATTTAATAGCACTATATTATACTATACATTATATATATATTTTCCAAAATGTTTACAGTTTAACAAACATGTCTCAGAATGCTTATTTTTATGTTATGAAGTAAATTATTTTCAATTATTTTTAATATTAGAATTATTATTTATATTTTATCATGTAATAATTAAATAATTTTTTTTTAAATTATTAATATTATATTTTGACATCCAAATAATTTTTTTTTCTAAAATTGAATAGTGGTAATGAAATGAGTCACAATTCACATAGCATCTATATAACTACAACAATGTGAATTGAGTTATTTAGAATATACTAATATGAGAAAACAACTAAAAAATTATTGATATATTATCTTTAGGTCTGAATTATAATTATTTAATATTGTTATAATAGTATTACTATGGTTCTGTAGAGTTTTAATTAGTTTATTGTACTATATAGGACATTGATGAGGAAATATTCCATCAACGGGGGTACATCTTATATTACTCGACGATTGGTCTTCTACGGAGACCAATACTCAAAAAAACATTTATGGAAACTCATGGGAGATTTTTTACTATATAATTCCATGGATGTAAATTTATAGTGATTATCAATGGTTGGATGTGAGGGTGTTTTTACTGGCGATGGAGAGGGGTGTTTTTAAAAAAATTCTAATGATATTCTTACTTTTGGACATGAAATTGATTATTAATGATTCCTAAGGCTAATACTATTGTATGATTCAAAAAAATAGTAAATATATATACTTATTTATTTAAATAATTAAAAAAACTAACATCATGGGGAAATTTAAGATAAATTAATGAATCAAAAATAGTATTTAATATTAATAAATTATAATTTAGATATTGGAAATTCATATTATGTTTAAATAAAACTTTTGAAAATGTTATATTCTTATAAATGAATCAATCATATGTAATTTAAATTTTATTTTTTATATTATTGATACAGATTAACATCATTATGATTTCATAAAACATTCTCCATTTTGAGAAAAAAACTTTTTTACTTTTCACCTAATATTCAATTTTGTTTGCAAAAATACTAAAAAATACACCAATGATAAAATCATATTATTAATATAGAAATGATATTAATGAATTTATAAAAATTATTACTATAAAATTTTTCTCATTTATGATATTAAAAGATTTTTTTATATTGTGACATTTATGAATGTTTATTTTTTACATGATTCATTTATATTAGATATTTTAATATTCACAAGGTTCAATTACTTATTTATATATATATATACAATTATTTATATTATGTTACTATTTTTAATTGTAATGTTGGGATTATGTACTATATAAATACATGTTATATATTTTGTTTTTTATAATATATATTTCTTCTAAAGATCTATGTTATATTATTATTGTAAATCAAATTCAGGGTTCTGGATTCATTTCACCAAGTTGAGTTAGAGAAGAAGACACTTCAACCCAAAAAGAAATCAATTACGAGAATTCTTTTATAGATTTTTTAGTTCAATGGATGACACATAATTCTATATTATCATTTTTCTAGATAATATTAATTCACTCATTGTTCTATATTTATACGCAAGTTTTATGGATTTTAATTGGGGAAATGTAGTTACTATTCTTATTGTACGAAGGCCTATATAATTTGGATGCAAGTGATACTATATAATTTGTTGTTCCCAAATATAAATATAATAATTTTAAATATGATTACACATTATGAGATATGATCATGGATATTATTTCACTCAGTTCAAATATTTTTAATTCTTAATATATATATTTTTTGTCTTTCCCATTTAAATTTAACAAAAATAAAAACTATATAAATCCAATTTTTTTATAAAATTCATTATTTATATTTCTATTTACGTATGTTTAATGTTTTTTATCAAAAGGATGACTATGTAGTGATTTTAGTACTTTAAAACATCTTCTGTTTGTATGATCTAAATAATTGTGTCTTTTTTGTGTTTCTTAATGTCTAATTTGGAGGATGAACATATCATTAACTCTAGAGCCTATTTATTGTTGTTGAAAACGTCTTGAGATCCTAAATTATACCGATTCAGTATCACTAAAAATAAATCAAATGGATTTCTATATGAATAAATAAAATTATAATTTTTTTGTTAATAAAAATTTGATCCACCTTGTGATAAATTCAATGTTTCATTCAATGAAAAAGAATTATTTACCAAAAATAACAGTATATTTAAATGTTTAATCGTAATAGATAATAATGGATAAAAAATATTACTTGAAAGAACAATCATACATACTTTTATCTATGGATGATGTTTATGTTATTTTATGGAGATAGTATGACACTGTTGGATTATTTCATATGGAATCTGATAGATAGATCTTCATATATGTTGTTTTAGGGTGGTTTGTTTTTCTTTATATAGGTTTTCATTTTTTTACCAATTATCCTTGACGTGGTATTTATGATAAATATTGTAATGATTATGAAGACTATTAATGGATTTGGATTCACTTCACTGTAATAATTTACTAGTTTTGGAGACAAAAACTAATGACATATTAATTGTTACAAATTTTATATGGAACATACCGTTAAGTGGAATTTAGATATCTCTTTTTTATGTTTTTAGGGTATGGTGATTATTTAAGTATATCAGATATATTAATTATAGAAATTTATTACTAAATGAGGTGATATGTTTTTCTTTTGAATAAATGGAGCCATATAAAAAATTATCCTTTTTAAAATTTTGTGATTGGAAGATTACAATATAATTCTGGAATGAGACGACATTTTTATTCGTTATTATACTACTCATTACTAGTGAAAAACAAGATAAAAATTAAAACATGATGAAGGAATTGAATTCAAATTTGATATATTTTATGTGATCTCCCCTGAGCATGGTTTAAAAATCTAATCTATGTAAATATAAAAGCATTCATTAATATACTAAATTTTATTTTTTCATCTATATGTGAATGTATGTTTTTCAAAAGGAATTTAGCGTCATTATTTTGATTATTTAAAATAACATATGATCCAATGTTTTTTGTATGGTAGGATTAGAATATATTAAAATATAAAAATTTATTTATTTAATACATTTTATTTTGAGTATTATTTTAATGTCATTGACAATTTGGTGAACCCATGATTTCATCATGATCTTCATTTCTCACAGCATACTCTCGATTTTCAAAATAATGATCAATGAAATGAAATTTTGATTTAATTATGCACCTAATTGGTTATTTATTTTTAATCCATTATTATATTCTTATTAACACCTATATAATCTTAACCCCTTTGTATTTGAAACATTATTAATGATTATGATAAATATTTGTCCTTTATTACATGGAAAAGTATAATATATGAAATGAATAATGAAATGAATGAGAATCTAATAGCATTCTAACATGATTCAACCTCTCTTAGGAAGATGATTGATATATGTGATTAATATCAATAATTTATTATATGTTACGCTAAAAATAAAACCATAATTTCTAATGGGTTTTCCATATCATCTTAAAACCATGGACATCATATTATATATGTGAATCGTCAAAATATTAGATAATTGAATATGATATTATATTGAATTTCATATCCACTGGTATCCCAACTATAATTTCAACTTCATTTAAAAAAATTTCAGAAGATCGTTGTCGTGAAGCACCCAAGTCAACCATGATCCAGTCAACCGAGCAGATCGATGGAAATTCTAGAGATGTATTCCTGATCCTCAAGGACTGGCGACAAGATACAAGGGATTCATAAGAGACGATTGGAATAGTTTATCCCAATAAAATTAAAAAGGAAAATTAATATATAATGAAAAACCATAATAAATTTAATTTCCAAAATTTTTATTCATTACAACACATTAGAGATTTCGAAATTTTGAACAACATGCCTACTTCGGAAAACTCAAACTAAACTAACAAATTCGACATCTCCATGTGCCCCCATGGTTCACTCTCCAATCTATAACCAACCATCATAGTGCAAATTAAACCATAGTTGGAACTTACTGAAGAATCTAAAAAAAGAAATGAATATAGGTTTGAATATTAAAACTACGTTGGTAGTCCCAAATATATTTCCCCCAAATGTATATCCACTAAATAATGAATAATTGATATCATGTTTTAAAAACATTTTATAAATATAGGGTTTCCTACACTTTTTACATTAATTAAATGAAATCATAGTCCTTTGCCTTCAAAATTTTAAATGAAGCCCTAATTTAGGGTGGAGAGTTATATTCATATGAAAAAAGGAAAAAAGAACCAAATAGGAATTGTTTATTATTCACAAAAAAAAAACGTTAAAAAACATGAACATTATAAAAATATTTATTGAAAGTAATTTTTAAAAACTAAACATTCAAAATTTACTATGAAAAGAAAAAAAACAAAGCACAAGGAATATAGTCTCATAAAGCGGAAAATGGGAAAATGGTACTAATGTTTTTGAATCATGGGAATACCTAGAAACATAGAGGAGAACCAGAAAATATTATACATGTGACTCATCCAAAATTCATTCCCCACTCGATGACATTATAATGGAAAAAATGCCAGATCATCACCCTAACTGGCATAACTGAGGTGCCCAATTCTATAGAGATGATAACAAAATAACCTCATACTATTTCCCATTAGATACTGCAATCACCTATTCTAGTGTAAAATACATTATCATAATTCAACATTGAAATGCTAGTTTCCCATGTGTTGTTCATAAAGGGGAGTTCCAAAAACATCCAAGCAATAACTCATATATATATATATATACATATATGATATCATATTAGTCAAAAAACTGGAACCACCTCTGTCACTTGAAGGAGTAGCCCCTTGCCATAGAACAATTATCACACAGGTGGAGTCCAAAATTGAGGACATTCCCACCTCTTTAACCACCAAGAAGTTAAGTGACTAAATATATGAAGGGTTTTTGAAGAAAAACCAATTCAAATGATCCAATCAACAACCAAAATAATTTCACATATAAAACCATTATATAAGTATCCATTCACATTTAATTTTTAAAACCAAAATACACATATCCATCCATTCATGCAATATAATAACATCACATTATTTCTAATATATGTTTAGAAGAGACTACATAGATTTTCATCATGAAATTGATGTGATAAACCAATTCCAACCATTTCAAACAATTAAATACAAGTGGGAATATACTCATATCACATATAAAATATTATAAATATTATAAATCAAAATTTAATAGACAATGAAGTTTAAAAAATATTGAAAACAATTTAATCCAAAATTTAAAGAAGTGACGAAAAGGGATCCTACCTCAAATAACATATGATTCAACATAGCCCAACAAAAATTACTCTACAAAGGTTGCATGAAGCAAGAAAATCCCAAAAAACCTTATAAAGGCATTACCACAAAATTTTCACCTCCCAAGAAATTAAAATTGGCCAATCATAGACGCTTGGGTAAGGTAAGAAGAGTAAAAATTAATAAAACCAATGGAAAATATGAAGAAATACCGAACATAT
Source organism: Viscum album (assembly GCA_963277665.1). Taxonomy (NCBI): domain Eukaryota; kingdom Viridiplantae; phylum Streptophyta; class Magnoliopsida; order Santalales; family Viscaceae; genus Viscum; species Viscum album. The sequence goes on along the minus strand of OY728143.1, from coordinate 338,619,928 downwards.
CAATTTAGGTGAAAAATCCCTAAGAAGATGTGTTGAAGCCCCATTGTTGGGGCTTGGAGGTGTCCAAAACCTCCATGGGAGGATTTTTCTATGGAGGAGTTGAAATGGGAGTCAAAAGTGAGAAGTCAAAACAAAAAACAAGAAACAAAACCTAAAATATGTTTTCCCATTAGGGCATGATGGTTAGCTCATTCAATTGGATTTTGTTTTTCAAAAACTATGCATTCCTCCATTTTCCAGTGTAGGTTGTGCTGTAAGCTATTTCTTTACGGTTATCCAAACTATATAAAAACTAAACATCATGGTTAATCTATACATAAACCTTAATTATATAACCGGAAAAAATTACACAAAATCACTCTATTAAACCCAGAACTCATCTAACTCAAGGGGGTATAACAACCAACAAGAATACATCATAAAAAGGTGACAATACGAGTGTCACAAAATCAATTTTCCATGCCACCAAATTCCGATCCCTTTCACACTAACAAATAACAGGTCCAAAAAATATCACCAAAAACCAACAAAGCATAAAAGCTAAATCTGGAACTACCAAATCATGGATGAATAACTAAGAGCCAAATGATAAACCTATACAATGTGAGAAAACAAAAAAATAAGTGTGATAATTATTCCCACCATTAATGCTTTCATCCCTTAAAAATACACAACATTTTTATGTTCATTGATAAAAAACTAAGGATTATCAAAAAAACTAGATCTGCCACCCTAATCCTGAAACATCCCTAAATAGTCTAATAAAACCTATTCCTAATACTGAGAACATACTAATATACCAGAACCACTCTCAGAGAGTGAATCATAATCTCATAGCCAAAACCTTCACTACCGTTCTTTGTACAGAACAATTTCGAACACTCCAGAAAAACCCAATGTTTTACGAAAGCCAAAAATAAACTAAAAAATGAAACAACTTCAAAATATATAAACTTTATCAAAAATAAAACCAAAACCACAACAAAAAAATATCATCAATAGGAGGTGTAAAAAATGGAGTCCCCACCAGTTGAGGCAAACTAGTACTTGTTTTGTATTTAATAATTTTTAATATGACCCACAGTGGGTCTCTCCACCATTAAGAAATAATTATATTATGAAAACATGAATATTTACTCACATGAACCAAACACCCACCCCCCACCACCACCACCCCAAGGGGAGTGGAGGGTAGGGCCCACTGACTGGAAGAATAAAACCTTGACTAACAATTACCCATGAATCACCTCCCCAAGAAATCCATTAACCAAAGGCAGAACCGATTATTATGGGTAGTCCATGAATGGACACTGATCCATAACATGAGTCCAAGCAAAAAAAATAGAGACATTGCATGATGGATAAGGCCATCAAAAACTTTTAAATATTATGGAATATTTAGCAATAGAGACACCACAATAGATATTTAAACACTGCTCCACCATAATAGTGGAAACACAAGATTAGCCAAACTCCCCATACCCACGAAATTCTTGATAATGTTTCGGATTCCCTCTGAGACCTATGGTTGGAGCCCTAATATTTTATTCATCTTCTTCCCTTCAGTCAGGAGATAAAAATATTAAATTATCAAGAGAAAAAGTTCATATATACAAATGGATGACACCTCTACATTGAACATGAAATGTTTAGAGTTTCTAAAAGAAAACATGGATCCATTAAAATTTTTTTTCTCAAAGAGGATTAAATTTATTCTTATAATACACGGAGAATGATATACCATAAAAAACTATCATATATAAAAAATACAACATAAATAAATATATCAATAATAGAGACTGTAAATTTAGTTCAATCTATTCCATACAAATGAAAAGTGACCGGGTTATCCTTCAAGGATTTGGATCTCGCTCAACGATGCCTCTTGGAAACACCTTGGTAGAACTACTAAAAGTGACCTAATCATCCACATGTGTGGTAGGGTTGTGGAGAAATATTGTTTGACTATGTCTTCTGACTTCTCTTGCCACACTGATGACACATGATGACATTTCACCCTATAGAGTTTGATGAGAGGTCTAAAGGAATCTTAATTCCTCTACCATCACCCCCACAAACATTCATCCTCTTGTTATTCTTATGGGAATCCCATAAACAACTTAAAAAGACTGGAGGAAGATTCATCAACTCAAGAACTCCTCCTAATTCAGCTTTGGCACCAAAGTCTTGCTTCACCACATTAGAGAATGTGGTTAAATTGAGCTCTTCCACATTCCTCTACATCTCCGAACAGAGACCAAACTAAATATTTGGAGCCTTTATGGGATCATTTACAATACACCCCAGATCAAATGGTACTAGGTCTGTAATAAAACGATAGAAATACAACACCAATCGAAAAACATGCTGATGATATAAAATCTCTATCTTCTTCCACAATTTCGTCATCTTAGAAATGTAGTTATGGATGAATGAAGACATGAAGAATACATTGGAAACATTTATATGAGGATATACTCTAGACACCATCATCCACCATTTATTGGTTGGATCCTTAAGCATAAATGTAGAATAATTTATATTTAATTACATAGGAAACTCAATAAATAGAAGTCTCTCTCATACCTATGAATCCACTTCTCCTCATCGAGATGATCATTTTGAAAATGAAAAATAGAGTGATTCATCATCTAGAATTCAAGAACATATTTTATTAATTGATAAACTGTAATGTTTCAAAATGGTGCACCACCTGAACTTGTACTTTGGTTATCCATCCAATAATTGTGAGTGAATATAATAAGAAAATAGAAACAACAACTCATTCTATACCAATCCATCAAAAACAATTCTCAATCTCCAACAAACAAAAAATAAACATCATCCCAAAAACATAATGAAACAATCTAAACCGGCTATTATCACCTAAATATAACACTGTTATTTTTATCATTGAATACTAATCAAAAAGAATGAAAATTTTCAATGGTTAGGCAATCACCAATGGATTTTATTATCACTTAACACATGCACATTCCCACGCAAATCTAAGCACCCAACCTCCCCTTCCATAAACCATTAATGGTTTGACATAAATCATCCCTTATGGGTTCTCACCAGAATATCAATGTCCAACCACTATATATTTTCTATAATAAAACTAGATCATTCAAACAATGTTTTCCAATTTTATGACATTTAGTTAATATGAATGGTTAGGTTGCAAAATTTACTAAATTGTGAACTCACTATATGTCCCTTACTGGACAACATGAGTACCTACAAGGTTTGGCCGAACAGTTTAAAAAACTATTTCCCAACTATGTGATCTGGTTCTAATGCATGTTATTGTCCTCCCACACTCTTCAAACATGTATTTACAAACCATGCACAGAACATGCACTCTAAACCAAATGAAAATGAATGATTTTACTATTACCTAGAGTATGTCACACGATTATATCAAAACATGTGTCGACTTTACACTAATATGAAACACCCCAAAACATTAATTTTAAATATGAAACACCTTGAAATATTATTAGGATACCAGAATGAAAAAATGAGTCACAATGAAACCAATCCATCATCATCAAAACATTTCAAAAAATTCTAGAAATATCATTCCATCATGAATAATTTGATGAAAAACTCAGTTTTCATTGTAAATAATAATTTCCAAAACTCTTTTTAAAAGTTATTTATATTTTTATACAATAATGATTTCAATAAACACTATATTTAGGTTATGTATATCTCATCCAATTAATCCATTTTCATTTCTCTCGAAAAATAATTTTACAAAAACCCTCCATTATAATCCGTCAATAATTAAATTATAAAAATCCATTTTTCATCATTCTAATTTTTTTTATTAAAACTTTAAATTCCTTGTTTCAAAATGACTAAAAATTTCATTCATTACCATTATCAGAATTATTGATGACCCAACACAACTCACAGTGGAAGTTTAGTGTCAATGTGTGACTTGGCCATATGTTTGGTGGCCATATGTTAATTATGCAACCCTCGCGAGGGGTCCTTTTAGATCATTTCCCTTGATCCACATGGCTTTCCTGGACCTATGTGCTCACACAAACCAGTTGTCCAACTACCTTTTAATTTCACATAATCGAAAAATACACCATAACAAAAATACAAAAACAAACCAGGAAAATATAGGGCATCCCATTGTTCCGAATAATCCAGGGTTATTGATGTCTTTCCCAATCTAAATACTCAAGACCCAATAATCCGAACTCCCTCTTCCTTAAAAACAGAAATAATAATTTTCACACAAAAAAATTCCCTCAAAAGAGGCTACCTCATCTGATAACATTTTTTCATGATCTGGCCTGGGTCGACCCTAAACACATTACCCAAGATGAACGATGGAAAAGCCTAAGATTCATTCTCAATCCTCCTAGGCTTGCGACAAGCACCAATGGAATTATAAGAGACAGTGGGAATGGTTTATCCCAAGAAATTAAAAATAGGAACCTAAATATACAATAGAGAAATCCAAATTGAATAGGATTTCCAAAAATATCATTAATCACGCTATAATAAATAATCTAACAAACTAAACATCAAATACTATACCAGAAATGTCAAACTATGCCTAACAACCACGACATCTCTATATCACCGTGAGAGTAACTCTCCAATCCATAACCAACCATCTCAGAGGAGATCGAAACCCAAATATTACCTAATGTAGAATCATAAAATATAAAATACTATACTAGTGGCTATTATATCTCAATATGGAGGACTAAACAAATATTCCACTAATTTGTATCATTTGAATAGTGAAACATTAATTTTATGTTGAAAATACATTATATAAATATATATTTATGTACACATTTCACTTCAGTTATTTCAAATCACAATAAAATTACCTCATAATTTTAAAACAACCTTCCATTCATAGGGAAGAGTTATGTTCATAGGAAAAAGGGAAAAATGAATACCAATATGAAACAATTATTCTTCTTGATAAGGGGAAAAGGTGAAGAAAATAAATATTTTAAAAAATCTTTCTTGAAACTTCGTTAACAAAACTAAACATTCATAATTTACCAATAAAACACCCAAACCAAGCACAAGGAATATAGTCACATAGCGTGGGTAATGGGATTATAGTAATAATTTCAGAGAAACACCAGAATACCTAATAACTCAGAGAAGAACATGAACATACTATACATGTGACTTATCATGATGAAATTCTCTACTCGATTGCATTTTACCACCCAAATGCCTGATCACCACCATACATGGAAATAATTAGGGGCCTGATCCCATGGAAATGATAAAAAATATCTCAATGCTATGGGCCACTAGCTAGTAAATTAACATAAACTACTATAGATAACATTTTTAGAATTCATCTTTTTTATGTTAAGTTCTTTTTTCCTATTCCCAATGAGGTTTTACAAACAATTAATCTTAAAAAAATAAAGATACATGATATCATATAAGTCAAAGAAACAAAATCTCACCTGACCACATCAAGGATTAGTCCCTTTCTTAAAAAAATTATCACATAAGTGGAGTCCCAAAATTAGGACATATCCACTTATTTAACAACCGACAATGAATGTGAATTTATCCATGAAGGGTTTTCTAATAAAAAAATTTTAAAAGTGTGAAATGGGAATCAAAATACATTCACATGACAACCATTTTATTAAAAATATGCATTAGACATTTTCAATTAAATAATAAACATAGGAAACCATGTTATGAACCAAATAAATCACTTATCTATAAAAAATATTAAAATACCCCATCGGGATTTCATTAATCACATTATGTGCAATAACGATTCCAACCATTTCAAAATATGAAAACCAATTAGTAGTCACCTCATTTCACACAAGATTAATTATTATAAAAATGATTCATCATAATTTAACAACATAGATGAATCAAAAGTCAATCAATCAATGTAATCAACAATTTAAAAGAGTGATTTAATGGGACCCTACATGAAATAATTTTTTGTACAAAAATGAGCAAACGAAATGACTTCACAAAGGTTACAGGAGGAAAGAAAATTCCCAAGGATCCTTAATAAGTAAAAAACCTAAAATGTTAACCACATTATGGAATAAAATCATCCAAACATGGCCTATAGGGTTATATAAGAAGAAGAAAAGGAAGAAAAAATGAGAAGAAGAAGAATGAACCCTTATCCTCTGTATCTAGGTGATGAATCCCCATTAAATCACCACGAATCACATTTATTGGCACATGGGGGAGAAAAAACTGGCCATGGGAGGAACCTTAGTTGGAAGAGTTAAAATGGGTGGTCCAAGTGGCAAAATAACAAGTAAAAATATTAAAGAACACTAAAATAAACATTCCCATTGGGTTTCATGGTGAGTTCACAGGGTTTGAAAACCCATTCTCAAACCATGTAATATACCTCTTTCTAATGCAGCATGGGATGAACACATTGGTTTCAGGATTATAAAAACAACGCTAAAACCATGTAACCCCCTGAAGACATACTACATGGGTAAACTAACCATACACCATAATCATCAGAAATAAAAAAACCATAAAAATCACACTTCTCACTACCAAAACTCATCTAACAGTAGGAAGTAAACCAGACAACAAACATAACCCATTAAAGGTCCCACTGAGAGTGTTAATAAATAATATTCCATGCCACCACTGCCTCATTCCTTTCACGCAAACCAAAAACTAATCAAAACAAAAGCACCCAAAACCTCCAAAATATGAAATTTAAATTTGGAACACCAATAACATGGATGAAAAAGTAATAGGAAAATTATAATATTGTTGAATGGAAGATAAAATTAATCTAGTTTTGACAATCATAAACCTACATAATATGTATCTTCAACTATCAATTATAAAAGATTTTTCAACATTGTGTTTTTAGTATTTTTTTCTTCTTTGAAACTATTTTAAACATAGTATCTACATGATTCTCATGTAATTATATATTATATAGAATACTCACATAGATATTCCATCATTATTTTTTAGTGGTCTTTAGAATCCATTAAATGGTAAATGTAACTCTTGGTAAATTGTAATTCCCCATTTTTTAATTGTTTTATTCATATTAATAATTTCATTGTAGAGTATCAGTAGTTACCTCTTAAATATTTTTCACTATCAGTAACTCATTTTTTTTAAATATAACATGGTAAAATTTATTTAATTATATTTACAATTTGATATAATAAATTATATTCATCATCATTATTATTTCAATATCTTCTTTCCAACACAAAAAGATCACAGGTTGTCTTATTGGATTGTTCTATAAGAGGTGCATCAAACCCGTGTATTTTTTCATTAATATTTCAATTTATATCAAAATATTAGTTTGATATTTTTTAATATAAAATATCCCCATCCTGATTTTTTGTTCCAACATCTTACCATATTTCTTAATGACATAACATTGGTGTGTTCCCATGATCATCCAATATTTCACTTTTTCAAATTTTCATACCATTAATGATTGTTTTGGAATATAATTTTTTTTATTTATAATTTATATTAAATTTAAATATATATATTTATACACACCATTATATTTTTATTACATTCATAAGTAAATTATTATGTAAATATTTCGTAAATATATATAAATAAAACCCACTCCAAGTCTTTAAAAAATGTAAAACTTTTTTTTTGTGGATTTTTATATTTGTGATATGTCCACTTTTGAAGAACCTTATGTTGTAATCCATTTCAATATCCAACATCTTAGTTCAATTGTATCTTTATTATATAAAATTAAAATAAAAAATTTTAATCATATTAAAAAAATAGTAGATGCATTGATAAATTTTGGTTCAATAAATATATATTTCTAGAATTTATTTATTCAATATTATTTTTAATTAATTAAATTTTATAGTACTTTTATGTAGATCATAAAACTATATGGATTATCATTTAATTTATTAAAAAAATCTTAAAAATTGTTTTTTAAAAAATTAGACATTATAAATGTTACTTAAATACACTGATAAATATTACATGAAACCATAATATAAAATTTATCAATTTTGATTTATTTTATTTCTCATAAATTAAAATAATATAGGTCTTCATATGAAAGTATTTAAGATTAGTTTCTCAATATTTATCTTAAATCACTGTAATATTTTTGATGATTATATCATTTATGAATATATGAGGGAATAAAAATTTATGTTTACAAAAATTTATCCATTATTGATCCCTGATATTGTTTATGAAAATAATGTATTCAAAAACCTAATATTATTATAACAATAATCATCCCTATTTTCTAGCCTTTTGTATTTTTACATCATAACATGGAACAAGGCATAAAATTCATTATTATATTTATTTAATGAATGTAAATTTTATATAAAATAAATTATAATAATTATTGTAATATGATATCCTTTAATTTGTTTTGTAATGTATACTATAATAGTAATATAATTTTTTCAAATTTATGATTCCCAAAAACTATAATTTTATATACCTATTTTGATTTTAGAAAAAAAATTAATATTGAGTCACATAGAATATCTATTAAATTTGTTTTATGGTAATTGGATGTTAAAAATTCTAAACTAATAAAGATGTATTATATGGATTAAAAGGATATATATTTATATGGTCAATAATGATAAAAAATTTAAAAAATCATAAAAGTACCATGTGGAATTGATATCATTTTAATGTTTCATTAGAACTATTTGATTTTTTTAATGTCTTGTGATTCCAAAAAATATAGCATGGTTAGGAGGAATTTTTCATTTCATCACTCCAACCATCAATTTAATTTGAATGTTCTTCAATGATTTACGATATTTCATAATCTCTTATGATATTAGACATAAATAATTTCATAGTGTTTATCATAGAATTCCACGAAATATTAAAAATCCAAATCTTATATTACATTGTCTGAGGGATTCAAAATACTTATCATTATCACATCAAAACACTTTTTGGAATTTTTCAAGATTCATTAAATGTCCCCAACTCCATTCCCACAATAATATAATATATATGTTGGTACTGTTTATAATTTTACCAATTTTCTATTGAGTAATAATTTTATCTATACTTTATATTTTTATACATCACTAAAAAAATATTACATTCGATACATGGTAATTATAATATTAAAAAATTGGTTAATATATCCATGGATTATTTCAAATAATTTTTTCCACTACATCTGATGACATTAAGACTATATTATATATTTAATTGTTTCTAAATCCGATTACCTTCATCATTTCAATAATAATTTTAAATCTCAGATTATATAGGCTATTTTAGATATGATGTCTCTCATTCCATCAATACTTTTATATATTTATTTAAACACATTGTCAAAAATAATTTGGATTAAAATTATTCTCACTAGAAATCAACTTTGTCCTTTTCTATTTAAGATGGAAAAAAAATCACTATACATTACCCATTCGATATATGGGAAACAACATCATGTTCTTCTTTCAGTGTATTCAACCACGATAACTATACATAAACATTTACATATTTTCATTATTTTTTAAAACAAATAAATCAATAAAAAATTTGGAATTTAATCTTCGCCATTATTTTTATTTTCATCAAAATGAATTATTTCTTAGAATTTAATCTCAGTAATAGTTCCCAATTTTTTATTAAAAAATATATGATTATAAATGAATACGTTAAAATATATCTATGACTTAATAAAAAAATTTCAAGGGAAGGGAATATCATTTCATAGAATCATGTTCTACTCCTTTATTATCCCTTTCATTTTTCTCCCCCTTTTACAAAAAATTAATTTATTTCAATACAATAAGGTTAATGACACATTATTTCCTGGTAACGTGAACACAACTAATCAAATATATGATTTCATTGGTTAACTCATAGTTTAAAATAATTATGATCAATTTATTTAAATTGATATTTGTATTTAGTTTAATGTGATACTAATTAAAAAATTAATTTTTACAGGATGTAAAACCTGCTTTTCTGATCTATTTTGATATTAAACTAAACAATAATAAACATATCAATAACTCTCATTTGAAAGATAATTTTATCACTGTTGTTTTTATTTAGCAATAACACCCACATGGTAATCAAATAAACATAAGTTGAATTATAAATTATAATTTTTTTGCATATATAAAACTACCATAATTAAAGGTGTTTTTTATAAATATAGATTCTTTAATAAATACATATCTATAAACATATATTACTTTTCTAATCATTAATGGATGATCAAAAATTCACATGTTAATTTTACTTCTTCATGAAATAAACTATGACAATGTGTATATTTTCGGTGAATTATTTCTTCTTTTATTACATAATGATACATAGAATACAATCCTAGACGATTGAATCACCTTATGTATTTGGTTAATTAAAATCATTTCTTATTAACATGAAATATGGATTATATAAATTTATTTAAAAATCCCAAAATATGAACATATATCCCTTTCATCTTCAAAAACTAAATAGGATAATATATGGACATATATAATAGAATATTTATTTATAAATCCTGGGAAGTGAATAATAAATTAAAAAATTGATTAATTTAATAATTTTCAATAATATGCATTACATAGTGACATAAAAAAGTTTGTATTGTAATAATTATCAATGAATGATGATATAATGTGTTGTCATCATTGAAACATTGGGATGTTAAAAGAAGAAGAAAACACAACACAATAAGAATAAGTAAAGTATTGCCACCTAGAAATCATACAAATTATTCGTAGGATATCGTCCTTTTCTCTACGTGTGCTATCTCATGAGTATAAAAAATTACCCAATTAATTATAAGGATATTTAATTATACTTCTATATATCACATTCATATCATATACATACATTTGTGTTCCAAAAAGATTAAACAATATAAGAATTCATATCAATACTTTTAATCGGGATATTATGGAGTCTATGTTACATACATAGAATTCCACAATAAATGAATAATGGGTACATGATCAGTTAATAACATTCAATATTAATGGATAAGGGTATTTATTAGGAGAATTATTGATGTGGGAAGTCAAATTATAATTTTGGAAGCTTAAGAGGTGAACAAAAAGATTCAGGGAAAGGTTTAGTAAAAATGAAATGTAGTATCTATTTACAAGGAAATATTATGGTAAATAATTGGGAAATTTAAAATCACATTCAAAAATAAATAATTGAAAATCAATTGGAATAATAAAAATTAATGTTATTGAATAAAGAGTCAAACATTATATGTTTCCTTAGAATGGTGCTTCTAAAATCATGTCAGGTGATTCTTGTGATATTATGTACATCTTGGCAGGGATTTAGAATAGTTGAGTGATTTAAAATTCATTATTAATTAGTATTTATTAATTTTTTGTTGTAGAATGGGTATTTATTTATTTAAAAAGTGTTCGAATTTTACTATTAATGTCCATACATTGTTTTTGGAGTAAATATCATAAAATAGTTAGAACAAAAAAATTTACATGGTTTATTATCTAGTTTTATACCAATTAAGAGAGGTTATAAATTTTTTATAAGGATATGAACTGAACGTCATAAAATAGTATCATTTGTTATTTGGAAGTGACTCATGTTCATAAAAAATTATTTTCGACCCTTAATATATAATGTATTCTTTGTACGAATAATTAATTGATTATAAAATTAATCTATTGACATCAAAAAATAATTTTTATAGGTAATTTATATATTTTTTTCAAGTAATAATCTTGTTGAAATTTTTAAAAAAAAATTGGTTAATCATGATGTCTTCATACATACCATATATTTATATTATATGTACTTTTTACCAAAATAAATTTACTTCCTAATAAATGTATGGAATATTTACCATTGGATATTTTCTATATACAAATTAAAAAAAATTGTAATTATTATTTGAAATTAATTTTCCAAAATATGTGATTTCTCACTTTAAAAATATAAAATTCAAAATTAATTTATGATAAATGTTTTTATGAATTAACCAATTTATAAACCATAATAAAGTACATTATCCTTCATTAAATTTAAATTTAATTTATATTTAAGTAATTATTATCTAATAATTATAAAGTTTTACAATAAAATTAATTTCAATAATTCATGAATTTATCTAAATACTATAATAATTGCACAATATATTGATGAAAAATACAATTTTGATATCATCATATAAACATGTAATTTTTATCCAAAAAATTATATAATTATGTATAATGTAAAAATAAAAATGGTAAAAATAAAAATTATTTTAATAAAATAAAATTTATATTTTCATATTACAATGGTAAATGTACATTTTAAATTATTATCCAAATTTATTACCTTAATATAAGCTGTGAAATGGTGGTCCTTTCTTAGGATTCGTCAAAGAACATGGATTTGGTCGTGATTTCTATAAACTTGAAATTCTATCACAATTGATTTGATTCAAGAATTAGTTAATGAATATAACCCTTCATAGAAAACTGAACTCCATAAGGCCATAGTCTTTACGTAATTTATTACATTAGAATTGATACAAGGGATCTAATTTTGAAATAATAATGAGTGAAATAGTCATGTAGAACTAATTAAATACATGATTGACATATTATATTACAAATAACAAATTTAAAAAATTGAAGAAATATGTCTTCCATTATATAATTATTAAGATCATTTTTCATATAATGGGTGAACAATATTTCATGAGTTTTGAATATCAGTAAGAGTTATGAAAACCAAAATGTATTGTGAATTAAAAAGGAATACTTAATATGACATGGTAAACATCTGAATACACATTCAATTTAATCAATAACATGAGCCCATGTTCATCCTTTTATAATATGAATATATTAATATCATGGATTATAATAATGGTATTCTATATAAGGGTTATTCTTAATATTATATGTCTAGAGTTATAACATCATGATTCCAATACACATAAAACCATTTGATAAGATAACTTAATTTTTGAGTAGGTATGCACAAGAAACCCATTTAATGATCGGTTATTGATTTTTCTCATGAGAGTCAACACTGAATCGAGTGGGATCCACCGCTATTTCCCACCAATTAATTAATTTATAATGAATTTACAAAATATTTAATGATCAATTCAACTTAAAATCAATATTCATTATCCCAAAATATCACTATTATGTAATGTGTATGGATTTACAATGATTTTACAAGTTAATAATATCACATTCATTATAAAAGTACATAAGTAGAAATTATATGAAGGTTAATAAATAAAAAAATCCATGAAAATGAAATTTTATATTAAATATAACCATAATATGAAACTATCATAATAATTTCAATTTTTCAATGACATGCAATTCTCCAAAAAATAATCACTATAACTGAGATGAACACCAAAGAAGAAGATATTTAATTTATTTAAATGATAAATATTGAAAATATGTTTTCATATATTGATTGCATTAAAAAAATTATTTTAATATTATAGAAGAATACATAGTGTGTAAAATAGCTATGGAGGAGGTATTTCTATTAAAACTGTATTCGTTAAAAGATGAAATTACTTTTGACTTTTTATAGATTTTTAAAAATACTTATTAGGTGAAACCTTAGAAATATTAACTTCTTACCATGTTAAAAGTGAATTATAAAATAATGTTTCATAATGAAATAATATATGTAACATAATGGAATTTATGAAATAATTTTTAATAATATAGACATGGAAAAAAATACACTAGATTAAAAATTTGAATATGTTCATATTTTAATTTAAGATTTCCTATTCAATTTTTAACAATAATTAAATAATTTAACATCATGATAAATATATATTACTGTAAAATAAAAAAATAATTCTTATATACAACACATAAAACTGAATTGGATAATAATAAAAAATATTTCTCACTGAAATTAAAATTGGGAGGAAATACATTACCTCTAGTTGAAGTCATGATGTACATTTTTTATCGTATTGAATAATAAATTTATGGTTATTATTTAATTTAAAATGAAATTTTTATTGTAACCTATTCATTTGAACTTTATTATATTCCAATGTTATATTTTTTACATAATAAATTTAGTTCACATCAGTGGTTTTGATGATATGAAATTCATATGCACAAAATAAATCCTACATGTTGTTCAAGAAAACAGAGGAAAATTTTTCAATGTCCCCAAAATTATAATAAATAAATAACAATAATAACTATATTAATTATATTTTTACATCATACTATTAATAAATGATATCAAAAATTATGTTTTTTAAAGTCATTGAGATGGTATATCATACCAATGGGGAGATGGTAGGCCATATGAATGAATGAGTGACATTTCTATTGTTCATCAATGATGATATAAATATGTTATATATTAACGTAATCATTAGATAATGGTGATTATATAAATATTCCAATATTTTTTTTTAAAATAATCTTATATGTAAAATCCTTGTTATATGATGATGGAAATAGAACAACATATTGAATTGTAGGTGGTAATCCACCTGTATACATATATGGTGTTATCATTTTCCATTAGATGGAATGATATGAAAATTTATGATATATTAATTTAACGCATTGATATAAATTTCATGAATTCCATATATATATATATATTATCTATATATATAACAAGAAATTAGATTTGGTGGTGGAAAAAAAATTACATCTGTTCATAAGGTGGTAGACTATCGTACGTAGGTTCAATAATTGTATTTCTCATTTTATTTAATTAGAGATTGATGTGGTTAATTAAATTTATATAATGATATATATTTATATTTAGAATTTGGAGTTAATATGTTATGAAAAATTTTAGATTAGTTTATGTTGGTGTATGGGGAATTAAAATGAAAACACATGGTTAAGAATTATGCATCATCTTCAGACAACAATATATATGTTTTTTTTTACAAAATCCTTATGACAATGGCTATTTTATGAAAAAATTGAAACTATTTCATGATGTTGGACTTATAGAATAGACATGTCGTTTGATGGATAACCCGTAGTTCACTTTTTCTGTGGATATGATAAGATAAAAGTGTGATTTTATTAGTTTGGGGGATGAAAATGTGGAAACTTTTAAATGAATAAAAGTTATGAATGTATTATATAAAAATATTTTACAATAAACTGACCCATACTAAATATTAGAGTATGATTTGTCGATATATGGCCATTCAATATTAATAAATGAAGTTTTCATTTAATTTAATCTTATATTACAATACATTAACGACCTGTAACCCTATTTTAGGCTTCACCCAGATAATATATTGTTACAGTTATTCTGATACATTATAGACATAAATTATTGTAAACATATTTTGTATGATTAATTATGTTTATTTTATATATTAAAACAATTTTATTTATTTCAATTAATATTGTTGGTTCTGTATTATTTAAACATTTACATAAAAACATGATAAAATGGTTTATTAAAAAAACAACATTTTTACTATAAATATATTTTCATACCAAATTCATTTATGAAAATATTCATAAATTTATTATATGGATAATAAGAATATAATTTTAAAATTTTTTCAATGAAATTATTTTTAAAAATTTTTCTTTTTAAATAATTGAAACATTAAAATAATTTTCAATTAAACATATTGTTTTTCATTATTGAATATAAAATAAATATTTTTGTAATAAAATACCACATATAAAATTTTACTTATATTCATAAGGCACTTTAAAAATTATTTTTTTATTAAAATAAATTTGTAAAAGTGGGAAAAATAATTATATTATTTCTTCAAAAATAAAAATAAAAATTAGTATTGAAGAAAAAACATTTATTTTGAGGAATAAAGTTTACTTACTAATACTTAAGTTATTATTTCATAATTAATAATAAATAAATTTTCTTTGAGTGAGTTATTAACATAGATTTTTTAATTTTATTTTTTATTTTCATTCCCCTAAATTTTATTTGTCATTTATAGTGTCTGTATTTTAATATTAACATATCATTCCTCATTTAAGCTCATTATTGTGTGTTGTATACTCTATCAAATATAGGGGTTTTAAAATTATAATGTTAGTACATGTTGATCTCCTATAAATTTATTTTTCATATAATATATGTTGATATTACCATCTAAACAAATCAGTGTTGATATTATTCATAATATCCTTAGTTTCCAATGTTAAATTAGCTACATTATGATTTCTCAAAAGTACTTTTACTAGTTAAGTCATCCATTTCCCCAAAAATTTCCCAATACTATCAATATTCTTAATAGTGACTTCATTATAATGTTGATCATATTCTATCTCTATTTATTTATATATGATAACATCCTTTTGGGTCTATTATATACTTCTTTAAAAATGTTATATGGAACACATCTTGTAATCTAGAGAGGAGTATTTGTATTTTTAATTAATAATCTATATATCTAAATTCATTCAGAATATAAAAATTTAATAATTATGAGTATATCCATTTTATATTAATAAATAACCTTAAAATAAACATCCACTACAATAATTTCTGAAAATATGATGTTCTACTTCAAATGGAAATTGATTTCATTAGTTTTCAACATACCAGTTTTCCTTCATTACGCTTCTCTAATTTGAGTCTGAATTAACGATTCCTTTTTCATTGTATCCCGAATAGTTTATGAGCCTACAAGTATTCTTTCATGAACATCATTTAGTAATGTTGTTGTATGGCATATCTTAAAATATAATGTCTTAAATTGATCAATATAAACACTTGGATGGAATCTATTTTTACATAAAAATTAAACCATATAAAAAATAATTTTCCAAAATTACAAGAATGTATTGAGAAAATGATTTTAAAATTTCATACAATATTTGCATAACCAATTTAAATTATCCATCATTTTGGAAACTATATAAATTTAAAAAATTGAGTTCCGTATCAACATCCTTAAGATTACTTTTCTTGAATCTTGTTATAAATTTTTGATCATTCTCATACTCAACAGAAATAGGTGCACCATGATGTTTAACAACATAATTAATATGGATTCATCCAATGTTATTAAGAGTTAAATCATATCTTATATGAACAAATTGTGGATATTTTGTAAGATGATCAATAATAACATTTATTACATCATTATTTCTGAGAGTATTCGGAAACCATGTGAATAAATCTATAGTTAATTCATTACATTTATACACTGGACTAGGTAAAGGTTTCATGAGTCCTCTAGGATGATTAATCTCCACCATCACCTATTGAGAAAACAAATAACATAACATATAATCAAAAATTCCTTATGAACATTTTCTATAATAATTATTCAATCACAGACACACACATATAAATATATATAACATGGTGGTAAAGGGTTTCCTAATGAAAATCAAGCTATGAATATCATATAAAAATTATGATTTTTCCATGGGTAATATAGAACACATAACCTCTTTCAATATTTTAAAATTCCATCTTTATTGAAAATGTCAACCAATTTCCTTTAATTCAATGCTTAAAATTTATTTTCAATAAACTCGCCATCAGAAAGTGAAATTTCTATATTTTATAATATATATTGATTGTATATAATTTGAAAATGTATACATGTTTCAATATTTGAAATAATTCCCATATATATAATTAATAAACCATAGAATATAGAATCCTCTTAACTTATCATTGTTATTTTACTCCATGGTCGTTCCTCACAAGTTCATAATCCACCTTATTTAACTTAACTATGTTACTGTGTTGTTGAGAAATCATAATACAAGAGTATCTAAGCCATAATCTATTCCACATGTTGGAAACATTATATCAAAATATGTACTTTAGACACATTGTATCCCTTTATACCTCACATAGTTTACCTTTGAAAAAATGTCTCCAAATCATTAATGAAATGATTGTAGATGAAAAGACAAGATTATTATTTGGATAGTTATTTTCTTCAAAATTTAACAACCTTGATGCATTGGAAACAAAATTATCAATTTTTATAGGTTCTAAACAATGTCCCTTATTTGATTAAAAAATGTATGTCACAAATACATAAGCATCTTATAGTATATTCCAAATAAGTGCATTGAAAAATCTCTACTACACATTATAAAGTCATTCATGAATTTAGCTTTTCTATATGATCATTATCCTTTTAAATATTATACTATTTAATGGGTTAACTTATAATATTTTTTTAAAAACCATTTTAATAGTAACCTTAAAAATCAAGGATACAACATACCTCTATTATGTTCATTGGTGTACTCAAATATTTGGATTCCTTCTCTTTCATATTATATAGTAAAATTCTATTAATAGAGACAAAATATCAATAAGAAGAATGTTCCTAAATCCATAATTCATAATTATAAACTCCCCACAGAAATAATTTCTTATATGAGTGTCATGAATGATCCACATTTTTTAGTATTAATCAACATAGATTTTATAATATAAAAATATATCATTAAAAATTATGAAAAAAATCTGTCAATATATTCATTGATTAATATTATTTTTATTTATAAAATAGCAGGATCAGTATTAAATCCAAGTGGAATTAATACAATCTAAAAATGAAAATACCACATTAGAAATTCTGTCTTCATAAGGTATTCCTTATTTAATAAAAAATTTTGAAATTGGAAATGAATTTAAATATTTGAAAAATATTAACCTCACCCAATTTGGTCGAATAATTCATCAATTTGAGATAGTGGGAACCTATTATTTGTTATAATTTAATTTATTTCCCTATAATAATTTCACATTTTCATTGATTTCTCCTTAACTAGAACTATGAGGTCGCTCTATGGATAATTTCTTTTTGGCATAAATCCGTTTTTTCACAACATTTTTAGTTGTTTCTATAACAACACTAATTCAATCATGGTCATTATATGAGGAGTCTTTTGATATCGGTCTTGTATTGGTGATGAAATCAACAGAAATCCAAACATCAAGATATGATGGTTGTCTCTGTAATTCTATTTGAAATATTAAAATATCTTATTATAAATATGAGAACCTCAATTTTATAATTATCATTTCCATTAATAGATTAAATTTAATCTTATTCCCCATCAATTTCATTCAAAAGTGATATTGGGGACAAATCCAAACCTGACACAAAATATGAAGTCTCCCCTCTAAAGATAAAATATATCTACATCTTCATTACGGATCCTAATTTACATCACATTTAAATTTATTTTGGTATTATAAATTTATATACAATACATACAATCTATTATATAGATCCATTTTATTTATATTTAAAATTTCTTAAATGGGTAATTTTTATGATTTATTATGGGAACATCCTGACACATCCTTATTATTATGAAATTTGAATTAGAATTTGTGGTTCCAGACAGCTTTCATAATATGTTACATAAATATATTGTTTTCATTGGTAATTGGTTAGTCAAATGTGATTATAAAGATCCTAAATAAAAAATATAATTTGAAAAAATTATGTGTGTGATGAATCTACCTTCCACCATATCATTAAGAACATCAACATCAATTTTAATGATAACATAAGATTTGTGTTTAACCCATGGCTTATTTAGTGATTTGTTTCATTAATTCAAGAAAAACTAGATTGATTAATGATAAATTTATTTAATGTTGAAGATCCATATAGTAGTTTTAATTTTCCTCCCCATATATTTAACATCTTGATGATCCTTATCTTTTCTGTTATATTAAAAAATATGATTCCCTTAATTAATTTTCATGGTTGTTTCTTTCCAAAACATTCATAGGATACATATAGCTTCACTATTTTATTTTTTATTTGAACCATTAAATTTTAATGATTTTTAGTGGAATTATTATTTCCAATATATCCCATTAATATATAGCATCTATATAATTTATTAAGTATTATAATTCCATTTGATACCATCTCAAAAAATGATTAAATGATTTGGGAATCTATTTCCCTTTAGATACTTGTATTATGATTATGAATGTAAATTTCAATCATGATTTTCAAATAATGTATATTCTCGTCATTATGCCTAGATATTTTTGTAACATTAGTCTCATACTCTTCCACACCTTCTTCATACTTATACATTAATGTGACGATTATTCTCTCTATTTAACTTGACTATTCTAAGTGGAATTGATTCATAATTATAATCACATTAAAACTAAACTATTAATTATTTTTTTCATCATCCTTATTTGTGTTTTGGATCAAATACTATGATTTTTAAGTATCTCATTTAAAATAATTATATTCCATTGAATCACTTTTACATACATCACATTAAAATGTCTGGAATATATTTTTTAATACACTTACTCAATTTTATAGCTACCAATGGGATCAATAGTTCCATTAACAGAAGGTGTACTTTTTTCATAAAGATATCTGTCATTGGATAATTATACGAGGAAAAAATATGTTTCTCTATTTTTTCAAGGTTATTTATCATATCCTTTCTAATATTCCCAAATATATCTATGATCATATAAATTTATTTATCAGTAATAATAAATTTCTCTAAAGATATATCTATACATTTTTAATGGATGATGATTACCATTATTCAATAATGTTACATCACTTAATAAATGAACAAATTTATTCACACCATTAATATAATCAAAATTGATCAATAAAAGAAACAATAATATAATGGTAGAAAATATTAAATACCATAATATATGACTACGAAATATATCAATTTATTTATGTGAATTTATAATCTATTTACTCGGGTTTCTAAAAAACATTCTTTGATAACTTCTAAGACAAAACCAACGGTAGTAACCCAATGTTGTTGTAAACATAATTATTATTTTATATATTTAAGGTATCTAATTCAAAATTACACACTAGTTTTGATGTCTTGAAAAACCACATGCATAAATGATTTCCATATTACATTGGAAATATAAAATAAAAAGATTAATAGAATTAATTCATCCAGGATATTAGTACACATATCTTTCTTTATATCATGGGGAAATGAAAATAAAAAAGGATGTTATCAGATTCCAGGTGACTGTTATGTGCTGTACAATATATCCTAATTCAATAATGAATAAACTATATGGAAATGTAAATAACTAAAAACACATTCTATTTTGTGAATAACCTGGGAAAAAATCATCTATGTATAATATGAAAACTGTAATCTCATGGATAATAATAATTTAATTTTCCATAATTAAAATTATAGATACCCAACATCATGGTTTCAATATTTATGATATCATTATAATTTAGGTCTTTTGACAATAAATTTTAATCCCCTGATATATGTACTCAAAATAATAATATAATTATAGTATTCTAATTTTTATCTTTAGAATTGTGGATGAATCGAGGGGATATCTATAACAACGCCCCACCAATCACTATATATAAAAGACATTCATTATATATTGAAATATTTGTATAATTCATAAAAAATATTAATAATCAATAAATATACCTATTTGGTAATGAATTTGAATTTATTCTGTTTCCCACGTTTATTAGATAACATTCATAATAAACCACAATAAAGTGATATGGTATATATTTTGATTAATCAGAATATGCTTGATATGAAATATAGATATCTATCTAAATTAGAACATATTGGGATCATAATAAATAAAATATTTCAAGGGAATATTAATTTATTAAATACATCAAATCTTGATAAATGACAATCAAGAAAGCATAATTTATATTAAAATACATTATATTAATGAATAGAAGAGATATATATAAAAATAATCATCAGTGTTTTGGGATGAAAATTCATCGAAATCATATCGTTTATTCTAAAGGGTGTAAAATAGTTTTGGTGGTGGGAATGTCTGTTAATGTTATATACCATAAAAATAAAGAATTATACATTACAATTTTTTTCAAAAGATTGTTTAAATAAAAATAGTAGTAATATTCCATTAAAAATATATCAAAAATAATATGATATCATAAAAGGTGATTAATAAACCATTTTTTTAATAAAAAGACTCTTGTTTAAGTTTTTTTTTCAAAATAGGTATATTGAATAAAAATTTACCAAATCAAAAATAAAAATAAGATATTCTATTATATTAAGGATTCATATTGAATGATTAAAATGTATTGAATACGTAATCATAATGAATGAATTTATATTTATTGTAAATAACTCAATAGTGTAATACATCTATACCATATACATTAATAAGTGTATAAAATAAAATATATCTTCAAGTAATTGATATTGAAAAACAAATCCATTACCAAATGTCTAATTCCTCATATACATTATTTATTTTATGAAATAATAAACTTATGTTAATTATTTACAAGGTTTATAACATTTTATAGTTTATTATACCTTTTATTTTATTTATATCCCTATAAAATTTGTTTACTTAATCAATTATGTTTATACAAAATGTTTTGATTATATTCAATTCATATGCCCTAAATAACATATGTAGGTTTACAATGGTAATAGAAGAAATTATTATGTAATATATAGAATTGTACTATTGATATATTTATCAATTTTCTATATAAATGTAATTTTAAAAGAATCTATAAATCATGGTAAAAAATTAAATTTGTTACAATCATAGAGAGTGTGGGTTATATGTACACACGAGTGACATTTAAATTTATCAAAGATCATTAGGAAAAGAAGTAAATTTTTATTAGTTTAATAAATAATGACTATTATATCATAAATAATGTAATTACTTTTAATTTAATTTTTATAAATCATTAATGTGTGGTGTTGATGGAAATGAAATACATCAATTGTTAAAGGTGGTAGTCCACATTTAGGCACAAATGAAGTTATCAATTTTCATTGGTTTGAATGATAAGACCATATATAAAATATTAATTTAATGTATTTATTAATATTTCAAAAAATTATCATATATATATATATTTAATTCATCATTATACTGAGATGTGATAGGTAGTGATGAATAATTAATTAATTTGGGTTGGGAAGAGGTATTCCACTGTCAGTCAAATAGAAATATTGTGACCCATTTGGTTAGAGATGATAAGGATATAAATTATTCTATTAACATTCCAATATCCTTGAATATGGAAGATAATTTAGTTATTTTTACAATTGATGAATAATATATGACGAAGGTGGAAGATTAAATAAAATGAAAAACACTGGTTAATAATTATGCCAATTCTTCAACAACCTTATTTGATTTATATCTAATTCCCTCCTAGATTTGTTTTATTATGATAAAATAAACTGTAGTTCATATGGGTTGATATAACTAAGTTATTTGGTTAGTTATTTTCTGAATTAAATATATCTTCAAGAATGTATTGGATGGAAGTGGGGTGTGCTTTTAAAAAATGTTGGCAGGGCCCTCTTGATTGTCTTTAAAAAAATCTTAATTAATTACATTAGATAAATTGGTCAAAAATGATTATTAAGAAATAAACTATCATATGGGTTTCAAATATTAAAATTATTATAAATTGGTAATTTGTTTCGGTTATTTTACCCCTTATCTATATACATTATCCCTCAATAAACTTGTTTTACTATTAAATTGGGAACATGTTTTAACTTTTTTAACAATTCATTGTGAAACTAATTATGTCAAATATATTATATATAAAAATTTATGATAAAATAATTATTTATCAATTTTATAATACTCAATTAAATAATTTATTATTATTTATATTAATATTAAACAGGAAAACCTGAAGAAAATGTGATTTTTAGGAAAATGTATTTTGAATTATCAAATTCATGTACAATATTCTTTTCATACTACATAACAGAATTGTATTTAATATTAGAGATATAATTTTTATTTCAAATGATTTATAAATAAATATATATATATATATATAAATACTTGAAATTAAAAAGAATTTTTTATTAAGAGGATATATTAAACACTATTCATTGAAAAATCTATCTTTTAAAAAAAATCATTAATCCCACAAAATAAAATTTTGGTATCATTATTTGAAAAATTCTAAACATTTTAAAAATACATTATCTATATATGGAAGAAATTAAATATAATGGTTTCTAACATAATAAAATAATTTTTATTTTTTAGGATAATTTATTATTCTAAAGAACACAATGAAATTAATATAAATTGATCACAAATTTTTCCATGAATATATCAATATATTTTAATATATCATGAAATTTTATTGTAAAAATATTTATATCATAATGTAATTATTTATATTCATAAAAACTATTTTATGTACAATGTTTTAACAATTATTTTAAAATGATAAGATTTATTATTTTATTTAATCATGATGTTCTGTTTTCTATATGATATTGGTCATATGGTTCTTTCTAAATAACAGGATATTATAGATTTAACATGTGGGAGGTATAATTCTAGTGATTCCATATCCCTAATGATTAGATATATCTATATAAAATGGTGAAATTTAACTATTACAGGTCATCATATATTATACCTATGTGAATTTGACATATCAACCCTCTTAAAATATACTAATATTAATTGTTGTTCTTCAAATACTATATTTTGAGATGTTAAGATACATAAAATTACATTAAATTCATTTAGATGTATCATAATTATATAATCACATTATTTTATATGTTTTCTTTAACTATATAAAATTAATTATATCAAAGTGTATTTTTATTTATAAATGTCTTTAGTCCTTAAATTATTTCCACATTATAAATTTCACCTTATAAATTTCAATTTGTATACTAGAAAATATGTGTGTACATCTATTGCATTTAACATTGTTTTCCAAATATCCTTCCTCATGATCTGGTTCTCCCAAAAAACATCAACTAGTAGGGTTCTCTAATTTTATAAGACTTTTTCTCTATAGTCTATGATATCCACACAAATATATCTATATGAATGATAATTTTGGAATATCGTCAACATTCAAATATGAAAATTTGAGGTTTTATGTAGGTGGTTACATTAGAGATATATATGTAACAATTAATATACTTGATAATAGATAGATGTCACTCCTTGTTAATAAACCATTGCTTAGATACAGTAAAGGATCTAATAGGGGAATAAGTTTCTCACATTACGATTTTCATTCATTCGAAAACTAATGACCTCCCTCCAATGTGATATATGATGGAATACCTAACATCTAAATTGAAAATATATGATTCAACTATGATTGTTTGCTTAAATTTTCTACTAAAATTGTGAAAATTTCATATGAATTATAATAGTTATATCCTTATATATAATCTCATATATATGTTAATGTCTTACGTGCTTCATCACATGAAAATGATACTTTCATGTTAAAGTCTAATACTATTACCAATATAGAGACTCGTAAGGTTCCATTTTAATTCTTAAATGAAAACTTTTTTTAGAACTCCAATATTAGAAATTATAAATAAAAACATTAAATATTCTAATTATGCTTACTTTTCAATGAAATTGAATACCTCCAACAAGATGTGACTCCATTTTAATGTCTTGGTGAGTCATCCATTAAAATAAATAGTTATGTTTCCTAATTTCCAAATTTTAAATTCAATATATTGGATAGTTCACTTAGTAATCGGTCATTTAGAATTAACTTTTTAGTGTACCAAGCATCAAGATACATGTTCTGAAATATCCATCTATGTGTTATCCTACAAAATGTTTTTATTAATATATATATACAATAAAGTATGTCATTGGTGAATTCAAAAGAATGATCTATGAACATTACTTAGAAGATATATATTATCAAATAGTTTTTAGGGGACACATATCTGAGTTACGAACCATATAAATAAATCATTTAGAATATTTAATTATTGATTATTTACTACGTTTTTATGAAGCACATCATTATCTTTTTGGGTGACCATGATCCACTCAAGAATGGAATGTTGAGAATGTATTTACGTATGGATGTTTAAAATCCTATTATTTTTTCCATGTCACCCATTTCACTCTACATGATGTCTATTTCCATTCAAATTCATATCATGTATACAGTGGATATATCTTTCTTAATAAAAATGTATTCTTCTTTGAATTCATTATATGAGCAGTAATAGATTAAAAAACCATTTTATGTTAACTTCTATTACAACTTTCATTAGAAAGTATTGAGATCCTCTTGAGTGAATATATAGTTTATAGTTTTTTTGTCTATATATATGTCACATTTTGCGTGTTGAGAAAATGTTTCCAAATATTTAATGTGATCACTACTACAAAAATTTTATTATCTTGAGTTGGTTAGTACTTATCATTTTTCTATAATTTGTTGGAAGCATATGATATATCATTATCAACTTTTGTGAGTACACAACCCAATACCTTTTTAGTTTTATCGCTATAGACAAAAAACTCTCCCCCCTATTTTGTAATGTGATAACATATACTATGGTTAACTTCTTCAGTAACTCTTTATTTCATTTCTATGACCTCCTCAATCTAAGATGTGCATTCATTATTATTATTATTATTATTATTATTATTTTATTTAAATGATTTCAATCATAGAACTAAAAATATATGAAACAAATTGAGGAATATTTTAATTAATAAAACACTTATAACATTTCATTAAATCTTTATTTAACTAATGAAAACACATATTCCATATAACTCATTAAAATTCTTAAAAATAACTAGAGCAACATAGAGTAATAAAAGAATGAAAATTGTTTATCCCCCTTCCTTTTAATATTACTAAATTAATAAAAGTTTAAAGAATAATAGTAACAAAACAATGAACCTGGGTGATGTAGAGAACTGTTCTTGTAATAAATAATATTATTTAACAAAATTAGTGTGTGTATTTAAAATTCCTTTAAATAAGTCTACTATTAAATTACCTTTGTTTAGTTGTTCGAAAAATTTATCCATTGGAGTTTTTAACAGTTGTTAGGTGCATTAAAAACATATAATAAATTTAAAATAATAATTTCAAAATATAAATATGATAAAATTTAATGAAAATATATTAATAAGTAAAACTATAAGAAGTATAATATAACAATGAAATTTTAATATATTAACATATAGTTACATAATAATATTGTCAAATAATAATTAACTAAAATTTTAACGGTGTAAATAATCATATTGAATTGATCATATTTATATATATATTACATTGATACATTTATATATTATCTACATTACCCATGGTTTAAAAAATCGCAAGAAATATAAATTTTATAAGTGCTCCCACCCTCACCAATGTTATCCCATGCACTTGTTCTTGTTTGGTAACAAAGACAAAGCCCTATGTTTGGTAGAGGCATCATGCAAGATCAACGTTAACAACAACATGGAAAAACCCATGTAGTATCGTGATTCATAGTCCCATATAGGTATGATGTAGGTCGAATCCCAGTCGAATGACCTAATATATAACTCCCTTTGTAGTGTGTGTTTGTTTCATCAGGGGGGGTCTACATTTGGAATTATATATTGGAGTTATTGTTTCCATCGTTTCGACATTGTTCAAAATGGGATGGAATCCCCATCATCCGATATAATCAGGATCATCCTAGACATCCATTACATACACAAGCCAATTTATTTGATCAATCCCTTTCCTACATCTCATACAAATAGGTCATGCTTCTAAGAACACCTAATTCATTGAATTCCCCTTTTACTATGATCCCAGATTGATAATAAATTCATAAAAAAGTTATTGATGGTATATTAATTAAATGTGAACACTTAACCGATTGAATTTCTCATTTCTTTTTACCCCTAGATTCTGAAGGAATCCATATATATATATAATCAATGAACAAATATTTGTAATTAAAAATACTAAAACACCACAATTTTATTTACATTATAATTTAATTAATTTTTCATAGTGATTCAACATTCCAGAAAGATATCGATATATGTATATATTGGATTTATTTTATGATTAATAAAAAAATTAATGTTTTCTTTTCAATGATATATATATCAATATATTTATCATCACTTTTTTACATAATTTATAATGCAATTAATTTTTTAAAAATTATGTTTTAATTTATGGTATAATGGATTTTTTTATAAATCTCCCAGTTTATGGATTTATATTTGTTATTTGTGTATTAAATATATACATATATATATATATTTATAAATATATTTAAATTATATTATAAAATAATTTAAAATTTTCATACATTTATGAATTATGTTTTAGATGATTAAAATTTATATTTAGTTTCAAATATTTAATTTTAACCACAATAATGATAATTAATGTACACGCAAAGAATAAATGTGACAATAAATTATTTTTCATAAGATTTATGTAGACATTAAAATACTATATTTATTTTTTATTTTTATTTTCACCTTTTATAAACTAAATATCCATGAGAGAATCTATCATGTTATTGCTATCATTTTTTGCAATTGAAAAATGTAATCAATTTATGTGTTAAATCTAAATAAATGTTATCATGTAATGTAAACAATTATCCATGCAAAACCATGTATGTGACACATAATTTCTATATGGACATCATATAAATATTTCATTTATTATTGTGCGTTTTTTTTTAATTTTTAATATTGGAAAATAAATTTTCTTATGTTATGTTAAAATTAAAATGTTCTTATGATGGTATTGGGTTTATCTAAAGGATTTCAGAAAAAATTAACGATATGTTATTATTTTTTATCAAGAGAATAATAAATTTATTATTTTTTAATGGATTTTGGGTTATGATTTAGAGGGGAAGGACCATTAAATGATTTAATACAAATTGTTATGTTATTGTCAAATTTCATATTATGATATGGGAAGTAAACCCATCACCATA
Organism: Viscum album; assembly: GCA_963277665.1. Classification (NCBI taxonomy): domain Eukaryota; kingdom Viridiplantae; phylum Streptophyta; class Magnoliopsida; order Santalales; family Viscaceae; genus Viscum; species Viscum album. The sequence continues at coordinate 338,591,186 of OY728143.1, read as the reverse complement.
ATAGGAGACTTTTCTATATGAGATACATATTAATGGAATGATGGTTTTCTTTTTGGCATACTGATTCTCATGATTATCCCATAAAATAATATTACATTAATATGGAGAAATTTAATTAATTATTTCAAAATATTATTACTTTGTAAATTAATAGTTATTAAAATTATATGACAATATTATGTTTTAATGTTTCGAAATACTATTTCTATGTATCTTTATTAACAAATGAAATACTAAAAAATGTATAAGAATGATACCTAAAACCGCTAAATGGTAAAATTAATTCCCACCTAATTTCTTTAATTTATTTTTCACTAAATTAATGTAATATAATTTTGATTTATAATTATTTTAGGATGTAACCCACATGAATAATTTTTTTAATTTATTTTTTATATTTTTCTAAATAGTAATGAATTTATTAATATTAAAAAAACCATGTACATAATTTATCATGGAATATTAAATGTTATGTTAATTTTTTTCTTCTGTTAAAAAAATACACAATTTTCGCATACACTGAATCCATTAGATCGTGTTCTGATAATCATACATTGTGTGATATAAAAAACCTATAATATTTGGTAAAAATAAAAAAAATTAAAATTTATGTATTCTTCGTTTGTAATATTCTATTTTCATTAATAATTTTATGTAGAAGATAGAAGAATAAGAATAAATATTTTTTCATTTCAAGATAAATTATTAGAAATTATTATTTTAAATTTAGGATTCTGTTAATTAAATCCTTTTACAAAACATCAACTACCATGTAAATTATTATACATGATATCCAATACCCCCTGATATAATCCAATTATTTCTTGGATTATGGGCTATATAATTTATCACAGTTCATGAAAATATTCTTCTAAATGTACAAAATGAAATTATTTAGAAGGTGTTTTCAAATGTTTTACTATATCTAAATACATTTAGTCTTTAGTATACATTATTGAATTTTCTATGTGGGGATTCCTCTATGAATCTTATATATTTGAAGTCATATTATTTTGTATTTATAGGAGGATTAATTATTTTGAAATTTTATATGATGAGTCTGATAAATTGTTTTACAAAAATCATGATCACTCAAACGTCTCTATGAGTTATACCCCTAAAACATATATCATGATATCCTATTAAAATATATATGTTTTTAGACGATTTTATCATGTTTTTTGTGTAAAATAAATAAAATAACATGAAACTGAAATATATATAAATTTGACTAGTAGATGCCCACCTTTTTAAGAGAATCTCTATCTTTGGAGATCCTACTAAAGGTATGTGTTAATTTTCATAGTATAATTTTTAATAAATATCAAAAGAATCTATTTATGTAAGAACTGAAATGTTGGAAGGATAATATTTAATATTTGTTTTTATACGAATTCTGAAGGTACAATTTAATTAAGACGAGAATAACGTGATTTCATGTAACATAGATGTACTTTGTTATTAATAATAATAATTGTATTATTACTCGTAATAAATTCTTTGATAAATAGAATTCAGAAATTAATATATAAAACATGATGTTTTTTATTTATAAACCACTAATTACATTACATATCATCTTTACTATACATGATACCAAACCTAATCCATAATACTTATTACATGCCCTACTAATATAATTTTAGAACCATTGAGTAATATATAAAGGATGAATGTGTAGCCTAAATCATCCAAATCAACAATAATTAAAAAAATATTAACAAATAGAATAAAAAACACTATGAAGCATTGTTATGTAGATGAAAATTTTTGTATGTAACAATTAATGGTTAATGAAATTTTGTAGTTTTTTAAAATTTCATCATAAATATGTTTTTATATGTTTTATTTTTTTAAAATTTGAAAAAATTATAAAATCCTGTTTGAAAATATTATTGTTATTTTAAAAATTATAAATAGATTTAAAAGAATAATAGAAAATAATAACAATGATAACAATTAATAGAAATTTTTTAATAACTAATTATTTTTAAATATAATATAACTTCAAGATTTTATTAGATTTAAAGCATTGTTACAAAAAATTATAGTCGAATAATAAAAAATTGACTTCTTAATGGTGTAAAAAACATATAGTAGTGATATATATATATATAATAGATATATTTATATATATACTACTTTAACCATGTTTTATAAAATTATATACTAAAATATATTTACTAAGTACTCAAACCACATTAAAGGGAATCCCATAAAACACAACATATGTGTGGACTGAGGACAATTATAATCTTCCATGGAGGCACTGTGAAATCCCATATCGAGTAATGACGTGGCCTGAGCTTTTTTGGGCCAAATGTCATGCTCCAATATTTGTATGGTATGGGCCCAAGCCTAGTCTATTTCCCATATATAATGATCCCTGTATATTTTGTGTTTCTTCCATTAGGGGTTGGAAGATGTGTCATGAATAATATCGGTACACTTGTTTTCTCCGCATTTTGACATAGAATGAAACGAATGTAATCCCAGCCGTATGATTTTATTAGTTTAATCTGAGTCATCCATCCAATCCCACAGTCATCCTTTTCATTAAATCCATCCCCCTGACCACAAACCAGATAGTCAATCCATCAGGTTCACTTCCTCCATCGAAATATCATTCCACCTTGGCCCCAATTTTCCACTGAGTCCAGAAAAATTTCATGGATAGTGTATTGATTGATATTGAACCCTTTTCCAATTTATTTTTTCATTTATATGAAATCGTTCCCTTTAAAAGAAGCATTATATTTATATATTTCATATCAATGTCCAAATAGATGTAATTAAATATCTTATAACACCACTATTTTGTTCTACTTTGGCAAATTTATTTATTTTTTCTTGTGAATAATCCTAGAAGAATGGTATATATATATATACATATATATACACATATATATATATATATATATTATTTTCTCATATATTAAAATTAAGAAAACACATTTCAACAAACCAAACTTTGATTTATCATTCTGTAAATATATTTTTTCCACATCTAATTTAGGAATAATTTAAATAATTTAAATATATTATCATTCAATTTATAGACCCTATTTTTCATACGTTGAAACACCCAATCTATTTCTCCATGTCTTACCCACCTTTCTTCTTGTTTTTTGTCTTGTATCCAGAAAACAACTTCTTAGTTTTAGTTAAGGGGTTTATTTTATTTTTAATATATTAATAAATTTTTGTTATATATATATATATATCTATATCTATATCAAACTATATTCATTTATTAGTTTTCAAAATATATAATTTTAAGAGATTATATTTATTTCAAGTTAATATTTGTCTATTATAAGGGATTATATATATATATATTAATGTATGGATTTGGTAATGGATATTTTTGTTATATATATATATGTGTGTGTGTGTGTGTGATTAAGTGTACTTATGACTTAAAATTATATAAATAAAAATTTTACGAATTTAATAATTTATCATGATTGTTTTAGAATAAAAAAATATTTGGTTACCAAACATTCATTTAAAATATTGTATGGATAATTTAAATCCATCAAATGAATCAATGTGATAATTAGTTATCTTTATAAGCTAATTTTAATTAATAATAAACTATTATTTTTATATATTGGTAATTTTCAATTGTTTCTTTTATAAATAGTAACTCTATGTTAGTTGATATCTTATTATTATTATCATTTTATGTGAATAGTTTCTATATAGATGATAATTTTTATAATTGTATGCCCAATGACTAAATACAATTTATCATTTCAAGTCAATAAATAACCTTTCACCTCCATTTATGTCACTTATAATTTAGATATGGACATTATATAAATATATCATTGACATTTTTTACATTTAATATATGTAATTGTTTTAATATCATATGAAAATTTTCATAAGATATTTTTAAATTGAAAACATACTATGAAGGCGTGGGGTTCTTATAAATTTGTTTAGAAAAATTATAATGTTATGTTATGAATTTTTTCTAGTCATTATTTTTTATTTATACATTTTAATGCTTTTTAGTTTATGAGTGATAAAGGAAGAACCATTAAAAAAATTTATTACCATTTTGACTAGAGTATCATATGTTATCTTATAGAATGTGGAGTATACCAATAAGCCTAAGGGGATACAATACGATATGAGATATAGGTAAAGGGGCTTATGGATTTCCTTTGGACTTTTTGAGTATCATGATTAACCTATAAAAATTATTTTTTTCAAATTGATATATTTAATGAATTATTTCAATATAATATTAATATGGACCTTAATACTTTTAAAAATTATTTGATCATAGTAATTTTCAATAATTTGAAAACATATTCGTATATATCCTTAATAAAAAATGTTATATTTAAGAAATATCATACCAATGATTTTTAAGATGCCTTAATAATATAATAACTTCACATCCCATATATTAAATTTATTTTTCAATGGTTTCGTGAAATTTCATTGTGATGTGTATTTTAATTCACATGAAACCCACATAAATACTTTTCGATTAAATTATTAATTATAGTTTTGTAAATTGTAATGGATGTATCTAATTATCCAAAACCAAGACTGGAAAATGTCCTCATATGTAAAATTCAATATGTATTTTTCATTTTCTATTATTTAAAAAATACAAAACATTTTTTATCATTGAATCCAGATGTTTTTTTTACCAGGATTCACATTTCATCAAAATTTCCATTCAAATGAATCACTAATCCATTTTTTTAGCATGGTAATTGGTATTTAGAATAATTATAATATTCTCACAATCCAATGATATTACCCAACCATTCCAATTAATGTATGGGTATGATTTACATTTATTAGTCTAGACTACAAATCATGTGCATCTATTTTTGAAGGATCAATAGATATCCCATCACTGCTCATAGAATTCCTTAGTAATGTTACTTATTCTATAAAAACTTTCCTTCTATTTTACATGTGTAATAAATTTTCCATTTAAAATAACATGAAATGGAAATTCAAATAATCCACGTGTACTGCCTTTATTCTGAGAAGATAAGAAAAAAAACTATAAAGGATATCACAATTTTTAAAATGTAATCCATAAAAACTATATTTTGAATTTCTATTAATATATATAGAGCAGTGTTAGTAAAAATCTATTCACTATAAACACATAGTTCTTGTACCCTATACAATTTTTTGTGTGTGATATCATCCTTTTTCACCCTTACCATATAATATCATGACAGTTGATATATCATACATAATAATTATACCCATGTTGATCATAAAAAATTCATACATTTGTGAAATATTATACTAATTATTTATTGTGATATTATCAATCTCATGATAATTTTGGACAAAATCATTTACCATTCTTATTCTGGATAATGTTTAAAATCACACCCCATGGTGAAGACGTTAATCATATAATAACTTTATATACATCATCCAATAGTTTATTATTCATCTATTTATGTTCAACTATATAAATAAAATAAGTATTATTAGAAAATGGAAATTCTACATGTAAAATCTAAAATGAGAGAACAACCTCTTGAATTTTATGATGTCTATAAGCTTTATTTGGAAGAATATCACCATATTCAGTTTTAATGGGGATGTCATAAAATATGATATTTTTCTTAGTCTCAAAATTTTGTAAATAATAAATATGATCGGAAGGAAATAATATCAATTCATGATATGATGATTCCAAAAGAGATTCTTTCATAGAACAAAACATGTATATAATATGAATGTGATTCATTATAATTAGTATGATTTCCTAATCCTATAATTTTTTTTGATGTATATAGAAATTTTATGAAGGGAGTATTCCAGGTTCACATTATTGTTCATCCCAGAAACTTTTAAATGAGAATTAATAAATTTTAGATTTAATAATTTTCCCATTTTCTATTTTCATCGATACCACTACATTAATGTTTTAATGTATTTTTGTATTGTGATATTTACATTTCCTGATATGAGAGAATTTGCAGAACTATAATAAAATATAATGTTTACTATTATTGAATGAATAACAAGTATATATATAACAATATAGTTTCATGGATCTGCCTTAACATATATGATTGAATAAGCTCTCCATTTTTATCATGGTTAGGGAGGTTTTTTGCCTTAGTTATATCCCAATATCCCCAGATTAGGTCATTTTTTTCATTTTTTCATTGTTCCATAAAGATGAATCACTAGAATATAGTTTGAGGGTTAACTACAGAATACATTACTTAAAAACATAGTAGAGTTTCCCTCATTTTAATTCTCTAAAAATTTTCCCATATAACAAAAATGAAATCATTTCATTTTCCCCTTATATAAATATCTGGGAATCATTTTCACACACATTTTTCTTAGGGGATGTTGGAATTTAATGCCCTTATATGGGTTTATTCATTTCATCACTAGATTTAGTATCCACTCTGTATATTATATATTTTCAAATATTTAACATTTTATATAAAAAATCGTCATTTATACATTAATGAAACATCAAAAAGTATTCTCAATTTTATTATATTCATGAATCAACAATGACATTCTTATAATAAGAATTATTTCACTAAATATGTTATCAAATTTAATATTTATGTTGATGAAAATCCTTTTTATATATCATGAATTTATTGTCAATTTATCCTCATACTCACTAATTGATTCATCATAAACATTCTTGAGGATAATTAAATCCCAAAACATTTTATGTCCGATGGTGGTAGAAAAAATTTATAAAACATATTTGATGGAATTATCTCCACACCAACTCTTTGATATAGTCCTCTGAAATGTTATTTTAGATCAATATCAAATATTGATCAATTTATTGCTCCTTATGAAAACACTAAAGCACTGAAGTATCATACTAATATCATTGAGATATGATGAGTATCAATTAAATGGATTTGATATATTGATTTTTGATTATTTTATTATATGATCCACTGAAATATGATGCATATTTTATCAAAATTTCAAAAATTGTACCTATATCTTTCATAATGCATTTTTTCCCACTTAATTAATCATTATATTTACATATTGAGTTTATGGATTATGTATTTTAAATAATTTCTTGAATTTAGTTTTCATAGGTTTGGGAAAATAATTTTTAATCTACTATTACATTATTGTTTTCTAATTCGTATTATTTCTATTAATAGACTAAAAGTAATGGGAAAAGGGGAAGAATATTTATAAAATATTGAACATATAAAAGTGGAATTGTGAACAATTAATGGATAACACACAAATTTCATACATTATCCAAAATTATAATTTATAGTACTCTATATATGTTACAGATGGATTGCAAAATTTTTATAGTCATTTTAAAACTTCAGAATATTTCATTTGGAGCCTATGAAACTACAGAAATATATAACCATGGAGTTTCAAACTATGTATTGAGGAATGTCTTTTAGAATGAACTGGGTGACTAATATGTCAATTGTAAATTCTCCTTTTTTTTATGTTTTTACCCTTATGTAAAACTATTATATTGAAACATGAACATTTATTTTCCAATAAGGGATTTTATTTCATAGAAACCACTTTATATATTCATTTGTATAATTTAATTGTTTTCCAATATTTCTTCTTATATCTAAATTTTTTTCAATATTTTTATAATTATAATCCCCAAAATATAATGTGACCTTTCTCGGATATCGCCTATGAAAACTCATATATTTTTTATAAATGATTTTATTATTTTTTACCTAATGATACACATAATGGAATCAAAAAAGATAAAAAATCATAGATTCATTTAGTAATTTCCCACATAACAGAATTTCATGAAATAAGGATAAAATTAAATTATTTATATGTCCAATAAAATGAACATATATTCTATTAATGATTTAAAATATCAGTACATAACAATGGGAGGTTGATTAGAAAAAGGTGATATATAAAGGACAGTAAATAAATATTAAAATAATAAAATAATAAAAAAAATTATATGATAGTTAAGTGGAATAATAAGTTTTAATTGAAAGGGGTTGGAATCGTATAAATGGTCATTCGGCCATGTTATATGATGTCAACACTAAAGAAATATATAGATGTTGAAACAACATAAAAAATGAAATCAAAATCAAAAGTCAAATATAACCACTAATACATCATAATGTAGTTTAAATATGTAAACGTATTGTGAACCTTACATAGTATCTGATGAGGTTGGAAATTTTACCAAAGGATTGGTTGGCAATATAATTCTGGCCACACTCATAACATTCATATCATGTACATTAATATTCTTGCAACATTGATCAAATAACATATGAACAATTCTAATCATATTTAATCACATTATCATTGAGAGTGAGTTTCATATGTGCAATTAAAATATCCATAAATGATAAGTATATATTCGTTAAATACAATTTATATGAAATGAGGATGGGTACTCACTATGAAAATTTTCGACATGAATAAATGTTGAATAATATTTCTAGAAAAACTAATTTACAAATTGACTAATGGAACTATTTATTAAGAGTTAAATGAAGTCCCTAATTAAATAGAAATAATATTGTAAAATATTAGTTTTTTCCAAAAACAAATTCTAATGTAAGAAATGTAAATAAGCTATCATAGAAAAAAGAATGTTCTTGGATAAATATGATAATAAGAGGATAAATTCCTTGAGAAAGTGTATAAAAAATCATTGTAGTAGTTTCTTAAGAGATTCAGAACACATTGAGATGGATTATAGGGAGATTGATAATACATTTTGTTCAATGGTTTCATAGGGAATATTATTTAGAGGTTTGGGTGGGTATTTATAGAAAATTATAGGGGATTTGATTATTAATTTATAAAAATTGGTTTTGGACTATATATGATATAATAAAAAAAAATATTCATTATATAGTGGGTTTTCCCATGGTTTCATCCAAATATGAAATTTTTTAAATATTGTTTAAATTCAATAATCTAAATACATAAAAAAAACTAAATTGGGGTTGTATAAGTGAGTCATGTTCATAAAGAAATAATTTTTAAACAGTAAAATATAATTATAGTTCTGGAAAACTAGTTAAAGGATAATTACATTAATCAAATGACTTCAAATACTCTGTATTTAAATTTTCAAATGTATATATTGTTTTGGATTGCTATTATGGAACTCAACACATCACCTTTGGACCATTATGATTGGATAAAACCAACTTTATCTTTATTATGTATTTAATTTTAACCCTAAAAATTAAATGGCTCATAAAATTAAGAAAAACATGCTAATAGTGAATTTTGACATATTAATTTCAAAAATATTATTAATTTTATCAAAATATATATCTAAATATAAGAAGACTCTTATTTTATATAAAAATTCTAATTTATAAGAGTACAACTATTTTTAGAAACTAACTGCTTTATAACCATTCTTAAAATTACATCTCAATTAAATAAATTTTGGTATCATTTATTTTGAAATTATTATTGTTTAAAAATAATTTCTTTATTTTATAAAATTATTATCTAGTTAAAGACTATATATTTTCAAAATATAAAATCAAGATTTATTCATATCAAAATAAAATATACATTATGGTTTTTTATATTAATTTGTTATGTTATTATAAAATATGTTAACTACAATAATTAAATTTATAAAAATGAAATATATAAATTCTTATTTTTGTGGTCTAGACCATTATCCATTTATTACCATTGTACATTCTATAAGGTCTTTCGTTAGATGGTCGTGCAATCACATGCTAGTTCAGTTATCAAGGTATAGGATTTGATATAGATAAACATAAAAAACAACTATAATTGGGTTTTCATGAGATTTATTTGATGAAAATCATCTTGGGATTTGTAAATTTTAAACTATAGTGATTCCATCACCCTATGATGCTCTGAAATATGGTATTAGGATGTTATGATATTGAATATCGATGAAAACAGTTCTTCAGTGTAGGTCAATTGGAAATTCTCATAATACTTAATATATTCTAAGAGTAATCGTCACAATTACAAAACGATGTTATGAATGGTAAATAATAATAACGGTATTCTAAATCTATCCAGATATATCTTATCAATATAACCAAATTATTGCATGTTGTTTCTATAACTATGAGGTATTTATTAAATAAAAATGGTGTTTCATTTATAAAAGTTTTTTTTTCAGTACATAAGGTCCTACCATTTTTTAACACATGTGTATTTATGCTAATTTAGATGTTGTAAAATATTAACTATGAGGAGCTTATACGATATATGATGATATGTTCATGTATGGAATATTGTAAAATAATTTAAAAACCATATAACCTATTTTAGTTCATATCAATCATGCATGAACATTAATTCATTCCTCTAAACTATGAATATATAAAATATTGGAATAAGGTGGGTCTCCATAGATTAATTTTTGACACAAGGTTACAACATAAATCTTAACATAGTATTTCATTTCTAAACATATCAATAATTTCTGGAACTCTTAATGCTTACTTCATTCTTTTAAATCCTAAATTTTAATGGGTAGTATGTTTTTATTTTAGTTCGATATTTTTTAGCAGAAATTGGAATATTCTCTTTAAAAAATCATTCACTTTCATTATTTTTTTTCTTATCAATTATCATCACATCTATCAAAAATGTTTTGAAAATAAATAATCATTCTTCTTGAACATTCTCTAAATTTATTATTATATTGATCTTCTTCATTACAAACATATTCCAAAAAATTATTTCATTTTTACTTTTACAGTATTTATAAAAATGTTATTTTTATGACGTAATTATATTTACATAAATTTAGTTTTTTATATAATGTTTCACATTAAAATCACATATTCCTTAGATATTCATTAAACCTTTTAATATAATCATTCATATTATACATTAGGTGTGTCAACCACTAAACTAATCATATTATAGATCATTTATCTTGAATCCAATTTTTTAATACATATTACTCCCCATTTTATGAAATTATAGACCAATTTGTATTGGTTCATGATTTAAAATTTCATACCATAATAGAATCCAATATATTATTATGTATGGAATCATTCTGAGCATTCTACTTTGGTGTAAAATTTTAAATTCAATCCTTTAATTATAACACAATGTTAACATGTCCATAACATTATCTTGATTTATCTACATTTGATATCTTATAATCTAAATAGTAAAAATGTCTATAATGATAGATATATACAATCACTCTTCATTAATGTGACCAATTACATTTACATGCTCATATATATCATCAAGTGTATAAAATATATTCATCGATTTCATATTTTTCTTTTTTCTTGAACTGGGATTCAAACTATTAGGTTTTTCATTCCTGTAGACACTTCTCCCCAAAAATATTGTCTTTATGTAACAACTATTTAATATCATTTTATTCAATAAATCAATGTTGTTATGTTTGAGTCTTTAAAAAACCAAATTATGATAAAGATACATAATTCTTTTACACACACATATATATATTATCCATACAGATATTCACCCATGATTTTTTTCAATAGTTTCACCGCTTTATAAGTTTTATTATGTTGTGAATATTTATTTACATTAAAAATACACCCTAAACACATTAGTGAGTTTTATAGAGATATTATACACCATATATTTATTAGTTTTAATATTTTTTCCACGGTGACCATCAAAACATGATTACTAAAATTATATATTATAAGATTATTAGATACCATATTCCAGGAGTTTTCAATGGGGTGATATTGGGACGATTTCTTCATATACATTCCCATAATGATTGACTTCTTAGAATAAAATATATATTTTATAATATGTTATTTATCCCTTAATAATCTCCTTAAAACATTTTATAACTCTAGATTAACCACTTTTTTCAATTTTACTTCTACGTTAAATAATTTATTATTGATTATGTTTTTTATTCTCTACATATGTCATCAATTATTTCCAATTATCCATTAACTAATAAATTTAATATCGATGTATAAAATTTTCTTCTTATATTTTGTCATCATACTGTTTTACCATTATTTATTAATTTTATACTAGGATTCCTTAATATTACTAGAGATATGACATAAAACTTCAGGTGTAGATATAGAATAATTGAAAACAGAGTCCAACACATGTTTTCACTATTATCTCTTTATAATCCTTTATCAAATATTGGATATCATTCGTAGAAAAATTTAAAGATTATTCCTTTGAAAAAATAATCCCTTTGAATATGAGAAACTATTATACCATCACAGCTTATAAATCAACCATCTCATTAGTTTCTAACTCCAACTATTACTTTTCATTATAAGGTCTCATAATTTATAATAATGTTTATGTAAAAAATCAATAGCTAAATTAAATAGATATCAATAAATTTGAAAATATAAAATTATTATTTTGTTCAGTAAAAAATTCTTCTAAATAGTATACAAATTATTCTATATGAGAATAAATTTTATATGTTTATCAAAATATTTACCACCTTAATTACATCCATTCATATGTTTTTCTTCATTCACTTAGTTTTCATTCATAACATCATTTACTATTTTTTAATATTTTAAAATGAATTGTAAATAACTTATAATTAATGTATCTGAATAGAAATAGAAATATCTATATATGAGTAGTTTTATAACACCTAAAATATTCAATTAATATATGTCTAATAAAAACAAGGGGAAAATTAAATTTAAATATAGTCATATGAAACATCTTATCTTATACCAAATAGAATTACATTATAATCTTATATGAACATGGGGGTGGGGGTTATGTATTAATAAACATTTAACATTATTATAATCTTTACATATAAAATTTTAAATTTAGTTGTATTTAGACCACTAATTTAGTCAAGACAACCAAATTTTCTATTTCTTTTTGTTTACTAAACAACACAAACATCATTAAATAGAAAATATAATTAAAGAGTAAAAAAAGATGTTTTTATATGTTTTCCCCATAAAACTAATCATATTATTAGCTATATCCAATATCACTAAAGGAACCTATTTTTATATAATAACCAGATCATCAAGTATATTGGGTTTTTTCAGGTATCATCTTGATACCATGGTTACCAAAATACACAGTTGATTCTTCACTATATTATGAAGTCGAATCCATTATTATATTAACTACCCGGGGGAATGGTATCCCTACTAGTATTAGAATATCCTTACATAGTACAGAACTATATCCTAAATCACCTCAATAAGTCACTTGGTATACTATTTGGATATTCTCCCTCAACATATTGACTTTGATTTGTTTTTGACCTTCATAAAAACAAATTTTGACTATGACTAAATTAGAGATCTAAATTCCTATATCATACTAAAAATATAATCATTTTACATCACTAAATAAATATTTACAGAATTTTATATCCAATAAATGATCATAATTACTCTATCCACATCATCCATTTTCAGTATTTATAATTTATTTTTAAAATGACTTATATAATTTAGTTTATCACAGATTTATTTTTTTTTCTTCATCATCATTTAATACTGAATATTTATGATCATAATGAAGAGTACAACATTAAGTATATTCATACCATTTGATACATTTAATGGTGTCTTTTTTCAAAATAATCTAGTTGTAGTCATCATCTTATAGAGACCCCTCACATTCTATTATTGTATTGTTTAATAATGGATAATCTCTATCATTATTCAATGCTTATATATTTCAAAAAATATCATAATATATTTTCATCAATAATTAATATATAAAATAAACAACTATATTTTTAGTTATATGAACTCCTCATTTTTTCTCATTATCTTCATGTTGTTGTATTCCCATTGTCACAAGATATTCTCCTTTTTTATAATTACATATGTTCTGAGTAATTATATAAATATCATTTTCTTATTTTTAACAATTATTATCAACTAAAAAATATCCCAACGAATAGTATTAAAATATTAAAAAAATTCTTTTAATTAACTACGCGAATATCTATCAAAAAAATTGAATCGGTGGAAATATGTTAACAATGCATTAAAAAGGTGTAGAATTTCATCTATCATTCATAACATAAAATCTTATTTAGAAATATTAAAAATATCAATTTCATTATTAAGGATCTTAGCTCAATTATTAATTTACCTAAATGTATCAAAATTGAAATTGAAATATTTTATATAATAAAGGATTGTATCATTATTAATATAATTAATCTCATTGCTAATTTATTTATAAAATTCAATCATTTCATACTCATTTTATTTATCTAAATTTCATAAAGATTCAATCATGATATTCAAAATGTTAGGATCATCTTCTTAATCATTTACATAAATCATAATTCATTTTAAAAGGTCTGAGTAACTAAATCAGTATAAAATTTACACATATAATAAAATTTAGAAGAACTAATTATTGAATTCTTAAAATTTAATTATTTTTATTTCTTATACAATCGACATGATTTTATGTTCATATACAATAAAATAATATCATATTATAATAATATTAATTTAATGAAATTAAATTTTTTATGTTTTTTCAATGATTAATAAATTGAGTGTCACCAAATTTTTTTAAAAAATTTCATACTAACTGATCACATTATTGAATTTGAAATAAAATTATTTTGAAATATTAAATTGATATAATATATGTCTTCTCAAATCACCTCTCTCAATCTTCATCATAAATAGTGTCCTAATAATGAATCATTATATTTTAATTTGGAAAGAAAAACATTAGTATTATCAAATTGATATAAATTATAATATGTTATTCTATATTTTATCATGTAATTTCATACGAATACATTAAAAGGAATTTAGATAATTTATTATTCATGTAAGACATTCCATTTTTATTTCATTATTAATATTAATATAGTACATTATATTCTTAATACATAATAATTCTGGTGACATCATCTATATTATTAGTGGTACATGAGGTTTATAATTTTTATCAAACTAATAAATTATATAGATAAATATATTGAATATAATGTGTTACAAAATCTATATTTTAATATAAATTTATTTAAGATAAAATGAAATGTGATATATAAAATTTATTTTCTAATAATGTTCTATAGAATTTATAAAAATTTTAATGGATGTTGATTATTTCTACTAAAATTCTTATTGTTTTGAAGACATAGCTATTTTTTCACAATGGCCATCAAAATGTTATAAAAACTCTTAAAACTCTTAAAATAACATGGAATCGCATTATGTATGGAATAAATAATATATAAACTAATGAATAGTATTACAATATTCTAAAATGAATCATATATATTTAACAATTCATCTTAACGTTTTGTAAAAAATAATAACATAATCAAAAAACATTTGTGATATTAATATCAATCTAAAAACCTTTAAAAAATAATATCTTGGAAAGAATGATTTCATACTATGTGTATCATATTTCACTAAATCATTTTTTATATATCATATAAATAACACTTCAACATGATTTTAGCCATATGAAACCTTCATCTATGTGTAATTTTATATTTATTGAACCAACTATTATTATATTTACTAAATTGATTTTATATGGAATCTTCAAATAGATCTCCTCGATAAATGTAAACAATATAAATTTTTTTAATTAAGAATATTCATGTTTTCCCACAATATATCTATAGTGAATACCATTTTTTCATTATATACAATATTTTTTTTATTTTATTATAGTTTCAACATAATAGGTCAATAAATTCCCCAAAAAAATATAATAAAAGTTATATTATTTATAATGGATTCTCATTAATAATTTCAATATCCCTTTTCCATTTATGATAGAAGCAGCTTCACACTAATTTACAAAAAAAAATTGTTCGGGAAGAATATTATATACATCATGGGGGATTCATCCTCCAGAACAAGTAATGCACATTGAAATATTAATTTTTTTGTTGATATTAAATAACTACATCAAACGCCTCAGGTAACGTCAATTAAACCACCTGTAGTTTTGTTTGCATGTTTTATATTAACAAGGGGCCATGACACCCTTGAATTTAAATTGTATTTTAAATTTTTTTAATTAAACTATAATACATTATATTTCAATGTGTATCATTATAATTTAAATGTAAGAATAGTATTGTGTTTATGTATTTACATGTTTCATTCAAAATATACATTCTATTATGATTATTTAAATAATTTCGTAATTATTAGGTATACATGACTATAAGTGTATAATGAGAAAAAAAATAATTTACAATGATTATATATTTAAATCATAATATTTAATGGAAATTAAATAAATTTTCATTTATTTTTAATAATATTAAAGAAAACATGAAAAAATAATTAAAAATGTGCAATGTAACATTAATGTCACGATAATAAACATTCATTATCATAAAAGTATCTCATTTATATACCATTGATTATGTTCTCAAATATTTTATAAAAAAACAAATTTTTAAACCTAGATGTTTCGTTAATGTTTATATATGTTTTATTCATAATATTTCTTGAAATATATAAATGATAAATGATAATTATATGTTAAAAAATTAGTTATAATTAATATCATATTATATAGATATCAGATATTAATATAAGAAATTTTACCTAAATTTTCAAAATAATAATTCAAATAAACAACATTTATATGGTATAATTTTAAATGATATACCCACATCTCACACATTCAAATAGAGTTAAAAAATAAAAAAATTTAATGCACAATATAAATCAAAAACCAATAATAAATTTTGTATTTCTGATGTATTTGGAAATTACGTTCACAAAACAAAAAAACACACAATATAATTTCAATTTCATCCAAAAAAATTCCACACATATAAATTTATCAAATATATACATATATAATAATTCATAAGGAAATGGGTAACATAAAAAGGATTGATTTCAAATTCTCAGTAAGGGGTATGTGATTATAAATGAATCATAAGGAACATATCATAATATCACCAATAATTAAGAGCCATTATAATGTGATATATGGAATTATTGATATAACAATATCATAATAAGGGAAAATGAAGCATGATAATGTAATCATATATAAAGTTATAAACTCAATAAAATATTAATAAATAAGGAATATAATATAAATATCTAAAAAAATACATGGTTGACTCCACCACCATTTTAATGATCTTACATCCTTTCTAAGTGGTATAAATTTAACATAACATATAAATATGGAATTAATTTAAGGACTTCAATCAGATAAAGAAGTCAAGTATCACTTATAGGGAAATATATCTTACTACCATTGGGTAACATTATGTGCTCCATAAATTATATCTCATGAGATATATGCATTACAAAACTGATTGAGGGATATATAATATTCATCCCAACTATCAAATCAAAATATATCATGAATATGTGTAATTCATTAATATGAATAGATTCATAAATAGAGAAAAAATAATTACATTATTTACCCATGGAATCAATATAGAAATTATATGATATAATTGAGTTATCTAATAAAATACATGGTAACTGGGATAATTATTTTTATGTGATTTAAAGAATATAGAATAATTTTTTATAACATTCTAAATATTTTCATCATTTAAATGAAAATAATAGTTTCTGTAATAACCAAAAAAATTTAATTGGCTTGAGAGCTCAGCGAGTCATTACATGGACCTAAGCGACATCCCTAAGGTTCCAAAGGATGGCAATAAATGCTGAAGGGTTTCAAAATACTCGGGGGATGATTTACCCTTTAACTGAAACAACCAAAAAATAGAGCAAGTAGATAAACATCTCCAAGAAAACACTATATGATGCATGATTTAAAATCAAAAAAACTCAACCGTTAATTTTATCATAAACCAACCAAAAGTACCACAGTGAAAACAAACACTAACCATCAGAGTAAACAGTGGAAAGACAACTCAAAGACTACCAGACAACAACTCAACTCCTTACTCCACAAGCTCCAAACACCAACATCACAATCCAGCCCAAGTATCACGAAGCAGCACTCTAAACATGTGATACATTACCTTTGCCAACATCCTGGTATATGACATCTCCAAAATAACCAATGTGCCAAATCAGGGGGTGAGTTATGAAACTCAGTAGTTTTTCCCCGATGACTTCACAACTCATGCCTCTAGGATAAAACATGTTATCATATTTATATACAACAATTTATATAAAACAATTCAAAAAAAATCACAATATAACAAGTTCCATGTCCAAGAAATTTTTCCAAAAAACCATCTTTCTCATGAAAAGAAACCAAGAAATATTTCCAATCAAATTCATATTTCCATTTTGGAACATTCCTTCTATTATAAAAATACACACAACCAACCATGCATGCAACCTGGACCTCCCTATACTCGCGAGTGGTGAGTTATCCTTCCACTAAGTTGTTACTTAGTGAACTAACTTGACTGGGGTACTTCATGACCTTATTCATCACAACCTATTGATGGGGGGACTTCTCTCCCTTATCCATCCCAACCATTTGATGGGGGTACTTCTCACCCTTATCCATCCCAATGCATATGAACACACACCAAAACCCATTCAATCCATGCCCAGAACCACATGTGTTCAAATACTTTCAATAAATATTCTCCCTTTTATTTAAATCCATTTATTTCAAGCAGAAAAACCATAGCCAATTTAAATTCACCATTTTAAATATGCTTCAACAACCACTTTCCAAAAACACACAATTTTCATCACACGTTATTAAAAAGTGGTTTCAAGCATTCTTTTACAGCAGATAAACAGTCCATTTAAATCATGGAAAACAAATTGAAACTAAGCCTTTAGGTTCTAAGAATGAGGAATCGAGAGTGAAGCAACCGACCTCAAAAAATTTGGTGAAACCAAGCCAGAGACGAAGAACACTGAAGAACACATGGTCAAAACTCCAATAACTCTCCTTAGATATCATCTCTTAACACAACCAAGACCAAATCTTGTAAAAATTGGAATCCAAACCCTTATATCTATGCATAACGGGAATATATCAATGAAAATGAGAGAAGAGGATAAGTAGATCTAAGTAGATCTAAAAAAACTGATCAAGAACGATCACATACATTAAGAATTCAGCATCAATTCCCCAAGAGAAGCCTTTAGATCGCCTTCGTAATGCTTGGGAGAAGTCTTCCAACCTTCAAGGTAGAGTAATCCCGAGTTAGGGCCGCTTAGGATGTTTAAACAAGGAAATTAAAGGTGAAATGAGTTAGATCCACAATTTTAGGATCTAACTTTAAGTGACAGCACGGTTTGAAAAACCATTCACTGACCTTGAATTGGCTACTACCTCAGACACCCTTCACATACGGTTTGGCCGCACGGTTAGACAAACCATGCACCGAACATGCAGAACCCACTACCTCCATGACCCACTGCACACGGTTTGGCCGCAAGGTTACACAAACTATGCGTTGACCGTGCGACTTCAACTTTGCCTCAAAACATCATTCCATGTTCTCCAGAATCTCCCATTCAACAACCTTAACATTATACCCATAGAAATCATCAAGAAAGGGTTACATACCAGAATCCTAGGGTACTAAATTCTCCCCATAATTGGTCTTTCCGTCCCTAGAAATTAGAAAACCATCGCTTGCCTAAAAGAGTTCTGGCCACTGCTCTTTTATTTCATTCTTATGTTCCAAAGTCTTTTCCTGAATCTGACCATGCTGCCATAAAACCCACACTAGACAGATGCTTTATCCATGCAATACATTCTCTTGACTATCCACTATCCGTATTGGGATATGTATCAACGAATCATCAAACTCTAGTTCAACATGATCCCATCTGATCACATTGTCAGGATCGGGTTGATACATCTATAACTGAGATACATGGAACACATTATGCATTGCACTACACTGTGGTGGTAATTCCAACAGATACACCACCTCTCCAACCCATTCCAGTATCTCAAAAGGGCCTAAATATCGAGGAGATAATTTTCCCTGCTTCCCAAAATGACATCGTCCATGCCTTGGAGAGATTCTCAAAAAGACATGATCACTCACCGCAAATGACAACAGTCTTCAGCGATGATCCGCATAAGATTTCTAAGGACTCTAAGACATCTTCATCCTCTTTCTAATCAACTGGATCTTCTCCTTTGACTCTTCGACAAGGCTCAGCCCAACTAGTAAAATCTCACCTGTTTCCACCCCACAAAGTGATGAACAGCAAGGATGCTCATACAATGCGTCAAATGGAGCCATGCATATCGAGGCCTGATAACTGTTATTGTATGAGAACACCACTAAGGGTATATTCTTCTCCCATGAGCCAACAAAATCCCTTACACAAGCCTGAATCATGTCTTCAAATGTTTGTATCGTCCTATCAGATTGCCCATCCATCTGAGGATTATAAACCGTGCTCATAGTCAACTAAGTCCCAAGGCCTTGTTGTATGTATTTCCAGAAATGAGAGGTGAACCTTGGATCTCTATCTGAGATGATAGAAAATAGTACACCATGTCTCTTTACCAATTCCCGAATATATATTTTTGAAAGATCTTCCACCGTATGAGTTCCATGAATCGAGATGAAATGTGCCTAATTGGTTAGACAATCCACTATCACCCAAATGGCATCGTGTTTCTGGACCGTTCATGGAAGAACTATATCAAAATTCATTTCTATCTGATCAAATTTCAAAACTGGGATAGGTATATAATGTACCATACCATCTGGCCGATGATGTTCTACTTTAACATGCTGACAAGTAAAACACCTTGAAACAAATTCAGACAACTTCCGCTTCATGTCGCTCCACCAAAACTACGCCTTCAACGCATTATACATCTTGTGTATACCCGGATGTACAACCCATCTTGAATGGTAGTACGCATGAAGGAGTTGTTTCTGATTTGCTAATGGAATAATCATCCGATCTTGAAACTACAAAACTGATCTCCCATCCAGCTTCCATCCTCCAATGGTCTCCGCACCATTGAGTTTTGAACTCTTTGCAACACAGTCTACATCAGATGCATGTGCGTCCTTTACTATTTTCACTAAATCAGTAACAAGCGCAACTGGAAAGAAAATCAAAACATCTGTTCAGTCTTCACATTTCATATGCATGTCGGCAAGGACCGACATCAACTGTCACTCTTCTAAATCTTCCTTTTCCAACAGAGCATACGACTTCCTGCTTAATGTGTTGGCCATAGATTTTCCCTTACCTAGTGTATACATTAATTCAATGTCTAACATTTGAAGATACTCCATCCATCTCCTCTGCCTCATATTCAAATCTCACTGTGAGAAAATGTGTTTCAAGTATTTGTGATCCGTAAACACAGTAAATATCTCACCAAATAAATAATGTCAGTAGGTTTTAAAAGCATGGACGATTGTAGCTAACTCCAAATCATGTGTTGGGTAAATTTTATCATGCACTCTAAACTACCTTGATCTATAAGAACCCACATGGTTCCTTGCATGAGACCACAACCCAAGCCTATTCTCAAAGCATCACAATACACCACATACCCCTACCCTAATTCTGAAAAAATCTAGATGGGAGCTGATGAGAGGCGAACTTTCAACTCTTCAAAAGATCTCTGACATTCTTCGGTCCATTGAAATGCACTGTTCTTCTTTTTCAATGCTGTCATAGGAGAATTTAGTTGTGATAAGTCACAGACAAAGCATCGGTAATAACTAGCTAGACCAAGAAATCTTCATATTTCAAATACATTCTTCTGTGGATTCCAAGAAAGAACAGCTTCTATCTTTTCTAGATCCACTAAAACAACTTTTATAGAAACAATATGGCCAGGAAAACATTCTTGTTGTATCCAAAAATCACACATTGAAAATTTGGCATAAAACTGATGGTCTCTCAAGATTTCAAACACTATCGTCAAGAGTTGCTAATTCTCAGCCCTTGTGCTTGAATACACCAATATGTCATCTACAAAAACCACAAAAAAAAAGAATCCAGATATCACTAAAATATCGAATTCACCAATTCCATAAAGACTGTTGTTGCATTCGTAAGACCAAAAGGCATGACTATATATTTTTAGTTTCCATATCTGCTTCTGAAGGCTGTCTTTGGAATGTCCTCCTTCCGAATTCGTAACTGGTGATATCCTGACCGCAAGTCAATTTTAGAGAACCACTGATCTCCCCTAAATTGATCAAATATTTCATCAATGCGTGGAAGTTGATATCTATTCTTTATAGAATCTTCGTTAAGTTTACGATAATCCACACATAGAATCGAAGTTCCATCTGCTTTCTTTACAAAGAAAACTAGTGCTACCAACAGAGACACGCTTGGCCGAATGAAACCCTTGCATTCCAGATCCTCTAATTACTTTTTCAATTCCTGTAAATATGTTGGTTCCATCCTATATGATGTAAGTGAGATAGGACTGGTCCCCAGAAGGAGATATATCGTGAACTCCTCTTCTCTTACAGGTGGTAACCCAGAGAATTTTTCCGAAAAAACATATAGAAATTGATCCACCATAGCTGGAAAACTATTTTCCATGATCTCTTCCAATTATGAAAAATCAACGCTGTTAATTGGTACAAAATCGTTCCCATCATTGGTTCCAACAATCTCTTTAAACCTTTCTTTACTGTCCTTTCTACTCTGAAGTGATGGTCGATGCCGTCCTTAGTCGTGAAACAACCCGTTCTCTAATAATAGTTGATGTGAGCCTTAAACCCTTCCAATCAATCCATACCTAGGATTACATCATAGACATCCATATCCAACATAGAGAAGCCCTATTCCAGCTCAGATCCATCAACATTTATAGAACATGCTCAACACACTAAGTCTTGACATTCTATTTCACCAAGAGGAGATTGAGGTTTCATCACAGAAGGCATCATTTCCAGTTTTAAACATAGCAAGTAAACAACACATGAAGCATTGAAGGAGTGTGATGCACCAGTATCAAACAACACATGCATGAGGGAAGAACTCAATATAATCGTACCACTCACAGTAGATGGTCCAGCCTGATCATCAACCATGATCTGCTCACCTCCATACAATTGCTTCGTCGTTGAGCTACTTTCCTTGTTGCCTTGCTACGATTTCCCTGTTTAAGGGGTCATTGTAATCCTGGAATCACCATAACATACTATGTTCTAATGGAGAGAATGATTTTGTTGTCCTCGCCCTATCAAAGCAAAAGATTCTTGTGACACTTTAGAAGTTTCATGAACACCAGACTGTGGAGCACTCTGACAATATCTCTGAAGATGCCCCATATGCTTGCAACTGTGGCATGCTCAAGGTGGTGATGTACATTCTCGTTTCATGTGATCAGTTGAACCACATTGAAAGCACCATGCTTTACTCTGGGGTCGTGGAGGAAGGATGAATAATCTCATTGTCTGGTTTGGATTCACACTCCCACCTTGGATGTTGGTGTCTCTATTCCTCTTGTCCCCAACATTGGAGTTCCCACCCATTCTCGTGGGTATCATCATGCCTCCTCCTATCAATCCCGAGATATCACGTTCTGAAATCATAGTTCTGTTCACCATCTCTGTATAATTCGTAATACAGAGCACAGATATCTTCAAACGAATCTCTTGTCAAAACCCTGATTCAAATATGTGTTCCTTCAGTGACTCTCTTATAGATACACCTGGTGCAAAGCGTACTAAATTCATGAATTTAGCTGCATACTCCGTGACAGAGAGATTATCCTGCTTTAGGCTAAAAAAGTCATTTGTACTCTAGATCTTGTATGTGTGAGGATAGAATTTTTTATTGAACAATGCCTTAAATTCCAACCAGCTCAGGCGTTGATCCATTTTAGCATGCACCACTAGCTCCCACCACTATCGTACAAGATCCTCCAGCATATACTTTACCAACATGAATTTTAGTTCTACTTGTGTGCCGATGAAATCGAAGATATGATTCATCATACTCAGCCACACCTCTGCCCTTTCTGGTTCAGAATCACCCCGAAAGATGGATGGATTCTTCTTCTGGAACTAGAGGGAATTGTCTACATGCATTGACTCATCCCTTTGATTCCTTGTGTCCACAACCTGGAATGCTTTAACGATACTCTGAACCATCTCTTGGTTCACACGTGGTTCAGGTGAAACAACATTCTCCGCAGCTTCTTCGAGTTTGTTTCTACGACGCCTGATGGGAGCCATTTTCTATACAAACAACACATTCTGTTAGTCTAGCTTACTAGAAACTGAATGCTTAGCATTTAAGTTTATATCACATAAACTATCAAATTATTGTATTCAATCCATCAATATTTTCCACTTGTTCATCCATATTTGAAAACATCCCACATAATTCTTGAAAATCATCCCGTTTTAAAAATTTACTAAATATCCACTTTACAAAATATTTCATTTGAAAATCAGTTTCATTATTTTAAAAAAAAATCACTTTCCCAAAATCATAAATCATTCTTCACAATGAGATATACAATCCTAGTGAGAATTCATTCCTCTAATTCATTTCATGCTCATCTCATTGGCTAAACCCATGATAATTAGATTTGCAACATTCTAGAAGTGTATCCAAAACACTTATGTACCCAACACCCTGTAAACTTGAAGTTCAGAATAAACAGGTTAGCTACATCCTTTTATGTTATACTTTTCAAGTTCTGACAATCATACTCATGTCTAAGATGATAACACAAGGAATAGACAAGAATGAATTTCAACTCCAGGACCAAGAACATCGATGACCACTTGTTAGGCAAGGACCGAACAAGCTAATACCATTTATAATGACCCGCCAATTCTCATTGGTTTGAGAGCTCAACGAGTCATTACTAGGCCTTAAGCGACATCCCCAAGGCACCAAAGGCTGGAAATAAATGCCGAAGGGTTTAAAAATACTTGGGGGTCGATTTAACCTTTAACAGAAAACAACCAACAATTAGAGCAACTAGATAAAAATCTCCAAGCAACCACTATATTATGCATGATTTAAACCAAAACAACTCAACCGTTAATTTTATCAAAAACCAACCAAATGTACCACAGTGAAAACAAACACTAAACATCAGACTAAACATCAGAAAGACAATTCAAAGACTACCAGACAACAACCCAACTCCATGCTTCACAATCTCCAAGCTCCAACATCACGAACCAGCCCAAGTATCACGAATCAACACTCTAAACATATGACACTTTACCTTTTTCAACGTCCTAATATATGACATCTGAAAAAGCACGAACGTGCCAAAGCAGGGGGTGAGTAATGAAACTTAGTAGGTTTTACCAGATGACTTCCAACTCATTTCTCTAGGATAAATCATTTTAGCACGTTTATATAAAATATTTATATAAAAAACATCCATAAACAGTTCACAAAATAACAACTTCCATGTCCAAGCCATTTTTCAAACAAAATAATCTTTCTCAAGAAAAGAAACCAAGAATGATTTCCAATCAAATTCACATTTCCATTTTGGAACATTCATTTCATTCCCCAAATCCACAAAACCAACCTTTAATGCAACCTGGACCTCCCTGTAATCATGAGTGGTGAGTTATCCTTCCACTAAGTCGTTACATAGTGAAATACCATGACGGGGGTACTTCACGACTATATACGTCCCAACCTATTTATGGGGTGACTTCTAACCCTTATCTATCCAAACCTTTTTATTGGGGTACTTCTCACTCTTATCCATCCCAATGCATATGAACACACAACACAACCCATGAAATCTAAGCCCAGAACCATGTATGTTCAAAACATTTCAATAATGCATCACCCTATTATTGAAAACCATTTCATTCAAGAAGAAAAACCATAACCAATTTAAAATCTCCATTTTAAATTTTCTTTAACAATCACTTTCTAGAAACACACAATTTTCATCACTCGTTGCTAAAAAGGGGTTTCAACCATTCTTTCATAGAGGATAAACAAACCATTTCAATCAAGGAAAAAAATTGAAACTAATCAATCATGTTCTATGAAAGAGGAATCACGAGTGAAGCCACCTAACACAACAAATTGGAAAAAACCGAGCCACAGAGAAAGAGCGCTCAACAACACTAGGTGAAATATCCTAAAAGACTCCTTATATCTCTTATCCTAACACAAACAAGAAAAAAACATGTCAAATTTGGGATCCAAACCATTAGATCTACCCATAACGAGCATCGATCTAAGAAAATGAGAGAAGAGGAGAAGTAGATCTATGTAGATCCATGAAACTGATCAAGAACAATCACATACCTTAAGAATCCGGCTTCGATTCGCCAAATGAAGCCTTCAGATCACCTCCGGAACGCTTGGGAGAAGTCTTACAACATTCAAGGGAGGGTAATGCCAATTTAGGGCCACTTAAGAGGTTTAAACAAGGAAATTAGAGGTGTAACGAGTTAGACCCACAATTTTAGGATCTAACTTTAAGTGATCACACGGTTATTCCACATGGTTTGAAAAATCGTGCGCTAACTCTGTGTTGGCTACTGACTCGGCCACCATTCTCACATGGTTTGGCCACACAGTTAGACAAACCATGCATCGACCATGCAGAATCCACTGCCTCCAAGACCCATTGCACATGGCTTGGCCGTACGGTTAAACAAACTGTGCGCTGACCGTGCCACTTCACCTTTTCCTCAAAACATCATTCCAAGTTCTTCCGACTCTACCATTAAACACCCTTAACATTAAAACCATAAAAAGCATCAAGAAAGGGTTACAAACTAGAAACTAGGGTTACTAAAGTTTCTATAGGAAAAAACAACAATGAAATAGAGGATATAATGTAATTTACAAAGGAATGCAATTATTTTAAATTTTAAGTTCATACATAGATGAAAAATGAATATCATGTTTGTAATGAACCATTTTACTTGTAGAAAAACAATATTTATTATACCTATCATACCTATGATTTTGAGAAAACAATTATAGGATTATTTTTTTGTATTATATATTTTATAAATAGATTAAATACTAAGAAATACATCATAATAAAATGTTAAATGGGGGAGATTTGATGGATTATTTCAATATTTTATGATTCATTAAGTGGAAGATGTAAAATTTTGCAATTCATAAAAAAGTTGATTATTATATGTTTTGTAATGTTTATATAAATAAGGAAAATGAATTTCAATGAAGAAAAAAATTATAATAATATTCCTTAAAATTAACTATGAATTTAAAATTACATAATTATTTGAATGTAAAAAATAAATAGAGTTTTTTAAAAATTATAATGATTAAAATAAATATGAAAAATGTTGTGATGTCCAAAATTGATATTTTATAAAATTTTATTGCGTATTCATTAAAAAAGTAATGAGTTCTATATAAAAATTTATTTCATAATAGTTATTAATATATTTCAAAAATAATAATAAAATCGATCAATAATGGTTTTTTAATAAATACAGTTGAATAAGATTATGATTGAATTATATGATATGAATTCTTAATTCATGTTTTATATATTTATTCTATTATATATTAAAAATAAAAAAGGAATGGAATTATAAGGCATGTATATAACAAGGAAATTAATGGATCTGGAAGTTAAATAACATAATGGAAACATATTCAAAATATCGAAAAATAAGAATAATAACGGGAAGTGGATGATATATTCTGTTTCCACAATAACATGATATACTGAGAATGAACTATTATAGTCAATGCGATGTTCTAAACTTATATATATATATTCATTGACTTAATATTGGAGAAAAAAGAGATATTTAATTAAATAAATAGAATATAAAATAGTATAGTTTTAAAAGTATTTTTTTTTTGGATAACTGATATATTTTGTTATATACCTAGGTTTAATAATATAGGAAAATATAGATGATTAAAATGATCAAACACCCCCTAAATACCATGATCAAATAATGTATCCAATTAATAATTAAAATGATAAATCAAATATGTTATTGAAAAAAAGTAAAATATTAATATTTATTTCCCCCATTATAATTCTTTTATCATCATATGTTATCAATTTATAAGTTAGATATTTTCCTTTTTTATATTTTTGGGTATTTTAGGATAAATTTCCAAATCCATGGATATTGGTCAAATCAATATGGTTATGGATAAGTTAACATATTGTCATCATCAAAGAATATTATGAGATTTATATAATCATGTAGTACAATATTAGAAGAATTGAATTAAATAATATACACAATGGATAAATGATAGATAAAATAACTTAATCATCAGATATTATATTTACTAATATTAAGCAATTTAATAATACCATTGTGATATATTATTTCTTTATTGATTGACAGGACAACTTATTAATGATGAAAATCATTGTGTTATAGGAATCAAGAATAGTATCCCTTCAGTAGTGATACACATGTGATATATGTTCCTACAATTTTTTTAGGAATTATTTGATGATATAAAAGATTTTTTACCACTTTTTTTCATTCACACATTAGCACCCTTAGAATCACTTCCTACATATTATCCTTAATCACCCTCTAAAAACCAGACTTGGAGGAGGAGGAAGATCACACTATATTCATTAGTGTGTTATGGTAGAAGGATCTATCATGGTCATTAGTGAATTATATTCTAATATTGTTTGGTATAACAATAATGAATTTGATCTTGTAAAAATAATATTATTGGGGTAATATATCATTAGGGTTTGAAAATAATAATTTCACAAGCAATCATATTACATCCAAAATCAACATTGAACCCTATTTATATAAGTAAAATAATATTATTATTATTATTACAATACATGTTATAATCTTTTGTACCTCATGTAATCACCTAGACTTTACTTTTTGTTAACAAATTTTGAGGTGCATGGGTTTTAACTCATTCTCTGAGCCATCCTGGGTATATATATAAATATAATATTCACTATATATGATATAATTTTCTATTAAATACTATTTTCACATATAATTCATTCGAATAATGGGTGATGAAATATTTGTTGAAAGAAAATATGAATAAATATGAAACCACATGTGGGATTAATATTTATTTAACATGATAAGTAATAAATAGTAATATTTCATTAAACTAATATTTTGGATACACCAAGTGTGTGACCCTATAGATCTTTTTCTCAGTGGTATTAGGGAAATCAATCTAAATTTCATGGGTAAAATCAATAGACACACAAAGGTACCCAATGAAAATAATGTTAATGATGCAATGGAATAATAACTCATATATACTATGACTATGTAATATAATACCTTTAACTCAGTATATAGTATCAAAAAGGTTTCGTTATGGCCCCGTCAACCTATGTCCTTGATGTTTGTTCCTATCACATTACTAAAATTAATCTTCAACTTAGATCACCATGTCAATAGATTTATTTATCCTATATCACTTTCATCAATGGGACTAAAATATCAACATTCATCGGAGAGAAGACGGTTCAAATTCTTTATCACGTTATTCAGTTATGAATATTACATATGATACACATTATAATTCCTAGTAGATCGTAAATATACATCTTAATATTTTTCATAAATACATAAAAATATGAATATTATAATTCACATTAATGGTAATATTAAATTATAAGGATCAACACACGTGTTGTAAGATATGATCATAATTGGACACATATAAATGTTGATTTCCAAATGGTGGTTCTCATTATCATAATATCATACACTCTAAATTACAAAGCGTGTACACACTAAGATGGTGCCTCATAGTCTAATGAGTCCCCACCCATAATACAATGTAAAATTTATATCCCTAGAATGAATTGATCTAGATATATAATCTATATTTAAGTATTTTTCCATGTCACTTATGGTTTCTCATAATATTAGGGAACTGGTATGACCTTTTAGTACAAAAGATAATCTAATTACATTATCATATTGTATGTAATACATATGAACAATAATTTTATAGTAATAATTTTATTGATATTTAAAATACTGAATACGGGTTATCATAGTGTACCAAAATTAGGGTTTTATATAATCAAATATTACAGGATCCCACTTGATCTTGTGATAAATACTCATGAAATTCACTCTTATGGATCTCACTTGATAATCTTGATTTTTCTGTGATATGACTTTAGTCAAGAGGTCCAAAAAAAATTCTTATGTTGAAACTATTTTTAATAAAACATAATCCCTCTACGGATAATACAAAAAGAGTTGATACATATTGATTATTTTAATTCTTAATTTTTGTGACCTTGTCTTCATTACAAGATCTATTCATGTAGTGTTATCACAACACAAAGTAATTATATCATTACTAATTGGTACATGATAATGCTCCCTGAAATTTTTATTATATGTAGATGTATTCATGGAATCCTAACAGGACACTATGTACTTATGTTATGTTGTATAATAAGTCTATGAAAATGATAATTTGAAATCATCCATATCAAAAAAATTATTGGCAAATAAATCAAATCATGACAATGTCATGTTATCAGTCATAACTCTTTGAAAACTATCATCAATATAATCCTTGATAAACAGATCCTTATTTCCTCTATAAACTATGAATATATCATTAGTTCTTATCATATTCATTAGTATAACCTTATATATAGACCAGTGGTTTTTTCTTTGATCTTCATGAAAACTTTCTTCCATTCCCAATACATATGCAACATGAATTCTAGTAAATCTCATGGAATACATGATTGATCATATAACAAAAATTCATGATATCTTCTTCAATACTAGTTTCTCCTATTATCTATGAGGACACATCTTATCAGAATTATTAACCTATGTGAATCTATAAACCATCCACTATTGGATTTTTTCATACATATTCACTTTAGTATCTAGTTAATGTATATTATTTGATATCATCCAATAAGACTCTTAGATCTATCATGAATGATCCATATTCATAAATAATTTTCTTCGTATCATTATACCGTTATGGAGAAACACTTGTTAACTATTCCATAACAGTGCATAGTTTTGATATGTCATTTCAAATAAGTTTTATGTTATTAACATATAAAACATAGTCATTAACATAATTCCCAAGAAATGTCTTATAAACACAACACCCACATTCATTATCAATGAATGTAATTTCTTTTATATATTTATCAAATCAAATGTACCATGACAAGAATGTTTACATATATTCATAAATGGATCTATGCAATTTTAAAATAATTTTTTTTATAATTTATAGTCATAAAGACTTATGGTCTTATCAAATAGACCTCTTCTTATAGGATCCATTTAAAGAAATCCATTTTGATATTCGTATGCTAAATTTCATATCCATTTTATGATTCTATTTATATTTGAATTTATATTTATTTAAAAATATAAGGTTTTGAAATAGATTAATTATATTTTATTCATTGATGTGATTTAATACCTTTATCCTCTAGCCTTACATTATAGGTATTTACGTTAACTACCACGTCCATATTTCCCTTCAATAAACATCTTAACACCCATAATACTTACATA
This sequence comes from Viscum album, assembly GCA_963277665.1. NCBI lineage: Eukaryota > Viridiplantae > Streptophyta > Magnoliopsida > Santalales > Viscaceae > Viscum > Viscum album. Next base: position 338,559,778 of record OY728143.1, on the reverse strand, counting down.
AATAGGTGAATATTCCATACAAAAAAGACAATTTCCTTACATCTATTCTATTATAGATGTTATGGAAGCATTAAATCATGATGCTTCTGGTGTCTCTATAACCTTTTTATTGGAGTGAGGTTCATCATTATCAACAAATATTGAGTCACCATCCTCGGGGACTAGAAATCAATATCTATATAGTTATCTTACATATACAGTGGTCATATTAAGTACACATGATTCATGAAAAAATTATTTTATAGGACCTATTGGAATATGTTCCCATAACAAATCTTCTGTATATTGGGAGTCAACATCATTAATGTAAATATTTCCCCCACTATACTTTCCCAGGATGTACACTCTTCTATTAAATATCATTTTTCTAGTGACAATATCGTTCTTGTATGGTGGTTCGCTTAGGTATTATACCTTTTCTTCTATAGGAAACTCTATAAATATAATCATTTTTCCTTTGGGTTATAGATTAATTATTTATTATTCCTTAATAATTTCATCAAAAACCCATGAATTTTTATGTGACAAATTTGTTTCATTCCACTCCATACCACGATGGGAATTCTATTTTCTCCATTATTCCATACTATGATTATTGAATGTTCTACATTTGTAATTTAAATCATCAAATGGGTAATTAATTATCTTAATGACACATCATTTAACATTATATGACTAAAAATTTATTTTTCATTCATTAATTAACACAATTCTACTATTATGTGTATATTGGGATATGATTACTTATAATCCAAAACTACAATAGAAATTCAATGAACATTAGGTTAAGATATTCACCACCTCATTCTGATATAAAATTATTTGTCTTCTTTCTATGTTTATTAGGTAGTAAATTCTTGAATTCATTAACTTTTTCAAGAACCTTTACATATACCTCATCTTGTTTACATATTAACATATACACAAGTCATTAGTAAAATTTATGATACAAAATACACTCATTTATATTTTACTAGAAATTGTATACAAAACATCAGTTTATACCAACCCTAATGAAATGTATCTCATTCATCATGTAGACCAAATGTTTTTTTCTTTTTATTTCTTTATAAAAAATAGTAACATCCTTTAATTGATTATAGATCAATAGTGTCAAATAACTATGTTTAAATTGAATTCTCAAACAACAATAATTTACATGAACAAGATGGTGATTCAATTGTTGGGGTTTATATGAGTCATGTGTACTTGATTAATTATATATTTTCAATTCCTAGTGTAACATCCCAAGTATTTAATGAATAATAGATATTTTTATGTATGTCTATTAATGATTAAGATAGTGTTTTAGAGGCTTAAAATGAAAATAAATCCAATCTTAAGCATGGAATACACTAATATCTTGAAAGATTGTTTTACTGCCTTATGATGGAAAACCATTTTTAAATCTACCTTTTGACAATTTTATAAACTATGTTTGTCCAAATAAACTTATTCTTTATTATTGGGACATAAAAATTTACTTTTTGTGAATTTTTGGTATTTTTCTGACAATGTTCATTTTTTAATGAATAGTAAAAAATACTGCATTTTACATCAAAAATGTTTTTTAATCTAATTTATTTATATGATTAGATTATCTTTTGAATTAGTTTTAAAGTTAAATTAGAATATATTTTTACCATTTTATCCAATGGTGGTCATTGGAATCAATTTCACTTTGAAATTATACTTAAACTGGTGTCAATCTTTTGATACTTATTGTTTTATAAAAACACGCTATTTTCTCTGGCAGCGGGATTTAATTATTAAATTAATTAATGTGACTTATATGATTTGAATTTTTTAAAATAGACTTCATTTTTGAATTCGGAATATCAAATATAGCTTAGGGTGAATTTTTGGCAATTTTCTGAAAAACTTCAATTTTTGATGAATAGTGAAACCACTAAGTGGTACTTATAAAAACTGATTTTCCATTTAAATTAAATTTTATCATCATTGTGTTTTGAATTTCAAACATCCGACATACATGGTTTTCATTAAGAAGTAAAATGTGGTTCAATGATATTAATATAATTTTTTGGTGAATAGTAACTTATTAAGTTTTTAATCGCGATTAGTGGTAATTAGTGTAGTTTAAGGTAAAAATAATGCTTTAATAATATGAAATGACCTAGACACATGTCATAACCATGTTGGATGTGTAATGGACGACTAATACAAGCCATGGGTCAACTTTGGGACCCCATGGAGCTACTTTTGTTGGGAAATGACATAAATAACTTTTTATTTAATGTTAAAGTAAAATTGACACAAACATAATATGTTTTATGAAAACAATTTTTACATGGGGTTATAAAGATCAGATTTTTGATTATAAATAGTAATTGGAATTATAAAAATATTTCCTACATCATAGTATTTTTTTATAATTTTTATACTTTAAATAAATTAAATTATTTATGACATCATGATGATGCAGCGATGACCTCATTATTTAACGATTTAAATAAAATGTAAAGATAATGAAAAATATAAAACCTACAAATGGCCAAAACCAATTGGATGAGTGGATTTCAAAGCCTTATCACCTTATCCTTGAATTATCGCAATGTGAGACCTTTTGAATCCGAAGTTCTTTTTAATAAAGTAACTTATCTTTACTTTCCAAAAATGTCTCTCCTCTCCTCTTATAAAAGGCCCCCACCTCTATCTCATTTCACACACTCCTCAAGCCTTTGGCTCGTCCAACCCCTGCACATTTACTCTCTCCACATCCCTCTCCTCATCCTAGAGGATTCCCTTTGGGAAGAATCATTTCAAAGGAAGCCTTTAGGCACAAATCGAAAGGAGTTACACTTTTAAAGGTAATTAATTCTCCCATGTTCATTTGTTTTAATTTTCTTCTACAACCCCCTAAATTCTTTATATTTACTTCTTTTGTAAAAACACCAGTATATTCAATATACTAGGATGTTGTTATAATATTTATTTTAGCTACACTCTCACACAACTACATCAAATGGTTAAAGAACATACAGTTTCCGTGGATGGTGAAATTTTCCCTCCCAAAACGATGATTGTTCAATACTCATTTAACACCTTCAAAGGTGGCCATTATGATGTCACTATTTTTATATATGATATATAATATGTTTATGTTTTCCTTATGCTTCTGTTTTTTTCATTTTGGGAATACCTTTATGGTTTCCATTATGGGTAAACACGATATCTTCATTTTAGGAAGTGAGGACTACCGCCCCCTGAAAGTGATTTGATTCGTTAATACCATATGTGGGATGTGTAAAGGATAAAGTTAATGATATTATATATTTTATTATACTGGAATTATAATATACTCTTATATCATTATGATTCCCTTCCAGAAAATACGAAATAGAAATGGAAGTAGCGTTCATGCGTACGTACGGCTTACCATCTCCATGAACGGTGCATTTCATTTCTTAACTATAAATGTGATGTAATATTATAAATACATGTATATGATGAATATATATGATATATATGTTATCCAAATCATTAATATCATTTTGGATATAACGAACCTTTGACCAAATTAACAAGATGTAAGTGTAAGAAGTCTATTTTTGACTTAAGAACCAAATACCAACAAAATGAACATTATTAACTTAAATGATTACATGATGTTCATAACATGGTATAAAAGGAATAATGAACTTGAAAAAGGTTCTTAAGTAAGTAGATATTAACTCAAGTTTATTATTCAGGAGATTAAAGAACGATCGAGTCAAGTCGGACCCGAGGTATGGGACATTGTCTCAATCTCCTTTCATTGAGGCATTTTTTGTTTTATACACAACCTTCTTTTATATGGTGTATAAACCCCTTTGACTTTTACGATTATTCAAAAGGAATCTTTTTTATACGAAGCATTTACTAAACGACAAAAGGGAATGTTTTTGTCGTACGTATGCGGCGACAACGACTTCTCCGCCGTCGTGACCATTATTTGAGTTTCGGCATCCTCTACAAGCCATACCTTCTTTTTAAAAGAAAAAAAATGATTTGATGAGGTATGTTAAAGTGCTTATGTTATATGGGTAAATTATGATCTCATCCTTATGCATATATGTACCCATATTTATTTCCATATTTGTATATCCCTTACTAAGATTTTTATGCTCATCCCATGTTTTTTTGAAATGTTTTTCACAGGTCAAGGGAAAGGTACATGATATGGTGATAGTGTCAAGGAAGTGTCAAGAAATAATCCATGTTTATTTTAAATATGTTTCCATTGATGGGAATGAAGAATACTATCTTTATGTAACCACTTTGTTTATATGTGGAATGTAATGCAAGTTTTATGATCTAATTCTCTAAAACTCTAAACTTGAAACAATCCTCAACGTGTAATCTTGTGATAACTGAAGATTATGTAAGGTTTAAGGCTGGGACCTTATAGTTGGTATCAAAGGTCGGTTTAGATAACTTTAGGAGTTATAATTCTATTAAATGATTATCCAAAAAAAATTGAAATGATATAGCATTTGAAGATTACCATGTTGCTTCATCTAAGACATGTTTGTTCAGAATGGTTTTCCGCAGAGGAAACAGGGAAGCAGTGCTAGGAAGGCATACAGAAGGAAATAACCTTCCGAATCAGCATCCAGAAATGGTGGGAATTGGAACTGAATAGTTTGTTGCAGTAATGGCGCAGCTGACTCAAGCGATAAATGGTGGTGGTATCCTTGCACGAGATGAGCCAGATCATCCGCAGAGGAACATGTTAGTGGTGGAACATTTCATGAGGAAACATCCCCCATCATTCAGAGGATCATCTCACCCTATGATAGTTGAAGTGTGGATTAAAGCACTGGAGAAGATTTTTGATGTCATGGGGTGTTCAGACAATCAAAAGGTTAGTCTTGCTATTTACCGTTTGGAGGGTGAAGCAGATCAGTGGTGGTCTATGGTTAAAAATATCAGGGACGCCGATGAGATTGATTCTCTTGACTGGGATGAATTCAAAGGTATGTTTCTTGAGAAGTATTTTCCTAAGGCTGTTCGACTTAGGATGGAAAAATAATTCTTGGAATTGAGGAAAGGGGAAGACTCAGTGGCTGCCTATGAAGAAAGGTTCACTCGATTGGAAAGGTATGCTCCAAATTTTATCCGAGACCTTGATAGTAAAATCAATCATTTTTACTCATGATTAAAGCCAAAATATCGAATTTCATTAGCTTCTCGTGAGTTTAAAAGTTATGAAAAGCTTGTTTGATGTGCGGAGAAGGTGGAAATGGAGTTTGTCGATGATCAAGTGTTCTATAACAACCAACAGAAGAAGAGACCGAGGTGGCAGGAGAAAGGTAAGAATTCTTCAAAAAAGACTGATGGTAAGAAAACTAAGTTTCCAGTTTGCGATAAATGTGGAAAAAGGCATGTTGGGGAATGTCTTCTAAATTCTGGAAAGTGCTGCCGATGTGGTAAGATGGGACATAAGGCTCGTGATTGCACTGAAAAGGATCAAGGTGAAGGTAAGACCAAATTTTATTTACAGTTAGTGAAATGTTATAAGTGAAATGAGATGGGTCACTATGAAAATGAGTGTCCGACAAAGAGCTTGAGTGATGGGAAGCAGTTAGACTACAAGCAGAAAGGGGTGGTGAAATCCTTTGCAACTACTTCAACAGATGTCGGGCCATCAACTGAAGTTGTATCAGGTAATTTGTTTGTTTTTTCAGATTATGCCAGTGTTTTGTTTGATTCAGGGTCTATACATTCTTTCATCTCTGAAACCTTTTCTAGTTAAATGAGAATACCATCTCAAGAAATGACTCCTGAACTTTTGGTAAAAACACCTAGGGGAAATGTTGAGGCAAAGAGAATTTATAAGAATCTTCCTATCCTTATCTGTGGAAAGAACCTACATGAAAACCTTATTGTTCTACCTCTAGTAGAGTTTTATGTTATCCTGGGTATGGATTGGCTCTCTATTTACCATGCTAAGATTGACTGTAGAGCTAAAGAAATTTCTTTTCAGAAAGACTTTCAGTTTGTGTACAAGAATGAACCCTTACTTTTGATAACATATCAAGAGGCCGAGAAACTTGTAAAAGATGGAAATGAATATTACCTTGCACACGTCGTTGAAAATAAAGGAACTGTTCAGATTAATGATGTGCCAGTGGTAAATGAGTATCCTGATGTTTTTCCTGATGAGTTTCCTAGAATAATACCAGATCAGGAAGTTGAGTTTACTGTTGACTTAGTTCTTGATGCTAATCCAATTTCAAAACCCCCTTATCAAATGACACAAATTGAACTTTTAGAGTTGAAGGAGCAATTACAATATTTATTAGAAAAAGGTTTCATTATACCTAGCACATCACCATGGGGTGCTCCTGTTTTATTTGTTAAAAAGAAAGATGGTTCTATGAGAATTAGCATTGACTATAGAGACTTGAATAACATCACTGTTAAGAACAAATATCCTTTTCCTCATATCGATGATTTGTTTGATCAGCTCCAGGGAGCTCAGTTTTTTTCAAATATTGACCTCAGATCGGGGTACCATAATCTGAAGGTAAAGGAGGCAGATATTACGAAGACCACGTTCCGTACGAGATATGGCCATTATGAATTTGAAGTAATGCCTTTTGGGCTAACCAATGCACCTGTTGTATTCATGGAATTAATGAATAGAATTTTCCATGAGTTCTTGGATAAGTTTGTGGCGGTTTTCATTGATGATATTTTGGTGTTTTCTAAAAGTAAAGAGGAGCATGAAAGACATTTAAGGGTTATCTTGCAAACCTTAAAAGAAAAGAAATTGTATGGGAAATTCAGAAAGCTTGAGTTTTGGTTGAAACAAATTTCTTTCCTTGGTCACATTGTTTCTAAAGATGGAATAACTGTTGATCCTGCAAAAACAAAAGTTGTGGAAGAATGGCCAAGACCCACAAATGTAATCGAGATTCGTAGCTTCCTTGGTTTAGCGGGCTATTACCGAAGGTTTGATAGAAATTTTTCACGGTTATCTAGTCCAATTACTAAGCTAACTCGGAAGGGTGTTAAGTTTATCTGGACAAAAGAATGTGATGATTGTTTTCAGGAATTGAAAAGAAGATTGGTGAATGCTCCATTTTTGGCACTACCTTCCAGGAATGGTGAGTTTGTTATATATTGTGATGCTTCATTGAAAGGACTTGGTTGCGTCCTAATGCAGAATTATCACGTAATTTCTTATGCATCACAACAGTTGAAAACTCATGATGTAAATTACCCTACACATGATTTGGAATTAGCTGATGTTGTTTTCGCTTTAAAAATTTGGAGGCATCATTTGTATGGAGTAAAGTGTGAAATATATTCTGATCCCAAAAGTTTAAAGTATATATTCACTCAGAAATAGTTAAACATGAGACAGAGCAGATGGCTGGAATTAATCAAGGATTATGATTGTACAATTCATTACCATCCGAGAAAAGAAAATAAAGTGGATGATTCTTTGAGTCGAAAAAGTAATGCTTCATTAAAAATGTTGCGTTTGGAATGTGATCCTTTGGTTAAGGATTTGATGAACATTGGCATAGAATTTGTTGGTGCAGGAAGTCCTTCTTTTTTGTTTCAGATATCAGTGAGATCTTCTCTATCAGAGAGAATCAAGCAAGCACATAAGCAAGACAGTGAGTTGCAGAAAAAGGTAGAGCTGGTTCAGAAAGGTAAGTTTCCTGAATTCAACATTGATAATGATTGCATTTTGAGATTTGGGAAGAGATTGTGTGTGCCTTGTGATTCACAGTTGAAGAGAGAGTTGCTATGTGAAGCTCATAGTTCTCCGTTTTCAGTTCATCCTAGCAGTACTAAGATGTATAGAGATCTGTAGGAGTATTACTGGTGGGATGGAATAAAAAGAGATATTGCTGATTTTACTGTGAAGTGTTTGACATGTCAACAGGTTAAAGCAGAGCTGCAGTTATAGAAAGGGATGCTTTAGCCTTTACCAGTGCCAGGGTGGAAATGGGAGAATATATCCATAGACTTTGTTGTGAGATTACCGAAGACATCTCGAGGTAATAATGAAATCTGGGTTAATGTTGATCGCTTGACCAAATCTGCTCATTTCCTTGCTATATGAGATACTTTTTCCCTAGATCAACTTTCCCATTTGTATCTTAAAGAGATAGTCAGGTTACATGGAGTTCCTCTCTCCATTGTATCTGATCGTGATCCCAGGTTCACTTCTAACTTTTGGAAAGGCCTTCAGAAGTCCTTGGGTACTGAATTAAATTTTAGTACAACTTTTCATCCTCAATCAGATGGGCAGTCAGAACTAACAATTCAGACATTGGCAGATATGCTACGAGCTTGTTCTATGGATTATCAGGGAATTTGGGACCGACATCTTTCTTTGGTTGAATTTTTATATAATAACAGTTTTCATTCCAGTATACAGATGGCACCATTTCAGGCATTATATGGGAAGCGGTGTCGAACTCTAGCTTTCTGGGATGAAGTGGGTGAAAGGAAGTTTATGGGACCAGAATTGGTAGAAGAGATGACAGAAAAAGTTCAGCTGATTCAGAAACACATGAGAACAGCTCAGAGCAGGTAGAAGAGTTATGCGGATAACCGAAAGAAGGAACTATCTTTCGAGGTAGGTGATCATGTTTTTCTCAAGGTTTCTCCTTGGAAAATTATGATGAGATTTGGTAAGAAAGGAAAGTTGAGTCCAAGGTTCATTGGACCATATGAAATTATGGAGAGAGATGGATCAGTTGTATACCGAGTGGCTTTACCTCCGAGTTTATCTCAGGTACACAATGTTTTTCACGTTTCGATGTTGAGAAAGTATATTCTAGATCCATCTCATGTTTTGCGTCCAGAGGTAGTTCAGCTGGAAAAGAACCTATCTTATGAGGAACAACCGGTCCAGGTTCTTGAATATAGGGAGCAAGTGTTGCGAAATAAGGTGATTCACCAGGTAATGGTTTTGTGGAAAAACCACATGATTGAAGAGGCAACATGGGAATCTGAAAATGCAATGAGGGATAAGTACCCCCATTTATTCGATAAGTAAATAAATTGCGGGGACACAATTTTCTAAAGGGGGGAAGGATGTAACATCCCATGTATGTAATGAATAATAGATATTTATATCTATGTCTATTAATGATTAAGATAGTGTTTTAGAGGCTTAAAATGAAAATAAATCCAATCTTAAGCATGGAATACACTAATATTCTTGAAAGATTGTTTTACTGCCTTATAATGGAAAACCCTTTTTAAATCTATAATTTGACAATTTTATAAACTATGTTTGTCAAAATAAACTTATTCTTTATGGTTGGGACATCAAAATTTACTTTGTGTGAATTTTTGGTATTTTTCTGACAATGTTCATTTTTTAATGAATAGTGAAAAATACTGCATTTTACATCAAAAATGATTTTTAATCTAATTTATTTATATGATTAGATTATCTTTTGAATTAGTTTTAAAGTTAAATTAGAATATATTTTTACCATTTTATCCAATGGTGGTCATTGGAATCAATTTCACTTTGAAATTAGACTTAAGCTGGTGTCAATCTTTTGATACTTGTTGTTTTATAAAAACACGCTATTTTCTCTGGCAGCGGGAATTAATTGTTAATTTAATTAATGTGACATATATGATTTGAATATTTTAAAATAGACTTAATTTTTGAATTCGGAATATCAAATATAGCTTAGGGTGAATTTTTGTAATTTTCTGAAAAAATTCAATTTTTGATGAATAGTGAAACCACTGAGTGGTACTTATAAAAACTGATTTTCTGTTTAAATGAAATTTTCCCATCATTGTGTTTTGAATTTCAAAAATCTGACATACATGGTTGTCATTATGAAGTAAAATGTGGTTTAATGAGATTAAAATAATTTTTTGGTGAATAGTAACTTATTAAGTTTTTAATTTCGATTAGTGGTAATTAGTGTAGTTTAAGGTAAAAATAATGCTTTAATAATATGAAATGACCTAGACACATGTCCTAACCTTATTGTATGTTTCATGGCCGACCAAGACAAGCCATGGGTCAACTTGGTGACCCCATGGATCCACTTTTGTTGGTAAATGACATAAATAACTTTTTATTTAATGTTAATGTAAAAATGACACAAACATAATATGTTATACGGAAAAAATTTTACATGGGGTTATAAAGATCAGATTTTTGATTATAAATATTCATTGTAAAGATAAATAGATTTAATACATCATAGTATTTTTTTTTTATAATTTTTAGACTTTAAATAAATTAAATTATTTATGACATCATGATGATGCAGCGATGACCTCATTATTTAACGATTTAAATAAAATGGAAAGATAATGAAAAATCCAAAACCTACACATGGCCAAAACCAATTGGATGAGTGGATATCAAAGCCTTATCACTTTATCCTCTAATTATAGCAATCTGGGACCTTTTTAATCCGACACTCTTTTTAATAAAGTAATTTATCTTTACTTTCCAAAAGTGCCCCTCCTCTCCTCTTATAAAAGGCCCCCACCTCTACCTCATTTCACACACTTCTCAAGCCTTTGGCTCGGCCAACCCCTGCCCATTTACTCTCTCCACATCCCTCTACTCATCCTAGATGATTACCATTGGGCAGAAGCCTTTCAAAGTAAGCCTTTAGGCTCAAATCAAACGGAGTTACACTTTTAAAGGTAATTCATCCTCTCATGGTCATTTGTTTTATTTTGCTTCTCCAACCCCCTAAACTCTTTTTAATTACCTCTTTTGTAACAAAACCAGTATCTTCAATATACTAGGATGTTGTTATAAGATTTATTTGAGCTACACTCTCACACAACTACATCAAATGGTTAAAGAACATACGGTTTCTGTGGAAGGCGAAATTTTGCCTCCCGAAACGATGATTATTCAATACTCATTTAACACCTTCAAAGGTGGTCATTATGATGTCACTATTTTTATATATGATATATAATATGTTTATGTTTTTTTTAAGCTTCTGTTTTTTTTTATTTTGGGAATACCTTTATGGTTTCCATTATGTGTAAACACGATATCTTCATTTTAGGAAGTGCGGACTACCGCCCCCTGAAAGTGATTTGATTCGTTAATACCATATGCGGGATGTGTAAAGGATAAAGTTAATGATATTATAAATGTTATTATACTGGAATTATAATATACACTTATATCATTATGATTCCATTCTAGAAAATACGAAATAGAAATGGAAGTAGCGTTCATGCGTACGTACGGCTTACCGTCTCCACGAACGGTGCATTTCATTTCTTACCTCTAAATGTGATGTAATATTATAAATACATGTATATGATGAATATATATGATATATATGTTATCCAAATCATTAATATCATTCTGGATATAATTAACCTTTGACCAAATTAACAACATGTAAGTGTAAGAAGTCTATTTTTGACTTAAGAACCAAATATCAAAAAATGATCATTATTAACTTAAATGATTACATGATGTTCATAACATGGTATAAAAGGAATAATGAACTTGAAAAAGGTTCTTAAGAAATTAGAGATTAACTCAAGTTTATTATTCAAGAGATTAAAGAATGGTCGAGTCAAGTCATACCCGAGGTATGAGACTTTGTCTCAATCTCCTTTCATTGAGGCATATTTTGTTTTATACACAACATTCTTTTATATGGTGTATAAAACCCTTTGACTTTTACGATTATTCAAAAGGAATATTTTTTATACGAAGCATTTACTAAATGACAAAAGCGAATGTTTTTTTCGTACGTATGCGGCGACAACGACTTCTCCATCGTCTGACCATTATTTGAGTTTCGGCTTCCTCTACAAGCCATACCATCTTTTTAAAAGAAAAAAAATAAATACCATGTTTTACTTTTCTTTTCTTTTGGTATCGAAAATGGTTTTTATAGTGTTTTTATATCAATGTTTGTATTGATATCTTGTGAATGAAAGGTGGGAATGTTATGTTTCCTTTATGTATATTTTATGTGATATGATTATGTTGAGGTTCTTGGGAATTATTATGAAAACAGGTGGTTCCGTGATAAACTAAGGGCGGGTGAGCCCGATATAGCTCTCCAATTCATTGGGTAACGCGAAGGAGTAAAACGTTAAGGTTTATCCGAAGAGATTTTAGGGAATATACTGTGATGGGTATTCCAAACGTAACCAAGTGGGTTACTCCCTACGTAAGAATGTTATGAATGCCTCAAGTTACCTTTATGTCTTATTATTTCTACGATTTATTCATGATTTGATGAGGTATGTTAAAGTTTTTATGTTATATGGGTAAATTATGATCTCATCCTTATGTATATATGTACCCATGTTTCTTTTCCATATTTTATATCCCTTACTGAGCTTTTTATGCTCATCCCAAGTTTTTTTGAAATGTTTTTCACAGGTCAAGGGAAAGGTACATGATATGGTGATAGTGTCAAGGAAGTGTCAAGAAAGAATCCATGTTTATTTTAAATATGTTTCCATTGATGGTAATGAAGAATACTATCTTTATGTAACCACTTTGTTTATATGTGGAATGTAATGCAAGTTTTAGGATCTAATTCTCTAAAACTATAAACCTGAAAAGATCCTCAACATGTAATCTTTTGATAACTCAAGATTATGTAAGGTTTAAGGCTGGGGCCTTATACCTAGTCTTCATATTTTAATATATAAATACTGTTATTTTAATGTTTCATACCATAACAATGTTGTCTTTATAAAATAATCAACATTTATTTGAAAACATTAAAATAAAACCATCTACATATATGAATTATATATAAAATATGTTCTTGATATAACTTTATAAATAATAATAATCTTCTATAATTAACATCATTACTATTATAGATGAAAGGTGGTAGTAACCAATTTTTAAAGAAGTTGGCCTCGACAATTGGCTAATCAAGAACCAACCTCTTCCCTAACAATCATTCAAAATCTATATGTATCTAGAATTTAAATATATATATTTGTGTGTGTGTGTCTATGTATACCTATGTGATCACCATAAGATATATATAATATAGAATGTGTTGATATTAAATGATTAAAAACAATAAAGAACACTCTTTTAGATTCACTTGTTTTGGGTGTAGTTCCTCTTATAGTGTCCTTAATTTCTACATGAAATAAATACTGAATCTATTTTCATTCCCTACCATTAGATATTTCACTTCATGGATTCCAGATGCTTGAGATATTTTGACGTTTTCAAATTATTCAACCTCTCATCTTTGTTTTTTTATTTATAATAATTCCCATGGGTTTTTTCAAAGCTAGTGTCCTTATCCACATGGTATATTAGAGTATGATGTTCAAAAAGACTATTCTCATTAACATTAAAATTATAATTAATAATAATATAGAATAAATAAATGGGTAGGGATCAAGGATTGTTATTTTGTGAAAATCTCATATGATAATTAAATATCAAATATATATATGCACTAAATGTATAATATAATCACAACTACATGATTATCACATGGAATTGAATATAAATGATAAGTAATAAATTTATACTTTTATATTTCACATCACTCTTCTCTAACATTCTCATGATTGATATCTAGAATTTGGGACATCATGCTTAGTGAATCCATATCTTCGGGTTTCTTCATATTTTCAAAATTCATGGATGTTATCATGTAGAAATTAATATATATAGAATCACTAAAATCTGTATCATGTAGAGATAACACTTCTATGTTATACCCATTACCATGTGAATCAATAATTGGTTCATAAAGAATAAACTATTTCCATTCATTTTGTAGGATAACACATAAGAACCATTAAAATTATTCATAATTTATTCTGGTGAGACAGTTATCCATCTCATGTAAGGATCTTAGTAATATGATTAATTTAATTTTATTATTGATTATATAAATAATATGAGGATAATTTTAGAAATTTATTTGATAAAATTTTTTGAAATAAATTAATATTATATTTATCATCCTTCCAATATTTTATAAAAACAAAATACCCCTCACTGTTGGATTTAGAAATCAATTTTTTTTGGAAATTCAAGTGGCAATGATTCATAATCCCCTTATCATCACCTCATGATTGGGTGGTCAAAAGTTTTTAACTGTTTTTTCGTAGGAATTCCAAATTCCAACTACATTAACTTATGATTTTATATTATGTAGATTGGAATCTAGAGTTATGGATCCCATAAATTTTTTTCTTCAACTTCTTTCTATTAGATACACCACAAACTACTCTTCATGTAAACCATTCATGTAAACTATTTAAATTGAGTACAAATCATTGATTTATAATTCTCAGACAAATGAGTGGTCCATAACATTGGTTTTTTATTTATTTTGATGTATGGTTATAATTTAAATGATTTACTGGGAGGATTTACATAATTAAAATATATAACTGATGTATTAAATTTTTTTAGTATACTTTGAATTATTATTTTTTATAAATTTTCATAAATTTTAAATTGAATTAATAAAAAAAATTAATGATTTCATTGATAATATTTAGGTATAATACAAGTTATATTAGTTCATTTGTGAATTCATATGAATTCATTAACTAATGTGATCATGACATGAAATCAATAATGGAATAATAATAAAGATTGACAAAAATAAAATAATAATTTTGTATGTTCATGAGATTTTAATAATGGTTAGATTGTTTAGCTTATGTAAAACCAACCATCTCCCAATAGAAAAAACAAATTGACAAATTTATGGGTCATGTTAAAAATTCTGCTTATCCACCATTGAACTTAACATGGATTGGTTAAAACTTGGAACTATAAGTTAACCACTAGCTTGAGATCTTCATCCAATAAGTACCATTTTACTCAGGCATAACATATGGGGACAATGATTGGTGAGTGGTTTACATAAAATAATGATTTGGATAACATGACCATCAAAATTAGTGAAGTGATTAAACCCTTTCGAAAATTTAATATTATAATAAATTAAATGAAACCAATCACATTCAATGTAATGGTCTAGGATCGTGATCATCCACATGCATGCATTGAATTACAATATTTCAAAAAATAGAATTCAATTATAATCATTCTTATTTATTATAAGTCATGCTTCAATCTACTAAAAATCTTATTTAATTAAACCATTATTTTTTATTTATTCATATCCATATTTTTATGACAATGTCAGTCAAAATATTTTTTTAAAATTTTATAAATTTTATTTAAAATTTAATTGATACAAAAAAATATATACATTGATAGAAACCTGATGAGTACTCCTTCGAACTAACCATCATGTATTATAAATGAATATTGTATTCTTTTGTAACATGCATAGTACAAGTCATATAATGTAATTTCATGGAATGTAATTTAAAATAAATGAAGACACCAAAAACAAGGTATTTATTTATAGTGGTATTTGTCAATGACTATAGAGTAATAAAACTAATCCTATTTATAGATGATATATAGATCTGAAAATTATACATAAATATTTAGACATTGATATATATTTATATAACCATTCTCATTCCAGGTATTATGATCTTAATGACCACATTGAACCCATAATTAATAAGATTACGTAGTATAATAAATTTATTTTTACATACGGATAATTTGGAAAAATTATAGGATGTATAAGTTAATGTTATGATATATGTATTATTCTCTCTAGTAGTCCATTGAAAACGCATAGGTAATTAGTGTGTAATCCTTGAAATATGAAAATGGAGTTCTAGACATGTGAATAGGCTACTTGCTGAGTGGTATTCATGTAACATGGTTAATGATCATGTAGGATGTGTAAGAGGATACATGGAACATATGTCACAAAGGGAGTACACATAATGTATGGTAGTTAAATGGTATATAATATGGGAGATCATGTTCCAGGATGTCCTTTTAAATAGAAGATGTATAATTACATTCATTCCATATAAAAAATAAAAAATCATATAATTCATTCTGAATTAATACGTAGTGAATTAATCACTAGTACACCACATATTTATTTTGTTACAATGTTGTGTCCTCTTCCATTATCCACCCAGGCTCATTAAAATCTACATATAAGATCTTTAAATTTAAGTCCTTACAACATTTAACTGGTTTTATAATATTTGTGAGAAATAAAAAAATATGAAAAATAATTTATCAATTTGGATTAATGAATGAATAAAAAAGAAATTAAAATTAACAATAAATGAGTAAATCAATCAATGATATTTGAAAAATAATTTATACTTATGGTACCCCTATGATACAACATGTAGGTTCTTGAAGTAAAAGAAGCATGGGATGGTTTAATACAATACTTTCTTTTTCATAATGACAGATGACTAACTCTAGTTTCACACAACAATGAACACTGTAATTAATGAAATTGGTTGAAAATAATATAAACAATACATAAATGTTGAATCCATATAAGGTACCACGATAGATTATTTATAATTAAAGTATTCAATTAAATATTTACCATGAGAGAAATATTTTCTTAATATTTGGACCTGATAACATGTCTACATTATAAAATAAATGCAATATAGGAAAAAAAATATTCCTTGTAGTGGGGATCCAGATGAGTTCAATGATCCTCAGAATATATCCAAATGAATCTATGAGTTCCATTATGATAGATCCTAATGCATATGTCATTTTTCATTGATCAACCATAGAATCACATCCAAAGGATTCACCATTATGAATCTTTATACTCATGATTTGATGTTTGAGGGAGATAGTTGTCCATAGTTGGGAGTTTTATTGGAGTGTGAGATCATTAAATATTGATAGGATTCTCTCTATATTACATTGTTCAAAAAAATTAATTTCCTCTTTAATGAACATAATATAATTCAGTTTATATACTACTAGGGTTAAACAATAAAAATTCCACATGCTCCCTTATTATATTTGTAGTCCCATATAGAACCCCATGTAAATAATAATAATAAAATTATTATTATTTCATTACTCGTTCTAAACTCAAAAATAAAATTATAAATTATTTAAATAAATAATATTCAATATATATTGTTTCTAACAAAACCATTATTCTCAGCAAAAATTGCATCAAAAACATTTTTTGGGCCTTGAAGAATGAAAATTTATATATAAAATAATTATCATTGAATTATTTCCAAAAATTAATTTACAAATATATTCACTATAAAGAAAATAAAACATTATTCAATAAATTTCCCCAATAATATTACCTCCAATAACTTGATATGAAATAAAATTGGTAAAAATAATAATATTTTTAAATAAAAATCAAAACTAATATTTATTAAAATTTTATAAAAATATATAATTATATATAATTTAATTTAAATTAAAAATACACTTTATGTTTGGCCCTTTATTTATCTTTTTATGTTGTATTAGGAGAAGCAATTTGAACCACACGATCATCATCTAGAAGCAGGCCAAGGAACTGATGGAGAAATATGTTAATGCAACAATGACCAAATGCCTCATTCAGATTGTTAGTGTGTAATATAATTTCATTATCTTGATATCATTTAATATGATTGTTGCGTGATAGTTCCTCAACCTATGTTATATATTTCAATTTCATTGAATTTCATGAAATAAAAAAATTACAATATTTAACCATGGAAATGGATTACAATAGGATATATTAATTTCTTTAAATATTCTTAATATTTCAACATCTATTAAACAATAGATGTGAAAATTTCTTTCACTGAATATTAATTAAGGAAATATTATGCATGATCCACCAAACAAAAAAATTTGGATTTTCTATCAAGAGGTATCATTTACATAATAACATATAGTAGATATTACCAAGGACATATACTATAAAAACTGCCTTAATAAACTATGAATATCCACCCCTGACAACCTATATAATATGTGTCCCTCAAATTACATCATCCATTAGTGGTTCATATTTTTTATGAATAACTCCTTGTCAATTCATGGTTCTCATCTTGATGTGTAACTACAATGACCATTTAGACCAATAAATACACTTTGGACATTATTAGATACTATGTTACATAGAAGAAACTTTATGATGAGATATAGAGTATATTAATATTTTTAATATTGAATACATGTTTTCATTAAGTACACAGAAGTTTAATCTAATGAACCAAATCAAAAAAATATATATACATGAAATAAATTTTTATACCTAGAAATAAAAATGATTAAGGAAAAAAATAATTTCTTATAAAGGTGGTAGAAATTTACATTAGTGTATTCAATGTTTTTAAGAATAAAATAATTAAATTTAATATAATAATAAATTTACTGGTATTAACATTATTATATAATTATTGTTTTCAAATAATATAATATCATTTTTTGTTTTTTAGTATTTCTATGAAGTGGATTTATATTTAAAAGATGTTTGAGTTGAAAATAAACCATTGTTAGTGTTTCTTCCTAGGAATTACCCTTAATACCTCAATGTATTTTATTTTGATGAATACAATACTCTGTAAAATTTATATTGTAGGATAAGGGGGTACTTTTTCCATATCATATGATATGTAATGGGTCTATATGTAATGAAGAATGACTGAAATGGAGCATATATTTATAGGTGACGTGATGAGATATTTTTCATATAATACTGAGTAATTTATCATTTTGCATTAATAAAATATATAGTACTAAATCCATTTTCTAGGAATAGAATAGGAAAAAAATATTTTTTTGTCATATTATAATTTCCCTAACCAAATTTACAAATTTTAATATTTTTTTAAAATAATGACACAAAAATTGTATTTTATTACTGTAAAATAAAAGTTAGATATTAGAAATTTATTTATATTTAATATGGCAGTGGTGGTGTAATTCGAAAGCTATAAAAAATACATTAAACACACATATAAGATGCCAAGGAGAATCAAAACTAATAATACCATGAAACCCCATTAATACTATAAGGCCCCAGCCTTAAACCTTACTTAATCTTGAGTTATTACAAGATTACACATTGAGGATCTTTTCAGGTTTAGAGTTTTAGATAATTAGATCATAAAATTTTCATTACATTCCACATTTAAACAAAGTGGTTACATAAAATATAGTATTCATTTTTCCCATCAACGGAAACATATTTAAAATATAACATGGATTATTTATTGACACTTCCTTGACACTATCATCATATCATGTTCCCTTCCCATGACCTGTGAAAAACATTTCAAAAACATGGGATATCATAAAAAGATCAGTAAGGGATAAACAAAGAATAAAAACTGTTAGTTTTTTAAAATAACAAGTAAACCATGTATAATTTATCAAAGTAATACTTTTCACCTTTTCGAAGTAGTAAAAAAACTCTTCACTGAATAAATGATCATTACTTACCCATCTGTAACCAAAAGTTTACCATAAAACCCATATAAAGATCACATAACATATATAGGTAACTTGGGACATAAACATACTTAAGTGGAATAACTATACAGTCGACTTCCACACACATCACTTAATGGAATAGCCATACGGCCAACTTCCATACATACTTAGTGGAATAGTTGTACGGACGACTTCCATACCCTATGCATTGGAGGGTATAACGTAACCACCCATCCTGGTATTCACGGCACCACTCGTCATATGGTTTATCATGTAACTACCCGTCAAATGTCCAAGTACCAATATAAAATCGTAAAACACAAAACCAATATAAAGGAATGATAACATTTCCACATTTCAATCACAATATATAATTTAAATATATTGACATAATAGAATCCTTTATCAAAACCATTTTCAATACCAAAATAAATAAAAGAGTATATGGTATTTATTTTATTTTAAAAACATTACGGCTTGTTGAGGAAGCCAAAGACCAAATAATACTCACGGCGGTGGAAATGGTCTTTGTCACCGCTACATTAAAAAAAATTTCTTTTTGTCGTTTAGTAAAATGCTTCATAGAAAAAGATTCTTTTTTTATAAAAGTAAAATTCAAAGGGGATTATACACTGTATAAAAGAATGTTGTGTATAAAACGAAATATGCCTCAATGAAAGGAGATTGAGACGAAGTCCCTTACCTCGGGTCTGACTTGACTCGATCGTTCTTTAACGTCCTGAATATTAAACTTGAGTTAATTTATATTGCTTTAAGAACCTTTTTCAAGTTCATTATTCCTTTTATATCACTTGTTTCCATGTTATAAACATTATGTAACCATTTAAGTTAATAATGTTTGTTTTGTCGATATTTGGTTCTTAAGACGAAAGTGGACTTCTTACAATTACATGTTGTTCGTGTGGCCAAAGGATCCTTATATCCAGAATGACATTCCTGATATGGATATCACATATATCATATATATCCAGCATATACATGTATTTATAATATTGCATAATCATTTAATTGTAAGAAATGAAATGCACCGTTCATGGAGACGGTAAGTCGTACGTACGCATGAACGCTACTTTCATTTCTCTGTCATATTAATGGAATTAAAAATAAATGAGAGTGATTTATATTTTAATTCAGAATTATATTCATCATTTATATGTATCATTCATCATATATATCCATTATATACATGTACATATAATAGTACATTACATTTGGGGATAAGAAATGAAATGCTTCGTTAATGGAGACGTTAAGCCGTACGTACGCATGAAGGCTACTTTCATTTCTATTTCATATTTTTATGGAATGTAATATTAATGATTTAGAGTTATATTATAATTCCAGTATAACATCATATATAATAACTTTAAATCCATCCTTTACACATCCCACACATGGCATTAACGAATCACATCACTTTGAGGGGGTGGTAGTCCGCACTTCCTTAAATGAAGATATCATGTTTACCCATAATGGAAACCATAAAGGTATACCCAAAATGAAATATAAACAAGCATAATGAAAACATAAACATATTATATATCATATATAAATATAGTTTCATCTTAATGGCCACCTTTGAAGGTGTTAAAAGAATGTTGAACAATCATCGTTTCGGGAGGCCGAAATTCGCCATCCACGAAAACAATATGTTCTTTAACCATTAGATGTAGGTGTGTGTAAGTGTAGCTCAAATACATCTTATAAAAACATCCAAGTATATTGAAGATACTGTAGTTGTTACAAAATAAAATAATAAAACGATTTTAGGGGGTTGGAGAAGCAAAATAAAACAAAAGGACTCAAAAGAAGACATTACCTTAAAATCGGGTAACTCACTTTTGTTTATGCTCAAAGGCTTCCTTGGGAAGACTTCTTCCCAAAGTGAGGCTTCAAGGAGTAATATAGGGATTTGGAGAGTCAAAATGGGCAAGGTGTGGCCGAGCCAAAGGCTTTGGGAGTGTGGGTAAGGAGGTAGATGTGGGGGCCTTTTATAAGAGGAGAGGAGGGGCACTGTTGTAAAGTTACAAAATGTTACTTTATTTTCAGAAGCTTTTCAGATTTTAAAGGTCCCATATTGATTTATTTCTAGTATAAGGTGATGAGGGTTCTAAATACTCTCATCAAATAGGTTTTGGACATGTTTAGGTCTTATATTTTACATTATCTTTCCATTTTATTTAAATCGTTAAATAATGAGGTCATCGCTGCATCATCCTGATATCATAAATAATTTATTTTATATAATGTCTAAATATTATAAAAAAATAACTATGATGTAGGAAATCTTTTTAGCTTTCCAATGAATATTTATAGTCAAAACTATGACTTGTATAACCCCATGTAAAAATTGTTTTAGTAAACCATTTAATGTTTGTGTCATTTTTTACTTTAACTTTAAATAAAAGGTATTTATGTTATTTTCCAACCAATGTGACTCCATGGGATCCCCAAGATGACCCATGGATTTTCTTGGTAGGCCATGACACATACCATGAGGGTAGGACTTGTTTCAAGCTCATCTCATATTATTAAAACATTATTTTTACCTTAAACTACACTAATTACCTCTAATCGAGATTAAAAACTTAATAAGTTACTATTCACCAAAAAATTATTTTAATCCCATTGAACCACATTATACTTCTTAATGAAAACCATGTATGTCGGATTTTTGAAATTCAAAACACAGAAGTGGTAAAATTTCATTTAAACGAAAAATCAGTTTTATAAGTACGACTTAGTGGTCTGACTATTCATCAAAAATTAAAGTTTTTCAGAAAAATTACAAAAATTCACCCTAAGCTATATTTGATATTCAGAATTCAAAAATGAATTATATATTACAAAATTCAAAACCTATAAGTAACATTAATTGATTTAATAATTAATTCATGCTGTCATGTCAAATAGCGTGTTTTTATGAAACAGTGAGTATCAAAAGATTGACACTAGTTTAAGTCTGATTTCAAAGTAAAATTAATTCCAACGACCACTATTGGATTTAATGGTAAAAATAATTTCTAATTTCACTTTAAAACCAATTCAATTGATAATCTAATCATATAAATAAATTATATTAAAAGGAGGTTTTGAATTAAAATACAACATTTTACACTATTCATTAAAAAATGAACTTTATCAGAAAGATTCAAAAAATTTACAGAAAGTAAATTTTGATTTCCCGATTCTAAAGAAGATTTATATTTGGTCCAATAGAATTTATAATGTTGATCAAAACTATATTTAATGACGGTTCGCCATCAAAAGGTGATAAGTGTACCTTTAGTGAAAATTAGGGTATAAATGCCTAAAATTGAATTCTTTCAATATTTTAAGCCTTTATCTTTTATTGGATAAATGTAAAAACATTTAAAAAACATATATAATCATATTTTAGTTATTTCTATCCAATCCCTCCAATACAAAAGCTACATGTTAACTACCATTTAAAATAATATTATTATATTACTAGTGTGCAACGTAAGTTTTCAAAGGAACTCATCGTTGCGTATCGGGTATGCTATCGAACATGGAAACCCCTTTAAAGTAAAATTAATATATAATTCGTAAATATTAATAAATACAAAAATGTTTTATCCATTATTTACTTGGGATGTTACATCCTTCCCCCCTTTTGGGAATTGCGTCCTCGCAATTTTATTCACTTATCAAAATGAGTGGGGGTATTGATCCCTCATAGCATTTCCAGATTCCCACATTGCCTCTTCAACCATATGGTTTTTTCAGAAAACAATTACCTGGTGGATTACCTTATTTCGCAACACTTTCTCTCTTCGGTCAAGAATCTGGATTGGTTTTTCATCATAAGAGAGATTCTCTTCCAACTGAACTACCTCTAGGCTCAAAACATGAGATGAATCTGGCATATACTTCTTCAACATCGAAACATGAAAAACATTGTGTACCTTAGATAAACTCGGAGGTAATGCCACTCTGTATGCAACTGATCCAACTCTCTCCAGAATTTCATATGGTCTAACGAACCTTGGACTCAACTTTCCTTTCTTACCAAATCACATCACACTTTTCCATGGAGAAACCTTGAGAAAAAAATGTTCACCTACCTCGAAAGATATATCCTTCCTCCGGTTATCCGCATAACTCTTCTGCCTACTCTGAGCTATTCTCATTTGTTTCTGAATCTACTGAACCTTTTCTGCCATCTCTTCTATCAATTCGGGTCACATCAGCTTCCTTTCACCCACATCATCCCAAAATGCTGGAGTTCGACACCGTTTCCCATATAATGCCTTAAATGCATCCATCTGTATACTAGAATGAAAACTGTTATTATTTGAAAACTCAACCAAAGAAAGGTGTTGGTACCAACATCCCTGATAATCCATCGAACAAGTTCGTAGCATATCCTCTAAGGTCTGAATTTTTCATTCTGACTGCCCATCTGATTGCGGATGAAAAGCTGTAATAAAATTTAATTCAGTACCCAACGACTTCTGAAGTCCTTTCCAAAAGATAGAAGTAAACCTAGGATCACGATCAGACACAATGGAAAGATGAAATCCATGTAACCTGACTATCTCTTTAAGATACAAACGGGAAAGTTGATCTAGTAAAAAAGCATCTTGTATAGTAAGGAAATGAGAATATTTAGTCAAGAGATCAACAATAATATAGATTTCATTATTACCTCGAGATGTCCTCGGTAATCCCACATCAAAGTCCATGGAAATGTTTTCCCATTTCCACTCTGGCACTGGTAAAGGCTGAAGCATCCAATTCGGTAACTGTCACTCTGCCTTAACCTACTGACAAGTCAAACAATTCACAGTAAAATCAGCAATATCCCTTTTCATTCCATCCCACCAGTAATACTCCCGTAGATCTCTGTACATCTTAGTACTGCCCGGATGAACTGAAAACGGGGAACTATGAGCCTCACATAACAACTCATTCTTCAATTGTGATTCACAAGGAACACATAATCTCTTCCCAAACCTCAAAACACAATAATTATCAATGTTCAATTCAGGCAACTTACCCTTCGGAACCAGCTCTACCTTTTTCTGCAACTCATTGTCTTCCCTCTGTGCTTGCTTAATTCTATCTGATTGGGATGATCTCACTGATACCTAAAACAAAACAGAAGAACTTCCTGCACCAAAAACATCTATGCCAAAGTTCATCAAATCAAAAACCAAAGGATCTCGTTCCAAACGTAGCTTGGTTAATGAAGCATTACTTTTTCGACTCAAAGCATCGCTCACTTAATTTGCTTTTCTCGGATGGTAGTGAATTGTACAATCATAATCCTTGATTAATTCTAGCCATCTCCTCTGTCTCATGTTCAATTCTTTCTGAGTGAATATATATTTTAAACTTTTGTGATCATTATATATTTCACACTTTACTTCATACTAATGATGCCTCCAAATTTTAAAAAAAAACAACTGAAGCTAATTCCAAATCATGTGTAGTGTAATTTACCTCATGAGTTTTCAATTGACATGAAACATAAGCAACTACCTGATCATTCTTCATAAGGACACAACCAAGTCCCTTCAATGAAGCATCACTGTATATAACAAACTCACCACTCCTAGAAGGAAGTTCCAAAACAGGAGCATTCACCAATCTTCTTTTCAACTCCTAAAAACAATCATCACATTCTTTTGTCCAGATAAACTTAACACCCTTCCAAGTCAGCTTAGTCATTGGACTAGATAACCGTGAAAAAATTATCAACAAACCTTCGTTAGTAACCTGCCAGACCAAAAAAACCACGGATCTCGGTTACATTTGTGGGTCTTGGCCATTCTTCAATAACTTTTGTTTTAGCAAGATCAATAGTTATGCCATCATTTGAAACAATGTGACCAAGGAAAGAAATTTTTTGTAACCAAAAATTACACTTGCTAAATTTTCCATACAGTTTCTTTTCTTTTAAGGTTTGAAAGATAACCCTAAAATGACTTTCATGATCCTCTTTACTTTTAGAAAACACCAAAATATCATCAATAAACACAACCTACATTTTTCACGAGAGTCTACTGAGCCATCACTGTAGTAAACTGCTCAATTCTGATTCTGAACATCTCAGTATGCTGATTTGGAAGGTCATTTCCCTCAGTATTCCTTCCCAAAAAAGTTTTTCTATTTCCTCTATGAAAAACCATTCTTAACACAGAAATATCTTAGGCAAAGAAACATGGTAATCTTTAAATTCTATATCACTTCAATCGCACCATAAATTAACTTATAATTTTACACTTTTCTAACACCTAAAGTTGTCTAAACTGACCACTGATACCAACTATAAGGCCCCAGCCTTTAACCTTACTTAATCTTGAGTTATTAAAAGATTACACATTGAAGATGTTTTCAGGTTTAGTGTTTTAGAAAATTAGATCATAAAACTTTCATTACATTCCACATTTAAACAAAGTGGTTACATAAAAGATAGTATTCATTTTTCCCATCAAAATAAACATATTTAAAATAAAACATGGATTATTTATTGACACGTCCTTGACACTATCATCATATCATGCACCCTTCCCTTGACCTGTGAAAAACATTTCAAAACATGGGATGAGCCTAAAAAGCTTAGTAAGGGATACACAAAGAATGGAAACTGTTAGTTTTTCAAAATAACAAGTAAACCATGAATACTTTATCAAATTAATACTTTTCACCTTTTCAAAGTAGTAAAAAAACACTTCACTGAATAAAAGTTCATTACTTACTCATCTGTAACCAAAATATTACCATAAAACCCATATAAAGTTCACATAACATATAAAGGTAACTTGGGACATAAACATACTTAATTGGAATAACCATACAGTCGACTTCCACACACAACACTTAATGGAATAGACATACGACAATCTTCCATACATACTTAATGGAATAGCCATAAGGCCGACTTTCATACCCAATGCATTAAAGGTTATAACGTAACCACCCGTCCTAGTATTCACGGCACCACCCATCATATGGTTTATCACATAACCACCCGTCAATTGTCCAAGTACCAATATAAAATCATAAAACATAAAACCAATATAAAGGAATGATAACATTTCCACATTTCAATCACAATATATAATTTATATATATTGACATAATAGAATCCTTTATCAAAACCATTTTCAATAACAAAATAAATAAAAGAGTATATGGTATTTATTTTATTTTAAAAACATTACGGATTGTTGAGGAAGCCAAAGGCCAAATAATACTCACGGCGGCGGAAAAGGTCGTTGTCACCGCGTAGGTTAAAAAAAATTCCTTTTTGTCGTTTAGTAAAACAATTCGAAGAAAAAGAATCCTTTTGTATAAAAGTAAAAGTCAAAGGGGTTTATACACCATATAAAATAATGTTGTGTATAAAACGAAATATGCCTCAATGAAAGGAGATTGAGACAAAGTCCCTTACCTCGGGTCCGACTTGACTCGATCATTCTTTAACGTCCTGAATAATAATCATAAGTTAATTTCTATTTTCTGAAGAACCTTTTTCAAGTTCATTATTCCATTTATATCACTTATTTCCTTGTTATAAACATTATGTAACCCTTTAAGTTAATAATGTTTGTTTTGTCGATATTTGGTTCTTAAGTCGAAAGTGGACTTCTTACAAATTACATGTTGTTCGTGTGGTCAAAGGTTCTTTATATCCAGAATGAAATTTCTGATTTGGATATCACATATATAATATATATCAAGAATATACATGTATTTAAATATTACATAATCATTTAGAGGTTAGAAATGAAATGCACCGTTCATGGAGACTGTAAGCCGTATGTACGCATGAACGCTACATTCATTTATTTTTCATATTAATGGAATTAAAACTAAATGACAGTTATGTATATTTTAATTACAGAGTTATATTCATCATTTAGATGTATCATTCATCATATAAATCCATTATATACATGTACATATAATATTACATTACATTTGGGGATAAGAAATGAAATGCACCGTTCATGGAGACGGTAAGCCGTACGTACGCATGAAGACTACTTTCATTTATATTTCTTATTTTTATGGAATGGAAAAATAATTATATAGAGGTATATTATAATTCCAGTATAACATCATATATAATAACTTTATATCCATCCTTTACACGTCCCACATATGGCATTAACGAATCACATCATTTTGAGGAGGCGGTAGTCCGCACTTTTTTAAATGAAGATATCACGTTTACCCATAATGGAAACCATAAAGGTATGCCCAAAATGAATAATAAAAAAGCTTAAGGAAAACATAAACATATAATATATCATATATAAATATAGTGTCATCTTAATGGCCACCTATGAAGGTGTTAAAAGAATGTTGAACAATCATCGTTTCGGGAGGCCGGAATTCTCCATCCACGGAAACAGTATGTTCTTTAACCATTAGATGTTGGTGTGTGTAAGTGTAGCTCTATTCCTTAGTATAAAAACATCCTAGTATATTGATTATACTGGAGTTGTTACAAAAGAAAAGAATAAAAAGAGTTTAGGGGGTTGGAAAAGAAAAATAAAACAAAATGACTCAAAAGAAGACATTACCTTATAATCAGGTAACTCCCTTTGGTTTGAGCTCAACGGCTTCCTTGGGAAGACTACTACCCAAAGTGAGGCTTCAAGGAGTAATATAGGGATGTGGAGACCCAAAATGGGCAGGGTTTGGCCGAGCCAAAGTCTTTGGGAGTGTGGGTAAGGAGGTAGAGGTGGGGGCCTTTTATAAGAGGAAAGGAGGGGCACTCTTGTAAAGTTACAAAATGTTACTTTATTTTCAAATGATTTTTGGATTTTATAGGTCCCACATTGATGTATTTAGAGAATAAGGTGATGAGGGTTTGAAATACACTCATCCAATAGGTTTTGGACATGTTTCGGTTTTATATTTTACATTATCTTTCCATTTTATTTAAATCATTAAATAATGAGGTCATCGCTGCATCATCATGATATCATAAATAATTTAATTTATTTAATGTCTAAAAATTATAAAAAAATTACTATGATGTAGGAAATCATTTTATCTTACCAATGACTATTTATAGTCAAAACTATGACTTGTATAAACCCATGTAAAAATTGTTTTAGTAAAACATTTAATGTTTGTGTCATTTTTTACATTAACATTAAATAAAAGGTATTTATGTCATTTTCCAACCAAAGTGGCTCCATGGGGTCCCTACATTGACCCATGGATTTTCTTGGTCGTCCATGACACATCCAATGAGGGTAGGACATGTGTCAAGCTCATCTCATATTATTAAAATATTATTTTTACCTTAAACTACACTAATTACCTCTAATCGCGATTAAAAACTTAATAAGTTACTATTCACCAAAAAATTATTTTAATCCCATTGAACCACATTTTACTTCTTAATGACAACCATGTATGTTGGATTTTTTAAATTCAAAACACAGAAGTGGTAAAATTTCATTTAAAAGAAAAATCGGTTTTTATAGTACCACTTAGTGGTTTCACTATTCATCAAAAATTGATGTTTTTCAGAAAAATTCCAAAAATTCACCCTAAGCTATATTTGATATTACAAATTCAAAAATGAAGTCTATTTTACAAAATTCAAACCATATAATTCAATGTAATGAATTTAATAATTAACTTCCACTGTCATGTCAAATAGCGTGTTTTTATGAAACAATAAGTATCAGAAGATTGACACTAGTCTAAGCCCGATTTCAAAGTGAAATTAATTCCAACGACCACTATTGGATTTAATGGTAAAAATATTTTCTAATTTTAGTTTAAAACCAATTCAAATGATAATCTAAAAATATAAATAAATTAGATTAAAAAGAGGTTTTGAATTAAAATACAACATTTTACACTATTCATTAAAAATGAACTTTATCGGAAAGATACCAAAAATTTACATAAAATAAATCTTGATGTCCCTATTCTAAAGAAGAGTTATATTTGGTCCAATAGAATTTATATGATTGATCAGAACTATATTTAATGACGGTTCACCATCAAAAGGTGATAAGTGAACCTTTAGTGAAAATTAGGGTATAAATGCCTAAAATTGAACTCTTTCCGTATTTTAAGCCTTTATCTTTTATTGGATAAATGTAAAAACATTTAGAAAACATATATAATCATATTTTAGTTTTTTCTATCCATTCCCTCCAATACAACGGATACATGTTAACTACCATTTAAAATAATATTATTATATTACTAGTGTGCAACGTATGTTTTCAAAGGAACTCATCGTTGCGTATCGGGTACGCTATCAAACATAGCAACCCCTTTAAAGTAAAATTAATATTTAATTCATAAATATTAAAAAATTCAAAAATGTTTTATTCATTATTTACATGGGATGTTACAAATACCATTGACTTTAACCCCTGGTGAAATTAGAAATTTATTTATATGATTATAAATTAAAATTATAATTTTGAAAATAATGTTTTGACTCATTAAATAAAATTTATTTCACTAAATATATTATAATTTTTTGATCCATATGAAATATATATGATTCCTTAATACATATAGAATATAAAAACTAATGAAAAACCCATAGAATTATTTAAAAATTAAATTTTGGAAGAATTAAAATAATCACCCTAAGATAATTTTAAAATTTTGATCCCAAAAATCCTATCCATTTAATTTTAAAAATATTTGTAATTATTTAGTTGCGATAAATAAATAAAAACATTATTTTCCTATAATGAGAAAAAAAGGCATTGTTAATTTTTTTACTGATTCATATATTTATTTTTATGGAGTCTCAACTCATTTTATTGGATTATATTATTAATATTTCATTATTTTATTTATTTTGAATTATATTTATTTGATAATTCGGTATTATTAATGGTAAATTATTTTTATAAATAAATATTTAATATTTCTTGTTGTTATTAATTAATCTTATATATCTCTTTGGATTAATATATAATATAAAATAATATTATTGGAATAAATCATTATTAATAATTCATTATAATTCCTCATAGGATTCTATATATATTTTTTTGAAATATTTATTTTATTATCAATTTTTTTAATTATATTTTTTGGAAGAGTGATAATTTTTAGGGTTCAGTATAATTCCAAATTTAATATTTTAGTTTCTTGGTATTCTAATGTAGTTTTTATGATTAAAATACATGATAATCTATAAATTGTATTTATAATATATATATATAACAGGGGGGGAATATCATTTTTATCTATACTTGTTTCGTTCAATTTAATAATTGAAGATTAATTATTTAAATGAATTTATGTTCATTAGAGTTAAATTTATTTAAACATATCTTGTAAAAAAATTATTTATTTCTGATTATAAACTAGAATTTTAAATAAAAATGAAAATAAATTTATATATAATTTAAAGAAATATTATTTAGAAGAAAATTAATAATAATTTCTATTTAATGCAATGATATTACATATATAACACATGTTTCATTAGATTATAAAAATTTAGAAAATTTATATATGGTATATGGTATAACATAAATTTTATGTTTGAACTATTTTTTTATCTATGGTCTGATAATCATTGGTCTACTCTAATATCAATTTAATTTAAGGAGATTATCAAAATGTACATGTCTTAAATAATTGATAATTTATTTGTGAATACGAAGTCATTTATTCTCTATTTTCCTTATTTTCATTTCTATTGATGAATTAATACAGTAAATTATCATTATATGTCACCCCTTTTACACTACTCACAATATAAATATTGATGTGAAGAAAATAGTGGTGTTTTTGTTTGATAGTATAGGTAGAAGTCACCATTGACATGATAAGAACATTGGGATATGAATTATTAGTTAATAATTTCCTAAAAATGAGAAATAATGAAGAGGTTTATAGATTTCTTGAAATATATTTAAAAAAAGAAGGATTTCTTAGATATTATTAATAATGAAATGGAGAGAATATAAAGAGACAATAATGAAACAACCAAATTAGAAGATTATATTTGTTAGAAGAATAACCATTTCCTAAATGATTCCATTAATGGATTATGTTGTATCTGAAATGATAAAATACGTATATAAATAATCTATTATTTAAATTTAGATAGGATTTCATAGGATAAAAAAGATTAATTATCGATGATTGTTGTGGATAAACTAATAAAGTATCATTTTATTGATGAATTATATTGTAAAATTATAAAAAATACAAAATATTGAGTTTATCATTTATTAATGGATTTACTGCTTCTCATTATACTCAAAATACAAGACTATTAGTTGGACTAAAATAAAAAATAAAACCATGATTGATTTTGATAACTCTTTTGAAAGATGTAATCAATGAGGTTTTGATAGTCTTGGATGTATGAAAAGATTTTTTTTATTATGAATTAGTGATCCTTTTATATGTTGTGAAAAAAATGAATTAAGGTTATGTATATTGATGATGAAATGATTTACACTCTAGTGATTATGGTTTCGAGAATATATGAGGATTATAGTATGCGAAAAGTGAAAATGTTGAAATCTAATCTAATAGACACAAAATATTTTATAAAAAATTAAAATGGTTAAATATATTTGTGATCTATTTATGTACAATTTATATTTTACACAGGGTACATGAAATAACATAAAAATAAATTGTACCACACGCGAAATAAACATAGATTATTTTTTTTATAAATATACAATATAATGTCAAAAAATAGTTCAATATGGGAACAACATAAATAATAGATCTAAAAAATGATATCTCATTGAATTGTAATTTCATAGAATTGTCCCATATGTGATGGATAATGTAAAATTAAAAAACTATGAGAAAATATATTGTAAATTTACATGTTAAATAAAAATAAATCTGAACTTATCTCAGTTGAAGAAAAATGGAATATATATAATTTGGTTTTAATAAGAAAATTAAGTATATGACGCTTTTAATAGTAGAAAGAAATGATATTAATTTGATGAAATGGATACCTGACTGACGTGCATAGAAAATTGTATTTAAAAAATTTATAATGCGTAAAATAAGACAATATAAATATTATAAATCATTAAAATGATTTCTCAAATCAAAAAACAGAAATAAAAATTTATAAAAAATTTATAATATACTTATTATATAATATTTTTAAAAATAAATAAATTTTTATTAGTATTTTGTCTTTTGTAAAATACTTTTGGATAATATATTCATTGTAATAAATTATTAATAATATATTTATTAGGAAGAGTAGAAAATAATTATATTTTTACTCATACAAAAATAATAAAATATAATTGAGATAAAATTATTTTTCCTTTAATTATATGATTTTATATTATAAGTAATGTTCTAATATTTAAAAGAAAAATTTTATAAAAAGGTATTCATTTTTTTGTATGTGCCACATAAAATCTATATTATGATGAATATGTTTTTTTTGTATTTTTAAATGAATAAGAAATATTATTGATTTAGAAATAATAAAATTTAAATCAATACATTTTTTTATCCCGTCATCCTGATCGTAATTTTATTTGAAATTATTTTTTAATTATTTATAAATTAATATTAACTCATAAAATTATTTCATTTAATGATCATAAATTTATTTATCAAATTTATATATCATTTTTTAATAACTATGATTTATTTTTCTGAATGAAAATATAAATAAATTAAAAAATTTATAAAATCTTTCTGAAATTTCAATCTATTTAGAATTTGATTTAATGTAAAATAAACAATATTTTTAACCAAAAATAATAATAAAATTCAAAATAAAATAAAATATTCATTTTCTTCTGATTAAAATTTAAAATTATCAATACAGTGTTCCAAAATATGCCCCATGGGATAATTAACACACCTTATAAACCATTATAAAATATTTTATAAAATATTTTTCTATTCTATGGACATATACAAACCTCTTTTTAAAAATTCCAATCTACATAATTCATAAATATTTGTAACCAAATATTTATCCTTTAAGTTCTATAGGTCAGATCATATAGTGGAAATATAAAGCATGTATAGGGGTTCCAAAACCACTGTTTCCATTTATATTCTCCCCATAAACATTATTTATTATGTGAAATTAATAATAATTAACTTTCTTCACAATTTTAATATTACATTTTTTTGACAATATTTTTTACTTTTTAATACTTATTCTAAAAAACACTAACAGAATTATATTTTGAACCCTAGAACTTTTATGATCCCTAAGTGAATGATATTGTTTATTTTTACACATATTTCTTTTATATATATTCCTAATTTTTTTATCATAAATCAATGTTATTTAATAATAAAATTACATAATATATATATTAATTTAAGGAAATAATATCAATGGTAAAAATGATATTAAGTGTAAATTATCAATGTAATTTTAAAAAATAATCATAATTGGAGAGATTCCCAAAATTTAAAAATATCAACTAAAATTTGAATCTCTTACACTTATAATAAGAAATTAATAGCATATAATTACATGTTTTATTATTATTGCAGCATTGTAAACAGTAAAATAAGAAATAAAAGTATATCAAGGTAATTTTGGTATTATAAAATGAACAACATTCAAATAGTCCACAGTGACAATATAATATTAATTAATTAATAATAAATGATTACTAATTAATGGTAATAAATAAATGTAATATGATTTGTTATTAAATTAATTAATAAATACATTTAAATAATATGTTTAAATAGATTAGTAGAGATTCAAAATAAATATGGGACTCAAGGTAATGGATTATTTTGGACCATTCATATTCATGATGATAATTTCTCTATTGATTCATATTTATAAAATATATTTATATTCTTATTATTTTTATTGATTTATTATTTAATGACCTATTCATTCATGTTAACCATATAATTTTTGGGGATATTCTTTCTTCTTTATGTTCCCCATAAATTCAATTTTTAATGGTATACCAGAAAAAAGAATCATTATTTTTTAGGTCATATTCATGTTTGAATATTATAATGATAATTTTCATCATTATATTCAGAATTTATTACATATTTAAAATTATATAAAATATTCAAAAAATTTGTTTATGTCCTATGTTGTTATTATGTTAAATAATTTTCTAACTTTCAAAAAAACATTGACAATCTTTAGATCATTTTATGACTTTTTAAACACATTATTTTTATTTTGTATATATTTATGAGAAATATTTTTTTATAGAAGTTCATCAATTTTTAAAAATAAATTTCAATTACTAATTAATCAATTATTTTATTAATACCTTACAATATACAAAGATAAATAAATATTTATTTATTAATTATGTTACCCATATCTTCATCCTGGATTTATTTCATGTTTATGAATTTTCTGTATTATATTATATTTTGAGAATATATTCATGGTGTAATATGATGAAATGGTTGGCCCATAATTATAAATTCCCCTAATCTATTGTGTAACAATTTATATCTATTGACATATTTAAGTGTGGGTGTGATCTGGTCAGTAATTTCTTGAATATTCTGTGAATATCAGGTGTTGTTAGACTCATCTATAATGTGGTTTTGTCAAGAATGTGATCACATTCCATTTACTATTATGATTACATGATAAATTCTTACAAAATATTTAAATAATATAATTTTATTTTATACCAGGAAAGTTCAGGATCCGAGCATGCTCGGTCCTAAAAAATTATTCATTAAAATAAAAGTACACAGAAACACACAGACACCCAATACAAGTGGCAAAAAACACCACCAAATACAAAAGATGGAACCCAAAACAAAGATGGATTGAAATCCCAAAAAAACACAGCCAAAGCACAAGTGCTTTCCAGAACACACATCCCCCATGCATATCAGAAAGTCATCCACCCTTCAGATCCCGCAGATCTTCTTCCAACCACCCTGTATGCATTCCAATTCCACTTGTTATGCATGTCCAAGTCAGGCCATCACCATCCCGAATCACCCCTCGAAAATGAGTTGGCAAACGCGCCACCGCCTAAGCTCCATCGCCATCTCATTCTTCATTAGATCCATCTCCCAAGGTTACGTCAAACACTCCTTTTGTAAATCAGAGTCACCTAAAGAATGATGACCTGCTCTAACACATAGCCTGAAAACATGGCCCGCACCACGATCTTCGCAGATCTGCTTCTCACAGCCAAACAAAATCGACCGCATATTGGTCCTTTAACCTAAAAAACTCCTCCCACGCCTCTATGGTCAACCCCGCCAATCACGCAGCGGATGTGGCCGTCCTCATCTCTGTCACCTGCTCCCTGCCCTACAAACGTTAGAAATAACCTCACCGCCATCGTTCTCCTCGCTGGAGCAAGAAAGCCATGAATCCCCTAGCTCGACTAGTCGCCCTTCCCACGCCTTCAACAGCAACACATCATTCCACGTTGCCAACACCAGCTCCCCGCCATCACCGGATGGCCAGATCTCGCCGCGAGAATGTTCCCCTCACCGGAGCTTCACTGGTCTGACATCGCCACTAAGCAGGGGACCATATCCCGTCACCTCCAGCACCCCCAGGCCGTCCCACTGTCAAGATGCACAACGCCGCTACGATCCCACACGGAACGCCTTCGTTGATGCTCCAAACCATGAAAACATCCCAAGCACACAGAACTGCCGTCATCGGCTCCTGCACGCCACTTGAGCCCCCGAAAACACGGTTCGCCTGAATCTCTATCCACTCCCATTGGGGTGCCATCTTCCACCACCACCATCAATTCACTGTCAATAACCACCTTCCTCACTTCTGCCGTCAAAGCTCCATCATCCATCGTTAAGACATTGTCTGTAGTGGTCAAGCCACTAGCACCATCTTCAACCTCCAACAGTCCCACAGACGTCGTCCGTGGATGACGCCCATCGTTGCAATCATACAGCGGCTTAGCATGTCTTCTTCCACATGCAGCAAATAGTTCAAAGTGGCCAACTATCTCTTCCTCATGTCTACTTTAACGGAGTCCCAACACACCATTACGATTGCTGGATAAATCCCCCTGAAGTAGAGCGAGAGGCTCTCGTTTTATGAGAGAGAAACTCTCCATTTGATAATGGTAATTTTATTTTATATCTTATTCAATTAGTTCAAGATATAATTTAAGATCCCTTTAATTTAAGATTTCAGGACACGATGTTTAAAAAATATGATATCACATACCATGCTGATTATTATTACCCTATATAGATTTATATCTCAAAACATCATTTATGATTTTTTTCAATTATATATCAGGTAGTGTTATCAATTTAGTGGACATTATGATCATTTTCTACATAAAAAGAATATTACATTTTCCATTTCGAATAATTTTTCTATGTTAATAATTTACCAAAGTAATCATAAATGTGAATTTGATGATTTTTGTTCTAAATATTTATTTCTAAAATGGATAAATAGAATTGGTGTTGAATTAGTGTCATTATAAATTCATTTCTTTACAATCCATTCACCAAATATTGTATACATAAGATTGGAATGAATTCTATTTTTTATATGATTAATGATTTGGATAAAATAAACTATAAAGAGTTTATGAAGAAAAAATCAAAACAATATTTATATTCCCATTTAGATATTTTTATATTTTTATATTTTGAATAATATTTATCATTGGATGTTATAAATAATATTATAGATGTTTATAGTCACCTTATTAATTAATTAATTTCATTTAATGTAAAACCTAAACAATGTTATCGTGTGGGTAAAATTTAAGGATACATTCCCATGGATGAAAATGATTTCTTCCACGTTATCATAAAATATGGTATATTTATTTTTCATCCAATATCATGAGATGCAATATAATTTTATTCACATATTTTAAATGTGGTTAAGTGTTTTTGGAACCCACGGTATTGAGGGACATAAAAAAATATTTCATAAATGTTATATTTTATTATTATAATTGTTATGGTTATCCCCAAATTTATTATCATATAATTAATCATTTATAAAACAACAATAATATAGTGGTTGAAATAAATAATTTATAATTAGTTATAATTATAAAAAATATAATAATTATTTTTTTGAGGATTCAAAGAATAATGGTGTTTTATATGTGAAAATAACTACATGAAAGAACGATTCAGAAATTATGTTCTTAGATATTATTGATTGAATGATTAGTGGGACCGAGAATGTCTAAAAGTTAATTTTTTTTATAATTAATGTATAAGTGGGAGTGGAAGATATACTTTATTGAAATAAATATTGAGTTAATGATTAATATCAAACTTTTTTGGAAGATATTTTTATCCCATAGATGAATAAAACTCTTTGGATATTATATGGATGAAAAAAGATTCATATGAGGGGTGGGTCAATGTATATTTTAATATTCAGAAGTTCTTAAGAGATATAGAGTTAAATTTATAGATATTTAAGACTATATTTTTTTACTTTTCATTATTTTTAAAGTGGTGTATATTATTTACAGATATTAGATGTTGGTATCACTATATCTACAAAAATTTCATTAATATTGTAGACACCGGAAAAGTCCGTTGTTCCCAAACGAAGCTCCGGATGCAGAAAGCGAAGTGATATTTGGAGTCAGAGGCACGTTCCGGAGGGCCCGGAGGACTTGCACG
Source organism: Viscum album (assembly GCA_963277665.1). NCBI lineage: Eukaryota > Viridiplantae > Streptophyta > Magnoliopsida > Santalales > Viscaceae > Viscum > Viscum album. The sequence goes on along the minus strand of OY728143.1, from coordinate 338,521,848 downwards.
AAATTTCAGAGGCCCGCGCGCAAAGTTGAGTCTCAGCGCGCAATCCTCCCGGGATGCGCGTAATGCGCTGGGCCGGCGCGCTATTTTGCGCGCCCGTGGGCTGCGCGGCTCCCTTGCGCGCCAGGTCCTGATTCCGCGCCCGCGAAGGGAATTCCGCGCCCGAGACCGGATTCCGCGCCCGGGGTTGCCTATAAATATAAGGCGACCCCCGACGTTTTGAAGGTTGCCAGAATCCGAAGCGTCGCTCGTTCGCGCAATCCAACCCCTTCCGCGCGCAATGCCGATCTTCAGGTAACCTCCTTTCTTTCGCGCAATAGAGCCTTGGGGTTCGCCTTCGCGCGCAATCCCCTTGGCTCCTTTCCTTTGAATAATCCTTAACCCGAAGGCCTTTGCGCGCAAAAGAAGCCTCTTGCGCGCAATTGCCCCCGGGTGCGCGCAATCCAGCCCGATTGCGCGCACCCCCCCTCTTCAAAGTGGCCGTTCGTTAGAGAATGAGTCGTTGCCCCCGCGAGCTGTCCAAAGCCCGGTGCGCGCAATCTCAATCATCTGTGCGCAAAGCGCTGGCCCAATTGCGCGCCAGCCCGCACAATTGCGCGCCGACCCGCGGTATTGCGCGCAAAGCTCCTCTTTTGCGCGCAAACCGCCGGGGTCGCCCCCTTTGACCCCCTGAGGGTACCCGCCTGCGTGGCGCCCGATGATCTTCGTCCTGGGTGCCCGCACCGTGCGTTGTCTTTCCGTGCGGCGCTCCAGGCTTGCGCGAAGTGACACGGACCCATCGGCGGCAACCAACGTCCAGCATGACGTTAAACTGCACATTTGTCCAGCATGACGTTAAACTGCACATTCGTCCCGCATGACGCTAAACTGCATCCGTCCAACATGACGTTAAACTGTACTACGTCCAAGCTGCACGACGCTAAACTGCCTAGCCCCTATCGTCCGTGCTGCAAGACGTTAAACTGCCAAGCACCTTCGTCCTCAGCACACGACGTTAAACTGTACTTCGTCCGGCAAGACGTTAAACCGTCCGCTTCGTCCTCAGCACACGACGTTAAACTGTACTTCGTCCGGCAAGACGTTAAACCGTCCGCTTCGTCCTCAGCACACGACGTTAAACTGTACTTCGTCCGGCAAGACGTTAAACCGTCCGCTTCGTCCTCAACACACGACATTAAACTGTACTTCGTTCGGCAAGACGTTAAACCGTCCGCATCACCCAATCCCGTGCCTCGCACGCAGGGTCCCCCCCGGTTTGGATGTGGCCCCCACCCGCTCGTCTCTGCAGGGATGTCGGGATTGCCCCTCTTTAGGGACGATTTAATGGGAGCGGCTTTTCCCTACAGGGGTAGGGTATTACAAACCCCTAGTTTCTTGTGGGGGGCTGCACATGTGTATCTCCATTGCGCCCCCCCACTGCCGAAGCCAGTAGAGGGTGTGACTGGGATCGAGGTGTCTCCTACTTTCGGTCCAAGTCCCTTCCAACTGAGTTTTGCCATATCCGGGATGCCTCAAGTGCGTAAGTCCTGACAGAATGAACTACGTGGACTTTGATCCCTGTCTTCTAAACAGGGTACGTAGGAAACCTCCCTGAGGTTCAAGCCCACCACCTGGTCGTCCTGGTCGTATTCACGTCGGTTCGTCCATCAGTGGACCCCTCCAGGGTTCACGCTTGCGTCGATTCACCTATGAATCCGCCCCTGTGGGAGACTGCCCATGTGTATCTCCACTGTGCCTCCCCACAGCCCCTTTTTCCATCTCTCCTTTTATCGTCCAGCATGACGTGAAACTGTGATCCACCCGGCCGTTCCATCCCCCTCTGTGCGAGGTGGTTCGGTTCAATCCTCCGCGCGGCGGCCTCGACCCCTTCGTGAGTCGGCTTGCCGACGTCCAGCATGACGTTAAACTGTATACCCGAACTACGTTGACTTTGATCTGTGCTAGCGTGCGGTACGTAGGAAGCCTCTACGGGGTCCAAACTCTTCACTCCATCATCCATCCTGATCCTTACCCGGGCCGCCACATCCCGGTGGGGTCATGCCACTTCTCTCCACTCCACATCACTTGGGAAGCCGCCCATGCGCTGGCCCCAGCGTCGGAGGATCCCCGCAAGGGGTTCTGTCATCTGATCCACTTTTTGTGTTGATCGGTCCGATGTCGTCCCCGCTGGACGTTAAACTCGCGACATACCCCGTGTTAAACATGGGAAGCCGAGGAAAACCTCAGGTGACACGGTTCCCCGCACCCAGTGCGGGATGCCTCAGGTCATCGTGCCTTCGAGAATCCCTATTAGGGACGGAAGACAGACGTGCAGAGCCGCAGTGTTACGACACGCCCCCAGCACCCAGAGCCACCCGGTCTCCTCACTGCAGGTTGCTGCCCCGACCAGACTCCTTGGAGCATCCGGGCGGAAGCTGCGTAATTAACCGGTGTCCATGAAGATATGGCGCCGGGAACGAGATTCACGAACATTCTTAAATCTATGAGGGAGACCCGGATTAGGCGACGAGTTCCGAGGAGACGTCCAAGGAAGGAGGAGCCGACATCCCATCATCCCGGTTTCGATCAAGGAGCAGACGCCCCTGAATAAGGGACGGATGCCGCCCGCCTTTGGAAAGCGGGACTGCGGGGCCACAAGCCGCGCGCCCATCCCCTCGGGTTGACGGGTGCACGCGCGAACGCGTCCTGGCGGAACAGCGTAACCTGACGCACATCCGCACCGAAACAGAAAAATGGTGAACCCGACGTGAATCTCTTCTCCTCGATACGAAGACCGATGGCTTTCAGAGGTGTTGGAAGACCGGCATGTTGCCCGGCCAAGCATTCAGTCTTACCCGCCAGGGGCTGGGGAAGGGAAATCGGGCACTCCGTCTCGCAACGTCGAGGGCCTGGGTTCCCCCAACGGAAGGCGTCGTGGCACTAATGGTTGGTTGTCGATTCCTTTTCCTGTCAGTGTTAATGGGTCCTTCTCCCTGCTTTCAGAAATCAGGTCGCCCGATCCAGTGCCCGATCGCCACCCGCCCACTGGCGCAGGGGTAGGGGAAACACCGACGCGGCTACTCCGCGCGGTCCCGCCCGTTCCATAGCCGTCCCAGCAGCCGAAATTGCGGGACGACCACGCCCTCTCTCCCCCTCGGAGGTCATCCAGAGAAGGGTGATCAACAACCTGGTGCGGGGATATGAGGAAGAGGGAGTCATCCCCACCCGGGACATGGCTCGCCTAGACCTTGAGGAGGCTGCGCCTCGCCACCACCGCCGCCCCCGAGGGCCGCGTAGGGAGGCACCGCTGCCCACCTCAACGTCCAACCGCTTCGGGAGCTTATCCCCGGAGCGCTCTGACAGTTCCCTTCCCTATGCGGATGAGGTGGAAGATGTCCGGGATCACCCTATCCGGGATTCGCTCCAGGGATCTACGGTAAGGGCTCCCGCCAGGCCACGGCGACACCGCCGCCAGGCCTCTCAAGTCGAAGAGCGGACTCTCCACCTGCCCGCGCCACTCATCCCGACTCGTTTGTCCCGACGCCAACGTCGGGCACGAGCAGAGGAGGATTCCCACCTTGGGGCCCTAGCAACAGCGGCCGCATTGGCCCAAGCCACTGTTGGCTTCAGTCGCCAGGCCCCTGCGCATCCTGAGCAGGGGAACTTCTATGCCCGACCTGGATCGAGGCCCCGACCGCCCCAAAGGCAGGTTGGGTTGACTCTCCCTGTTGCTGGTACAGGCAGTAGCCACCGCGGACCACCTCGCGGTAGCGCTACTCACCAGCAGGGTCTACTCCGTGTGGCCGATCTAGGAGGCATGGGTCATCCCACCTTCCGATCCCGGCCCGGAGGCCTGCCCGGAATCATCTCTCCCCGCGTCCCCTTTGATATCTGTCCCGGTGCCCCTCGCACCTTGGTTTCTAGTCCTCTTGGCCCCAGCACCAGTGCAGCCGGAGGACGCCAGGACAGAGATCAGCCCTGCCCCGAAGAACCACCCAGGGGCAGGAAGGCAAGGCGTCGACGCCAAGGGAAGAATGTTACGGAATTCCGGACAGAGATCCGACCGGTTCGCTTCTCTGATTCAGAGGCGGAGTACGATTCGGCGACAGAGCCCTTTCCCCAATCCCGCCAGTCAAGGGCAGGGGTATGAATGCGGCACGTCAGCCTCGTGCTCCCCGAGAGCGAGATCGATGTGATCCCCGCTTCTCTCCGAAGGTATATCCGGAGTAACGAGGGCCTGGTAGACCCCCAAGGATCAAGCTTGCGATTGGTACCGGCCCCTCCGGAAGCGCCTTCCGCCTCGATCGGAGAAGCCGGAGACTTTTTATGGGGACCAACGGTCGAACCACGATCTAGTGCACCCTCGGCGAGCACCGATGCTACGGCAGGATGTTCGCTCGCCGGCCCGTCCTATCGTGATGTGGTAGCCAGGGCACCGCCACCCTCAGAGGGCGGCCCGGGATATGGAGGCCAATCGGCCTGTTCGCCGTATTCACCGCCGGCCAGCCCGTCAGCCCGGCGGCCCGCCTCGGCACCACTGCCGGTTCCCCGTCCGTTCCCAGTCATTGAAGAGGACCAAGGAGACCTGGGTCCCGAGTTTGAGTCGTGGAGCTTCTGGACCGTCCTTGCAGAGGGCCACTTCCCTGATAAGTTTTGGCCAGTCGCGGGATCGGGCTTTGATGCACCCGAATCGCTCACCCCGGATGAGTTCGAATGCTTCCGCCAAACTCTCCGGGAGACTCGCTCCTGTCTTCACCGCCTACAAATGCCATACCCCGGGAGTCAAGCGCACCTGGAGGATATTGGTGAGCAGTTCCGTCAAATTGACCTGGCCATGCTCCCCGCGGTTCGGCACCCCGGGTCATTTGAGCACCACGAGGCCCTCCAGCAACGATGCTTTGAGTGTTTTCAAGTACTCCGCAAAGTTATCGAGGAAGCCACTCCCCACGTGTATATCCGTGGATGGGGGCAGTACGCTACCCTACGCTTCAGTGTGATTCGCCGACAGCCCGATTCACTGGGTGGCCCTGAGGGTACATCCCCAGGGACGGAAACCGTCAATATGGCTGACCTGTCGGGAGAGGGGAACGACTTGGAACTTCTCGACGGGGGCTTCCCCCCCGAAGACAAGCCATCGTTAGATCCATCGGTGAGAGTTACTCGTCATCAGAGGAACCTCCTGGGGCTCCCCGCACCCACTGAAGCACTGACGTTGAGCCGAAACGTCAGCAAAGGTAAAGAGCACAGCGAGGCTATAAAGCCCGCCGACCCATCTGCCTCCGTGCAGAGGGTAGAGGAGGATCCCGAGAAGGCTACGCTACGTCAGCAGCTCGCCGAACAGAAGAAGCTGGTTGACCAGCTCCTCGCCGAGCGCACTGCAGAACGGCGACCTGACTACGGTGATCCTAGGCCAGGACAGCAGGGACCGGAACAACCGCTCCTCGACGAGACTCTCCCGGGCAACCGTGATTACGCCGTGTTCGCCGACAGGAGAGAGGCCATTGCCTATGGCAAGAGGGCGCGGTATGTTTCGCCACACCCTCCCAAGCGGCGTGACTACCTGAGAGACCCCGCTCGGATTCCTCCCGCTGCCCCAAGGGCCACTCCGCCCGCCATCCCACGAGCTGCCGAGTTCGACGACCCGGTCGACGACCCGATTGAAGGGCCATGCAATGCGCTCGTGGTTAGAGATCCTCGCCAGGACTGGAACCCATGTCCGGACGATCCGATGGCGGCACTCATTGCCCGCTTGGAAGCCTTGGAGACTCGGCAGGTGGCGATCCCACCGGACGTCAAGCCCTACCCAGCATGGGTGGATGACATGCCGACGCCTCCGGGATTCGGGAATCCCACTTTCGCTCCCTTCAACGGGACTGGAGATCCGCCACAACATTTAGCCCACTTCAACTCGAGGTGCGGGCCTATGTTGGGGACTCCGGCGCAACAAGAGGCCGCTAAGCTTCGCTGCTTTGTCCAGACACTGGAAGGGCCAGCATTTGTCTGGTACAGCCAGCTCCCCGTCGGGTCGGTAACCAGCTGGGAGGACCTCCGTAGACAGTTCCTTTACCAGTTCAGTTCCACGACCCGGAAGACAAGTATCGCAGACCTCTTCAAGTGCAAGCAGAGGCCTGATGAGCGAGTCGCGGACTTCGTCGCCCGATGGAAGGGTATCACGTATTCCCTTGACATGCCATTGACTCAGGAGAAGTTGCTGACAATGTGCGTCGGGAACGTCAAGACCGAGCTGGTCCCTTACCTGATCACTCAAAATTACCCCGGAGGGTTCAGGGACTTCTCAGACAAAGCTCAACGTCTTGAGGAAGCCCTGCAACAGGCCAGCCAGGCACACCCGCTGCCTCCTATGATTCCTGCAAGGAGAGTCAGCAGGGCTGAGCCCGCTACTGCCGCCCAGATAGAGGCCCCCAGGCCGTTGGAGCTGCTGCCGGCGAGGCCAGCTCCACAGCCTCACAGGAACCCGCCTCCACGGGCTCAGTTCCCGGCCCAGCAGCGGCAGCCTCAGAACCGGCCGGCCCCTCCGCGTAATGTACCGCCACAACCTAGGCGAGATAATCAGGGTCCACCTCCTCGGCCGGCCCCTCCAGCCCCTCGTCAAGACCACGCTCCCAGGGGCCCGTGACACCTGACTTACTCATTCCACGAGGATCAGGTCCCCGGTTATTTCCGGAGCGCCCTGGAGCAGAGGATTGTGCGACTGCCTGAGTGTTGGAGGCCAGAGGAGGCACATCTTACGAATAACCCCCGCTACTGCCCCTACCATCGGGCCCTGGGGCACACCATCCAGCGGTGCTATGTGTTTAAGGATTGGCTCCAAGACCAGATTAACAACAATGTAATCAGGTTGGGCCCAGCTCCAGCACAAGTGGCGGGCGTGTTCGTGGGATCAGATGACGATAGTGGCAATGAGGACGAATGACAGCTGGTCTCCGACCGCGGATCCCAGAAGTATAATAACTGGATGGCCCGCAAGACGACCATTCGCGCCCATGGAATCATCCGTGCGCGCTTGAATCAGCCTGAGCCCCCAGAATCTGCGGGTGCTGCTTCGGCATCGTCGTCCCAGCCTGCCTCTTCCAAGAAAAGCAAACGGCGGCAGCGCAAGAAGGAAGAGCGCGCCCCGCCGGTTCCGCCACTATCCCGCACTCTCGGCGATTTCATGCCCCCGGAGATGGGGGTCCCTCCTCGGATCCGCCCGGTGATGGATGATTCGTCCGATGACGGTGTTGGGTACGCTTCGGTTAACACCGTCGAGCTGGTAAATCCCTTTTCGGTTCCCGACGTTGAAGAACACCAGGTGGACCTCCCTAGTGTCCCCGGTCGTCGCCACCGTCGGAAGAACCGCAGCAGCAGGAGTCGCCGGGGCACAGCCGTTGGTACCTCCAGCCAGGCCGTGCACGCCACTGAGACTAGGCAGTAGGCTCAAAACCGAGTACAACGTGCGCCGCCCCCCCATTCGGGGATGACGGATTCCCCTCCGCCGCTGTTTGTGGTGTGGGACCAGGCAGAACCGCCTCAGCCGCTTCGCGACCAGCTCCGCCCTGCCACGAGTCCATCCCGGCCTCCTGACCCCAGTACGGTGACCATTTCCCGGACTGCAGCCAGTGAACAGCGAGATGCACCAAGTACCAGTCGGCCGCCGATCCAACCGGCAAGGCCCGTCATGCTTCCAACCGTAGAGCAACCTCCTGCAACCAGGGGCTCACGCTTGGCCAAAAAGTATGATGTCTTGAAGCACTTGGCTGACATCCCAGCAAGGCTCTCCATCCTTGAGGCTCTGCGCATGTCATCTGAGATGCGCGAGGCACTCGCTGAAGCCCTGAAAAGCCGCCTCCAGTTTGAGACAGAGGTTGCGGCTGCAGAGGCCTTTCACGCCGAAACGATCGAGGACGCCGAATGTCAGGCAGTTATCTCGTTCTCTGATAAGGATGAAGACCCTCCTATACAGGGACACATTCGTCCGCTGTATGTCACTGGCCAGTTCAATGGCCTTGAATTCCGGCGCTGTCTTGTCGACACGGGGTCCGGGATTAACCTGATTCCAACTCGGACGCTCCAGAGATTGGGGTTGTCTGAGGATGACTTGATTCCCTCCGACCTCTGGATCCAGGGGTACGACCGCACCGAGCAAACCCCGGTCGGCAAGATACGTTTGAAGACCCAGTTCGGTGACTTGGTTGCCAACACCGAATTCATGGTAGTCTCTCAGGACACTGCGTATAACGCATTGATGGGCAGGCCATGGCTCCACCTTCACGCGGCGGTTCCCTCGTCATACCACCAATGCCTCAAATACTCCCTTAATGGTCGAGTAGGCGTGCTTCAAGGAGATGCCTCTCCTTTTGCCTCGTGTGAAGCCCGCTATCTGGACGCGGACTATTACAAGAGCAAGGATAAGCAGATCCTGGCAGGTGAGGTTGAGCCTGTCGCTGTTGCAAGCGATCCCTGGGCAAGTCTGGATGACGCTTACGTCCTCCCAGTTCAACGGTTGGACGTGGCTATGGTCTCGACGGCCTGCGAGTCTCCTAATGAGATGACCGCGACCGCCCGTGCCAGCACCAGTGGCCCAGCAGGATCTGGTAGCCCCAATGCAGTTTCCAACGCAGTCTCTCCCGTGGACGATCCCTCCCCGAGTGGAGAGGACGTGGAAGATGCACCCCCAGCCTTTGAGGAGGGCGTCCCCGCCACGGTCGATGAGTTAATACAGGTGAACCTTGGAACCGAGGCCGATCCAAGACCCACATTGGTCAGTGCCGCCATGCCCTCTGAGGAGCGGCAGCAGTATGTGGACTTTCTCAAGCAGCACCGTGATGTATTCGCTTGGGGCTATGACGAGATGCCGGGGCTAGATCCTCAGGTAGCCGTCCACCGCCTTGGTCTCCCGGCGAACCATCACGGGTTCAAGCAGCCTCCAAGGAAGATGCACCCATCCCACAGTGCCATGGTTGAGGCCGAAGTTGACAAGATTATCAAAGCCAACTTCGTGAGGGAAGTTCAGTACCCCAAATGGCTGGCCAACATTGTGCCGGTCCGGAAGAAAAACGGGCAGATCAGAGTCTGCATCGACTTCCGCAATCTCAACCGCCACTGTCCGAAGGATGATTTTCCCCTTCCAGTGACAGAGCTGTTGATTGACGCCACGGCAGGGTTCCAAGCCCTCTCCTTCATGGATGGATACTCCGGATACAACCAAATCCGGATGGCCCCTGAGGATGAGGAGTTCACTGCCTTCAGGGCCCCCCAAGGTACCTTTTTCTACCGGGTCATGCCTTTCGGCCTGAAGAATGCAGGTGCCACCTATCAACGGGCGATGCACCGCATATTCAAGCCAATCCTCGGCACACTGGTGGAATGCTACGTTGACGACTTGGTGGTCAAATCGCGCCAGCGTCAGGACCATCTCAAAGATCTTGAGAAAGTGTTCGGCTTCCTTCGGTCTCGCTGCCTGAAGATGAACCCGTTGAAGTGTGCCTTTGGGGTCACCTCCGGAAAGTTCCATGGATTTGTGGTAAGATACCGGGGTATTGAGATCGACCCAGAGAAAATCAGGGCGATTAGCCAGATGCCTCCCCCAGGTAACATCCGGGAACTGCAAGGGTTCCAAGGCCACTTAGCCTATATACGCCGATTCATCGCGAATCTGGCCGGCAAGTGTAAGCCCTTTTCCCGGCTCATGAAGAAAGGTGCCACCTATGTATGGGATAAAGAGTGTCAGACCGCTTTCGAGGAGATCAAGCAGTACCTGCTTCAACCTCCGGTTCTGATGCCGCCTGTATCCGGGAAACCGCTGGTCCTCTATGTGACCGCCCTGGAACGATCCCTGGGTGCCCTTCTCGCCCAGAAGAACAACGAGGGAACAGAGAATAGCCTCTATTACCTCAGTCGCATGCTCCTCGATGCGGAAGTTAGGTATTCCCCCATCGAGAAGAGCTACCTGGCGCTCGTATTTGCCGTACAGAAACTACGGCACTACTTGCAGCCCCATGAGGTACAATTGGTTTCTCGGGTAGACCCGTTGAAATATATCCTGAGCCGACCTATGTTGACTGGCCGTCTAGCGCGGTGGGCTGTGATTCTCCAACAGTTCGACATCAGGTATGTGTCTCAGAAGGCCATCAAAGGGCAAGCATTGGCAGACTTTCTGGCAGCTCACCCGACCTCCGTGGATCAGCCGCTGGATCTAGGCTTTCCTGATGAGACCATTCTCTCGGTCGATCATGCCGATCCATGCTGGCAGATGCACTTTGACGGTGCCTCCCGGAGCCCCACCGGTAGAAGACTCGATAATCCTAAGCTCAACAGAGTGGGCTTGGGCATCGTCTTCATTACCCCGGAGCGAGCCGTGCTGCCATACTCTTTCCTGTTGTCAGAGGGTTGTACCAACAATGAGGCGGAATACCATGCCCTCATCACTAGCCTCGAGTTAGCTCTCGAGATCGATGTGCCCCATCTGTGCGTGAAAGGGGACTCCGAGCTGGTCGTTAAGCAGATCAACGGCGACTATGTTGTCAGGAAGCCGGAACTTGTGCCATTGTTGGAGTGCACCCTCCTTCTGATGGCTCGATTCCCTTCTCGGCCAGAAATTGTCCATATTCCCCGGTCGCAGAACGGTTGAGCAGATGCTTTGGCCAGCCTTGCTGCGTCACTTGCAGAGCCTGAACAGGACAACCTGATCGTCCGCGTGACGCGGCGCAGGCTCATCGCTCCCGTTATCCCGGAAGAAGATCGCGGCCCGTTGGTAAGTAGTCTCACCACGGTTGCCCCTATGCTCAGAGCCCCGAGTACACCAGATATGACAGTCGTATCAGCCCATGATTGGAGGACGCCTTTGGTTGAGTACCTCCAACATGGCATTATTCCATCTGATCGGGCCGAGCGCGAGCGAGTTCGACGCCGCGCATCGCAGTTTGTCCTCCAGAGCAGTCCCGGCCTGGAGCAGATCCTCTACAAACGCGGGTTTGATGGTGTTCTCCTTCGTTGCCTTCAGGGAGTTGAGATCCCACGAGTCATGCAAGAGGTTCATGCTGGTTCATGTGGAGCCCACCAAACTGGACCGAAGCTGTCCCACCAGATTCGGAGGTTGGGATACTTCTGGCCCTCCATGATCCATGACTGCATCGAGTATGCCAGGAGGTGCCATGCGTGCCAGGTTCATGCGAACTTTGTGCATCGGCCGCCGGAGCCTCTCCATACCACCAGGTATTCTTGGCCCTTTGCAGTCTGGGGGATGGACGTTGTGGGACCCTACCCACCGGCGACAGCTCGCCAGTGCCGGTTCATTCTGACCGCCACGGACTTTTTCTCCAAATGGGCAGAGGCGATTCCGCTCAGAGAGGTCAAATCCTGTTCGATCGCTGACTTCGTGACCTCCAACATCATTCATCGATTTGGAGTGCCTCACGCTATCCTCACGGATAACGGAACCAATTTCTGGGCAGCCGAGTTGAAGAAGTTGTACGCCAAGTATAACATTCGCTCGATCCATACATCTCGCTATCATGCGCAGGCGAATGGACAGATCGAGGCGTTTAACAAAACCCTCTCTAACATTCTGCAAAAGATGGTTGGTCAGAACAAGAAGAGTTGGCCGTACAAGCTCCCCAACGCCCTCTGGGCTTATCAGACGATGACTCGCAATTCCACCCAGATGACCCCTTATTCCCTGGTGTATGGAGCTGAGGCCGTCCTGCCCATTGAGATCCAGTTTCCGTCCTTGCGCACTGCGGTCTACGACCAGCAAGCGCCGGACAGAGTTGTTGAAGCCCGTCTAGTCGAGTTGGAAGCACTGGATGAGAATAGACTTCGCGCTTTGCACAACTTGGAGAGGCATCAAAGCAGAATGGCTCGAGCTTTCAATAAGAAGGTTCGCCTCCGCTCCTTCCTGCAGGGTGATCTAGTGCTAGCCCTAAGTGCACTGATGATCCCCGGCAGGAAGCCGCCCAAGTTGGAGCCCAAGTGGGAGGGACCTTTTGTTGTTCACAAGGTCTATCCCAATGGCGCGTACTCCCTAGAGACTATGGATGGTGAGCGTGTCACTCCTCCCACCAACGCTAGGTTCCTCAAGCAGTACTTTGTCTGAGTGTGCCAACGTCCTGCACGACGTTAAACTGCCTAGCATATCGTCCGCGCTGCAAGACGTTAAACTGCCAAGTGTTTCGTCCAACATGACGTTAAACTGTACTACGTCCGAGCTACAAGACGTTAAACTGTTCAGCATCCGTCCCGCATGGCGTTAAACTGCCCCTCGAGAACTACGTGCGGCTTGATTCCCATCCTTATGGGATACGTAGGACCGCCTGGACATTCATGTTTCAGGCCCAGCCCCATTTCCCGGGAATCTCTATCCCGCGTTGGGCCTCTGGCCCAAGTTCCTCTCCTTTTTGTGCGAGGCGTATCGCGTGAGTGGGGGATCATGTCCTCATTCACGTCGGTCTACTGGCCGCGCCGTACGCCTCCCCCGTGTGTGGGACCACCTCACACCTCTCATCGTCCTGCATGACGTTAAACTGCCTCTCAAGAACTACGTATGGCTTGATTCCCATCCTTATGGGATACGTAGGACCGCCTGGACGCTTGTGTTTCAGGTCCAGCCCCGTCTCTTGGTTGATCACGGGGATCTGCCCTCTTTTGGTTGCTCTCAGGGTGAGTCCTCCGACCCTTCCCGGTGATCTGTTAACATGTTTTGGGTACTTTGGTCTATGACTCGTAGTGTCAGATTCAATCCCGACAAGTCCTGTGTTGCTTGTCAGGCCTCGCACTTCCTCTTGTTCGAGCCTTCACTCAAAGGGATCCTCGTTAGCGGTTTGGGTACGATGCATCAGAGCTCTCCTACCGCTCCGGGTCGATTTACCAGCGGGTCTTGGACCGCAAATCGATATGAATCCTGCGATTGAGCGGTCGATGCTCGTTTGCTTGCCCCGTCTTAGGCTGACGCGATCGGATGTTGTGTTACGAATATGGTCAGCAACGTCCTTGATCGCCATGTCGGCTCTTTCAGGCTCTGAACATTGGTTGCGCAGTCTTCATCACACTCCGCCTTTGTGCGTTGTAGTGGAATCTCGACACTCTCTTCATACTGACCTCCAGTACACCTCTACACGTTAGGCAGACCAACCAGGGTAATGGTGTCGTTCAAGGCTCCCATGATCTGAGCACCAAGGATATATGCGGATGTCCTCCCTAAGGGCCATGCGTAGCTGGACCCTCGTCCCCATAAGGAGGAAGGAGTCGCCCGAACAATCGCGTTTTGTGCCCAGTATATCTGGAGGCTAGCATCTCTGCCCCTCGGGTGATGGACATACGCAGGCCCCGATCCCAAGACTCTTCTCTTGGAATCGTGCGTGACCGCAGGTCTGGGTATGTTCCCACCTCCGCCGTGTCCGCCGTACCGCAATAAGAGGGTTCCTCCATGGTCCGAACCACACGACCTTAAACTGTGTTGTCTGGTCCTACCACACGACCGTAAACTGTGATCGTCTTGGCCGCCCGACGAGAAATGGCACTGCATCGTGATTTCCTCCTCAGGGGACACTCATGTTGGGCGCTGGTTAATAACCACGCCATTCATCAATGCCTTCCGTGGCTTGATTATTGTGGCGACGCCAGAGATTTCTCAATCACAGGAATGTCGCCGCACAAAGAAAAACCATTCATCTTTAAGGACAAACAAGAAATATCAAATGCCGCTCCTTCTATGTGCGAGGGTCAGACCCGCACTCTTCCCCGCGCTGGTGCCCGATTGTGTTGCGCCGCGCTTCAAGAACTACGTGTGGCTTGATTCCCATCCTTATGGGATACGTAGGAACGCCCGGATGTTTGAAACTTCGGGTCCAGCCCCCCACCTCTTAGAGATTCCCCCTTCTCTGGGGAGTCCGCCGCCTTCGGGTCACCCTCAAGGTGTGTCCCTCGACCCCTTGCAGTGGTCCACCGATGTCAAGAGTACTCTGGTTTATTGCCAGGAGGGTCAGGTTCAGCTTGGTCAGGTTCCTTCCACTTTTCAGGCTTCGTGCTCCCTTTCATTCGGACCCATCATCCACGCCCTGGGTGGAGCCCCCGTGAACGGTTCGGACACAATGCCTCAGTGCTCTCCCACCGACTCGGGCCGGTACCCCCAATGGCCTCGGGCAGCAAATCGATATGAATCCTGCGATTGAGCGGTCGATGCTCGTTTGCTGCCTCATTCCACCAACGGTTAGTGCGATATTGATGCTGCTTTTCCGCCACGGTCGGCAGTACTCCCATATCGTTACTCTGGTGCCCCCAGTCCTTGAGTGAATGGCCGCATGATTCACATTTTCCACCTCCCATTCTGACCAGGCGAAACCTCGACACTCTTGACACTATCCCTCAGTGCATCTTCGCATATCTAGGGGATAGGACCACGATGTGGCGTACATTGAGGTCCTTATGGTCCGAGCTCTAAAGACCTTAAACTAAGATCTCTCCTTATGGTCCGAGCTCTAAGACCTTAAACTAAGATCTCCCCTTATGGTCCGAGCTCTAAGACCTTAAACTAAGATCTCCCCAAACGGGATTCTACGTCCTGCATGACATTAAACTGCACTCTCAGAACTACGTGTGGCTTAATCTCCAGCTTGATGGAGTACGTAGGAACGCCCGGGCATCTCGACTCGGGTCCAGCCTCAGGGATCGTTAAGTCCCGCCCCTCCTCGTCGCCGGCCGTCTGGCCTGACTTCAGGTAGAGTGGTGATATTCTCCCCGATTCAGTTCGGGATGCCCCATCGCAATGATGGGAAGCAACGGTTTCCTCGTCAAAGAGGTTCTGTCTGAGAATTGGGGTGATTCACGGCCAGATTAGTGCATCCGCCTAATACGCTTTCCCCACGGTGGCGCAATTCTGAGAGCGTTGGATTCTGTCCGAACAATCGTCACTTCGCCCCACGCTTCGCATGCCCTGTTGATCTGGATTTCCACCCTTGTGTCTGAAGGAACCCCCAAAGCGGTATTCATGATGACATGTGGTCCGCCTCCTGCAATATGAATGATTACCTTCGGTCCGTCTATTGCAGTTGTTATGGTCGATCCACTGTCCGCCTACCGTCTTGGGCATTTCCTGGAAGGCCGACCGTTGTGGATGTCTGGATTCGGGACACGCGATTCACCCTTTCTCATTTCCCTATGTTCGGATAAAATCTCAACGCCCCTAGCATTGTCCTGCTCGTGTGTTTGAACAAGTTGGGGGGATGATACATTGATTGGGCTTGAGGTATCCTTTCCTAGGAATGACCTCCCTCTTTTCTCCAGCAATCCAGGCCCAACTATGGATGCCTGATGCTTGGTTAACGCTCCAGCAAGACAGTGAATTGTGGTTGAGCATGTTAATCCAAAATATGCAGATAAATATATTGGTTCATACAAATGGATCAAGGTAGCAGAAGCAAAATGTTCTGAGAGTGGCAAAACAAAGCCCCTAGGGATTAGCGTGCTGAATGAGTCTCTCTAACGCCGCTACCCTTTGGCTGGCGGCCTCCAGGGCTGCTTCTCGCTCTCTGCGTGCCCTCTCCTCGTCGGCGGTCGCAGCACGCAGTTCGTCGATTCTGGCCTGTGCACGCTCCCGCTCGACCTGAATTGTGACCATCTGTTGGCCCGCCTCCGTCATCTGTACCTGGGCGTCAACCAGCTGGGCTTCTAGTTGCTCCACAAGCTCGGTTAACGTTGCGACGAAGGCCTACTTCTCTGCCGCCTGCCCTTCGAGGCGCCGGACTTCCTGCTCCGCCGCGAGGAGCGCCCGCGTGCTCTCCGACATGTCCTGACTTTGTGTGACGTCGGCACGCCGGCAGCTCTCGCGCATCTTTTCGGCCATGAAATCACGGACCGTCAGATGGAGGCGTTGAGCATCAGCTCCCCCGGCACACAGGAAGCGCAGCCAGGTTTGAAGTGATCCCATGCGCCCCAGCCACTCCGATGGGTCTCACTTGAGGAAGCGCTGGATGCACTTCCACCCCCTGCGGCGCGTTATCCGGCTCTCCTCGACCGTCTCCGCGTCCGAGTCGTCCATCTCCTCGGGGTCGGAAGGCCGGTAGGCAGGGAAGGCAGCCAGCAGGTCTGCTGCAGGGTCCGCCCCTGGGAGGTCCTCATGAGGGATAGGTTCCCCAACATCTGGGCGACCTTATTCTCTCTCCCCAGCGGCGCTGACACCCTCGTCAGCCCCCGACCTCTCTCCGATGTCAGCACCGCCGGCGTCCGCAGCCCCCTGATCAGCAGTTGGTGGGGCCGGCTCGGTTTGGGAAGTCTGTTCCGGAGCAGGCGGCATGTCCACCACTGGTCCACTCGTAGATGGCCCAGGTTCGGCAACCCGACGAGCCTCCAGTGTTGAGATCACTGCGCGGGGCATGCCATGGTTAGTCACGGATCGTCAACGGCAGGCACCAGCAGTAAAGCAAGGAGACTTACGGGAGGTCAGAGCATCATCTTCCGCTATCCCGGCCGCCGCAGGAACAGTTGTAGCAGGGGGCCCTTCCGCGCCTGTCAATTCGATAATGGGTGCCTGGCCCCCGCCTTGTCCTGATGGCGCCCCTCCTACTCCCGCTGAGGACGCCTGACCAACATCCGTGCGCTCTTGAGAAAGATGGAGAAATGGGTTAGAAGCTGCATAAGGGAATGGATGAAGCAGGTTGAGTAGGGATAGAAGCGGACCCCGAGGAGCTCAGTGACATCAACATTGTCAGAGCCGGCCACCTCGCCGCTCTCCCGCGGACTCCCCTGATGGGATCTTCCCTCGGAGCCTTCATCCTCCCCCATCTCCTCCTCTTCCTCGGAGTCGTTGCTACTGTCATCTTCTTCCGGCGGCATCTGTTCTGGAGCGGGCTCTAGACCGAGCATCACCTTCACCAGAAGGGATGGCTCCGCACGCTGACCACGTTGGCGCGCGTAATCGTCCATGGCCGTCAGATACGCATACTGTCGGTTGAAGTCCACCCTGTCGGCAATATGGAGGCGCCCGACCTCTGGCAGATGGATTCCTTCTCTGAGAATCTTTCGCCAGATGGCGTCGGTCCCCAATGACTGCCGCAGGGTCATCCAGGCCGACCACAGCGCCGGGAAGACTGCATCGTGGGAGGGTTCGAGCAGACGTCTCACCTGCTTCCCGGGCCGCTCTTCGACCACCGCGCGTGCCCCCTCTCTGGGCGCCGAGGTCGTAGCGGCAGCCTGCGATGTGCCCGCCGCCGAAGTCCCTGCTCGCGCCGGCTCCGCTGCTTGGCGCGCCTCCGTTCTCCCCCGTGCGGCGGCGCCTCGCCTCCTTCCTTGACGCCCGGTCTCCGCACGGGTAACCTCGAGCCGCCGAACTGGCTTCCGTAGAATCCCCTCGGGGTACGCGATGGCCCAGTGTTCGGCGTACTCGGTTGCCAAGCCTGCGTCAACCCCGGTAGGAGGGAGAGTGATGACGTCACCAGAGCCGAAAGCGGCAAACATCAGCCACATCTGGCGAAGGACGCAAGGGTTCGTCTCCTCCCGGACAGTAGTGAATACCCTCTTCGGCATCCGCTGAAGGCACCCGAACTGCCTGGCGAACCGGGTTGGCACGTAAGGCTCGCAGATCACCTTCCCGTCAATCCGAGCCACGATCACTCCGCCCCGCATGTTCAGGAAGTATTCATGCTGCTCCAGAGGACCCTGCCCATTGTCGATCATCTGGCCAACGGGAGTGGGGAACGGACTGAAGTTTAAATTGTCATGATTGCCAATCCGAATCCTCACGCCCTCCTCACTTAGGGTCATCGGAGCGACCCCCGCGATGTTCAACAGCGAGGGTCGCAGGCCGTTGCCCGGAGGAATGATGGCGTTCGGAAACGTGTACCCACCGAGGTGAGCAGCCACCCAGCCGTGGAAGAACTGAAAGGGCCCACAGATCCTTCGTGGTGACCCCCCTCGTGAGATGCGTCCCAGGATGGCGTACAGCTTAGCCAACACTGGGACCCCGAGGTTGTATCTTTTGTTGGCGGCCATAGCGCCCGCCACCGCCAGTGTCGCCGGGCGAACGCCCATTCTCGCGTCCCGCACTGGCAGGAGCCACCCACTCAGAAAGGCGGCCAGGAACGCCGTGTACCGGACATTTGGGTCCCGGGCCTCGATGACGCGGTACCCCCATGAGCGGTAGTCGCCCGTCTCCAGGACCCGCCAGTACGACCCGTTCCGGCTCCTCTGAGCTGCGGTCGGGCACCGCTTCCCCCTGCCTGGCATCTTGACCGCTGGGTCATGCTCCAAGAACTGGCCGAACCACTCCTTGTAGGCTATGTCCTTCTGGAAGTCCTTGACCCCGAGCCGCTCTGTATCCAGGTCCAGCAGATGCCACGTCAGGATGGGAGTCCGTGACCTGTCACCCCAGGTGTTCCTCGGAGGCATGAACTCATCATATTGGTAGCCCTCCAGCGGGATACCTCCGATGCAGTGGATGTCCCAGAGACCGATGCCGACCTCCCCATGGTGAAGATGGAAGGTGTTGGTATCCGGGGACCAGCGGGTGAACAGCTCCGGCCCGAGCTCGGACTGCTGGTAGAAGTGGAACGGCGACGTCCACACCGCCTCAAACAGGCCGATGTACCGCAGCTCCTCTGCGAAGTGATCGCAAGTGTGGCGTACCCAGAACGCCCAGGCCCACTCGCTGGTGAAATTGCCCCCAGATCGCAAGTCCCAGTCCATCAGCCAACCCTTGGTGTCGTCCGTGACACTCTGGCGGTATGTGCTCGAGTATAGGGCCGGAGAATTCTCCGCAGTAGGCTCACCCCCGTCAATGGTCCGCGTCCTCGGGTTCAGGACGTAGACATCTAAGTGCCTGGTCTCCCTGGCAGGATGCCCATTGTTGGTGATGTTATAGCGGGGAAGCTCGTCCTCCCGAGTCACCCAGGTCCGTGGCGCATCAACCTCGAACCCTGGCACCGGAACCTCATCTAGGATGCCGAAGTTCCAGAGCGGCAGGTTGTCTGACAGCGGATATGTCTTCTGGGCCGGCGTCAGCAAGTCGAACAAGGATTGATTGTTGGAAAAAATCTCCTTGGCTCCGTAGACCTCCTCGTTCGTCGCCATCTCAGCTCTGCGAGTGGCGGCATCCCCCTCATTTCCTCGGTGCGCGGCCATCTCAGAAGTTTCGGGAGTCGTGCGGGTTAAGGGATGAAGCGTGCGGGATCGGACGATGCTGGTAGAGAAGTTTGAAGGTTGGCGCGCAATCCAAGTGGATGGCGCAGAATCGGGAAGAATGTCGCGCAAAGTTCCGGGTTTTCGCGTAAAGACAGGGCGAAATCCGGATGGTTTTGCGCGCCGATCGGGCGAATTTCGCAACCGGAAAAGGCAATTTCGCGCACGAGAGCGTTGAAGCTTATCGCGCGGAAGGCCTGTGTACGGAACGAGGAACCCTGGACCCCTATTTATAGACGACGTCGGGATTCCGTGCCGCGTGGAACGCTCGATTGCTCGACCGCGGCTGCGAATTGCGTGCCCGACGCCCCTTTTTGCGCGCCTAAGTCCCGCGCAGCCCCGGACTTCGGCATTCCGGCGTCTCCCTCGGAACCCGATCGTTGCGACCTCTCGCCGTTCAGATTCCGAGGGGGGGCTTTTGTAGACGCCGGAAAAGTCCGTTGTTCCCAAACGAAGCTCCGGATGCGGAAAGAGAAGTGATATTTGGAGTCAGAGGCACGTTCCGGAGGGCCCGAAGGACTTGCGCGAAATTTCAGAGGCCCGCGCGCAAAGTTGAGTCTCGGCGCGCAATCCACCCGGGATGCGCGCAATGCGCTGGGCCGGCGCGCTATTTTGCGCGCCCGTGGCCTGCGCGGCTCCCTTGCGCGCCGGGTCCTGATTCCGTGCCCGCGAAGGGAATTCCGCGCCCGAGACCGGATTCTGCGCCCGGGGTTGCCTATAAATATAAGGCGACCCCCGACGTTTTGAAGGTTGCCAGAATCCGAAGCGTCGCTCGTTCGCGCAATCCAACCCCTTCCGCGCGCAATGCCGATCTTCAGGTAACCTCCTTTCTTTCGCACAATAGAGCCTTGGGGTTCGCCTTCGCGCGCAATCCCCTTGGCTCCTTTCCTTTGAATAATCCTTAACCCGAAGGCCTTTGCGCGCAAAAGAAGCCTCTTGCGCGCAATTGCCCCCGGGTGCGCGCAATCCAGCCCGATTGCGCGCACCCCCCCTCTTCAAAGTGGCCGTTCGTTAGAGAATGAGCCGTTGCCCCCGCGAGCTGTCCGAAGCCCGGTGCGCGCAATCTCAATCATCTGCGCGCAAAGCGCTGGTCCAATTGCGCGCCAGCCCGCACAATTGCGCGCCGACCCGCGGTATTGCGCGCAAATCTCCTCTTTTGCACGCAAACCACCGGGGTCGCCCCCTTTGACCCCCTGAGGGTACCCGCCTGCGTGGCGCCCGATGATCTTCGTCCTGGGTGCCCGCACCGTGCGTTGTCTTTCCGTGCGGCCCTCCAGGCTTGCGCGAAGTGACACGGACCCATCGGCGGCAACCAACGTCCAGCATGACGTTAAACTGCACATTTGTCCAGCATGACGTTAAACTGCACATTCGTCCCGCATGACGCTAAACTGCATCCGTCCAACATGACGTTAAACTGTACTACGTCCAAGCTGCACGACGCTAAACTGCCTAGCCCCTATCGTCCGTGCTGGAAGACGTTAAACTGCCAAGCACCTTCGTCCTCAGCACACGACGTTAAACTGTACTTCGTCCGGCAAGACGTTAAACCGTCCGCTTCGTCCTCAGCACACGACGTTAAACTGTACTTCGTCCGGCAAGACGTTAAACCGTCCGCTTCGTCCTCAGCACACGACGTTAAACTGTACTTCGTCCGGCAAGACGTTAAACCATCCGCTTCGTCCTCAACACACGACATTAAACTGTACTTCGTCCGGCAAGACGTTAAACCGTCCGCATCACCCGATCCCGTGCCTCGCACGCAGGGTCCCCCCCCGGTTTGGATGTGGCCCCCACCCGCTCGTCTCTGCAGGGATGTCGGGATTTCCCCTCTTTAGGGACGATTTAATGGGAGCGGCTTTTCCCTACGGGGGTAGGGTATTACAAACCCCTAGTTTCTTGTGGGGGGCTGCACATGTGTATCTCCATTGCGCTCCCCCACTGTCGAAGCCAGTAGAGGGTGTGACTGGGATCGAGGTGTCTCCTACTTTCGGTCCAAGTCCCTTACAACTGAGTTTTGCCGTATCCGGGCTGCCTCAAGTGCGTAAGTCCTGACAGAATGAACTACGTGGACTTTGATCCCTGTCTTCTAAACAGGGTACGTAGGAAACCTCCCTGAGGTTCAAGCCCACCACCTGGTCGTCCCGGTCGTATTCACGTCGGTTCGTCCATCAGTGGACCCCTCCAGGGTTCACGCTTGCGTCGATTCACCTATGAATCCGCCCCTGTGGGAGACTGCCCGTGTGTATCTCCACTGTGCCTCCCCACAGCCCCTTTTTCCATCTCTCCTTTTATCGTCCAGCATGATGTGAAACTCTGATCCACCCGGTCGTTCCATCCCCCTCTGTGCGAGGTGGTTCGGTTCAATCCTCCGCCCGGCGGCCTCGACCCCTTCGTGAGTCGGCTTGCCGACTTCCAGCATGACGTTAAACTATATACCCGAACTACGTTGACTTTGATCCGTGCTAGCGCGCGGTACGTAGGAAGCCTCTACGGGGTCCAAGCTCTTCACTCCATCATCCATCCTGATCCTTACCCGGGCCGCCACATCCCGGTGGGGTCATGCCACTTCTCTCCACTCCACATCACTTGGGAAGCCGCCCATGCGCTGGCCCCTGCGTCGGAGGTTCCCTGCAAGGGGTTCTGTCATCTGATCCACTTTTCGTGTTGATCGGTCCGATGCCGTCCCCCCTGGACGTTAAACTCGCGGCATACCCCGTGTTAAACATGGGAAGCCGAGGAAAACCTCAGGTGACACGGTTCCCCGCACCCAGTGCGGGATGCCTCAGGGCATCGTGCCTTCGAGAAGCCCTATTAGGGACGGAAGACAGACGTGCAGAGCCGCAGTGTTACGACACGCCCCCAGCACCCAGAGCCACCCGGTCTCCTCACTACAGGTTGCTGCCCCGACCAGACTCCTTGGAGCGTCCGAGCGGAAGCAGCGTAATTAACCGGTGTCCATGAAGATATGGCGACGAGAACGAGATTCACGAACATTCTTAAATCTATGAGGGAGACCCGGATTAGGCGACGAGTTCCGAGGAGACGTCCAAGGAAGGAGGAGCCGACATCCCATCATCCCGGTTTCGATCAAGGAGCAGACGCCCCTGAATAAGGGACGGATGCCGCCCGCCCTTGGAAAGCGGGAATGCGGGGCCACAAGCCGCGCGCCCATCCCCTCGGGTTGACGGGTGCACGCGCGAACGCGTCCTGGCGGAACAGCGTAACCAGACGCACATCCGCACCGAAACAAATATATAAATTGGTTATTATTGTCAAATTTTTAATATTAAAGTCTAATAATAATTTTTATTAGAAATTAATTATGAGATTCAATGGTTATGACTCATTATAACATCATGTAATAGAATACATAATCCAGTTTTCCATGATTCATTAGATTATTTTGTTGATTATGTCATATTTATGCCTTTTTTTAAAGTTATATTAGATAAACATTATTTTCCATTCAAAAATATTTTATAGTTCCTATGCCCCAAAAATTTAATTTCAATGATTCTCATTTTAGTACTACTGGAATTATAGGAAAACTGATGTTACATAATGGATCCAGTAATTTGGATTCATTCATACAACAACTATTATCAGAGCCTTGTTTAATTTTGTTTGAGATTTTTTTTCATTATTTATTCCATAGTGGCATGTTATTATCCTTGATTGAAGGGAATTTGAATATAGAAATTTCATGATGGAAGGAATGATTCTATGCATTCAAATTTTAAGGGAATGTTTTTTAATGTTATTTATATATGAATGCAATTCAGATTTCATGAAATGGGATTAAAAATGAAAAAATGGATAAATTATTTTGGGAAATACTCTACCAAAAATCACATGGAATATTTAAAATTTTGTTGTCCTAGAATATGGCATTTAGTTTTGGGGGGTGATGAATACTACTGACTTCTTGGTGATATTGTTAACAAGGCTAAGAATCATTTTACTGTGAAAAATGTTTTTATATTGTGAATAATTTTTGGGAAAATGATATAGGACTGATGATCTACATATAATAAGCCAATAGACTTCAATGTGATTTGGAATATAATATAGTACATTAGATTGATGATCACATAATGAAAATTAAAATAAATTATTCATTAGTTCCTTTCATAGTATTGGGATTTTATCCATTCTCCCATGAGTAAATTCATTAGAATTATTGAACTTGTATTAATGGAATACATGATCTACTCATGAATGATAAGATCAATAATGTTTAAGTTTATAGTGTTTCTAAAAACATGTTCATTATTTTAGAGTGAAGATGTTATTCTCATAGATATACCCCTTGTTAAAATAATATTCAAGGGATGAGGTAGAAGATATTATTAAAATCATTATGTCCTAGAAAAATATTCTAGATTTATAGGAAAAACATATACTTTAAAAATAGTTATTTAGGTAAGAGGCCAAATCATTGAATGAATTTTTATGAAATATATTTATAAAATTCAATATTTTTTAAGGAATTAATTTTATTTCCACATCATAGAAGACCATTATAACAATTGAATAATAATTCCTGGGTTCGCGTACCAAAAACTGTGTGAGAGAGACTAAGAGCTTTAAAAACATGTCTCTAAATGAAGAAACAAGGTAATTTGTGTGGATGATGAAACTCATTATATTGCTTAAGGTTTTGATTTGAACATTTGGACAGGGATTGGTTATATGTTAAAGATATAGGGGGTTCAACACATATTGGAGTTAATGTAAAATGTAATCATATATGTTTAGCTGATTGAAGTTAGTTTCTAAATGAATTTTAGGAATAGGATTGGGAATATATATTGTGGTTATGTGATGGCGGCCAGTGGAGTAAAATATGGAAATTTATATTTTACATATTATTTCAGAGAGTTAGAAAATTCCAAAACATAAACATATAAAATATTTAAGATGTTGGAGGATCATCCTAGAAAACTAGTTGAATAACGAATAAAGTTATTTTTAGGAAAGGGGATGTTGTAAATAATATTGTTAAATACATTATAAGTTTAGAGTTTTTCATTGTGATTAAATAAAATACATCATTCAATATTGAAGGAATATATACATAAAACTAAATATTAGGTGGAGTACACATAGATGTATAGGGTCAATATCTTGTTCAATATCATAAAAGGCCATTGAGTTATCTTACATTAATTAATATTTAAATGTGTAAGTTAATAATGTTTAATAGGATATTTATGTCTTATGTATTCAAATCCTTCATTCAACATATATAAATAATTAATGGTGTGTATGAAAAAAAAATTTGAGGTCTACTAATGTTTGGTAGTAGATGTGTTTATTTTTATGAGGGTTTAAATTGATAAAATTGATTCATATATATAATCTAATGTTTAATACTTTTTAATTAATGTAGTTCTATATATTATCGTTGAGAATCTATATGATGGAGTTGGAATCATGAGAACTCATTCACTGTTCACCAAGTATTTATTGTAATGTTTTAAATTATGAAATATATTTCATAAATGAATTACCATTTGATTCATTAGGAAAAAAAATTTAAAAGGGTTAGAGACCAGAATATATATTGTTGTGTCACACAACATTATCATCATTTTTTGTTTATAATTCCCTTTTCAAAACCACTATATGTGGAAAATTACAAAAAAAAAATCTTGATAATCATTATTTATATGATATTACAGTGAAGTATTTATATTTTTTAAATGGGGTGATGACATTTGAAAAATATTCAAAATTATATTTTTTATTGATGTTAGGAATATAATAGTAGGGATTAGTTCTTGGATGATGATATAATGGATTAAAAAAAGATTCAGAAGAGGATGTAAATTTTGATCCAAACGGAATAATAAAATTCTCTATTTACTTTATTTTGAAATCGTGTTATAGAATAATATGATATTATAAAAGGTCTTGTTTTTTATATGGTCTATCTTCTAGGTGTTTATACAAGGATTGTTATTCTATAATTATCATAGAATATAGAAGATACGAGATGTTTAATGGAAGATCAAATTCCTTAAGCAATAAAAACTTGATTTTATAAATTTTAATACAATTATAATACCAAAAAAATTGTATGATTATAACATATATATTATAAATCATTCATACAGTGGAGAAATATAAATAATTATAGTGGGTAAAGTCTCAGCAATCAACTGATTTGTGAGTTTATGATGAAAAAGAAGATATGGTCCTTGACTATATCAATAACATGTGACTGTTTTAACAATCTACATGTTAATAATACGAAATAAAATATAATTTTATAAAAATGTATTGAAAATGATATAGTTATTATAAGGCCCCAGCCTTAAACCTTACATAATCTTTAGTTATCACAAGATTACTTGTTGAGGATCTTTTCAGGTTTAGAGTTTTAGAGAATTAGATCATAAAACTTGCATTACATTCCACATATAAACAATGTGGTTACATAAAGATAGTATTCTTCATTCCCATCAATGGAAACATATATAAAATAAACATGGATTCTTTCTTGACACTTCCTTGACACTATCACCATATCATGTACCTTTCCCTTGACCTGTGAAAAACATTTCAAAAAAACTTGGTATGAGCATAAAAAGCTCAGTAAGGGATATAAAAATATGGAAAAGAAACATAGGTACATATATATAAAAGGATGAGATCATACTTTACCCATATAACATAAGCACTTTAACATACCTCATCAAATCATGAATAAATCATAGAAAACATAAGACATAAAGGTAACTTGAGGCATTCATAACAATCTTACGTAGGGAGTAACCCTCTTGGTTACGTTTGGAATACCTATCACAGTATATTCCCTAAAATCTCTTCGGAGAAACCCTAACGTTTCACTCCTTCGCATTAACAAATGCATTGGAGATCTATATCGGGCTCACCCGCCCTTAGTTTATCACGGAACCACATGTTTTCATAATAATGCCCAAGAACCTCAACATAATCATATCACATAAAACATGCATAAAATAAAACATAACATTACCACCTTCCAATCACAAGATATCAATACAACAAATTGTTATAAAAACATTATAAAAACCATTTTCGATACCAAAATAAAAGATAAGTAAAACATGGTATTTATTTTTTTCTTTTAAAAAGAAGGTATGGCTTGTAAAGGAAGCTGAAACTCAAATAACGGTCACGACGGCGGAGAAGTCGTTGTCGCCGCATACGTACGACAAAAACATTCCCTTTTGTCATTTAGTAAATGCTTCATATAAAAAAGTTTCCTTTTTAATAATCGTAAAAGTCAAAGCGGTTTATACACCATATAAAAGAAGGTTGTGTATAAAACAAAATATGCCTCAATGAAAGGAGATTGAGACAAAGTCCCATACCTCGGGTCCAACATGACTCGACCGTTCTTTAATATCCTGAATAAAAAACATGAGATAATCTCTACTTTCTTAAGAACCTTTTTCAAGTTCATTATTCCTTTTATACCATGTTATTAACATCATGTAATCATTTAAGTTAATAATGTCCATTTTTTTGGTATTTGGTTCTTAAGTCAAAAATAGACTTCTTACACTTACATGTTATTAATTTGGTCAAAGGATCATTATATCCAGAATGATATTAATGATTTGGATAAAATATATATCATATATATTCATCATATACATGTATTTATAATATTACATCACATTTAGAGGTTAGAAATGAAATGCACCGTTCATTGAGACGGTAAGCCATACGTACGCATGAACGCTACTTCCATTTATATTTCGTATTTTATGGAATGGAATCATAATGATATAAGAGTATATTATAATTCCAGTATAATAACATATATAATATCGTTAACTTTATCATTTACACATCCCACATTTGGTATTAATGAATCAAATCACTTTCAGGGGGCGGTAGTCCGCACTTCCTAAAATGAAGATATCGTGTTTAGCCATAATGGAAACCATAAAGGTATGCCCAAAATGAAAAAAACAGAAGCTTAAGGAAAACATAAACATATTATATATCATATATAAAAATAGTGACAACATAATGGCCACCTTTGAAGATGTTAAATGAGTATTGAACAATCATCGTTTCAGGAGGCAAAATTTCGCCATCCACGGAAACCGTATGTTCTTTAACCATTTGATTTAGTGGTGTGAGAGTGTAGCTCAAATAAATCTTATAACAACATCCTAGTATATTGAATATACTGGTGTTCTTACAAAAGAAGTAAATAAAAAGAGTTTAGGGGGTTGGAGAAGCAAAATAAAACAAATGAACATGAGAGAACGAATTACCTTTAAAAGTGTAACTCCTTTTGATTTGAGCCTAAAGGAATACTTTGAAAGGATTATGTCCAAAGGGAATCCTCTAGGATGAGGAGAGGGATTTGGAGAGAGTAAATGGTCAGGGGTTGGCCGAGAAAAAGGCTTGAGGAGTGTGTTAAATGAGGTAGAGTTGGGGGGCCTTTTATAAGAGGAGAGGAGGGGCACTTTTGGAAAGTAAAGATAAGTTACTTTATTAAAAAGAGTTTCGGATTCAAAAGGTCCCACATTTCTATAATTCGAGTATAAGGTGATAAGTCTTCGAAATCCACTCATCCAATTGGTTTTGGCCATGTGTAGGTTTTATATTTTTCATTATCTTTCCATTTTATTTAAATCGTTAAATAATGAGGTCATCGCTGCATTATCATGATGTCATAAATAATTTAATTTATTTAAAGTCTAAAAATTATAAAAAAATTACTATGATGTAGTAAATCTATTTAGCCTTAAAATGACTATTTATAATTAAAAATCTTATCTTTATAACCCCATTTAAAAATTATTTTCGTAAAACATATTATGTTTGTGTCATTTTTACTTTAACATTAAATAAAAAGTTATTTATGTCATTTCCCAACAAAAGCAGCTCCATGGGGTCCCCAAGTTGACCCATGGATTGTCTTGGTCGGAAATGAAACATCCAATAATGTTAGGACATGTGTCTAGGTCATTTCATATTATTAAAGCATTATTTTTACCTTAAACTACACTAATTACCACTAATCGCGATTAAAATCATAATAAGTTACTATTCACCATAAAATTATTTTAATCTCATTGAACCACATTTTAATTCTTAATGACAACCATGTATGTAGGATTTTTGAAATTCAAAACACAATTATGGGAAAATTTCATTTAAACGGAAAATCAGTTTTTATAAGTACCACTTAGTGGTTTCAGTACTCATAAAAAATTGATGTTTGTCAGAAAATTAAAAAAAATTCACCCTAAGCTATATTTGATATTCCAAATTCAAAAATGAAGTCTATTTTACAAAATTAAAATCATATAAGTCACATTAATTAATTTAACAATTAATTCCCGCTGCCAGAGCAAATAGCGTGTTTTTATAAAACAACAAGTATCAAAAGATTGACACCAGTTTAAGTCTAATTTCAAAGTGAAATTGATTCCAATGACCACCATTGGATAAAATGGTAAAAATATATTCTCATTTAACTTTAAAACTAATTCAAAATATAATCTAATCATATAAATAAATTATATTAATAAGCATTTTTGATGTAAAATGCAGTATTTTTCACTATTCATTAAAAAAATGAACATTGTTAGAAAAATACCAAAAATTCACACAAAGTAAATTTGGATGTCCCAATAATAAAGAATAAGTTTATTATGACAAACATAGTTTATAAAATTTACAAAAGATAAATTTAAAAAGGGTTTTCCATCATAGGGTAGTAAAACAATCTTTCAAGAATATTAGTGTATTCCATGCTTAAGATTGAATTTACTTTCATTTTAAGCCTCTAAAACACTATCTTAATCATTAATAGACATAAATAAAAATATCTATTATTCATTACTTACTTGGAATGTTACATCCTTCCCCCTTTAGAAAATTTCATCCCCGTAATTTATTTACTTATCGAATAAATGGGGGGTACATATCCCTCATTGCATTTTCATATTCCCATGTTGCCTCTTCAATCAAGTGGTTTTTCCAAAAAACCTTTACCTAGTGAATCACCTTATTCCATAACACTTGCTCCCTGTGGTCAAGAATCTGGACTGGTTGTTCCTCATAAGATAGGTTCTCTTCCAGCTGAACTACCTCTGGACTCAAAACATGAGATGGATCTGGCATATACTTTCTCAACATCGAAATGTGAAAACATTGTGTACCTGAGATAACCTCGGAGGTAAAGCCACTCGGTATGCAACTGATCCAACTCTCTCCAGAATTTATTATGGTCCAATGAACCTTGTACTCAAATTTCCTTTCTTAACAAATCACATCACACTTTTCCAAGGAGAAACCTTGAGAAAAACATGATCACCTACCTCGAAAGATAGATCCTTCCTCCGGTTATCCGCATAACTCTTCTTCCTACTCTGAGCTGTTCTCATGTGTTTCTGAATCAGCTGAACATTTTCTACCATCTCTTCTACCAATTCATGTCCCATCAACTTCCTTTCACCCACTTCATCCCTGAAAGCTGGAGTTAGACACTGCTTCCCATATAATGCCTGAAATGGTGCCATCTGTATACTGGAATGAAAACTGTTATTATATGAAAATTCAACCAAAGAAAGATGTTGGTCCCAACTTCCCTGATAATCCATAGAACAAGCTCGTAGCATATCCTCCAATATCTGAATTTTTCGTTCTGAATGCCCATCTGATTGAGGATGAAGAGCTGTACTAAAAGTTAATTTAGTACCCAACGACTTCTGAAGGCCTTTCCATAAGTTAGAAGTGAACCTGAGATCATGATCAGATACAATGGGGAGAGGAACTCCATGTAACCTGACTATCTCTTTAAGATACAAACAGGAATGTTGATCTATGGAAAAAGTATCCCGTATAGCAAGGAAATGAGTAGATTTGGTCAAGCGATCAACAATAACCCAGATTGCATTATTACATCGAGATGTCTTCGGTAATCCCACAACAAAGTCCAAGGATATATTGTCCCATTTCCACCCTGGCACTAGTAAAGGCTGAAGCATCCCTTTCGGTAACTGTCGCTCTACTTTAACCTGTGGACATGTCAAACACTTCACAGTAAAATCAGCAATATCTCTTTTCATTCCATCCCACCAGTAATACTCCCGCAGATATTTGTATATCTTAGTACTGCCTGGATGAACTGAAAACGGAGAACTATGAGCTTCACATAGCAAATCTCTCTTCGACTGTGAATCACAAGGCACACACAATCTCTTCCCAAATCTCAAAACGCAATCATTATCAATGTTGAATTCAGGCAACTTACCTTTCTGAACTAGCTCTACCTTTTTCTGCAACTCACTGTCTTGCTTCTGTACTTGCTTGATTCTATCTGATAGAGAAGATCTCACTGATACCAAAAACAAAACAGAAAGACTTCATGCACCAACAACTTCTATGCCAAAGTTCATCAAATCCTTAACCAAAGGATTACGTTCCAAATTCAACATTGTTAATGAAGCATTACTTTTTCGACTCAAAGCATCAGCCACTTTATTTGCTTTTCCCGGATGGTAATTAATTGTACAATCATAATCCTTGATTAATTCTAGCCATCTCCTCTGTCTCATGTTTAACTCTTTCTGAGTGAATATATACTTCTAACTTTTTTGATCAGTATATATTTCACATTTTACTCCATACAAATGATGCCTCCAAATTTTTAAAACAAAAACAACAGTAGTTAATTTTAAATCATGTGTAGGGTAATTTACCTCATGAGGTTTCAACTGTCATGAAGCATAAGCAATTACCTGATCATTCTACATTAGGACGCAACCAAGTCCTTTCAATGAAGCATCACTGTATATAACAAACTCACCATTCTTAGAAGGTAGTGCCAAAACTGGAGCATTCACCAATCCTCTTTTGAATTCCTGAAAACAATCATCACATTCTTTTGTCCTGATAAACTTAACACCCTTCCGAGTTAGCTTAGTCATTGGACTAGATAACCATGAAAAATTTCTATCAAACCTTCGGTAATATCCCTACAAACCTAGAAAGCTACGAATCTCGGTTACATTTGTGGGTCTTGGCCATTCATCCACAACTTTTCTTTTGGCAGGATCAACAGTTATTCCATCTTTAGAATCAATGTGACCAAGAAAATAAATTTGTTTCAACCAAAACTCACACTTGCTGAATTTCCCATACAATTTCTTTTCTTTTATGGTTTGCAAGATAACCCTTCAATATCTTTCATCCTCCTCTTTACTTTTAGAAAACACCAATATATCATCAATGAAAACCACCACAAACTTATCCAAGAACTCATCGAAAATTCTATTCATCATGTCCATGAATACAGCAGATGCATTGGTTATCCCAAAAGGCATTACTACAAATTCATAATGGCCAAATCTCGTACGGAACGCGGTCTTCGGAATATCTGCCTCCTTTACCTTCAGCTAATGGTACCCCGATCTCAGGTCAATCGTTGAAAAAAACTGAGCTCCCTGGAGCTGATCAAAGAAATCATCGATATGAGGCAAAGGATATTTGTTCTTAATAGTGATGTTATTCAAGGCTCTATAATCAATGAAAAGTCTCATAGAACCATCTTTCTTTTTAACAAATAAAATAGGAGCACCCCATGGTGATGTGCTAGGTCTAATGAAACCTTTCTCTAATAAATCTTGCAATTTCTCCTTCAACTCTAAAAGTTCAATTTGTGCCATCCGATAAGGGGGTTTTGAAATTGGCATAGCATCAGGAACTAAGTCAATAGTAAACTCAACATCCCGATCTGGTATTATTCAAGGCAACTCATCAGGAAAAACATCAGGATACTCATTTACCACTGGCACGTCATTAATCTGAACAGTTCCTTTATTTTCAACGACGTGTGCAAGGTAATATTCATTTCCATCTTTTACAAGTTTCTCGGCCTCTTGATATGTTATCAAAATTAAGGGTTCATTCTTGTACACAAACTGAAAGTCTTTCTGAAAAGAAACTTCTTTAGCTCTACAATCAATCTTAGCATGGTAAATAGAGAGCCAATCCATACCCAGGATAACATCAAACTCTACTAGAGGTAGAACAATAAGGTTTGTAGGTAGGTCCTTTCCACAAATAAGGATTGGGAGATTCTTATAAATTCTATTTTCCTCAACATTTCCCCCAGGTGTTTTTACCAAAAGTTCAGGAGTTATTTCGTGAGATGGTATTCCCATTTTACTAGAAAAGGTTTCAGAGATGAAATAATGTGTAGACCCCGAATCAAACATCACACTGGCATAATCTGAAAAAAAAAAACAAATTACCTGATACAACTTCATTTGATGGCCCAACATCTACTGAAGTAGTTGCAAAGGATTTCACCACCCCTTTCTTCTTGTAGTCTAATTGCTTCCCATCACTCAAGCTCTTTGTCGGACACTCATTTACATAGTGACCATCAAATTGCACTTATAAAATTTCACTAACTGTAAATCAAATTTGGTCTTACCTTCACCTTGATCCTTTTAGGTGCAATCATGAGCCTTATGTCCCATCTTACCACATCGGTAGCACATTCAAGAATTCAGAAGACATTCCCCAGCATGCCTTTTTCCACATTTATCGCAAACTGGAAACTTAGTTTTCATACCATCAGACTTTTTTGAAGAATTCATACCTTTCTCCTGCCACCTCGTTCTCTTCTTCTATTGGTTGTTATAGAACACCTGATCATCGGAAAACTCCATTTCCACCTTCTCAGCACATCGAACAAGCTTTTCATAACTTTTAAACTCACGAGAAGCTAATGCCCTTCGATATTTTGGCTTTAATCCTGAGTAAAAACGATTGATTTTACTATCAAGGTCTCGGATAAAATTTGGAGCATACCTTGCCAATCGAGTGAACCTTTCTTCATAGGCAGCCACTGAGTCTTCCTCTTGCCTCAATTACAAGAATTGTTTTTCCATCCTAAGTTGAACAGCCTTAGGGAAATACTTCTCATGAACCATACCTTTTAATTCATCCCAGCCAAGAGCATCAATCTCATCGGCGTCCCTGATATTTTTAACCCTAGACCACCACTGATCTGCTTCACCATCCAAACGGTAAATATCAAGACTAACATTTTGATTGTCTGAACACCCCATGACATCAAAAATCTTCTCTAGTGCTTTAATCCACCCATCAGCTAGCACAAGGTCAGATGATCCTCTGAATGATGGTGGATGTTGCCTCATGAAATGTTCCACCACTGACATGTTCCTCTGCGGTTGATCTAGCTGATCTCGTGCATGGATACCACCACCATTTATCGCTTGAGTAAACTGCGCCATTACTGCAACAAACTGTTCAGTTCCAATTCTGACCATTTCTAGATGCTGATTCGGAAGGTTATTTCCTTCTGTATGCCTTCCTAGCACTTCTTCCTTGTTTCCTCTGCGGAAAACCATTCTGAAAAACATGTCTTAGATGAAGAAACATGGTAATCTTCAAATGCTATATCATTTCAAAAAAAAATTTTGGATAATCATTTAATAGAATTCTAACTCCTAATGTTATCTAAACCGACCTTTAATACCAACTATAAGGCCCCAGCCTTAAACCTTACATAATCTTGAGTTATCACAAGATTACATGTTGAGAATCTTTTCAGGTTTAGAGTTTTAGAGAATTATATCATAACACTTGAATTACATTCCACATATAAACAATGTGGTTACATAAAGATAGTATTCTTTATTCCCATCAATGGAAACATATTTAAAATAGACATGGATTCTTTCTTGACACTTCCTTGACACTATCACCATATCATGTACCTTTCCCTTGACCTGTGAAAAACATTTCAAAAAAACTTGGGATGAGCATAAAAAGCTCATTAAGGGATATAAAAATATGGAAAGGAAACATGGGTACATATATACATAAGGATGAGATCATACTTTACCCATATATCTTAAGCACTTTAAAATACCTCATAAAATCATGAATAAATCATAGAAATCATAAGACAAAAAGGTAACTTGAGGCATTCATAACATTCTTACGTAGGGAGTAACCCTCTTGGTTACGTTTGGAATACCCATCACAGTATATACCCTAAACTCTCTTCGGAGAAACCTTAACGTTTCACTCCTTCGCGTTACCCAATGCATTGGAGAGCTATATCGGGCTCACCCGCCCTTAGTTTATCACATAACCACCCGTTTTCATAATAATGCCCAAGAACCTCAACATAATCATATCACATAAAACATGCATAAAGGAAACATAACATTCCCACCTTTCAATCACAAGATATCAATACAACACATTGTTATAAAAACATTATAAAAACCATTTTCGATACCAAAATAAAAGAAAAGTAAAACATGGTATTTATTTTTTTTCATTTAAAAAGAAGGTATGGCTTGTAGAGGAAGCCAAACTCAAATAAGGGTTACGACGACAGAGAAGTCGTTGTCGTCGCATACGTACGATAAAAACATTCCCTTTTGTCGTTTAGTAAATGATTCGTATAAAAAATATTCCTTTTGAATAATCGTAAAAGTCAAAGGGGTTTATAAACCATATAAATGAAGGTTGTGTATAAAACAAAATATGCCTCAATGAAAGGAGATTGAGACAAAGTCCCATACCTCGGGTCCGAGTTGACTCGACCGTTCTTTAATCTCCTAAATAATAAACTTGTGTTAATCTCTACTTGCTTAAGAACCCTTTTCAAGTTCATTATTCCTTTATACCATGTTATGAACATCATGTAATCATTTAAGTTAATAATGTTCATTTTGTTGGTATTTGGTTCTTAAGTCAGAAATAGACTTCTTACACTTACATGTTGTTAATTTGGTCAAAGGTTCGTTATATCCAGAATGATATTAATGATTTGGATAACATATATATCATATATATTCATCATATACATGTATTTATAATATTACATCACATTTAGAGGTAAGAAATAAAATGCACTGTTCGTGGAGACGGTAAGTCGTACGTACGCATGAACGCTACTTCCATTTCTATTTCGTATTTTCTGGAATGGAAACATAATGATATAAGAGTATATTATAATTACAGTATAATAAAATATATAATATCATTAACTTTATCCTTTACACATCCCACATATGGTATTAACGAATCAAATCACTTTCAGGGGGCGGTAGTCCGCACTTCCTAAAATGAAGATATCGTGTTTACCCATAATGGAAACCATAAAAGTATGCCCAAAATGAAAAACAACATAAGCCTAAGGGGAACATAAAAATATCATATATCATATATAAAAATAGTGACATCCTAATGGCCACCTTTGAAGGTGTTAAATGAGTATTGAACAATCATCATTTCGGGAGGCAAAATTTCGCCATCCACGGAAACAGTTTGTTCTTTAACCATTTGATGTAGTTGTGTGAGAGTGTAGCTCAAATAAATCTTATAAAAACATCCTACAATATTTAAGATACTGGTGTTGTTACAAAAGATGTAAATAAAAAGAGTTTAGCGGGTTGGAAATGCAAAATAAAACAAATGAACATGAGAGAACAAATTACCTTTAAAAGTGTAACTCCTTTTGATTTGAGCCTAAAGGCTTCCTTTGAAAGGATTCTTCCCAAAGGTAATCCTCTAGGATCAGGAGAGGGATGTGGAGAGTGTAAATGGTCAGGGTTTGGTCGAGACAAAGGATTGAGGAGTGTGTGAAATGAGGTAGAGTTGGGGGCCTTTTATAAGAGGAGAGGAAGGGCACTTTTGTAAAGTAAAGATAAGTTACTTTATTAAAAAGAGTTTCGGATTCAAAAGGTCCCACATTTCTATAATTCGAGGATAAGGTGATAAGTCTTCGAAATAAACTTATCCAATTAGTTTTTCCCATGTGTAGGTTTTAGATTTTTCATTATCTTTCCATTTTATTTAAATCGTTAAATAATGAGGTCATCACTGCATCATCATGATGTCATAAATAATTTAATTTATTTAAAGTCTAAAAATTATAAAAAAAATACTATGATGTAGAAAATAATTATATATTTCCAATTATTATTTATAATCAAAATCCTGATCTTTATAACCCCATGTGAAAATTGTTTTTGTAAAACATATTATGTTTGTGTCATTTTTACTTTAAAATTAAATAAAAAGTTATTTATGTCATTTCCCAACAAAAGTGGCTCCATGGGGTCCACAAGTTGACCCATGGCTTGTCTTGGTCGGCCATGACACATCCAATAAGGTTAGGACATGTGTCTAGGTCATTTCATATTATTAAAGCATTATTTTTACCTTAAACTACACTAATTACCACTAATCGCGATTAAAAACTTAATAAGTTACTATTCACCAAAAAATTGATTTAATCTCATTGAAACACATTTTACTTCTTAATGAAAACCATGTATGTCGGATTTTTGAAATTCAAAACACAATGATGGGAAAATTTCATTTAAACGGGAAATCAGTTTTTATAAGTACCACTTAGTGGTTTCACTATTCATCAAAAATTGAAGTTTTTCAGAAAATTACCAAAAATTCACCCTAAGCTATATTTGATATTCCGAATTCAAAAATGAAGTCTATTTTACAAAATTAAAATCACATAAGTCACATTAATTAATTTAATAATTAATTCCCGCTGCTAGAGCAAATAGCGTGTTTTTATAAAACAATAAGTATCAAAAGATTGTCACCGTTTTAAGTCTAATTTCAAAGTGAAATTCATTCCAATGACCACCATTGGATAAAATCGTAAAAATATATTCTAATTTAACTTTAAAGCTAATTAAAAAGATAATCTAATCATATAAATAAATGAGATTAAAAAGCAATTTTGATGTAAAATGCAGTATTTTTCACTATTCATTAAAAAATGAACATTGTTAGAAAAATACCAAAAATTCACACAATATAAAATTTGATGTCCCAATCATAAAGAATAAGTTTATTTTGACAAACATAGTTTATAAAATTTTCAAAAGATAGATTTAAAAAGGGTTTTCCATCATAAGGTAGTAAAACAATCTTTCTGGAATATTAGTGTATTCGATGCTTAAGATTGGATTTATTTTCATTTTAAGCCTCTAAAACACTATCTTAATCATTAATAGACATATATAAAAATATCTATTATTCATTACTTACTTGGTATGTTACAATTATGATGTGATATATAGGGATGAAAGTTATTAATGGATTTCAAAAAAAATTATAGATTTCACTATTGCGAAATGATACCAATAGTCATTAAAAATAGGAAAGTATATATTGTCCTTGGAATTGTTGTAGAATAAGGTCAACATCATGAATAATCATATATGGAGAATAAATTTATACTTAGATTCGTAGATAAATAATTTTACATATATTTACTAGAATGAATTAATATATATTGAAGGAACCTGATATCTAAACCCAAATAGAGTATTTATGGGTTGATGCATGAACCCATGAAATAAAATGAGTGGTATGTGGAATTTATGGTTTAGTGTTTGTTTAGATGCACTAATTTAGATATTTTACAATACAACAATGTTTTTTATTATAGGAATGTCTTTAGTGTTCATTGTTTTCATGGATTACATTATTTTAGTTACTCGATATTGAAATAATATTAGAAACCAATAGTTTGAGTTATTTAAAAGGTATAATATGAATGACCTCATGGAATACAAATGGTTTTTATTGGGAAGGATCTGTAGCGACTCAATGAAAAACTAATTTATCTTTTAATACTTATATTATATATATATTAAGGTGAAAATGCACAAATTTAATGTATCTATGCATGGACATACCCCCAATATGAAATATAAAATTATCCATGGAAAAAGTAACATAATTTAAAATGTATTCTACATAAATGTAAATGGATTCTTATTAATCAGTTATTGGAATCTAAATTTTTTCCATGATTTTAAAAATGCCTAACATTACACATGTTATGGTAGTAGTTAATATATTTTTTTAATGTATGAGATAGAATTATATTGATATGGGGAAGTGGGTTATCTAATGTCTCAAAGTATTAATGAAAAATATTAATATCATTAAACAAATGAACTATTAAAGGGGTTGATAATGATAACATAATAGGACATTTAGGCACATAATAAAAAGTTTCATTACTATTGTGTTGTCCTATGGATGGATTTACATATGTTTGATATGTTGACAGCAATAAATACCTTTATTATAAAAAATGAAGGTGAATAAATTACAAAAACTAATACCAGGTTGCAGATGATATGATTTATGTGACAGATTAAGGATCTCAAAAGGGTAAAAAGAACAAAATTTAATTATGATATACTCTATATATGATTTTTTGTTGATTGTTCAGTATATTAAAAAAATTATACAAGGTATTACAAATTATAGATATATTTTATGAACTATTTAAAATTATCCAATAAATATATGTATTTTAGAATTTAGATCTAAAAATGGTCATTTATATGAACATTTAAGGCTGTGGTATGCATCATTATTACTTGGATAAAATGTAACTAAAATATAAGTGTTATTCATACTGTTAATTATTCAATCAAATTTATTTTCTTTTAATAAAATACATTCATCCCATGTTTTGGTGAAGTATTTTATAACTATTACACACACAATACAAAAAATGTTTCATACATTATTTTTTTATATAGTTCTCTTTTTTAAAATAAATTTTTTATCTATTTAACAATTTGTATTCACCTAAAATCGTATTGTCCACTAGTATTGGTAGATATATTATAATAATAAAAGATAATATATGTTATCATGTTACAAAATGTCTTCTAAAATTTTTATTTATAACAAGTAAATATGTAAAGTAATAAAAATTTAATAGACAACAATAATATTTTAACAATCTAGACCTCAATTATATTTTATTGTAGTGTCAGTTCTCTCATTATTATCATGGATATCAATTTTATACATACATAATAGTAAATATCCCCACATTTTATGATATAATATTTTTTATGGATAATGTAAATGATTATATTTTAGTGAATATCCATATTCAAAAATAATATAATAGCATATTTTATTCATGTTTAAATTTTAAATGAAACAAATAATTACTTTCCTGTAAATATTAAATTGCCTCAATTATTTATGATCCTTTAGATCATTCATGATTTCTTAGTGAAACTTGTATTATATTGTATATTTATACCTAATATATTAATTTTTACATACTCACTAATATATCTAGATCATTTGATTCAGTAAAATTATTGAATCTCCCTAGACCACGACATTCACTATAGAGTATTTTACATGTTTTCATCCATAATAGATGGTAATGCATATAAAAATTAAATACAATTCCTATGATACAAGAAATGTTTTTCATACATCATTTTACACAAAAATAATTTTCTCATAACTTTAGTACTTCCATGATAGGTAGATTCTCTTATTAACCCCCATAAAATAGACAAATTATTTCTTACACAACTGAATAAATCAATTTCATTTTTCAAATATATAAAAATGTACACTAAAAATGTATTATAAAGTAATATTGTCCATTTAAACTTTTCAAAGAAAAATTAATATCCAAATCCCTCGATTCATCTGTGAAATGTATGATTTTATTTGATTCCCTATTGTTAATTTCCTAATCATAACTTCTTGTCAAACACATATAGCACTGGTGGAATAAATTGTTTTTAGAAAACTATATATTACATCAAATTATTTTCTAGGACCCATGAAATTTTATTTATATAATCATGACATAGTCACATGCACTTCCTAGAAACCTAGCCAACAATAATGGTAATTTTTATGATGGTTTTTTATTTTCTATTCAATAACATTCACCTTAAACCTCTCATGTATAACCACCGTGTGGTTATGTCACATTCATAAAAAATTTCATATTTAATATCTCTTCAACCTCAAGAAATTATATATGTTCACTCATTTATTATAATACCATGGAAAAATATCACCTCAAATGAATAATCACAAAACAATAGAATTTTAACAATATTAATGTATTGTAAAAAAATACAACACATTAATTTCTTACACAATAAATAATAAAAACTGTTCAACCACATCAAATTTTACTCTGATTTTTTTTCTATCAACATCTCTCAAAACTATCATGGTTAAAATAACATGCAAATTTGTTTTTATGAAAGATAATGACAACGAATAACTATTTAACTCATTTTTAGTCATAAATTTTCATTAAAATAATATTGACAATATTTTAGAAAACTAGGTGTCCGAATCATGGATATTTGAAAAAAAATACATAGTTCTTATAGAACCTAAAAAATATATATATATATATATATTGAAATCAACTCATCATATTTAATTTGTTTTATTACATGAAAACTACTTCCTAAATGATTAGTAATGATGTAATCCTATATAACATAGACAATATATTAGCTTTTATGAAAAGTTATATTTTTTTTAATAAAATAGAAATTGTTTTAAATAATTAACATGTTTTAATTAATTTATAATAAATAAGAACCCAAATTTAATCATAGTCATTTAATGCTTCAAAATAGTATTTCATGTAAAATAAATTTTATTACATTTTGTATAAAGAAATTAAAATTAATTAGATTAATTCGTTGAAATTTTATCTGAGGATATAGATTTTGGTTTTGAAATTATCCTTTTAATGTTAGATTTTGTTGACTTTTTATGATTTTTTTTAAATTATCCAATTTAGAAAAATTGTAATTTTTTTTAAAATATTCATTTATATTATAGTAACACATCAATTTTTTAATAACCTTAACTATAATTAAATTAAAAAAATAAAATGGAAATAATATAATTAATTTTTTTTGAATCATCTTTATGAAAAATTTGAATATATATTTAGTATTGTTAGTAAAACACATTTTATTGAAAACAATTTTTTTTCAAGAAATCTGTTTTATATTAATATATTAAATTAATTTCTATTAATTAATGGTGTTAATAAATTTTTTCGAATATATATTCAATAATAAGTTTTAATACGTATTTAATAGTTTTGACTTGGTATGTAACAGATGTTAAAGACTTGTTTTTCTATGAAACCATTTTTTCTAAAATGAGTATATGTTGAGTTTTTCACGCTAGGTTGAAATTAAATTATAACAATTATTGGATTCGATTATATTAAAATGAATTAAAAATTTGTAATCAAAATTATTAATATAATGTAATAGAGTAGACATAATTCAACGTCAAAATGAATATTAAAAAAAATATTTTAGTAACACAGTTAATGTTAAAACATTTTACATAAGGTAGGGGCTAAACCACGATATACATATTCGTTTTCCACTATAAATTTTAAAATTAATTTTGGTTGAATATATTTCAAATTTATAGTATCTTATAATATATTTTTAGTCCATTTGGAGACACATTTTCATATAACAGACCTTATATTAATGAATTCTTGCAATATATTTATAACATGTCCTTCTACTAAACTATTAAATTCTACATCTTCTACATTGTTATTAAAAAATTATCCTTCTATCTGTATGATTACATAGTTTAAAATATTCATATAGTAAATTTATTTAGCCTGGTGATTTTGGAATTATCCATA
Source organism: Viscum album (assembly GCA_963277665.1). Lineage (NCBI taxonomy): Eukaryota > Viridiplantae > Streptophyta > Magnoliopsida > Santalales > Viscaceae > Viscum > Viscum album. Next base: position 338,480,171 of record OY728143.1, on the reverse strand, counting down.
AAACAAATCCTATAAATAATTATATGTACGGAAAAGTTGTTATGTCAATTAAGTGATATAAATCATAACTTCTATCATAAAAATTAATTTCATATTTGTAATATTATAAATATATTATTTTACTTAATATATGGTGAATTAACTCTCAAAAATATTCTATGATTATATTTTGATCATAGAAGTATAGGAATACAAGATCAAGGAATAACTAAGAGGGGTGTCTTAGTGAATCCATAATTTTAATTTTTCTTCTAAAAAAACAGTTTCCATTAATTATTTTCAATTATGTTGTTAAAATAACCATAAAATATAGTGATAGATCAAGATATAAATAAGGGTTAGTACTCAACATGAGTAACTATTCCAAGTAATGGCATACTGAAACACATGATCATACAATCATATAAAAAACATTGTGAAGCACAATGAGAAATTAGAATCCACAAAACTCAATTAAATTTCACTAAATTCATTTACATTCCACTAAAATTAATATTTTAAATGATATAGTGAAATTAAAAAAAAATTCTTCCTATAAAAATAATATAGTTGTCATGTGTGATGAGATCTTATTTTTAATTTACCATCTTTCTCATGGAAGACTTCACATCAATTTAAATGAAAAAGCTAACATAAAGCCATTACATCTTCAACTACTCCACATAATTGACTAATTACAACATAAATATTAAAATAAATAAATTGTTTAATAATATAAAAAATCAATATTGGTTACATATTTATAATTATTCTTGATCCACTTATTTTAGATACCATAAAATATATTTGAATTTTATATCAAAAAAAATTAGATATATTCATCATAAAAAATTTCATGGGAGGAAAATTACAATAATCCTTATAACTATATATAGATTTGAATAATTAGAATAATATCATTCATCATATTAAAAATAAATTATTCAAAATCATTAAATCTATTTATAAAAAAAATATATGTATGATATAGATATGGGATCAAAATAGCTTCATTATTTTTTTCATCCTCATAAAATCAATCAAAATTATTTCCAACCAAAGTGTAGCTCATCACAATAAATAATAATGCATTTATATTTTCATTGAATCTAGAATATCATTTATTAAAAGATATAATAAATCATTTTATAACGCCTTCTTCTATATTTCATTAAATGAGAACCAAATAACTCCTTATGATGGTGAAATTTTTCATCAACTCATCTGACAAAATTTCATCATCAAGTGGGTGATAATACAAATAGAATATATTTTTTCATTCCGCACATTATTCAGTTCACCGTAAAATATTCAATCAATATCACATAAATTATTTATTTATCAAATTTATTTCGAGATATCATTTTTTAGAATCATAACACTCTATCTCAGAATATTAAATATATACATGTGAATATTACTATTAATCAATAAATTTTAAAACATTATAGGGAAAAATAATATGTGACTCCCACCTGCTTAATTTTTCATCATGTTGGAGCATATCTGGTTGTAGTGTGTGAGGGTATAACACCCATAGCTAACCTAGACTATTTCAAACCCATGGTAAAACCGAGTGGTAGTGTCTGGTGTTATCTCCCCATCAATATCAATCCAGTAGTAGTATCATATTTCATGAATCTCAATAGTATCAACATATTGGTGCAACCATGGAGGTATCATCTTCGTTATATCTCCCATGTGGTATCACGCCAAATGATAAAAACCCTTTTTGTGGCACCATAATGGTTGCACACCCAATGGTAGAAATATTTCAGTAGAACCTCAATAGGAAAACCTAAGAGCACATTATAAAAGTGTTTCATAAAAAATAATAAAATTCTTGACAAATAATTTTCTATTAACCAGTTGATGCACAAAATCTACAAAATAAATTGAAATTGAAAGAATCGTTACCTCAAAAATATACACCATTGTTTTTTTAATCTAGAAAAAAATCAGATATATATTTCACCAAAAAATGGAGCAATATGAAAATATTGAATGTCAATGAAAAAATTATAAGTGTTAGAAAATAGTAACATTGAAAATAAATTCCATGATACCAATTAAAATTAATATAAGTACAATCTCATTGCATAAAAATTCCACCAAAAAATAAATCATAGATATTAATTATCAGAAAAAACTCATAAAACCCCATTAAAAACTATTAATATAGTATAAAAACGTTGAAATAACATATTACCCTTCATAGTATTTTCCAAAAAAAAATCCTCACTCTAAAACTATAATAGATATATCAATTCATAGATTATGTAGTTTTTCACCCCCTTTGAAAACGAAATCCAAAGAAAAGAATATGGATGAGATAGAAAAAACATATATTATACATATACATGATAATGTAAAATAGGAAAAATAAAAAATAGATTACTTAATGGATCTATAGAGGATTTATTTCTGAAATTTTATCAATTTTTTATGTTTTTGGAATAAACAACAACTTCAATTCATTTCACTTCCATGTCACCATGCATAATTGAATTTTATTGTCAATGTTAAAGATTTTTATTGTTGAACCCAATTATTAAAAAAATTATTGGACCATGATTCTAACATCCATCAATAAATCTAATCTTCAAACCCTAATCCAATTATCAACAAATATCCTAATCCACAATAATTATATTTTATCATGAGTAACAAAAAAAATTAATAATTTTTTTATCTATATAGAAGAACTATGTGTCTTTATTTGAAAAAATAAATAAATTTCCCATAAATAAAAACCCTAATTTGTTTATTTTCATTCAACATTATATTATTCCCAATATAAATCATCATAACCTAAATTTTCAATTCCTCATTTCAGTCATATTTTAGTTTAAAATATGTTGTTCCCTTTATATGACTTATACTAATTTTCCCTATAATAAAATGTGATTACAATTGAAGTCATTGATAAATGTCAAAAAGAGTGAAATCATATAAAATATATAGTCTTAAATTAACATGGTATTTAAAACATAAAATAAAATTTCTAAATTGCACAATAATGACCTATTGGTTTTAATGATATTCAATTATTTTTTTAGTATGATATTAATGAGATATATGTTTTATGGTCAATTTCTATTTTATAATATATATTTTTAGAATCATATTAGTTATGTATGTAAACGAATCAATGATAAGGATGAGTTTCCACCAAAATAGTCTAACAACCATGAGAGGTGCATCTCCATGGAAGTATCACAAACATGCTATATCTCACCCTCAGCAATGAGTCACTACTGTAACATCTATTTGAAACAGTATGAGATTTTATTAGACTATGTCCCACTGTAATCACCTAAATTTGGATATTTTTAGAGTCACTTACCACTATGAAGAGTCACCACCAGTCCGACACATCACCATATCTCGACTCTCTCCCAGATGTTCTCACCATTCAAATAACTCATTTCCAGACTCTGTTTCACTTCTATTGTATCTCACCATCAGATCAAGCCACTATCAGTGTGTCACACTATCATACCCAGACACAACCAAAGATTCACCCTTCGATAGATAGACCACCCATATTCTTATACTTATCAATTTTTATTAAATATCTATAACAACAATTTTATGGAATTTAATGTCACAATTCATATTAATGATTGTTCTATAATTTCTCAACAACGATTAATTATAGAATGTGTTTATACATAGTGTGAGGATGAATAATATCTGAAATGATTCATGAATGGATTCTTTTTCTTCTTTTGCGGATAAAAGATAAATAATACTTCCTAGTGAATTTTAGTGACATTTGTGAAGTGTTGAACAATAGAAACATTCACAATTTTTCCCATGTAATAGGATATGAACATCAATTCATTAAAAAATATATCATTCATTATTATAAAAATTATTGTGGAAGTGAATCATAATAATCATTTAGATTCTATAGTGTGAATAGAAGAGTTTACGACAAATTGTTTTGTATAAAATCTCATATCTTCTAAATGAGAATCATCTCAAGCAACATTATTGAGTAATAAGCTGCATAGCCTATAATACAGATCCACAATGTTATCATTACAATAATAAATTCTATATATGTTCAACTATGTTTCAATTATGATAATATTGTGTATAATATGTTTATTAGACACAAATACACACATTGTCTCATGATTTAAATTCTAAGATACTCAGATATCTAAGAAATTTCATTTTACACATGTTTACAATGTTATGGTAGATGTCCAATTTTGTCCTCTTATATTTGAATTCCATCGAGTACTATATAATAGTTCCTTATATATCTTGGACATTTATAAAATTATTTTAATATGAGATATAGGTTGTGGATAAACATTATTTTATATAAACTTATTCGAATTGGTGTTTTCAATGTAGAGATCATTATTTCTTTGTTTGAGAATGAATCTATTGTATTCATTTTTCAATTGTATGTTTTTTTGTTTTATCTCAAATATAAAAACAAAATATGGTATAATGTGTAAATTATCCTTTATATTGGTAGATTATCAAATTTTTTAATATAAATGTTTTCTATTTAGTAAATCAATTTCAAAATATAATTTGGTTTCTAAAATTATATTAGATGAGAGAAAAACTATATTTCAAGATATAATTTAAAATAATACAACCTTTATCAATCATCTATTTGGATAAATTGGGAATTATCTAAATTCAAAGAGGGATTTTATTTAAATCAATTTTAACAAAAATGTTATTGGGTACCCATTTCACCACCTATTTAGATACACAATACATAAAACATTTGGTATTAGATTCTTAATCACTTGTATACATGTTTTAAAATACATTTGAATAATTATTTTATGTTTTTAATTATCATAATTTATTTTTAGTTCTATATTTAATTAGTTATATGGATAACAAAAAATTAAGTTCTGATACAAATAGAGCTCTTTTTCTGGTGGAATTAATTATTCCTAATAGATGATCAAAATTAATAATCATATGGAAATTATGTGTTTTGTGATTTGATATACTCTTGAGGATATTGGGTAGTTACATAAGACATCTAGGATTATATATAATAATTATACAAGGCAAAAAAATAATAATATTTGCAATCCTATAAATGCACTCTATTGATCCATTGGAGATGATGGAATTAAAATAATTACTTCTAATAAAACGTAATTGAAAATTTTAACATATTTGTTGATTCTAATTAAGTAAAAACAAAATTGAAAGAGGTGATATTGAATACATATTCTATTAATTATGATACTTTTATGATGAAGACTAGTGAATTAATTTTTAATATGGATCTGCGGTTCAATGAAATTGATAACTTAGTGATCTCCCTAGGAAATCCAATATCTAAAAATGGTTAGACCAAGATACAAATCATATGTACGCCTGAAGTATGGGGAAGGACATCGGTGTCAATCCAAGAATACTATGATATTATAAAACTAACAATTTATGAAATAATTGGTATTTTAATGATGAAATATTAATATTTTAAGGTCAATAATGATTAAAAAGTTGAGCTAAAAAGAATGTATATATATTTAATGTCTATTGTATCCACAAAATTGTAAAAAGAAAAAGAAATGATACAAGAAGAAACTACCCCTGATAGTGAGTCCCCACCTATCAATGATGAGGAAATAGAATTTATGGATTGATGATTCATGAACATTAATAGTAAGTATAAATGTTTTTATAAACCCTGCATACAAGGGAAAATATTATAGAAAATAAACATATAAGAAATATTGGAGAATGGATGATAATACTATTGAGTTAACCATCTATGAGTGAATGTGTAATGGACTTGTGATGGAAGAATATATGAAATTAAAATAAAAAAAATATGATGTCCATTATAGAAGATACATAAAATATATGAATGAAACATGGAGAGATAATAAGGACATCTCCCATGACTTAGAATCTGCTCCAAAACAAATTTTTACTAACCCAGCATGTGCCTCATGACTAATGTCTTTGAAGTATATACAATATCATCAGTGTTTAATTATGAAAACATTGAAAGTGAAAATACTAATGAAATCACGTTTCAAGATGATTTTTTGAATAATATATAATTATATGAGGATCATTTGTAGAAATTATGGATAAATACAATGTTCTGAAAAAACAACATGCTTTATCATTTAAAACTAAATCTAAACATGCTATATATAGAGAGAAAATTATAAATTACTAAAATGAAATAATGAACATAAATTTTCAAATTAACAATTGAATAAGGATTCATAAATGTTCTATAATGTTATAGAAACTATAACATGATTTTTATGTAAACAATTAGATCCAAAATTTTTTACAGGTATAAGGTACAAATATGGTCGATGGAGAATACTAAAGATCACTTTTGTACCTAAATTTAATCTGGTATTCTTTACTACTAGTCATTTCTTATATAGAAACAAAAAAATATCGCAAGTCAAAATGATTACAGTCTATTTAATGCATTCCTATTGTGAAAATTTGGGTTCCAAACTGCCTTATTCCTAACACATCTAGATTAAAGAAAACAAGGGAACATAGATCATTCCTTATAAACATTTTTCTGTAGGAATGTTTCATAAAGACTTCATGTAAATTTCAATGTTACATGGAAAGATAATTTTCAACACATATATCAAGAGACTAATTTTTTTTGAATTGGATGACAAAGGTTGATGTTGTTCACATACCCTTTAGTGAAATTCTAAAGCGATATTCATCAACCATATCAAAATTAGAAACACTCACTCTATATTAATTTATGAAGTACAATTTATTGGTGGTTTAATGTATAATTTTATTATTATATCACTATTATGTGATGTTTACTTTCAATTTATATTTAAAAAAAAATTCATGTAATATATTTATTGTAAATATACTTTAGTTTTTTACTTCTTTAAGAAATGTAAATGTATATGATGTTGATAATGAGTATTTAATTTCCCAAACATTATCTTGCTTTTGTTCCATACATAAATATTCATCACATTATATTAAAATACTATTCCACGGTAATATTTACTCACATAGGATGCTTACGAGGAATGGGTAAGTCAAGGATCTACCCATACTAGAGTACACAAATGAAAATGTATGTTACCCTTTCAAAAAGGGAAATCTCACAACATTTATTTTGTTTTAAAGAAATATTTTTGAACATACGAACCCCTTAAGTTGTCTTATATGGATTTATTTTGGCCATCTATAGATTATATTCTAAATGTTTAGCACTATTTTTATTTACATATAGATTATATTTCAATGAATACTTTAGTGTTATTTTTTCCCACAAAAGTGAAGCATATTATTATTTCAAGATGTATTATAGATCAGTAGAAAACATATTGGATTTAGGATTAAGACTCTATGAATTTTCAATTGATGATTGTGTGGAAATAAATACTTTGAATCCTTTTTCTCCCAAAATTGATATAGTTATAAAATCTCTACTTCCGGGACACCTAAGCAAAATGTAGATTTTGGAATATTGAATAGAAAACATCCTGATATATCTAATATTTTGCTATATGATTATGACATGATTTACTACTTCTTGTAAGAGTCTATGAACACCACATGTAGTATAATAAATATAGTTTTACTAATAAGTATATTATTGAAGAACCCTTATACAAGGCCCCAACATTAATGATTACAAAATCTAGATTAACGTCACAATTTCTCCTTGAGGATCTTTTCGGGTATACAGTTTTAGAGAATTTGAACATAAATATTACATAAAAACAAAAAAATTATACAAGGTGTACACAAATAAAACATTATACATTTCTCCCATAATATAATTTCTTTACAATTAAATGTTATTTTTTTCATTAAGAAAATATTTTTGACTAATTCATTTCTCATACCCTTCGGTATACCCTAGGAAAAAATTTCACAAACGTGTGATGAGAATAAAAAATCTTATTAAGGGATATAAAAATAAATAAAAACAAATAGTATTGTTAAAACCTAATAACCCACTCAATGTTCTTTGAGCAGATGAAACTAATCATTTTAACCAGAATTAATTTCATACTTTTTTTAATGAAAAACACTACAACCAATAGAATACAATTATAACTATTTTAGGTGAATTTGAGGATCCCATAAATAAAATAATTTCAAAAATCATCCAATTGAAATAACCATATTAATCAAATCCAAATTTCATATCAATAACGGGGATCAACCTTCGTATATGCTATATCAGGATCTTCTGGGAGCTATAATGGGGCTCAACCATTCATATAAGCTATATTGGGATCACCTATGAGCTACAATGGGGATACACCCATTTTATAAACTATATCGTGCTCACTCGTGAGATAAAATGGAGCTCAACCCTTTTTATAATCTATATCAAGGACACCTAATTAGTATAATACTCAATTTCCATTTAAAAATCATGTTCATCACAAAAACCATTTTTTAAAAATCATATAATGCCATATCAATAACATTTCAATATCAAAATTAATGTTTCATCTATGAAGCCATTTTAAATACCAATATAAAAAAATAATGAAACAAGGTATATATTTTCCTCTTAAAAGTAATTAAGTTTAATATGATAAGCTGATTATAAAATAACGGTTATAGAAATAGTGAAGATGTTATCACCGTATATATTAAGAAACATTTTTCTGTTGTTTTGTATCAAAAGTAAAATTATTTATATAAAAAGATTCAATTTTAAAACATTAAATTAAATTAACGATTGAAATATAATGTTCTGTATATTCAACTTATACCTATATAAATAAATATGTAGTTTAATATCATAATGAAAAAGATATGATAATCATATCATTAAACGTCCAAGGTGTCCCATACCACTTTTACCATTTTAATATTAAAATCCATGATTTAGTAAATAGAATTATTAATTAAAAAATATGGAAATGAAATGTCAAAATGGTTTTATATAAAAGTTATAAAATAATAGTAATGCATGTTCTCAAGAAGTGTCTTAATGAAAGGACATTAAGACGACGTCCCTTACCTTGAGTCCGACTTGTCTCGTTTTTTTCATTAATTTCCTAGATAATAAATATAGGTTAATTTATACATTACATAAGATCATTATAATGTTTATTATTCATATTATATCACTTGTTAACATTTTATATATTTTAGTTAATAATTTGAGTTTTTAACGGATATTTTATCGATTTTTTATATTTGAGAAAAAAATGAACACGTTTAGATGCAAATGATCCATGTGGTCATAAGTTCAAGATCTAATGAATATTATTGATGATCTAAATATCATATATATAAATTATATAATTATTTAGAGTAGTCCATAATATAAGGGGATAATAAATGAAAGTGCTTTTCATGGAGATGGTAGGTTGTACATCTACATGAACACAACAATCATTTCATTGTAATATTAAATGAATATTAATGGAATTAAAAATAAAAGATACATAGGTATATTATAATTTCTGTATAATATATGTGTTATGTATGTTACATAAGTTCATTAAATCTTTATTTTATATGATTCATGTATGGAATGAATTGGTCAAATCACATTGATGGGGGCGGTAGTCCAAACTTCCTCAAATAAAATTATCAAATTTACACATTATGGAAATGAATAAAGGAATGTATTTAATAAAAATCATATAATAATAGAATCAATATAATATATATCATATATATATACAGTTCCATCATAGTGTCCACCATTATAGGAGGTTGGATAAAATTGAACAATCATCATTTCCGGAGCCCGTAGTTCGTCGTACAAAAAAACAATTCGTTCTATATACATTTGATAGAGGTGTTTTAAATTTTAGTTCAAAAACATGCATAAAAACATCAAGTATATTCTAGGTATTTTTTGTTACAAATTAATTGCATAAAAAGATAATAGGGGTGGTGAATAACAATATATGAAAGAATCTCGAGAGAAGACATTACCTCTAAATCAGGTAACTCTAACTGATTCAAGCAAAAACTATTTCATGAATATCTTTAGTTTAAACATAAGGTAGTTAGAATAATGGGAGTGATTCAGGGAGATTATTTGAGAAAAATTATTTATGATCCATGGGGATTAATAGGTGTGAGTAAGTGGGTAAATATTGTGGCATTTCACAAGAGGGAGGTGGGGCACTTTAAGAATGTCTTGAAATAGTATTTTATTATTATATGTTTTCAGAATTATAATAGATAAAAGGAGATAAATTTATATGATATGATGTGTATGTGCATAATACTCCAAAACAATAGTTTGTAGACATGTTCATGTCACAAAATTAACCTTATCAGTTTGCTCTAACCCTTATTTAAAACATTAAATCTTATGATGCTTCTCGCATTTTCATAATATATGCTAAATAAAGTTACAATAAAATTAAAATAGACCCAAAATTAGAGCATTAATGTCATTTTTATCATTATATATGTCATTTTTCCATGCCATGGGTTTTTAGTACTCTTATATCAATTAATAAAATTGTTTTTGTTAAAATTTATATAAAATTTGACACTATTTAAAAATAGATTTTTTCAAGTCATAAAAACTTATTACTTATATAACAAAGGAATTAACACATCAATGAAATGTCAATGTCCTCCCAAAAATATATTTTATGGATTTAAAATATATTAATTATAATTGTTTTAATATTTATAATATCATTTATTTGAATCTTTCATTAATAAGTCAAACAATGCACCATCATTGTGTCATAAATAATGCTATTTATTATAGATCTAATATTTTTTTAAAAACTACCATGATGCAGAAAGAAAATTTATCTTTTTAGTGATAATTTATGTTCAAATATATAACTTATATAATCTATATTAATTTTTTTATTTAGGAGATACATTTTTATGTTATATTTATTTTTTATTTAAAATTAATATTTTAAATGGTCATAATCACAACCATGTGGATGCATGGTGTCCTAAAATCGACCCATGAATTCCCATAATCATCTACACTATTTAGTAAATATGATTTCTTTTTGACTTTTCCTTTTCTCTATGTTTTGAAAATCACAGACACTCTGTCTTAAGGAAAATAATATTTTCCCTCAAAATTATCTTAATATGGAAAATTTTCATTCCCCAAGAAAATTTATCCTTACCAATGTTTTCATTGTTCATTTTATAGTATCTCTAAATCTAACTTATATTTACACTTATGTATATTACTTGGTATCACATCTGTGTCATCTAAATTATATAAATACTTAGATATAGTGAATTCTATTTTCAAGATATGAATTAAGACAATAAATTCACTGAAATGAAGACTACAAATTCTTCAAAATTCAGGCTCCAAATTCAATAAAATTTAGACTCTAAATTATCAGAAATTCAAACTCCAAATTCTATGAAATTCATACTCCGAATTTTTTAAAAGACAAAAATTGAAATCATAGAAATTCAGACACTGAATTTTATGAAATTCCAACTTCAAATTATCTAAAATTCAGACTCTAAATTCTCAAAAATGCAGATTCTGAATTCTATGAAATGCAGACTCTGAATTGCATAGAATTTGGACTCTGAATTTCTCAGAATTTGACTCTGAATATATCATAATTAAACTCTGAATTCCTCAGAATTCATACTCTGAAATCATTGGATTTCATAATCCAAAATCTATAGAATTCATTTTCCAAATTCATTGGAAAACTTAATCCGAATATTCATGGTTTATAGTATCTTAATGATTAAATGTTTAGACATCGAATATTATTATTCCTTTGAAAGATATGTTTTTTTATGAAAATTTATTTTACATAAACATGATATTGTTATGGATCGATGTCATATATTTTTTTTCTAACTAACCATTGTTTGAGTGACATGTGTACAGGTCACTATTAAATTCAAGAAAAAATATGACTGTTGGAGGAAGGAACTGACCATTGGAGATGTTAATATAAATAATATTTCATTTGAATGAGATCAATAACTATTCCATCACTCTATACATTTAATGATGCTAATGTTATTTCTTGAGTGAGAGATTATCATTCCTTGTGTGTAATAAACATCCTTTTTCAGCTCGCGTCATGGGACTCCGACTATTCTTATGTAAAAACAAGGACTTGCAATGAAAGGATGTCATAGGTACTCACTACCTTAATGTTTTAAGACTTTCATGGATAGAAAGATAGTGGTTTATACTAAATTAATGTTCAATGGAATGTGGGGATTGCCAGATAGTTTCTGATATTTCTATCGAGAGCTTACCATGGTGTGGGTATGACAGACATTAATGAAAGTATAAATCAAGGGGGCTTTATCCAAGGTTGTTGAATACCCTTATATTTTGGTTAAGAGATTTAATACTTGTTACTTGTTTTGTTTCAAGTTTATTTCCACTATAGTTTGATGAAGGAATAATGTATAACCTTCTTACACATTCACGATCTTTTGTATACTCTGATATGTAAGATTCTATACACTTTAATGTAGAATCTTTTCCTTGCAAACGTTCCTTATGTTTCATTTCCAGAACCACGTTTCTGGAATCTAGAACGTCGGTAGAACTAAAATAGTTCTTGGGAATTTTCCTTGTATAACCTTGTTAAACATAGTTATCCATAGGCTTAAAGACAAATTTTTTTTAAACATACAATTCACCCCCCTCCTATAATAGATCATCTACATTAATATTTCAATCCTAAAATTTGTATCAAATGAGGTCTCTGAAATACTTATATTCACATATATGTTTTCATGTTCATGTTTTCATTGTTCTAAATATTTTTCTAGCTTAGGTATTTTTATACTTCTTTACAATCATTTTAAATTAACAAGATTCTACGGAACAATATTTTCATTTAAATGGTAGGAAAGAATGATGGTTCGATTAACAATATAAATCCTACTAGACCACCTATATTTGTTGTGATGATTTTGAGTATTGGAGAGATTGTATGAAATCATTTTTTATTAATATAGGAGTAGATAATTTTCTTATGCTTACTAGAGATTACACAATTCCTGATAAGGAAGTCAGAACTTCCACCAATCAGGAAATGATAGAATATCATATAAACTACATGGTACATAAAAAATATTTGTTGTCCATAACGAGGAATATATGTAGTCATATTTTATCTTCTGAAGCTACTAGTTTTATATGGAATACATTGGAGGTTACTCATTTTGGGAAATATATTTTATAAAAACTAGAACAACTATGCTTAAATAGGAATATAATGGATTTCTATTTCCTTTTGGAGATCCAATTTTCATGTTTCAAAAAGGTTTATGGATATTTTTAATAGTTTACAATCTATTAGTGAGAAAGGTCTTGATGATGAATCTCTTGTGTACAAGAATATATATATGTCATGCTTAATGATTGAGAATATAAGAGAACAATTATGGGTGTGAATAGGAATGTATCTCAAATCGATCTTGATGGGATTTTTGGAACTCTTCGTCATCATTAGAGAACAATGAAAAGAGGTGCTGATATGAAGAAGAAGAAAAATTGTAATTGAAGTGTATCATTTACTACTACTAAATCCAAGACACCTGAAAGAGTTACAATATCTATGTCAATGAAAATAACAGTTTTATATTAATCTATTGAATGTGACCATAGTGATAATGAACTATTTAATGTTTCTTGAAGGATGAACTAGATTTTTTGAATGAAATAATTTCAGTACAGATATAAAAATAAAAATAAAATAGACAATAAAGACTCAGAAGTAACTTGATATAAACACAAAATTGATGGTAATATCCAACAAGAATGTCCTATGCTTATGAAAAAATATAGATATGTAAATCATTCATATAGGAATAGAAATAAGTAATATAAGGAAAAGTTATGAATTTTTTAAAAGACAATAACACCTAGAGAGCCAGTGGTGGTGGATCTTTTGTTGAATCCTCGGGAGTACGAATCTTTTGGACATAAGACTCTTGATCTACTAGCCAAGATAACCATTGAAAATCATTATTTAATGACCATGGCACACAATGATGAATCTATCACAAATATATCATTGAATGAAAAATATATTTATGATAAATAAAATAAGTCTTCAGATGAAGAATATAATTCGGATGAAGATAATCTATTACCTACTTATGAAAAATTATATATGTTTAATATACATATTGATAATGAAAATTCTAAAATCATTAAAAATATGATAATGAAAACTATAGAATTTATATTTTGACTAAAGAATTAGCAGATCATTCTACAGATCTTGATAATAATTTTTTTTTATTTTAAATATATTTCAGATAACATACTTTATGTTAATTTTGAGAAGGATAAACTTTATAAGGACCTTTAAAAAGTAGTTTCTATAAAAAATATTTTGGGGACAACTCCGGTTCTAAAACTAATGATTGTAGAAAAAATACATGGTTATAAAAACAATGTTAAAAATATTTACCTTTAGGATGTGTTTTTCCAACATTACTTCTGGTAAGGAAAACATCGATAAGATGTATTCCAAAATTCTTCCTCTAAGGAATAGTTATCGATTTGGTTACACTCATTCTAAACCATTTTGCAGTAATAACTATTTTGTTCCTAAAATTTCTCCATTATATAATAATTGTAAGTGTGGTATACATTGGGAAAAAAATGTTCATTAAATAAAACACAGTCTTTAGGTTTCCATAAAGCTTATTTTTCTACGAAAATGTTGATTCCTAAAATAATTCTTTCTAAATTTTCTTGATCCACAATAATTTCGATTCTAAATGTATAACAATATTATTTCCATGAAAATAAAGATATTACCAATATAAATACATGGTACATGGATAGTAGATGTTCCCAACACATGATTGGTAACAAAAACATCTTTGAAATGATTATCAAGATGAATGAAGGGAAATTAACTTTAAAATATAATTCTTAGGGAGAAATTTTTAGAATAAGTAACATTGTTCTTCTTGGAAAAACATAGATATAAAAAGTTTTCTTATCTAGGGTCTTAAGAATAACCTCATTATCATAATTAAATTTTCTGATTAAGGATACCTTGTAAATTTTAGGAATGATAAGGGCTTGTTAAACAAATATAAGGAAGAGATTATTCTTTCTACCCATTGGAAGGAGAATTTTCCACAGTAAACATAGAAGACCTTAGGATCCAACAACTACCTTGCCTTAGTGCAATGGAAGATAAATCTTGCTTATGGAAAAGATGGTTAGGAAATTATAACCATATGAACCTATGTAAACTCTCTATGAAAAGAATTGTTAAGGATCTATCAGTGCTTAGATATTATAATTCAAATGTTTGTGATCTTTGTCAAAATAGAAAGAAAACTTAAATCAAATTTTAAACAAATCAGAGATGTGTCAACAACTGATGCATTAAAATTGGTGCATATGTATCTTTTCAATCCAACACTAACTAGTAGAATTGTAGGCAAATATTATGTATTTTTCTTAGTCTATGATTACACTGGATTCACATGAGACAATTTTCTAGAAAATAAATATAACAATTTTTCTTATTTAAAAATTTTTAGAGCCCAAGTTAATGATGATAAAAACCTTCCATTTATAATTAGTCATAGTGATCTCGGATGATAATTTCAAAATTCTTCTTTTAAAACTTTTTGTAGTAAAAAAATCATTAATCAAGGCTATAATCACTGGGATGATTCTTAAAGAAAATTATATTTTCCATAATAATTATGTTAATATGGAAAGTTTTCCTTCCCTAAGTTAATTTACCACTACCTAGGATTCTTTGTTAATTTTATAGTCTCTCTAAATCTAACTCATTTTAACTCTTATGTCTAAAATTTGGTTTCACTTCTAAAACCTTGTAATTTTATAAGTAAATTGATATAGAGTATTATATTTTTTTGATCCAAATTTAAACTCTGAATTAACTAAATCTCAGACTTCGAATTCTTGGAAACTCAGACTCCGAATTCTATAAAATTCAGACTCTTAATACCCTGAAATTTAGACTCTGGATTCTCCGAATTTCGGACTCTGAATTACCTAAAATTTTAACTCTGAATTCTATAAAATTCAGAATTTTAATTCCTTAGTATTCAGACCATGGATTCCTCTAAATTCAAACATTGAATTATTTAGAATTCAGAATTTGAATCCCTCAGAATTCTGACACCAAATTCTTTAGAAATCAGACTCATAAATCTATTGAATTCCCATTATGAATTCTTTAGAAAACAGAATCCCATTATTCATCATTTATAGTATCTAAGATATTATTTTGATATACTCTAAACATTATTTTTCCTTAGAAAGTTAGATTTCTTTAAGCAACCTTGTTTTAAGTACACTTTTTATAGTTACAAAACAATTTCATATATTCTGTGTCTAACTAACCGTTGTTTAAGTTAGACGTGTACAGGTCCCTTTGAAATTCACGGAACAATATATCCAATAGAGGAAAGAGATGACCGTTAGAGATGTCCCTATAAATAAGATCTCATTTTAATGAGCGCATTCATAGTTCCAACTCTGTAGTGATTGAATATTGTTGAAATGATTTCTAAAGAGAGAGACTCTCATGCCTTATATATACTGAACAAATTTTTCAGTCTACTTCATGAGACTCTGATGGTTTCTATGTACAATAGAGTGCTTCTGGGGATATGATGATAGAGTTTCCGACTAACTTAAAGTTCGTGTTCCTCCGTGGATAAGAAGACATAGGTTCTGACAACCTTAACATTGGAAGACATTCAGGGATAGCATGATAGTTACTGATATTCCTATCAAGGGATTAAACGAGAGTGGGAATGAAAGATATTCTATAAATTATAAATTAAGTGTTCTTTATCCATGGTTGTTGTATACCCTTCTCTTTTCGTTAAATATTTTCCTACTTGTTACTTGTTTTTTTCATGTTTATTTCCGTTGTATTTTAATAAAAGGAGAATGTATAATCTTCTTATACTTTCTTATTATTTTGGATACACTAATAAGTAATATTCTATACATTTTAAGGTATAATATTTCCCTTGTAATATTTTCTTATGTTTCATTTCTAGATCCACATTTCCAAAATAAAAAATGTTTGCAGAACTGAAATAGGTATTGTTAATTTACCTTGTTTAACCTTCTTAAACATAGTTTTCATTAATATTATAAAAAATGTTTTTAAACATAAAATTCACCCCTATTGTAATTGAGAATCTAAATTCATATTTCGATCCTATACATACCACATCCAAATGGTTAAGTACATGTTATAGGGTAGTTTTACATTTTTATAATATAATTTTTTAATCTTATTTACCTGATTTACCCTTTAACAATGGTAAATAAAAAAATTATTATATTTAATGTTACCGATGTAAAAAATAGAAGGTATCTATTTACACAATATGGAAATTGTTAATATAAATATTGAATCAAATTTTCCAAATTCAAAACACATAATTTCCAGTAATTACTTTAAAATTAATTCACATACTCAATACCAGAATGCATGTTTTTATGATATAAAGGAAATAAAAATATTGGCATGAGTTATTGTCCAATTTTAATGTGAAATTACATCCAATCACAAAAAATTTATTAAATGATAAAAAATAAATCCAATTACACGTTTTACTTAATTAAAAACTCAATTTATCTATATAATTAATATAGATGACAAGGTAGTTTTATATTAAAATTTAGTTTTTTAACTATTCATTAAAATAAAGATTTTATTAGACTAATACCAAAATATCATACTAATTAAATTATTATCTTCATATTCTAAATAACAAGTTCATTTTTACCAATTCGTGAAAAAATGACCTATTAAAAATATTATAGTATTTTTTGCTTCAAATTGGATTCGTTCAATTTTTAAGCCTTTTATATTTATTAGATACATGTAAATGAATTTAAAAGGATATGTAAAATCATATTATATTAAATTATGTTCATTTATGATAATAAAATTAATAGGTTGTAACTACCATTTAATATAATAATATTATTTCTTTATTATTTTTTGTTATAACTCAATGTTGTGTGAAACATAAGATTTTTTAAAACCTATTGTTGTATGGGGAGTACAATATCATAAATAGAGTCCACATTAAATTAAAATTAATATGAAATTCAAAAATGTTAATAGAAATGAAAATATATTATTCTATAAATACCTGGGATGTTATATCATCCCCCGCCCCCCTTAGAAATTCTATCCTCGCAATTTTAAAATTGGGTTTAGAAACATCATTAAAATTCCCACATTGAAAAAAGATTCAATAAAACTATCACTTTAAAATAATGAAATAGTAGTACAACAGTTACTAAGAAAACACATACTATGATTACATAGTAGAAGACATGGATTTGAAGAAAACATTTCCTTCTTATTTCGAGGAAGAGGGATGGAGTACACGAACAGGGTTCAGTTATCAACTGAAAAAATATAAAATTGTGATGTGTTAAATAGGTTTTGATTTCCCATTAGGAAAACTAAAAGGAAAATGTTATTGTATTTATATCCTTTTCATAATGTTGAGGATTTAATTTATAAGATTTTATTAGAACATATGGAAACATGCATACTTGTGAGGTAGTGTTTCATCCTATAATAAATATTTCCACAAAGTCACCATTACTCCAAATGATGAGTATTAACGATTACATGGTCACACTAGAAGTTCTAGAATTGACTTCATGATACCCACATTATACAAAATAGATGAACTATATTTTTACGTTTTTATTAGACATTAATAAAGAATAAAATGGTTAATACATGAGAAGCTAATCCCCAAAAAGAATAGTTCTTTATTAAAGTAAATACTAATCATAATATCCAAAATTCAACTAACAATACCCAAATTTCAACAAATACAATTCAATGAAATAATTTCTTTAAAATTATTCAAAATAATCCAACAAAATATTGGAACTCAATATTTATAATGATTTGATCACATATTCTTCCATGATAAATCCAAATATTTGTCCCCAAATAACATCGACTACTACTAATGTCTCATACATAAAAGTAATTAACCTAATCACATGTTCTCGATGATAGGTTAGTCATTTCCATAAATTACCCAAATTGCAATATCTCATGAATAAAAACATGTATTCTTTCAAAATAAAATTCAACCATTACGCCTCATTTTAAATCTTATTGTATTCTAATTTCATTATTCATATTGTGTTTTAAAATTAGATAACATCTTACAAAAAAACAATAATAACATAATAACGAAATCAACTTCCTGTACTAGAGATATATATATGTTCCCAAAGTCAAATAATTCTTAATCTGTAAAACAATTTATCTAAAATGAATATGTCATAATAACTAAAAATTTTACATATTCTAGTTGTAAGAGACAAATCCCATTCACACAACAGTTATGTGTTTCATTACGGCTTCATTGTCCGATACGACGGCTTTCCCAACAATCTACGTGATTCCCACTATAAAAAATATATATAATTTTATAACATGACTATGAATGAGATAAATATTCAAAAATAACAATATCATTTTTTGACATTAATGTTTAGCTCGTACCATGCATTTTGCATTCCAAAAATTAATAACCCAAAATTTCCTCAATAGAGAATGTCTTCAAAAAAAATTAATCTCTATAATATTCTAAAACATGAAGATGAAAAAGTGGTTTTTTGACATTGAAAATATGATTAATCAAAAAAAAAATAAACGCATATGTCATCCCGATCTTTTGAGAAGAATTAATAATCCCTAAAGTGGTCTAAACCATCATCTAATATCAAGTATATGGCCCTAGACATAAACATTACGTAATCACTAGTTATGTTAAGAATTCACAATGATCTTTTTTTCAGTTTAGAGTTTCAGATAATAATTCAATAAATATTGCATATAGATCTCAAATTATACAAATTGGATACAACTAAAACAATATTATTTCCATCTGTTGTCTAAAACGTTTTAAAAACAAATATGATAACATTTCTTGAAGAAAATCTTCTTGACTTGTATTGTACTCATTCCATTCCATATTCCAAGTGAAAAACATATCAAATACATGGGTTTAGCATAAAAATTTGAGTATGGGACATAAAAATAATGAAAAACAATTTTTATAGTTAAAACTATATACCCCATTCAATGTTGTTTGAGCAGATGAGACAAAACATTTTCACAAGAATAACACTCTTAGTTTTTTCTCGATGAAAGGAACTAAAACCAATGGATAGATATTAAAACTCAGTTAAGAGATTAATAGAATAATAAAAATAAGTCCCTTTCATAAACTTTCAATTATAAAAACCATATGGTTAACATCCAAATTGGCGATCTATAATGCAGATCAGCCTTCTTATAAGCTATATCGGGATTACCAATGAACTATAATGGTGATCAACCCTTTGTATATGCTACAACGGGCTCACCTGTAAGATATAATGGGGCTTAACCCTTAATAAAAGCTATCTTAGGCTCACTTATGAGATATAATGTGTCTCAACCCTTCATATAAGCGATATTAAGGTCAACTCTTTCATATAATGCTCAATTTCAATTTCAAAAAAAAGTTCATCCCAAAACCCTTTCGAAAAACTCTTCAAATCCCATACGAAATACATATTACAATAAAAATATTATTTAGGAACAAATTTTAAATTCAAATATTCCAAAATAAATGGAAAATGGATTTAAATTCCTTTAAAAATTTATTATGGTTTATTGATGAATACAATTATCAAATAATGGTTACAAAAGCCGAGAAGTAGTTGTCACCATATACATTAACAAATACATTCCTTCTATTGTTTCATTTAGAATGTAAAATTATTTATATATAATGATTCAATTTTGAATATATTAAAAAACCTCATGCTATATATAAAAATTTCATTATTTTAAATTTATACCAATATAAATGATTATTTTTTTTAATGTCATGAAGAAGAATAATTTATAATTAACACTTTAAACATTAAAGGTTTCCCATACAACCTTGACCATTTAAATATTAATCTACATGAGTTAATGAATAAAATTAGTATAGATAAAATATGATATTAAATGTCATTTTGGCTATATATATATCTTATAAATGAATAATGGTCCAAATTGAAATATAATTACTCAATTAAAATTTATTGATCCGAAATTATTTATCTTAAGTCTGACATGTATCATTCATTCATTATTTCTTGGATAATAAACATAGTTTAATTTCAACATTTTATATAACCTCTTTAATTTTTATTATTCATTTTATATTACTTATTACCATGGTATAGTAATTGGTTAATTTTTTGAGTTAATATCAAACTTTTTGTTAATGTTTTATTTTTGAGTCAAAAATGATCTTGTTTAAATGAAAATTATCCATGAAGTTATAATTCCAACATCTCTAGAATATTATTCTGGATTTGAATATAACATATTTCCAATATATATCTGTTTATAATATTTCTTGGCATTTGGATATAAGAAATTAAATGCATCATTCATGGTGACGGCAGGTCGTACGTATGCATGAACACTACTTTTATTTCATATTTATAATAAAAAAATATTTAAAGAATTAAACATGAAATATACATAGTTATAGGGTAATTATATTTTAATATGTATGTTATATATGTTTCATTTGTTCCTTAACTTCATTCTTTATATGTCCCATTTATATCATGAACGATTTATATCTATTTTATGTGGCGGTAGTCCACACTTCCTAAATTGAAATTATAGTATTTACACATTATGGAAGGAATAAAGGTTTGTTGTAAATAAAAATTTAAGAATTATAGATACAAAATAATATATAAAATATATAAATATAGTTCAATAATAATTTACACCGTAAGTAGTCTTATTAAAAAATGGAACAATTATCATTTAATGAGGGAGTAGTTCGTCGTACACAGAAACAATAGGTTCTATATCCATTATTTGGAGGTGTGTGTAAGTGTAGGTAAATACCATAGAATAAAAAATTACAATAATATTTTGGATACCTGTTTTTTATAATATAATAAAATAAATATTTTGGAGTGGTGGAGGTGGAAAATAAATGAAATAAGCTTCAGAGAAGATGTTACCTCTAAATCTAGTTTCTCATTTAGATTTGAGCCAAAATAATTTCTTGAACATCCTTCTGCCCAATGTAAGGATTCTATGAGAAAGGGATGGATTTTTTGAGATTATATGAGTATAATTTGGATGATCAAAGGGTTATGAGAGTTTCGAGTATATGGATTGATGTGATGGTATTTTATAAGATCGAGGAGGGACACTTTTAGAATGTCTTGAAATTTTATTTGACTATAAATTTATTTTCAAATTATAATAGTTACATTGTATATATTTTTAGGGTAATATATCTATTGGTCAATATCATATAAACTAATAGTTTTTTTACATGATTATGTCACAAAATTGAACTACTAATTTAGCTATAACCCTTACAGAAAAACATTTAATCTTACCATGTCATCTTGTATTTTTATAAAATATGGATTCTTTATTTGCTGTAAAAAGCTAATAAAACCGAAAGTGGATTATTATTGAAATTACTAACGTTATATAATTTATTTTACATAATCGTTTATATCTAGGAAATTTATATCATTTAATAAAATAGTATTTGTTTTAAAAACTCATTATTTTCAATTTGGACACTATTTAGAATTTGATTTTTGTTATAGTAATAACACTGTGATTACTTAAAAAAAATTCATAAACTAATACATAAAATGTCAATGTATTTAAAACTTTTCTTTTATGGTATAAATTCGTTATAATGGAATTTATTTTAATATTATTAAAATCATTTATTTGAATATTTTATTAACAAGGTAACAACTGCATCATCATTGTGTCATATATAAATTAGTATATTTAATTTATAAATATTTCAAATGAAATAATATGATATAGAAAATTATTTTATATTTCTTACTACTATTTATATTCAAAGAAAATTAAAATTTCTTTAGTTTTGAGATAAATTTTTATAATATATATCATTTTTCATAAAAATAAATATTATGAAAGGTCATTTTCAAACACATGGGGCTCCATGGGGTCCAAAAAATATCCTTATGTAATTATAATTATTTTTCCCTTATATACCTGATTTACCCTTTAACCATGGTCAATCAAAGTTATTACTCAAGTTACTATTCATTATGTATAAAAAGGTTGCTATTTATAAAAGATCCACCTTATAATTCCAAATAAAAAATCCATTTTTCCATATTCAGAACACCTATGTTTCAATATATAAATTTAAAATTAATTATATTTGTCAAATAAATAATGCAAGTTTTTTCGAAGTAAAACTATCAAAAGATTTAGATCTATTTATGACTAATTTAAATGTGAAATTACATCTAATTACATATATTTCATCAAAATATATAAAAGTAAAACTATTAGACTTTTAAAACAATTAAAATTACATTCAAACTAGTAAGAAATAAGGCTAGATTTGTTGATAAAGTGTATAATAAAAATGATGGAATAGACTATGATGAAACCTATTCTTGAATAGAAAGAAATGAATTTATTCATATTATAATTTTTATTACATCATTAATCAACATTAAACTTTTTCAAATGGATGTTAAATGTGATTTCATTAATGTATATGTCCAAGAAGATGTTTTGGTTGAACAACCTCTTAGTTTTGAAGACATAAAACATCTTGAACAAGTTTTCAAACATACCAATGCATTATATGGATTTAAACAAGCACCTAGAGCATGGTATGATAGACATAAATTAATTTTGTTACATAAAAAATATTTAATGGGTAATGGTGATCCAACCCTCTTTATAAATAAAGATAAGAAAAATGTTTTTGTTGATCAAATTTATGGTGATGACATTAAAATTGTTCAACGTAGAAATCTTTAATAGATTGATTTTAAAAACTAATGAAATCTGTGTTTGAAATGAGTACGATTGGTGAGTTAAAATTTTTCCTAGATTTTCAAATTTTTCCAAAATAAGAAGAAAATTATATATCTCAACATAATAATATTAAGGATCTTAATATAAAGTATGTATATTAAAACACTAAGAGTATTAGTAATCCCTTTATTACTTAAAACTCTTTTGATCTTGATGAAGCTAAGAAACTAGTAGATCAAACATCATATAGAGGTATTATTGGAGGATTACTATACATTATAGTTAGTCATTCAGACATAATGTTTTCAGTATTCTTATGTGAATGATATCAATCTGACCCTAACGAATCTTATTTTGAGGTAGTGAAAAGAAATTTTCACTATTTATATGTTACCATGGATTTAAGACTCTTTCATACTTCAAAAAATGATTTTGTTTTAAAAATAATTAATGATGCTAATTTGGGAGGATGTATAATGGATAATAATATCATATCTAAAACATTTTATTTATAAAGAGATTCATTAGTTTCTAGGGCATGAAAAAAAAGAAACACTCATTACCACTTTCCACTATTGAAGTTGACTATGTAGTAGCTGGAAGCTATTGTGGCCAAGTGTTGTGGATACAACACACACCTAGAATATGGATTGAGTTTTACCAAAACAAAATTATGGTGTGATAATACAAGTGCTATTTTCATTAATTAAAAACCCTTCACATTATTCCTGTTAAAAACACAAATATATCAGGAATCAATTTCAAAGTGATAACACATCAAAAGAAGATATAATTTTTCAATTTATCGGAATGCAAGATCAACTTGTTGATATTTTCAGAAAATATTCACCCTCTGATAGATTTGAATACATTAAATAGATTATAGGAATGGTAACCATAAGGTAATATTCCATATTAACTTTTGTTGAATCCTATCTCCTTACATTAAGAAACTATTTTTCAAAGAGATCGTAGATTTTTTTGTAATCAAAATTTTCTTAATCATTGTTTTTTAATCAAATTTTTCATAAACTAAATTTTCATAATCAATTTTTTTTAATATTATCGATGTCTAAAGTTATTCATGAAAAATATTCCTCATTACAAATAATTTTCCCCACAATTCAAAATGTATGTTTTCTTTCATATGTGTTCATAATCATCTTTTTAGGTCAGTATTTTAATTTTGTTTAATAATTTTTGGATTTACTTTTCCTTAAATATGAATTTTTATCACAAAAAACCTCAAATGATCAGAACCTACCAAATTTCATCTTCATATATCTTCTCAACCGTTAGATCTAATCAAGAGTATTCAACTGATGGATAAACCATGGAAGGGGAACTGTAACATCAACCACCTATATAAGGACCTCTAATGGTTTCTCCACATCGATATTCAATGCTATGGCTTGCTGAAACCCTACTGATCTAACTAAGGATGTTATGAATCATCAAGATTTCCACAATTAAAAATGATTTTTCCAAAATATCCTTATAATAAATTGTCATATGTAAAGGGAATCATCATATGTCAGATATATAGATAAATTTTAGTTGATCCAAAATTTTTCACAATGTATGATTCTATCATTTCAAAGAATATCAAGCTGAATGTTTGGGATAGACTATTTGTATCCAAACCAAAGGCACATGATCTTATTTATCCAGAGTTGTTGGTTAAATTTTATGAAACTATATGTTTCTTCATTTAAGGAGGTGGAGACATGTTCTCTTTCAAGATCTATGGAATGTCCCATTATCCCTCATACACTAAGGATGCAAGTTTAATTGAAATTTTATATGAAAGTGAAGCTGATTTTTTCAGCAATAAATCACTTGATGCATCATGTTCATTTGAAAACGAAAAGGATTTAGAGTGCCTAGTCATGGTTGATGTGAAGACACTGAAGATTTTTCATCTATATACAAACATCCAAATTATTGACTTAGGGGTTAAATGATTCATTATTCAGAGAAAAGAGGATAAATATTCCCTTAAGAAAAGTGACATATATATTCTGAATATCCTGGTGAACCTCAGGAAGATAAATTTGGTGAAGTATGTCTTGATCACAATTGATAGTATCAAAAATAGAAATTTGAAATCTCAAATCATCATTTATCTGGCTATTCTCTTGACAATTATAGTTATTTTTTTGAGTCATTAAAAATTACTTTTTATTCTAAGACAAGGAATTCCAATGTAATTTTACTGATTGATGATTGTCTAAGGAGAATTTATTTTGGTTTTTCATTTGAATTAGAAGATTTATATGATATTTATAATGAAAAAGTATTGATGCTATATCGAAGAAATTGGTTGTAGCTAGAAAATCAAAAAACGGTGGAATGAAGAGCATGTTGAATGAACCGTCTCTAAATGAAAAATCTCCTACTTTTCAAGAATCTCAATTTTCAACTCCAAAACTGATGAAGAAAAATAATTATCATGATAATTTTTTTTCTAGGTGGGGAGAAGAAAAAAATAATAAGAAGGAAGGGGATCTTAGTTATGGCTTTGACCCTTCTAAGGTAAATTCTGTGATGTTGAAGGCTGCTAAAAACATTGAGAAGCAAGAAAACAATAATAAGTAGAGGAATAAATTTGTTGAAGCTGAGTTAGTTCAATCCCTTCATAAGGCTACTGAGAAATCCTATGATCAAATTCGGGTACTAGAATAGTTTTTGAAAGAATCTTATAATGTGTATCCGGGAAATAAGATTGTGATTCCAGAACCAGAACAAGAAGATGAAAAAGTTAAAGAGGATGAAGTGGAAGATGGAAAAGAAGAAGGATGAGGTGATATAGATGAATCGATAAAAAATTTAATGGAATATCATGAGAATGATATTCCTTCTAAAAAACTATCAATCCAAAATTATGAATCTGAATATTCAAAACATTCTACACCATGAAATGAAGAAAAATGATATAAAGAAGTGAATAAACATTCAGAATAAGAGAGTATTAACTAAGACTTTGATTATCTAGAGGATCATCTACCAGGTTCAGAGAATTAAAATCTTGAGGTAGGAAACATTGGTCAATTATCAGAAAGTTAAAATGAATCACACAAAGCATAATAAATCATTATGATAGTAGATAAGGGAAAGTTGTTGTTGGTTGATACACCTATCAAATATGAAGTAATGAAATAAATATGTCGATGCATCATCGAAAAGGAAAGTAGTGGAGATAGAAAAATAATCCTCACTATACAAGGAGTCTAATTCAGAATCATCCTCTCTTGGACATGAATTTATTGTTCAATCATTGAAGAAGTTGGTTGATAATATTTAGTTTTTTTTGAATATAGTCACTAGTTTCCAGATCATTATGCATTCTTTTAATTAGAAACCAGATTCAATTACCATTCTTATAGATAAGTTTTACATGCTTGAGGCATATATCAAAGCATCTTTTATTTTATATGAAGCTCAAAAAAGATCATGCATGAAAATCACTAAGTGGTCAAGGAAAACAATTGAAGAGGTGAGAATTATTTATGATTTCAATGAATGTGTCAGGGATGATTTTGAAATATAATATGGGTTGTATAATAATCTTATTAATGTTTTGAGGAAAATATATGTCTCGAACACACACCACTGAAGTAAGAAGCCAAACATCTGTATGGGAATCTTAATTTAGTGGAAATGAATTGGAAGAAACAATGTTATCTCATAATAGTGTTTCATGAAAAGAATGCTAAGCATGAATATGTTTTGAAGTATCGGGTAACTATTCTTAAGGATTAGGAAGAAAACAACAAATCCTTAGTGATGAAAAATGAAGATCAGGATCAGCTACACAAGCATGTGGAAAAAGATCATGAAGAGATAAAAAAGATGAAAACCATTATAAAGATGTTAATGTCGAAGGAGAAATAAGGATAATTTTTCCACAATTAGATATTTTGTGGTATTTTTATTTCCATATGACAATTTATTCTATCATAATGAAATTTTGGTTGTTTATCATATGTTTTTTGTAAGTTAATAATTTTTTCAGGTACCATATTTTTTCCATTATCTTTATTTCATTTTGAAAATCAAAAAGGGGGATAAAGTAATGATAAAAACCATAATATGTAATGATTATATTTTTCTATGTATGTGGGTGTTAATCTAATGGGATGTTCTTATCAAATATTATTTTCAGATGCAATAAAATGTAAAATCTCATTTATTAATTCAAGAATATGATACATAAGGATTTCAAAATCAATGGGGGAGTCAGCAGTATTCACCAATTTTCATAAGTAAAGAGATATAAGTTTTTATTTTCATTATATAAAGATAATTTATATGTCCTTATATTCTTTATTGTAAGGATGTTTGTGCTTTCCAAAAAGAGGGATATTGTTGATTCAATAAGGTTTTCTTATGACTTTTCCATTCCTCTATGTTTTGAAAATCACAAAAACTCTATCTTAGGGAAAATTATATTTTCCCTAATAAGTATGTTCATAAGAAAAATTTCCCTTCCCCATGGAAATTTGTCATTACCTATTATTCATTGTTCATTTTATAGTTTCGCTAAATCTGACTCATTTTTATTCTTATGTCTAAAAATTGGTTTTACAACAAAATCATCAGTATTCTATAAATAATTCTATATAGAGTATTATATTTTCATGATCAGAATTCAGACTCTGAATTCATTGAAATTTAAACTCTGAATTCTGTATAATTCAGACTTTGAATTCTTTAAAATTCATACTCTGATTACTCTAAAATTTAGTCTCTGAATTATCTAAATTTCTTACTCTGAAATCTCTAAATTTCAGATTCCAAATTCTCTAAAATTTAGACTCCGAATACTTAGAAATTCTGACACGTAATTATCTAAAATTCGAACTCTGAATTCCTCATAATTGAGACCCTGAATTCCTTATAATTCTGACTCTGAATTCAGATTATGAATTCCTCATAATTCTAATATCAAATTATTTTGAATTTAGAATTATAAAACTATACAATTAACTTCCGAAATTCTTTGGAAAATCAAATCCAAATATTCATGGTTTATATTTTCTAAGACATTATTTCATTAGAATATGTAATTTATTTTTCCATAGAAAGTTATAATTGGTTAAGAAACCTTCTTTTTATTACACTTGTTAAAGTTATGAAATGATGACATATTTTGTTTTTCTAAGTAACTGTTTTATTGAGTGACATGTGTACCAATCCCTCCGAAATTCAAAGAAAAATATAACCATTGGAGGAAGAAGATGAATGTTAGGGAAGTTCCTATAAATAAGAGCTCATTTGAACATGCTCATTAATAGTGCCATCACTCTAGATATTGAATGTTGCCGAAGTGATTTCTAGAGATAGAGACTCTCATGCCTTATACACACCAAACATTTTATTCAGCCTGCTTCACGTGACTCTGATGGTTTCTGGGTGCAATAGAGGACTTATGGGGATAAGAAGATATATGTATTGGTTACCTTGAAGTTCGAGGACTTCCGTGGATTGGAAGATAGTGGTTCTAACTACCTTAACGATCTAGCACATGTGGGGATAGGAAAATAGTTTCTGATATTCCTATCGATGGATTAACCTAGTATAGGTAAGACAAACAATCTATAATGTATAAATTAAGGCACCTTTATCCAAGGTTGTTTGATTCCATTCTCTTTTGGTTAAATTACTTCATAGTTGTAACTTGTTTTTTTCAATTTTATTTCAGTAGTTGATAAAAGATGAAGGTATAACCATCTTATACATTCATCTTCTTTTGTATACTCTGATATGTAAGATTCTAGAATTTTTAAGGTAGAATCATTACCATGTAATCATTCCTTATTTTTTATTTCCAGAACCACATTTCTAGAATATAGAATTTTTTTAGTGCTAAAATATGTCTTGTGAATTTACATTGTTTACCCTTGTTAAACATAGTTTTCCTTAATCTTATAAAAATATTTTTTAACATACAATTAACCCCCTCTTGTAATTTAGCATCTAAATTTATATTTTGATCCTACACATACCTCATAAAAATGGATTAGGACAGGTTTTATTATAGTTTTATATTATTATAATACAATTTTTAACTCTCACTTACATGATTTACCCTTTAACAATGGTAAATAAAAATAATTATAAAATTTACTTTTCTTGATGTCGAAAATTAGAAGGTAACTATTTCCATAATATGGAGTTTTTAATTACAAATATAGAATCAAATTTTCCAAATTCAAAACACAAATTTTGTTTTAATTAATATAAAATTAAATCCCGTAGTCAAAACTAGAAAGCATGTTTTTATGATGTAAAGACAATCAAAAGATTGACATGAGTTTATGTCCAATTTTAATGTGAAGTTACATCAAATTTCAAAAAATTATTAAATGATAAAAATTTATTCCAATTACACTTTCAACTTTAAATAAAAAAAATTAAACAACATAAATAATATAGAAGAAAAGGTTGTTCTGTATTAAAATGCAGTATTTTTCACTATTCAATAAATTAAGGATTTTATCATACTAATAAAAAAATTTCAATCTATGTTAATATTTATGTCCACATTCTAAAATAAAATTTCATTTTTACCAATAGAACATATAAAAGTGGAAAAATATATTTCAAAATGGTTCTATATCAAAATGATATAGAATTTCCTTTTAAAAATAATATAGTATTTTATACTTAAAATTGGATTAATTCTATTTTTCAAGCCTTTAAAATTTATTTGATAAATGTAAAACCATTTAATAAAATATGTAAAATAATTATATATTATATCTTGTTCATTATTCCTAATAAAAGGACTAAGAGGTAACTATAATTTAATATAATAATATAATTAATATATTAGTTTTTGGTATAACTCAATGTATTGTGAAATATAATATTATTTAATACCTATTATTGCATATAGAGTATAATATCATACATAGTATCCACATAAAATTAAAATTAATATGAAATTCAAAAATATTTATAGAAATGAAAATATATTATTCTATAAATACCTTGGATGTTACATCATTCCCCCCTTTCAGAAATTGTGTCCCCACAATTTTAAAACTTGGTATGGAATCATTAATAAAAACCCCACATTGAAAATGGAGTCAATAAATAATCACTTTAAAATAATGAAATAGAAGTAATATAGTCACTGGAAAAATACATAAGACGATTACGTAGGGGAAAACATGGCTTTTGAAGAAAAATATACTTCTTATTTCTAGGAAGAGGAGTGGAGAGAAAGAATCAGATTTATTTAACGACCAAAAAAACGTACAATTGTGATGGGTTAAATGGTTTTTGATTTCCCAGTAGGAAAACTAAAGATAAAATGTTTTTGTTTTTATCTCGTACCATGCATTTTTCATTCCAAAAATTATCAACCCATAATATCCTCAAAGGATAATACCTTCAAAAATACCTTTTGTCTTCAAAATATTCCAAATCATAAAGACTAATTTTTTTTTTCTATAACATAGAAAATATGATTAATCTAAACATAATAAACTTATATGATATCCCTATATTTTATGAAGAAATACTAATCCATAATGTTGTCTAAACCATCCAGTAATACAAAGTATATGTCCATA
Source organism: Viscum album (assembly GCA_963277665.1). Taxonomy (NCBI): domain Eukaryota; kingdom Viridiplantae; phylum Streptophyta; class Magnoliopsida; order Santalales; family Viscaceae; genus Viscum; species Viscum album. The sequence continues at coordinate 338,448,775 of OY728143.1, read as the reverse complement.
GCCTTATACATTACATAATCTTGAGTTATGTCAAGAATCCACATTGATAATCTTTTTCAGTTTATAGTTTCAAAGAATTATTCCATAAATATTGTATAGAGAACTCAAATTACAAAAATTTGATACAACTAAAACAATATTTGTTTCATCTATTTTCTGAAACATTTTTAATAGAAACATGATAAATTTTCTTTATTAAAATCTTCTTGACAGATTGTTATCTTTTCATTAATTATTCCATGTGAAAAAAAATTCAAAAACATGGGTTGAGTATAAAAATCTAGCTAAGGGACATAAAAAACGAAAACCAATATTTCTAGTTAAACTGAATATCCCATTCAATTTTATTTGAGTGGATGCAACAATACATTTCCACAAGAGCTAAACTCATAGTTTTTTCTCAATGAAAAGAACTAAACCCAATAGAAAGAAATTAAAACTCCTTTAGGAGACTAATAGAATAACAGACATAATACCCTCTCATAAATCATTCAATTGGAATAACTATATGGTTTACAACCAAATAGGATATCTATAATTTTGATTTCCCTTCATATATGCAATATCTGGATTACCAGTGAACTATAATGGTGCTCAACCATTCATATAAGCTACATCGGGCTCACCTATGAGAAATAATGGGGGTAAACCATTCATACAAGCTATATCAGGCTATCCTATTAGCTATAATGTGTTGTAACTTCATATAAACTACATTAGGCTCAACCATTTCATATAATGCTCAATTACAATTTAAAAACATTTTCATCACTAAACCCTTTCATAAAAATATTCTAATCCCATATGAAAACATTTTCTTATATAAAATTTATTTAAGAACCAATTTTAAATTCCATGATTCCCAAATAAATAAAAAATGGATTAAATTTATTTTTAAAATTAATTAGTTCTTATAGATGAACACTATTATCAAACAATGGTTACAGTAGTCGGGAAGTCGTTGTTGATGTATTATTTAAAAAAAACATTCCTTCCATTGTGTAATATAGAATGTAAAATGATTTATATAGAATGATTATAGTTTAAAACCTCTAATTAAATTCATGATATATATAAACTCTTTAATATATTAAATTTATACCAATATCAATAAATATTTATTTTTAATATCATAAATAAAAATATTTTATTATTAACTCTTTAAGAATTCATGGTGTCTAATACAACTTTTACCATTTCAATATATATATACATGAGTTAATAAATAAAATTAATATAGATAAAATATGGATATTAAATGTCATATTGTATATATATATATATTATAAAAGAATAATTGTGAAAATTATCAACAAATTTCTATTGTAAAAGCTATTGATATGAAATTCTTTACCTTAAGTCTGACTTGTTTCATTCCTTCATTATTTCTTGGATAATAAACATAGTTTAATTTAATATATTTTATAACCTTTTTAATTTTTATAATTCATTTTATATCACTTATTACCATGTTTTATTAATTAGTTAATTTTTGGAGTTCATATCAGACATTTTGTTGATGTTTGATTTTTGAGTCAAAAATGAAATTGTTTATATGCAAATTATCATTGAAGTTATAAGTCCTGAAATCTCTAGAATATTATTCAGGATTTGAATATAATATATATCCAATATATGTGTGTTTATAATATTCCCTAACATTTGGATATAATAAATTAAATACATCGTTCACGAAGGCGGTATGTCATACATACACATGAACAATATATTTATTTCATATTAATATTAAAAGAATATTTAAAGAATATATAAAAAATGTTACATAGTTATAGAATAATTATATTTTAATATGTATGTTATATATGTTTCGTATTTTCATTAAATACATTCTCTATATGTTCCATTTCTGTAATTAATGATTCATATCACTTTGAGGGAGTGGAAGTCCACACTTCATAATTTGAAATTTTAGAATTTACAAATTATTTAAATAATAAAGGATTATTGTAAATAAAAATCATAGAATTATAGATAAAATATAAAATATATCATTTATAAATTTAGTTCAAACATAATTTTTTCCATGATATGACGTATTATAAAAATGAACAATTATCATTTCATGAGGCATTAGTTCGTCGTACACAGAAACAATACGTACTAAATCCATAATTTGGAGGTGTGTGTAAGTTTAGGTAAAGCACATATAAAAAAAATACTAGAATATATAGGTTACATTTTTTGTTATAATATAATAGAATAAAAAATTTGTGGGGGTGGAGATGGAAAATAAATGAAAGAAGCTTGAGAGAAGAAGTTACCTCTAAATCTAATATCTCATTTGGACTTGTGCCACAAAAATTTCTTGAACATTATTCTCCCTAATGTATGGATTCTCTGTAAAAGGGAGGGATTTTGGGAGATTATTTGAGTATAATTTGGATGATCCAAGGGGTTCGAGAGGTGTAAGTAAGTGGTTATAGTTGATGGTCTTCTATAAGACAGAGGACAAACAATTTAAGTATGTCTTGATATTTTATTTTATTAATAATTTAATTTCTAATTATAATAGTGACATTGTGATATATTTATAGGGTAATATTATTATGGGTCAAAATCCAATGAACTAATATTTTTTTTACATGATTATGTCACCAAACTGAACTTATCATTTAGCTTTAACCCTTAGATAAAAACATTAACTATTACAATGTCTTCTTGTATTTTTATATCATATTGATAATTTATTTACTATAAAATGATAATAGAACCAAGAGTGTATGATTATCGAATTTTTTGACATTATATAATTTATATTCGATAATATTTTATTTTTAGGGCTATTAAAATATTTTATAAAATAGTATTTGTTCTAAAATTCATTTATTTCATTTTTGACACTATTTAGAATCTGGTTTTTGTTATAGTAATAACAACGTGATTGCTTTAAAAAATTCATAAACTAATATATCACCTGTCAATGGATTTAAAAGTATTCTATATGGTAGAAAAATGTTCTAATTACATTTATTTTTATATTTATAATACCATTTAATTGAATATTTCATGGACAACCTAATCGTTGTACCATAATGGTGTCGTAAATAAATTTATATATTTAATGTCTAAATTTTATGAATAATATAGTATGATGTAGAAAATAATTTTATATTTCCAACTAATATTTATATTCAAAGAGATAAATTATATAAACCAAATTAAAATTGTTTTAGTTTGGAGATACATGTTTATAATATGTATCATTTTTCATTAAAATAGATATTATAAATTCTCATTATCACACACATGTGGATCCATGGGGTCTAAAAATTTTCCCAAGGATTCTCATGGTCAGCCATATCTCATTAAATTGTATTAGGATTTGTGTTACGATATTTTTATATTATTATTATAATTTCACACTAATATAACTGATTTACCCATTAACCATGGCAAATAAAACTTATTACTAAAGTTAATATTAGTTATGTCCAAAAAGGTAACTAGTTACAAAATATGTACCTTATGATTACAAATAAGGAATACATTTTTCCAAATTCATAACACATAAGATTCAATATTTATTTTAAATTATTTCCAATTTTCCAAAGCCTAATGAATGTTTTTATGAAGTAAAACTATCAAAATATTGAAATCTATTTATTTCCAATTTAAATGTGAAATTACATCTAATTACCAATATTTCATCAACTTATAAAAAAATACAATAATAATTTTAAAACAATTATAATTACATTCAATCTATTTAAATAAATTAGATGAAATGGAAGTTTTGAATTAAAATGCAGTATTTTTTATAAAATTCATTAAAATATGGATTTTATCAAAAAATTACCAAAAATTAAACCTATGTAAATATTGAAATAACAATTCAAAAGAAGAAGTTTATTTTTTAAGAAATATCATATTAAAGTTATAATAACTAGATTTTAAAAGGGTGCTCTATCAAAATGTGGTAAAACATCCTTTTAAATAATATTATAGAATTTTATTCTTAAATTGGATTCATTCTCATCTTAAGAAACTAAAATTAATATCATAAATGTAAAAAATTTAAAAAATATATAAAATCAAAATATAATTAATTTTGTTTGTTTTCTCTAATACAAAGGCTAGGCGTTAACCACCATTAAAAATAACATTATATTTATTGTATTATTTTTCTATATAAATATACGCTCTGTGCAATGTATGATTTTAGAGAAACTTGTTGTTGAGTGTAGAGTATGCAATTATACATAGTGTCCCATTTAAAATAAAATCAATATTAAATTAAAAAATATAAATAGATATGAAAATGAATTATTCTATAAATACAGAGTATGTTACACCATATGATCCAAGTAATAGTAGAAATCCAATGATAAATTACATTATATTATTTTGTAAAAATGTCTTCAATTGTTTAAATAATGAATATATGGAAAAAATTTCCTCCAAAAAGTATGAAGGGATTTTATTTTTGTTTTAAACTTCTAATAAATATTATATAATTTTTAATAAAATGGACATGACTATTGATGTGAATTCTCGTGTCAAATTTGTGGAGAATGATCCACGATCTGAAGACCTCCTTAAAAAAATGAGGTCAATTTATTTATTATGAAATTAAATTCCAATCTTTTTGATTATACATGGATGAAATTGGATGAATCACTATGTTCAAATATATTTAAAAAATTTCATGAACCCAAACTAGTAGTAGAACATGATGTGAAAAGACAACCTTTTTGTAAAGCTGTTTGGACACTTAAGTAGATTCCTTTAGATGTTATAGTTATATACCTATATATTTGTACATTGATAAAAATAATCTCAATGAAATCAGGTTGACCATCAAGTGTTCATATCAAGTATTGAACCAAAGAAAATATATTATGCAATTCATGATGAAATCTTCTAAATAAATATGCAATAATTACTAAATAAATTTTAAATATACATAGTATAGGAACATGGGGACAAACATAAGGAAACCTTGAATATATGAACTAAATGGGTGTTTATAAATAAGTTCCTGAATAAAAAATGATAGAAAAGGACAATGATATACTAGTTACACAAGGGTATATTAAAAGACAAGGAATATACTATGAAGAGTCCATTATAGTTGTAACCAAACATGAATCCATTATAATACTACTTACCAATGAAACTCATCATGAATTTAAATATTATAAAATAGAGGTCGATAGTGAATTCCTTAATTGTTATACAATTTTAAATATATTTTTTGAAAAAACGAATGTTTTTCAAAATACCAATTTAAAAATAGTTTTTTCAAATTATCCATAGAAATAAATGTTTTGAAAATAACTACTAGATATTTGTATTATTGAAAGATCTAAATTAATATTTTAAAGTATTTTCAAAAGGAATATATGATCCTATCCCTTTTATAAAACATATATCAAAAGAGGTTTTTGTTGTTCTAATTTATATCGATGATACTATTTTTGTATCATTAAGATATTATTTATGTAATTATTTTTTAAAAATGACTCCAAATTAATTTGAAATAAGATCAATGGGGGATATATGATTAATTTTTTTTTTAAAAAACTAAGATATTTTTTTAAACCAATGCAATTATATTATGGATCTTTTAAATTTTTTTATCTTGGATAGAACTAAAAATAGTGATAATCCCTTGAGTACTACCTATAAATTGTATTATGATGAAGCTAGAAATTAGTGATCAAACTAGTTATAATGTAATACTTGGAATTATTCTCTATATTATTACTAGTCGACCTGATATTATATTTGGTGTATAAATGTTTGATAATTTTATTGAAAATTGAAAAGGGTCACACATGGTAGATGTAAAACTAATATTAAAATACAACAAATATACGACCAATTTAGAATTGTTTTATTGAAGTGGAAAATAATTTTACATGGTGATATATTCAAATAATGATTATTGTGGATATATTTTTGATATAAAAAGAACTTATAGATCATGTCACCTTTTAGTAATGTATATATTTTCTTGGTGTATTTGGAAAAAATATGGGGTTCCTTTGTAATATTAAATTTGAATACATAATTGCTGGTAGTTGTTTTGAATTTTATAGATAAAACGCTCATTATTAGATTTCATATATCAATTATTAAATACCCTTATAAATAGTGATAAGACCCATGAAATAAATGTCTCTATGAGTGGTCTATCACATTATATAAAATTGTATATTTATGTAAGAATCCACTCTTTGATATATCATTTTTAAAAAAGGAGATATTAATATTCAATACATCGGTACATAACATCCTATTTCTAATATATTTATCAATCCATTGATTTTTGGGAGAATTAATTAAAACAAACACGAATTTGATATGAATAATTTCAAATAATATTAATTTTCTAGGAATCACCATTGATGAGTTATCATTGATTACGATTTCTAACCATTGAATATGTCCCATTGTTGATGATTTATCACAGAATAAGATTTATCACCATTAATGATTCTCAACTGCAATGAATGTCTCACCATTTATATTTATCATCATTGATTCATCCACCTGTTGAATCTTCTGACCATTGAAACTACTCACTGTCATGACTTCCCTCCATTTATTGTCTCAATATTTAAGATGTCATACCTTTGTTAATTTTTCATTTTTGTTTCTAGCAGTTAGTTTTTAAATGGATAGTTTTAATTTTTTATGGTTTACTAAATTTTATTATTCTATTTAATGTATTTTTTTAATATTTTCAAATGTAATTTCAATTTTAAAAATTCCAAAATTCAAAATAATTTAAATTTTACTCTTTGGGTAATTCAAATGTTATCCCCTCTCGTACCTTTTCACTGAGACCCTATTACTACCTTTTTTATCAAGAGAGTTTTCATTCCTTCACCTTCATCTAAACCAATTAGGACATTCTCTATGGTCAAAGTGAAAAAATATTATGTTTCTTTTTAATTCGATTAACATCTTTCTAAAAAACATATAGTGTAATTGATTCATCCAGCTTCATTAAATTTAACAACACTTATGAATTATAAAAGGTTGGTTGTTCTTTAATACGAATTACACACATAATGGTTTCTCTATATAATATATTTAGTGATTCATGTTATACGGAACCAAGGGAGGCATGGTTGGTTCTCTAATAACTAGAGATTTTTCATCAAGGAAGTGTATCGATAGTTCAAAAGTTCCACATGAATGTGTGTTTAATGGTTACCAAGGGATTATTACATTGTCCATTGATGATTTATATTATGATTAGTACAATGATAAGTTAACTGTTGATGGACTACTTAGTAGGTTAGTGGGTTCTCCGCGTGATGGTGAATGCTAGAAAATTTTGAATTTTTTATAGCATATTTTGGTCCTAAGAAGGTGGAATTTTCTACATTAATTTATCAATATATTTATTGGTCCTATATTATGAAATTTGGACCCAATGTAAATATATATAGTTACCTTGTGCATTATGTGTACGAAATGACTGATTCAATGTTGAGATCCAACTATATGATCTACCAAAAGTTTATTTCAGATATGCATAAATACAATGTAATAGTTGATGTATATGATGATGTTATAGTGGAATGTGTTGTGTTTTCATCACAAAAATAAAATGTAGAACTATTAAAATCTATTGGAACTCAGGGATAAAGCATTGAGTATTTAATAATTAAATTTTTTATAATGTGTTTAATATAATCAGACACACTTAGAGACCTATATATATCATAAAAATGGTCTATAGCCTTATCTGATTATTGAGTATTATAATTCTAATGATATGTAAAGGATGTTCTCTCTAAGGATGAAGAAGGGAATGAATTTTCTTTGGATTAAGTAAGTGACCCGATCCATCCTCTTATATCTCTTAATATTCACTATGTATCACATAGTCTACCTCAGACTCTCCCTAAATGATAATAACTATTAAATGATTTATGTAATGATAATTAGATAAATGTATCAATGAAAGAGAAACCCAAAAGTAAATCAAAACCCTATGAGGTAAATGGTAACAGAAAAGATGAATATGATAAACAACATGTAGATGATGAAGATGAAATAAATGAAATAAATATAAATGGAAGTATAAAAGAATACAAAGAGGAGCATAACCATGATAGTGGATCTAATCATTCTGAATGAACAAGTGGCCAAATTACTGTAGGTAATGCCTTGATACATCAGTAAATTATTCATTCTCGATGTGAATTTAGTTCTAAATCTATAAAAATTCCCAGAATTATGGATGATATTGATATATATTATAGAGGAGAATAAGAATTATTAGTTGTGGGGATAAATCCCTTTGTTTATATACTCACCATGTTGTTTCTTTTGATTAAGCAATTGTAAAATCAGTTCCTGTAGAAAAGATTAATGTTGATGATATTTTTGAATAGTCTATAACATATAATTTGGAGGATGATACTTCTATTGTTTAGCATAATATTGCAATATTGTGTCCAGATTCATAGATATCTGTTGGTACCCCTACATTTATTGTTCATTTTATTGATTTATTGTCAAATTTACAAGCATCAGTGGTTTAGATTATTGGAATTCCATATACAAGTTAGATCATTCGTATGAATTAATTATTGGAAAAATTTCCTGGTAATTTCCATTTTCATACAGAGAATATATGACATAGTCTTCAAAGAGAGGTGGATACTAATGGATAATTAATTAATATAAAAATAGTGAAACAAATATTTAATTACTTCATAATTGATTTCCATAAATAAGATTAAATTTGAGCTACGTAAATTCCATTTTTTTGTGTATTATGTAGTTTAATAAGATGAATAATTTTTTTTATCATTATAAAATTATAGATTATGAGTGATTTTGTTTTGAAAAGACTGAAATATAATGGAATCGAAAATAATTTTCAATTATGGAAAATTTAGTATTCTGTATTTGTAGCATGATATTCAAATATACGAAAATTCCCTTAAAAAATAAAATTATACATTCATTTATTTTAACTAAATTATAATAAATGAGGGTATTTCAAATTGGACATGTTCCGAGACAACATAATCAATATGGTGTGTGTTTGAAAATAAAAATAGAATAAACACAAAAAGTATTTTATACCAAAAACATTACTTGATACAAAAACCTTAATCATGTTCGAGATTATATGAGGAAAGGTTAGAGAAATAATGATAAATATATTTTTTCGAAATGATAGATAAATTTTTTTATTCGTTGTTAAATAAGAAATAATAAATTTCAATCACTAAAACATATGGTATAATTAATATAAATTGAGTTATAAAACATTATCATAAAATAATAAATGTTTCTCTGATATTTAAAAACCTAACATAAAATATAATAAAAAAATAGAAATAAAAATATAAAAATTTAACAAAAAAATATCCCCCATTTTTTATTAAAAACACCAATCATTTAAAACCAATTTCTTCCCCATTTATAAATAAACCAAATAAACTCACCCTACATAAATGTTTTTATAAAATACTTTTATTTACAACACTCCAAGTCCAAATATATTTTTTTTCAAAAAAATTTGAGTCTAACGTATTAGTATATGTGTTTTCTAGATATCTTATAAAAAGGATAAATTATAAAACAATATCACATTAATTCAGATAATCTATACTAAAATGAAATCCTTGATTGACATAATTTGTTCTAGAATAATGTTATGTTTTTTATAAATAGAAATTATAGATGTGTTATCACTATAAATATGAAATGTATGAATATATATACCAAAATTGCATGATGTTTCATTAAACTATAAACATTGATCACAATTACTAGCATCAATGATATAATATGCCTCTGAAGTAGATAAAGAAACCAACATGATTTTTATAAGAACAAGAAAAAAATTCACAATAAATAAAATATACCGTATGGATATTTTCTATCAATTCTACGACATACCAAATCATTTTCAATAAAATAAATTAAATAAAAAATTATATTTTCCATAAAATAAACCATAATAAATAGTTACTTTAACATATCTAATTATCATTTTACATCTTTCAAATGACTTTATTTATGATCATAATGAAATCTAGCGCATAAACAAACAAATGTTAGGATATCTTTTCTAATTTTAGTTAAATATAGCAAGATACATATCAATCCATTAAAAACATTAATATTGATAGGTTTATCAGATATATAAACAACTAATTTACAATTACTACCCATATAAGTATTCATATATTTTGGGAAATCAAGACTGAATTTTTTACATAACTATTTAGAATAATTAGATTGATTATGAAAATTTATATCATACCTTAGAAAACTTTTAGTTCTAATAAACAACATTAATTCACCCATCAAACTCATTTCAACATTTGAAAATATTAATGTAGAAAAAAAAATGTCAATGAATTTCTATAGGTGAACCAAAAACAATATCGCGAACATATAGTTGTTAAATTAAAATATCATTAGAAGTATTTTTAATAAAATATGAAGGATCAAAATTTCATATCTTGAACAATTATATAATAAAAAAAATGAACATTGTTCGTACCAATCACATGGTCCTTGTTAGAGATAATACATTTGAAATCATGAGTAGGAAAATTTTCATTTTTAAAACTTTGATGTTGTGAAAACCGAACATGTTAAATTATAAAAAAACTTAATAAATCTATTTTTAAATAAATTTAATATAACCTAAAACCTTGAAAAAACAAAAAACCAACAAAATTATAATGTATTGTAACATACTAACAATTTAAAATTGTTCTACAATGTTTATACCTTCTTCTTTAGAGTATCATTATGGAACATGTAGTGATTTTTTGATAATATATCTAGATTTATCCAGCTTGATTCAAAATATCAATTCGTTTCCAATTATATTATTGTTATATATAAATTGTAATAAAAACATAACATTATTTATAAAATTTTTATTAATATCATCTTTCATAGATACTATGTAGTTCAAATTATTTGGAGCACCATTAATATAATTTGGAACAAAATCACAAATAAAAGAATAATCCACCCAAAAATCTATACATAATTTCTACTTTTAATAAGATAATTATTATTTAAAATTTAATTCTCTACAAGAGGAATATTAATAAACATAAATGATCCTGGATTGGGTTTATAAGGATTATTCTCCCCATGAATTTCTTCATAGTTATCCGAAGGTTTTTATTAACCATAATTAAAATCTCTAACCTTATCATAAATAAAATTAGAATCGGAATATAATTTTAATTTATTTTTCACAGACATAACAAGAAAAAATAATACAATAAACATTTATATTTTATTATTAACACTATATGATTTACTACTAAGAGAACAACCAATGTTATTACATTTAAGAAATTTACCATCATATTTATCTAAATTATTTTTTTTAATTTAAAATAAAATAATGTCATCCAAAAACTATAAAATAACCTACTTTAGTATGTTGGTCAGAGTGGAATCTCAATAGGGGGTGAAATGGGTTCCTACATAAAATTTCGGTTAAAAATATTATTATAAAGACCCCCAAAATTTTGAAAACAACCCAGTTTATTAAGGCAGTAGAGATATAGATGTCTAGATGGAAAAAATGTTTCTCAACGGGTGATTATTACTCAGTTGAATTACTCTATAACACTTATTCAACTTTTGAAACAAGATTAATTAATTAAACACATACACACACTTACATAAATTGACTATCAATGTGAATGAAAAATAGATTTATGTTTAAGCAATAAGCAGCGAAGAAGGATAAAATAGAGTAAAACTAAATATAGAACACTGAAAAGATAAACAAGAGGTTCAGTCTCAATCTGAGAAGTATTCACCTCCATATGGTGATCACCTGGCACCTTGAAGTTTATATTAACTATAAACATGATCCACAACCTGTATCGGGCTTTAAAACAGTTTTCACAAACTATATAGGGTTCACACCCTCTACCACTATTCATCATGAGATAGAAAAACAATACGGACCACACACTGTCTCTTCCATAGTTTTACATGGGAAAAATATAAGTGAGGTTTGATGTATGGATATTAAATATTCTCCAGTTCAAGCACATGAGATAGTGTAAGAATTAGGCTGACACAATTCTCAGAAATTTAAAAAGAAGATACACAATAGAGTAATTATGATGAGATAGAGTTTAGAAAGCTATATGAGTTTTTTGTTCACCTCATTACACCATGAAGTGATGAATTTGATGTTTGATTCTATATCTGGGAGTTGGGTCCAAAACCGAGCATCGCAACACAAGGTACTATCTTTCAAAAATTCAGTGTTCTTATTCTTGAGTTGATTGAACGTTTATGAGACACAAAAGGAAGCCTCAAGTTGTTTTTCCAAAATGATCTTCATGTTGTTCATAAGGTTCGTAGTTAGGGTTCTCAAATGGTTCTTCCTTTTTTTTCAATAATTTCATTCTCATGCATTTATCTTCTGGAAATTTCTATTATTTTCATTTTTCTCTGTGCCTCTATATATCATTCTTCCTCAGTCTTGTCTTTCATATTTGAGGTCTCACAATAGGAGTAAGTAAATCATGTTCAATCATTCTTGTACATCATACTATCAAGATATGGCCTACTGATATTTCTACTATAATAATTAATTAAGTAATAAGAATTAAAATTATAAAATATGATCGTTAGAATAATTTTACAAATTTGACAAAGTACAGAGCACAAGAGTATGGTAGAATAGTAATAATAGCCTTCACAACTGTAGGCTTCAATACTAAGTGCACATATGTTAGCATTCATTGGTAACCATTCCAATGGAAAACTTATATAAATAAATCTCTATTTGTAGGCTTACAACATTGACTCACCATCAGTATCCATTCATTGGTGACTCTCCAATGGTAACCTTTCTTTGGTGAACTTGCACCAGTAGCCATTAATCGGTGACTTTCCATCGGTAACCTTTCATCGGTGACCTTGCATCAGTTACCTTGTATCGGTAACCTTTGCATCTGTATCTTTTGAAATAGTGACCTTTTCATTAGGAACCATTTCATCAGTAAACATTTCACCGGTAACATTTGCATTAGTGACCTTTCCATCAGTAACCTTTGCATTGTAAGCCTAAACCAACAAGTAGTGAGATTAAAAGTATATGAATATAAATTTGATATAACCATTATTTTCACATAAATGATTATCTTGTAAGAGAAACATAATTAACACATAAAAACATGATTTGGGATAATCAAAACATGATTTGGGATTATTATAATGGGTTAGTCCAACAATCTTGCCCTTTTTGATAATCACATATTATGTTAGCATTTTCAAAATTAGGATTAAACACATCGGCTAATTTCTTCAGTGATGTTAGCATAAGAAAATTATTATATCATTAAAACTTAATTGAATCCAGAACATATATAAATTGATGATAGATAACTAAAACACTAAATAATTCTCCCCATTTGGGTAACTGAGAGATTCAAGTATAAATAACTCTCCACCATTGTGATTAAGAAAAATAGTACATAACAAAAATAAAGAAAATAGAGTGTTTGTATTAATAAAACAATAGTATAATATTAAAAAAGAGATACACTCATCTTTATTAGCTATTATATGCTAAACTCAAACCACATTAGATATGTCCATTGGTGATTTTTCTTTGGAAGCTGTGGATGCAGGTTCTGAAGGTGGAGGGATAGGCTGAGGGATAGAAGATAGTAGTGTAGGAGGAACGGAAATAGAAGCATCAGTAGACCTGCAATGAGTAAATATCTAAGGAATGGTGGGGTTCATGCTTCTGATGGCTTCTGCATGAGTCATCATAGGTGCAGCACTGGCAGATCCTGAGGCACCTGAGGTAGAGGGAAAGGAAAGAGGAAAAAATATGGGAGTGATTTCCACATGGAGAAAATGAAAGAGAATATTCCTGAAGTCTATAATAATATTGCCTCCTATTTCCCAAGAAGAAATAATATCATCGTTATTCTCCATGAATTTCTCCAAAGAAAGTGTCAGCTCTAAATTCCTGTTAACTTGATCATTAAATCATTGAGTGATATGTGGAATCCACATGTTTTCCAACAACAACTTGATGTGGTCATCCATTTGATGATTAGTTTATCTGCATTTGTAATATAATTTAACTATATACCTGATGACCTTATGACCTTGAGCATATTCCCTTAAATAATCAACAACAAGATTATGAATTTCCCTGGTAATGGAAATGACTTGAGTCACAGATTAAGACTCCTGGGTATTGTTACTAGATAATATTTCTACTTATTCTCTATCAAAAGATCTGAAAACCTATATATCAACTGGATGAGAGGATAAAGTGGAAACAGATCCACCTTCTGGTGCTAGAGAGAAATCCATTGTATCATTAAAGGATTAAGTGAGCCCACTTATTAGTCTCTTCAAATCTTCATCTTAGACTTTAACATGTGTTTCAGTGGACATCATAAGGTCATAAAACACAGTTATGAACTCCTAAACCACAGTATTGATATATCTGTGATCTCTATCCACATAAACCCTGTTATCCATATAGGATTCAATGCTTGCAATTGACTATTTCACACATTCCATAGACTCTTCCATGGTTTTCAATTGACATTGGTATTCCTTCACTTCAGTAAAAAAACTGGAGTGAATGGTGGAGATCTCAATTTCTAAAGAAGATGTTACAACCTATTGTCTGATAACAACTGATCTCTCTGTGATAATAGATCTATCATCAAAATGTCTCAACAAATCTAACTTCAATGATTAAAAATCATCCTTTTTTCATAGTCCTGATGTAAAAGAATCACTGGCTTCACAATAGTCATTTCTCAAATAGTAGGAATTAGAGTAATTCTGATAGGCTGGACATTGTCAGAATCTCCATAATCTAATCCCAAAACTACGAATCCAGTATCTTCTGTCTCGTTCTCTATTTCATAAGAAACATCAATTGATCCTGTAGTAATAGGTTCCTGTCCCTCACTTGGAACATTCTCTAGATTAACCATATCCATCTCTACCATACCTCATTGAGCAATTAAATTAGTAGGAGGGTCCCCCAGGACTACATATATTGAATCTTAAACAACATAGAAAGAAATTTTAGCTTCAACTGAATCTAAAAATTCTTCAACTACACCTTCAATCATTTTTGTATGTCCTATTAGAGGACTGGGACATAGACGTTCCTCTTCACTTTTAGTAGCAGCTGTAGTAAAGTCATCATGACTTGAATCAGTTTCCTAATCCTCATCTGAGGTTCCTCAAATGTATCTTAAGACATTTTGTAGACCTTATTCTTCACTAGTCTCCTCATTATCACTGTCCCATAGGAATTTAACCCTTTATGAAAATCTATTTTTGGGGATACACACATCAAAGGATACAAAATTAGCACAAGGATCTGAAGGAATTTCAAGATCACTCCTATAATCTGTTAGAGAATCCACTCTTTCAAGCATAGAAGTATCCTATCCATATTAAACCGAATAAGCAGGTTCTACTTCACCAACCATAGGACTCAGGTCTCTTTTATTTGTAGGCCTAGTTGGTTGAGCAACAGGGTTAAACTCTTCATGTACCTTAGCCTCATAATTAACCCATCTCCTCACCCATGGATTCCAGATAATCTTCATTTTCTTGCAAATCACATTGGTGATGCAATGGTTATCCCTCACAACAATAGTTTCCGCCTTAACTCCAGCAACTCCTTTCACTTTCAACATAAGGGATATCAACATAGCATGAAATAGGGCATTGGATTTAGAACTGGGCTTGGTCATATATTCTAGTTGAATCATCAACATCCTACATATATTAATTTTATGTCCATTATTTAACAGATACCAAAGAAAGACATCTTGAAATTTCATTATAGCAAAGTCCCCTCTCCTGAGAATTAAAAAATGATGGACAAACTTGAACAGAAGCATATTTTCACCTTCTATCTCAGTAGCAATTACCTTCTTATGGATCCCACTCCATGTTAGTTAGGATAAGTATTCTTCATTACAAAATAATGTAGTCATGGGTGGTACCACTATTGAGTAGTAATCATAAATCCCTTCATGTGGCACCCTCAGACATTTACCCCTTTCAACAGAGGAGAAGCTCACACTTACTCCATTTACTCTAGAAGTCATCTGGATCTCTTTCCCAGACAATTAAAATATGTGATATTCATAAAACTCCTTCAAAATCATTAGATAATAAGGTTATTCATTGTTTAAAAAGCACTCAACCCAACCTTGAGCTTCATGTTCCTTCTGCACTAAGGAATATCTTGTCAGCAGACATTCTGAGCTAAGATCTTTCTCAATCACTATTTTCCTCTTAGATAAATGGGGATTAGGAACCTTGGACACTGTATGGATTCCATGAATAGATTATGCTCTTGTTCTCTTAGGATCGTATATGTCTCCTTCATTAGTAACCAATGGTCTTTTTACTCTTGCCATCGATCTAGAGTAGTTCGAGGGTTTTAAAAGAGAGATAGGATGCAGATTATGGGGAAAAAGGTTTAGGAGAAGGTTTTATGTGGATATATATGTGTTTTGGGTTTTAATTTTGTCATTTAATGGTCGAGAAAAAAAATCAAGTAAAAGAATAAATAATGCGGAAGTTGTTTCAACATTCGATAGAAATAAAACACAAAGTCCCAAAAAATATCGAATATTGGTATGAAATAATTGGTAATGTCTTGTCAGTGATGTCATATCGGTACAGTCCTATCAGTAAGTACCTAGCGGTGTGGTACAACTCTGTGGTCTCTAATGGTAAGGTCCAATGGTAATGTTCTATTGGTAAGGTTTCAAACGGTAAGGTCCAATGTTATGGTTCTATCAGTAATGTTTATACTAGTGATATTTCTAACACAACATTTTATCATACTTATCTCATGATTGATGTAATTTAACTTCTCTTAGTTCAATGGGTTTGTGAATATATCATCCAATTAGTGTTTAGTACCAATTAATTCAAGAGTGATATCACCTATTTAATAATGATCTCTCAAGAAGTGATGTCTCACAATAATATTCTTTTTCCTAACATGAGATACTAGATTTTTCTATATTTTAAGAGCACTTGTGTTATCACAGTTTATAGAGACATGTTTGAATTGATATCCATAGTCTAGTAATGTATGTTTCATCCATAGAATTTGATCACAACAACTACATGTAGATATATATTCATCATCTGCAGTAGATAATGCAACAGAATTTAATTTCTTACTACACCATGATACTAGTGACTTGCATAACATGTGACATGTTATAGAGGATATTTTTATCTCTATCATACAACCATCAATGTCCGCATCCAAATAATTTATTAAATCAACCAGTTGTCCTTTTGGAAAAAATAGTCCAAGATTTATAGAAAATTTGAGATATTTAAAACCCTTTTAACATCATTTAAATGAGATTATTTGATATCATATTGAAAACGAGCACACATGCATACAATGAAAATAATATCTGCTCCACGGGTATTATGGTATAGCAGACTAACAATCATACCACGGTAATTGGTTTGATCCACTGGCTTACCAGTTTCATCAACATCCAACATACAAGTGGTACTAATAGGTGCATCACTACCTTTATTACTATCCAACCAAAAATGTTTCAAAAGATACTTATTATATTTTATTTTATTTAGTATCATACCATTTTTACATTGGAAATTTTTAAATCCAGAGAAAAAATTATGTTCCCCCATTAAACTCATTATAAATTCATCTTGCATCATTTATGAAAAATTATAACAAAATGTGTTTTTATATGATCCAATAAAAATATCACCCACAAAAATTATTAATATTAAAACATCTTTGAAAATTATTTTAATAAAATAATTAGGGTCCCCTATTACTTTAGTAAAACCTTTTGATATAATGAAAGAACTAAGTCTGTCATACCAAGCTCTTAGAGCTTTTTTTAGACCATATAGGGCTTCTGATAGTTTAAAAACACGATTTGGAAAATGGGGATTTGTAAAAACAAGGGGTTGTTCAATAAATACGACTTCAACTATGTGCCCATTTAAAAATTCACTTTTGACATCCATTTTATAAATATTAAAATTCCTATGAGATTCATAAGCATGTAATATCATAATGGCTTCTAGTCTAGATACAGAAGAAAAGGTTTCCTCATAGTCTATTTTTTATTCATGACTATATCCTTGTGTAAATAATCTAGCCTTGTTTTTAACTATGTTTCCATATTCATCAACTTTATTTTTAAGCACCCATTTAGTGCCTATGGTGAAGCTTTTTTTATGTCTGTCTACCAATTCCCAAAAATTGTTTCGTTCAAACTGATTTAATTTTTCTTGAAAAGCTATCAGCAAATATTCATCATAGATTGCATCATTAATATTTTTGGGTTCATGCTGTGAAATAAAAGCCTAATGTTCATCCTGGTTTCTTAGAGAAGCTCTAGTTTGTGTACCTCTATTTAAATCACCAACTACATCATCCAAAGGATGATTTTTATGGTTCTCATACCTCTATAAAAAGATAAATTGGACTCCTCCTGAATTTCTACTAGTTCAACTTCACTAGGATTATAGTCTGGATAACATTCAGAACTAGTTTCTTTCACATGGATATTATTGTTTTTATCATTAAGGTTCAGAATTGACATATCTTCCTCAAGAAGTTCAAGATAAGTTTTGGTTTCATGTGGATCAGTCTCATAAAATTTGACATTAACAGATTCTACCACACATTTGGTTATCTTATTAAATACACTATAGGAATAACTAGAGATTGAGTAACATAGGAAAATTCCTTCATCACTTTTTAAAGAAAATTGGTCAAGATTATCTTTTGTGTTAAGGATAATGAATTTTAAACCAAAAACTCTAATGTAATTAACCATAGGCTTCCTATTATTCCAAATATCATAAGTTATCTTCTTATGAATGGGTCTAATCAAGACTATATTGATAATGTATCAATTTGTATTAACCGCTTCATCAAAAAAAATATGTAGATTATATTCATTAATCATAGTCTGAGAAATCAATTGAAGTGTCCTATTTCTTCTTTCTACAACTCCATTTTATTAAAGTGTTCATGGTGTATATAAATATTGAGTATAGCCAGTATGTGGGAAAAGGATTCAAATTCCTAATTTTAAATCTCACAGACATGATCACTTCTCAAGGTCTAAATTATAAGTCCACTTTGATATTCAATAGACTTAGAATATTTAATGAAGTAAGAACATTCTTCTCTTTTTTCAGATAGAATGTATATCCAAGTATATC
Organism: Viscum album; assembly: GCA_963277665.1. Classification (NCBI taxonomy): domain Eukaryota; kingdom Viridiplantae; phylum Streptophyta; class Magnoliopsida; order Santalales; family Viscaceae; genus Viscum; species Viscum album. The sequence goes on along the minus strand of OY728143.1, from coordinate 338,429,536 downwards.
TAGAAAAATCATCTAGAAGAACATGAACATAGTGATTTACATTTAATCATGAAACTATAGATGGTCAGAACAAATCCATTTGAACTAAGTAAAGAGGTTGGGAAATAGAAACTTCTTTTTTTGGATTGACAGAAACTTTGTGTTCTTTTCCCTTCTGACAGGATTAAAAAATTTGTTTTGAGGGAATTACAATTTAGGTAAGTCTCTAACTAAACTGTTCCTTGTCAGTTTCCTAATACAGTGCACATTTTAATGTCTTATTCTTCTATCCCACAACGTGGATTCCTTATGAAGCAAATTTAAATAAGAAATATTTTTCTTAGCTAAAGAATCATAAACAACAACTTATACATTATCATTTCTAAGAGTAGTGTATATTAAATAATATTTATAATTAATAACATTACATGGATCATTTTAAAATTTTACTTTGAATCAATCATCACACAATTGAGAGATACTTATCAGATCTTATTTTATCTCATCAACAAAAATTATTTTTGAAATTAATACAGCATTAGGGTTACCAATTTAGCCAAAGCTGACGCTCTTCCCTTCCGTATTATCTAAGAATGTGACATGTCCACCATAATAATTAATTAGGATTTTGAAGCATGAGTATTCTCCTTTCATGGGTCTTGATCATCCACTACCCAAGTACCATATAATTTTATAGGAGAACTTTAAACAATTTTCCTTTCAAACAGATTATGTGCAGAGTAACATTGGTACCCAACTTTTCATGAGTACTGAGACGTTTGAAAGTAATACTTTGGGGACCCATACTTGTCTCACATATTTCCTATAATGACAGTATATATTTTAAAAGATAAAAAATTTTATTGGTCGATTAGAGAATTTCTTTTCATGAAATGGTCTTGAACCTGAACTAGCTGTGAATTTTCCATATTTTTGAACAAATTTAGTTTTAATGATTTTTTCTATCCTGGTTGATACCCTGGACCAATTGTAAATTTTGTAGAAACTTTTTTTCCCATTAACTGGGTCAATGAATCTCTACATGCAGTAAACTTTTCATGATATCTCTTTAATTGATCATTTGATAATTTGAGTTCATTATTTTCTTTTAACAGCTGACCACATTTTTCTTTCTCAATATCTAGATCAGATATATAAGTCAAATTTAGAGCATGTTTCTTTTTCAATGATTTATAGTTATCCTTGAGTTCATTAATGGTATCCTCAATCATTCAAAAATATTCAAATCGTTCATCCATAGTTATATTTTCATCATTTTTGGATTCACATTCATTCTCAGAATAGTAAGCATTATGTAAAGGAGAATTTGGAATTTCATAAGATGTTTATGTCATGAAATATAGGTTTTGATGTTTGTTCGTTTCAATATCAGAAGTGTAAGATCCAGTTGAGATATCTTCTGAGGCACTGGAGGTGGATTTCATAGCCCTTTTATAATGTTTTCCCATTTCTTCAAACTTCTTGTTAAATTTCTACTTGGGGAAATTAGATTTCACATGACCTTTTCATTTGAACTCATAACAGACTATATCATTTTTGTTATCATTCCAATTCATGTCCTTTTTCTACTATCCTATATTATTATACCTTCCTTTGTTGTTTGATTTTCTAAACAACTTTTTCTTTCAGTATAAATTCTTGAATCTCCTTGCAAGGTGATCCATCTTAAATTACTGTTAGAGTATGAGCCTTCACTGGTGGATGTGTCTACAGGAGCCTGGATTTTTTCATTTTCTACGTTATTTGAGGTATTAGTCTTGATTTCAATATATTTCTTCCTTTGTTATTTATCTACTTGTTGATTCACCTTAATATCTACTTTGTACATTATAATATTTCTAATTAGATTCTTCACGAGTAGATTTCTTATATAACAAGATTCATTGAGAGAAATAGAAGTTCCTCTCCATTTTTCTTAACAATGGTTGTTCCCTCATGTTAAATAGCTAATGTATCACAAATTTCATATATAGGTTTATATGTAGATATTCTATTGAATTCTTCATCACCAAAAGAATAGTACAAAGAATTCAATGATTTATAGTTATTATTATATGTAGCATTAGTCAACTAAGACCATGTGTCCCTTACAGTAGTAGACAATACATGTACTTCTTCAATTGGGTCCCAGGATACAGACCCCATGCTTTCTAGATACATTTTCATTTTTAATATCCACTGAGCATAGTTATTACCATTAGAGATAGTGTCTTGTTAGTATCATCACCCTAAACTCTGTTATAAATTGTTAATTAGAATGTAAAGCACTAAAAATTAACATATTATATAAATATTAAGATCTTTATGATATAACTAAAATCACAAGTAATGAATTTCATAGGTTTCAAAGTATTACAAGTAGCAGATAAAATAGACTAAACTAATCCTCTGATACCAAATGTTGGTTGTAGTGGAATCTCATGAGGGGGTGAATTGGGTTCATACTTAAAATTTCTATTAAAAACCTTATTATAATGATCCCCCAAATTTTAAAAATGAACCAGTTAATTAAGGAAATAGAGATATAGATGTCTAATTAGTCAACATGTTTCTCAAAGGGAGATGATTCCTTAGTTCAATTGGTTTATAACACTACTTTATCTTTTGAAAAAAATTTAATGAATTAAACACATACACACACATTCCTAAACAAACTATCAAAGAGAAAGAAAAACAGTTTTTTGTTATAGAAACAAGTTGTAGAAATAACATAAAATATAGTAAAATAAAATATATAACACAGTAATGTTGACCAAGAGTTATAGTCTCAAGCTGAGATGTAATCCTCTCCACTGGTGATCACCTGCCAACAAGCAATTTATATCAACAATAAACATGATACATAGCTTGTATCAGGCATTACAATAGTTTTCACAAATTTTCTAGTGTTCACACCCTCTACCACTATTCTTCATGGGAAAGACAAGCATTACATACCACACATGGTATCATCCCTAGTTTTATGTGGGAAAAAAATTTAGTGAGGTTTGATGTAAAGATATTCACTATCCTATAGTTCAAGCACATGAAAGAGTGTGTGAAGCAGACATACACACTTCTCAAAAAAGTAAAAATAAGAAATAAAATAAAGAAACTATGATCAGATAGAGTTTATAAGGCTCTATGAGTTTTATGTTCAGATCTTTACTCCGTGAATTGTTTAATTTTAGGATTGATTCTATATCTGGATGTTGTCTCCAAAACAGAGTGTCGTAATTCCAGGTACTAGCTTTCAATAAATGAGAGTTCTGCTTCATGATTTTATTGAATATTTATGTGACATATAAGGAAGCCTCGTGTTTTTTCCTGAAATAATCTTCTTTATGTTCTTGGGGTTTGTAGTGAAGGTTCTCAAATGGTTATTCCTTGTTCATCCATATTTTCTTCTTTATGGATTTAACTTCTGGACTTTTCTATTTTTTTCCCTCGGTGCCTCTATATATATTTCTTCATCGGTCTTGACTTTCATATTTCAGGTCTGACTATAAGAGTAAATAAATCGTGTAATCTTTCCCAGACCTTGTAATGTCAAGATATAGTATCTTAATATGTATAAAATAATCATTAATTAACTCAGAAGCATTAAATTTAGAAAATATAACTATTTAAATAATCATATGAATTTGAAAAAGTGTAAAGTAGAAGATTATGGTAGACTTTTAATGGTAGTGTTCACAATAGTAGGCTTAAACAGTAAGTGTACATTTGTAAACATTCATTGGTAACCTTTCCATTGGTAACCTTCCTTCAATAACTCTCCATCGGTATCCTTACATTAGTGACTCTCCATCATTATCCTTTCATCGGTGACTCTCAGTCGACAACCTTTCATCGGTGAGCTTGCATCAGTAGACATTCATCGATGACTCTCCATCGGTAACCATTCATCGGTGATCTTGCATCGGTGTCCTTGCATTGGTATCCTTTGCATCGGTAACCATTCATCGGTGACCTTTGCATCGGTAACCTTTTCATCGGTATCCTTTTCATCAGTAACCTTTACATCTATGAGCTTTTCATCGGTAACCTTTGTATTTTAATCTTAAACCAAAACACATCGAGAATAAACGTATATGAATATTACATTGATATAGACATGATTTTAACATAAATTTTTATCTTGTAAGGGAAACATAATTATCACCTATAGAAAACATGATTATGGATTATAATAACATGATTTAGTATTATCAAAATAGGTTAGTCCAACATAGTATTTTTATATTTAAATTATACGTAAAGAGTTATATTAAAAAATGTCATATTAAAATTAAATTAGAATTTACACAAGTATAAAAAATGAAATCATCCCTAAAATAATGATGATATTTATATTAAAAAACATAGTCTTATCCATTTAAATAAATTTTTTATTTTTATGATCTACAACACCATTTTTTAATGGTGTTCTAGAAGTAGATATATTTTAAAAACTAATATTATAAATAAAATATTTTAAAATATAAATTATAAAATTTATCACAGTTATGATTTCAAATAGAAAAAATCAACCATCATTTTTAATTTATAACAATATTACAAATAATATCTAAATGTAGATGAAGTTTCATTTTTATGATCTTGGAAGTATAAACTTGTAAATCATCAAAAATCAGTGACTATAACTAATGTTTATTTCTTTTATCTGATGATACAAATTTGAGTATGATCAAATAAATAAATATGAACTAATTTTATATGTAAAATAGTAAATATTTGGATTATAGGGATAAAAAGGATTTTCTTTTTCATCCCATTCATACAATCATCACAAACACGAAGTTGATCCTTCACCATGAAAGGAAACTGTAACCCATTCTATTATTTTGAGATAATATTTAACATTATGAAATTAACATGACAATAATATCAATGTTAATATATTTATACATTTTTTACAACATTAAAAATTAAATATGTTGAATACATATTTCAGAAATATAAATAGTAAGCATATTTTATTTACTGTTATCCATAAATAATAAAGAATTATCTTCAAAAACTAATCATTTAAAATTTAAAAATATAACTTTAATTCCATCATCACATAATAGTGACATACTAGTAATATTAAATTTTTAATCATTTAATATAATATATAATATAAATAAAACAATAATTTGAAAAACTAAATAAAAAACCTTTTACATTTCTAAAAGAATTTTATTTTCAAAGGTAATAGTGACTCAATCACATGTTTTGTAACTGCTAATAATTGATGGGTATATGGCCCCATTCCAAAATCTTCCACATTCCATGTCACATATATTTTTCATGATACATCCAATTAATTGATCGTATAAAAATAAATTACATGAAAATTTTGTTACCCAAGATACATTTGGTCAAATAGGAATAATAATACAATTTTAAGGTACCCATTTAGAATGATAACATGTATTTAATGGTACTCAAGAAATGAATGATTTAGAAATATTAGGTTATGTAAATCCCAATTATTTTTTAAATAAATGTAAAAATTAATTTCCAAAGTAACCTTTTATTATAAATTTAAAACTAATAACTGTTAATGTACTTAAATATTTTACTTTTAACAAAAAGTCATTTAATCAATTGAGGTAATATTTTATCAAATCCAATAAAATATATTTTAAATATAATTTATTCAAAGGATTCATTTTATTATTTTTTTATGACCTTGATTATTATAATATACTCAATTTTCTAAGACATTATACTTTATTTTAAAATTTATCTTTCAAATATTGATAAAATTTCAAATTTCATAAACTATGGAATGAGGATCAGAAAAAGTAATAAATAATTTATCACTTCATTATAAAATTAATTAATTTTCTTAAACAAGATTCATATTATTTTATTTTATATTATAATATATCTAAATAATTCACAATATATTTTCATCATCTTTCAATCACATTATCTAATTCGGAAACATTTAGGTGATTAGATCATAGTTAGGATCAGTATAACCTGAATAAATTAAAAAATTACTATCCTTATCTAGAGATTTCCTAAATCACGTGTTAATTGTTTGTTTTTAATTTCTAGATTGTTCAATAGAAATATATTCTTCTTTATAACTCAAAATGGTTTCTACTATTTTTTTTATCATTATATTTTATTTTACATTATTATTTTGACTTTGAAGTCAAGGTTGTTATTTACATTGTTTATTAACTTTTAAAAAGTTAAATCATTACCATTTAAATTCATATGATCTTTCTAATCTCACCTATTTTTTTAGGGTTTATTATAAAATAGTTTTTGAATCTTTATTTCATTATTTTGGAACAACAGTCACAATCTGATCCATATATTAATTCACTATCATATATATCATAATTAGAATATTCAATTGAAAAAATATACATATATTTAAAAGAGACACCATTTCATTTTGTTGTATCCTAATCATCTATGTTCTTCAGTTCCAGTTCATAATGAAGTAGTGATACTATAAATTCATCCAATGTGTACTATTTTATATTCATTGTTTCATTAATGTAAACAATATTTTCATGTAATTTGTTAAGTATTTATCCAGGAAATCATTCCATAAGTATTGTTTTTCCAGTGATTTGACATGTGAATTCATTCCATTGAAAATGCTTGTGAATCTGTGGAACATTTTGTTTACCATTTCAACTTCACGCATCATAATGTATTAGCACTCTTCACAATCCACTCAAATATTGTTTAGACAAATTATTCAGAGAAAAGGTCAGTGACATGCAAAATCTTCCTAATTTCATGATATATCTAACTGGAATACACATGACTAAAATCACTTCTATTAACAGTAAAATATTAAAAATTAACAATACATTAATTTAAAACATATATATTTTGATCAGTTTTTGTATGTGCATCGCGGTAAACATCTGATACTGTGTACTATTTTTACATGACAGACCACTGCTCAATATTCAACTATTTGAGGTATCTTCCTTTCTGGATCATTAGTATCCATAATCAGTAACATCAATCTGAGGTGACTTCTAATGAATCCAAGAAACAATTGTGTTCAACACTACCATCTAAAAATATAGTGTTCTATATAATCTATGTGCTAGGAATAAAATATCATAAATAAAACCAAAGAGTTCTCTATAGAGGTAATAGATTATTCCAAAACGAAAATATAATGTTACACGATTTTGGTATTTAGAAAAATAATGATAGTTATAAACTATTCATAAGATGGTTATCACCAGATACCAATTATTAAGATGCATTTCGTAATGGGAGTAATTCTAGATTACGGTGAATAGGTAATATTATAAAAATTAATGAAATAAATTGATTAGATTAAATAATTATAAAATATATTTGTTGAAGTTAAATAGTATTAAAGATCTAATGGAATAATTTTTTTCATTTTATATTAGTTCCGTACAATATTGGAAACTCTACTCTTAGACTTGTCAACTCGCCATTACATTCTAGGGAACTAATATGTTTTTAGGGGCTATCATAACCCAATAACTAAATCCATTTATATTGTTGGGATAACCCTAATAATGATTATTTTATGGAGAGTAATCACCCAAAAACATTAATTTTAGATAAATAGAGTCATAACCCTCATATCCGGACTTTAGTGTCTAGGAAACATAACACCAGGAAAGAGAAAAAGAAATAATTATTTTATATGTAAAACCATAAAAATAAAAAACCTATTGCATGTGAGAGAAGGGATATAGTGTTAATGAATTTAAATTTGGTGAATGTGAATATATATAACTAAATCACATGTACTTGTTCTTGATGAATGGATTCTTACATCTTGTCAATGTAGTAGAAATCGATGAAGAATGAATTTTTCTGGTAAGAGATCATCCCAGTGTTGAAAAAGATAAGTGAACAATATTTTCTTACATATGGAAAAGATATCACAACTTTTTATCGTGGTCAAATAGAGTTTGGATGATGTTTAATTTTGTCACACATAAAGTGTTCTCAAACCAATTAAATAGGATTTGTAAAAAATAACAGACAAAATAATATCTAGGTAAATTGTTTCTAATAAAAAATTGTTGAATTATTTAGGAGATATACACATTCCATGTAGAATAACCATTCAGAATAATTTTTTGATCTAAATCCAATTTATTAGTCAAATACATTTTAATTAACCACTAAATAGTAACAATAGTTCAATGTAATATCAAAAAAATGTCATATAATTTAAGAAAAAAATAAAATACATTATGATTTCAAGCCTATTGTAATTTAAATGATTAATACACATCCTTATTTCTAAAAAATGTATTTTAATATATTAAATTTCTTTAAAAATATATTTAGGAATTAACAATTTAATTTTTTTAACTTAAAATATGAAATCATAAATATTCTTTAAATATATTGTAGGTTTTATATAGTAATAATGAATAAATTTAATAATAATTAAAAACACCTTAAAATTTTATAGTAACAATTATATGAAATTATATATAATATAAATTAATTTTATAAATTAACAGAATACTTATAATAACTACAAAACAATACATTTCATCAAAATAGAAAACGTGATAACAAATAGAGCATGAAGAAATATTCACTAATCGTAGGAAACATACATAGTGATGGAAAATGAGTCACTATGGAATATTTATTATAACCACCATTAGAATTATTTTACCAACCATTATTTATAATATTTTACCCACTATTATTTATATTTTTAACATTTTTAATTATAATTTATCCCAATTGGAATGAATAAATGGACCCACTATTGAAAAGGTAAAAATAGCCAACCATAGATATTTAGATGCCAACAGACCATTGGTTTTTATTTTAAGCGCTTTTAGGGATTGAAAATTTTGAAAATGGAAAAAGATTCATTGTTGAAGTGCAAGAGCTCAATACATAATTTAAAAAAATCTATGGAAAAAATGTGCCACCATCAGAATGGTCGAGACAAACTACTTTTTGAAGTGATATTGTAATATGCCAATTTTTTTAAATTGGAGAAAACACACTCTATTAAATGTGATATAGGATGAATCCGACTTTCATAAAATGTAGAAATGGACCACAGTTTGAGTGTATTCCATCCCATATTTGGAATAATTGTTAACCTAAAAATAAGAGTTTATCCAACATTAAGATATAATGAACTACTATCTAGGCATAGAGAAAAGACTTATTGTTCAGATATTGAGAGGTAGAGTTGTAGTTCAACAATAAACATTATGTGCAAGATTTGGTATGATGGGTTTATATTACAAAGTAATGAATGATTCTATTCTTGAATAAGATGAGTCTTGAGGTATCATTCATTGGGAAAAGTCGCCATAGGAAAAAGATGATTAAAAATGATCGACATTTTTCTCTTCAAATTGAATGCATAACATTAAAAAAATTAATCCAAAAAAATAATTGAATTTTACATCTTACTAGAATACTTATTAGTATATTATTTCAACAAATTTCAATAGAATACATAATATCCTAACTTCAATTATTATTAAATTACAAATGAATTAAAAACATCAGAATAAATATTTTATTAGTATAATATGTATTATAGGTCATGATAAAAAAATCTAGGTATCTAAATAAAATTCTTATAGTTTTATGTAGATTAATGAATTGAATAGAAACATTTAATTTTTTTATGAGAACACAATCCAAGTGATTCTAAATAGATATGTATACTATACCATTATAAAAAATGATTTTAAATTCCTTAATATTTCGAAATTATAGATCTATTATATGACTATTGTTTATACAGAGTTCCCCATAAACCAAAAAATAAGTCTATAGTGTATTCTAATAATATTAAGAAAGATGATTTCAAGTTTTAAAATGGAAATGATTCGATAGAATCTGATTAGTATAGTGTAGGTTATAAAATATATTCTTAATAAATCCTTAATTTATATTTAAAAGAAGAGATTACTTTGGACCCAAAACATTATTCATGTTTCAGAATTAATGTGAACATGATAGAAAATAATTATACAAAATTTTTTTAATAAAAATTATATAAAAATTTTATATTTTATTTGAAATTTTTGTTATAAAATTATATCATCAGAAACACTAGTTTTAATTAAAATATCTATTTTTCTTTAAAATTATTTTTTATTATATAATTATAAAATTATTTTGGATATTTAAAAACATATAACAGCATGTAATAAAACAAAACATAAATAAAAAATTTATATTAAAAAACCATATTTTTTTTCCATTCCAATGAATCCATGAAGTGTACTATGAATGAAAAGAAATGGTTTACTAAATGGAATAATGATTTTTTTTAAAGTACATTTTAATTTGTGCATTAAAATATAATTTGAGAATGATATATTTATCTCATTCACTAAGAGTACGAATTTATGTGGTACTTTAGTATTTTATTCTTAATATCTTATGAAAATGTAATGATGTATATTTCTTGCATGATATTAGATGTTTTGGGTTTCTACCTTTGGTATCAAATAATGTTTTGTAAAAACCATGAAATCTAAACAATGGAAAAAATAGTTCAAGGGTCATAACCTCATGATAGAAATGAAATATAAGTGTATAAGGTTATCCTAATGTTTTCATAGGGAAAAGTTTTGGTTTTTTCCGTAATAATACATACAATTTTTGGATAATATAGATGGACATGGTTCTAACCTATATGTACCTAGGGGTAATAACTCTAAAATAGAGACATCGGTCTAGAACCGGTCATCACATAGAGGAAGAAAATGGAACTTACTATAGACATGTGTTGTCATTCTTGGGTTATATGATTTTGATAATTCAAATTATCATTACAAATCATTATGAAGGATTTTATAATGATTATTTCACAAAAGAACCAATGTTAATGATAATGTGATTAAATATATAAATTTTTTAATTTGTCATATCTAATTCAATTGTTTTGGGATTATACTATATATTTCATTATATTATTATCTAATTAAGTGTATGACATCATTTATCAATATGTCCTTGTGTAATATTTTTAAACAAAATAAATTAATATAATCCAAATAGTAATAGTGGATGTTTATTTGATGGGAATATGTCAATATTTTGACGGGAAGTTGTCCCCTAATTATTGTCATCATTGGCTGAAATAGTATCATGTATTATCATTATATCTAAATAATTCCCTATGAATAATATAATAAAAGGGATTTCAGCTAATAATATGATGGGATATAAAATTATAGATTAAATACATAATATAAATATGGGGTTTAGGTGATTTGAAAATTATTTAATGAAATAACCATGTAAATTACTTTAGGAAATGATAGTTTGGTAAAAATATGGATTGAAAGACAACTATGCATTTGGATAGGATGGAAATAAAAAAGTTTTTAATTATTCAATTACTTAATTATAAGTATAAATGGTTGTTGGAAAAATAATTCCCCATGTTTCAAAGGAATATACATAAAAAAGTTATTGAATTATGGTAAATCCTAATTTACTACAAGTGATTAATGAAAATTATTACTGTATGTCTTCTTGAATCATGAATTATATCATTTCATAATTTAGTATCAATGTTTGAAATTTTTTTATCATATCTTGTTATAATCATTATATGGATTATCAATTTATTAAATGGGTAATGATGAACTATTGATTAAATTTAAATATTAATTTATTATATTGTATAAATTGTGCAAGCAATGCCAGTTTTAAAAAATATATATAGGTATATGGAATATATTTTCGCTCTTTTACTGAAATTACAATGCTTTAAAATTAAATTATAGTGATTCAGGATAAAAAATTCATTTTCAGATATTATTTTCATGGAATAAGATATTAATTTCAAAATGATCAATGTACAATCAAATGATAAAATGTTTCATAAGAAATTAAAACTTATAGTTTAAATATATTTTCATATATTATTATATATTAGACTAATTCCCTAGTTGTAGGAAAAGTATCTTGAAATAAAAATGATTCAATTTTACCTATATACTGGATGAATTAAATTGTCCCTTAAATTATCAAATATTTTTGTTTTTGTTATTGACTATGTATTTAAAATTCATAAGTTTCACAAACTATTCTAGGTCAACCATGACCATGTCACCTGAGCCGGTCAGTGACATTCCCTGAGGGGCATTCTCTATCCCCCTTGGATGAAAACTAGTACAATGCATCAAAATTAAAATAGGTGGGAATGATTTGGCACATAAAAGACAAAAATAAATAAATTAAAACTAGATAAAAAACAAGTAACTACAAGAAAAAAGATTTTTCATACATCCATGTGACCTTTTGGTCACCTCTAACAACTAACAACCTGACTCACTCATGTAGATGAATCATGATCCTAATCCAAGCAACTGAACCTGTAAGTAAAAATATAAGATAGGCGTGAGCATTAAAATGATTAATAGGGATTCCAATGTAAACAATTTAATCCATGCATTTCCAAATTCCAAAATATCCCAATAATACTAGTTTGAATTAAAATTAGGATAAATATGGTTTTTATATATACAATGAATTTTGAAAACTAGTAATCACAATTCTATTTCACTTATTATTCTAACACAATATTATGAAAAAATGAGGGGCACACATAAACATTTCCAAAACACCTACTTTGAAATCATTTTTAAAACAAACCATACATGAAAAAAAAATTCCAAGAAAACACCAATGTGTCATTCTACATATATCATGGCCAACAATACTAATTGTGATCATAACAAAGGATCAATGAAATCACAGGAACATGGATGAACAAGAGATTATATTAATACATGCGACTCTATCCTTTGTTGTGTGCCACATAGGATACAATCAAAATCACTAATGCACGACCATCTCCCTACCAGGCCTGGTTGAGGGGCCCAATCACATTGAAATAATCTCAATTATCACCCTACTGTGGGTGACAGTATAGTACATGATCTTCTAGTGCAACAATCGTTCTCAGTAACCCCCTTGTTATGCTAGGTTTTCATGCAATTTTCACAAAGAGGTGTACCACACATTCAAAAAAATTCATATACATATATATATCCAAGAAAAATATGCAATCTAGAACCACCTAACTAACTCAAGGTCAGTTCTATGAAATGAAAAAATTATCATACAAAGGAGGTCATATACCGAGGAGCCTCCCATCTCACAATAAATCAATGATGTTGGGGACCTAACTAGTAACACCCCGACCCCTCAAGAACAAATTTGGTTAATTAATAATTATATTGAATAGGATATAATGAATTAAAATCCTAATGGAATGTCCATTTTTGTAGTCTGTATGAAACTAGAACCATAAATTTAACTCAAATTACATTGGAAAAGTTTACAAAATAAAATACATAACCAAAACTAAAAACTGCATCCACAAGAACTAAATAAATGATCTTTTCATAATCACCAATTGAAGTAAAACAATTAAATGGGTGAGATAAAATGATTAATAAGGGTTACAAATGATGGAATCATGAATCAATAATAACGATATTTTAAACAATTTGACATAATCAATATGGCATGGTTAATAAATTAAAAACTCACACCATCAGTAAGTTGATAATGAAACTACATCTATAGATTTTTCCATAGTGAATACCACAACCATAGTAACAACTATTGATGAATAAAGAGATTTATTTTTAATTTTACATCATGTATCTAGAACATGATACCATAATACTGTTTCAAAACAATTTAGTTATACCAGTAGAAACACGTCTGATTTTTGGAAACAAACTCGAAGGGTTTTTCACCAAACAAATTGTCTCGTGAGACCTGCCAATGTATCATGGGGCTATATTAGGCCCCACCTACTATTGCATGTCCAAATAATTCTTTTACATAGATTTTAAAAAATATAAATCTTCCTTTTCATTATACATATAGATTAAAGGATATAGATTAATCAATATTTCACAGTCAAAACAACATTCAAAATAAATAATGTATGTAAATTGGTATAAATCATAGAAAATAATCATATCCATGATATAAGAATATGGAAATTTAATTGTAAAATAATTTCAATTGAAATTTTATCTCTAATGGGAAGTAGGTACACTACATAAGATCTATTATTTGCATGATACTAAGAATGTCACAACGAAGTTAAAATTGAGACAAAGCTCGCTACCACGTTGTAATAAACTGATCCACATGAACAAAAGTTAATGACCACAAAAAAGAACCACATAATAACATGAATATAAGGATCATAATGATAATATATATCAAATGTAATTACACATATACAACATATCATAAACTATAGGTGAGCAATGGAAATCCAATAGAATTGAAGGTGAGATGATAAACATCCTTACAAAAATTTTGGCATGGTAACAAGTGTTCATGTGAGGGATTATAGAGTGTAAATGGGGTATAAAATTATTTATATATCATAAGGGCAGTATGGGGGATGTTAGAAAACATACCCCATCATTATGAATTAAAAATAAAAGAGCACAACATAGGGTAGATTCTTGAACAAAAGTTTGAGAGAGGATCCCTTACCTTATGTTTGAAGGTGTTCTTGATTATTCTTAACGATCTGAATAATCAAATTTGGCTTCATTAATTAATAATTCAAGAACCTCATGAATATTTAATTTAAAATTTTTAACCTTATTAGGTTCATTAAAAATCATTTTAATGATTTTAAGAGATTCAATTTTATTGTTTTGGTATCATTTTCTTCTTTGGATTTCATGATCCGTTTACTTGTAATCATGAATGGATGTTAGTTTGAAACAAAGTTAAATATAAAGAATTTTTAATATAAATTTTTAGTTTCATTAAATATATATTAATGATCTTATAATGATTATAGTTATATACAATAAGGATAACTCATTCGGTGAGTTAATCAACGCTTGGATTTGGATTGGCGGTTTTGTGCGCAATAAACATGTTTTGTATTATTGTTCTATATTATGAATGTGTAAGGATTACAGAACATTAAACAAGATAAAATACATATATAATGATCTTTTTAAACCATTGAAACAGTTTCATGACTATTGTTGAAGATAGTAATG
This sequence comes from Viscum album, assembly GCA_963277665.1. Lineage (NCBI taxonomy): Eukaryota > Viridiplantae > Streptophyta > Magnoliopsida > Santalales > Viscaceae > Viscum > Viscum album. The sequence continues at coordinate 338,414,534 of OY728143.1, read as the reverse complement.
GAAATTGTGAACCTGACTTCCTTGAGTTTAATAAATTAACACATCTCATATTGTGTTTGCATATATTATATAAAAGGAGGGGAAAGAGATATTATGATGAAAAATTCCATTACAATAATTATAATACTATAAATTTATGGTAATATAACTTTCATGGCATTTTTATGAGGTTGAGTGAGAAGAGAGAAGCAAAATAATTAAACATGTAATAGAATTTGAAAGAAGAGAGTATAGAGGTTCACCCCTTGAGTACTCCTCCTTGATAAATTCCTTAAGACCTATGTTTTTGTCATTTTGGTGAGACCAATATTAATTATACGTGGGGATAGGTATTTGGAAGATTATATGGCATAATTAAAGAATGTATTGATGCTTAAGTGGTGTCGGAGGAAGTGGGGGTGCGGGTGGTTTCTTTAGTGGAGGGGAGATGGGATTTATCTATATTATAATAATTAATTTATTATTTCTACCCAGTAAAAGGAATAGTGAGTCTTGCATAACCAGTAGTAGTAATATTGTAATTTAAATCTGAAGTAACTGGGCTTACTTTAGTAGAGCATCATACATTAATCTATAATTAGTGTATTTTGTTTATTTTGTAAATTATGGTATTTCACTATTTATAAAAAATTCAATTATTTCATAAAAATACCAAAAATTCACCCAAACCATTTATCTAAATGTAGAATAAAAAAATGATTTCCATTTTTCAAAAATAATTTTTTAAATATGATTATTTAAATATCTAATTAATTTAATTATTTAATTGACAAAATATAAACACGTCAAATATTCATATTTATTTTAATGGTGTCTAAATTTATTGACACATTCATGGGTATAGATACTGTTTATAAGAGTCATAGTTCTATTCACAGGGGTAAGTTACTATTCATAAGGGTATGTTACTATTCATATGGGTAGGTTACTATTCAGCAAAAAATATGTTAATTCTATCTAACTCTAAATATCATCCTGGACACAATTGTGTATGTCAGATTATCAAAATTCAAAACACACAAGAGAAAAATTTATGTTCAATGGCTAGGCTAATACTATCTCCTAAATAAAAAAGTTTTGTTTCAAAGAAACTTAGTGCTTTATGAGATAAAGTCTATAACTCGAATAGATTTCTGAGAAACCTACCATAAAACATTTGGGGTGCTATATTATTCAATACATAGAAAATTTCATCATCGATATTTTCATTTTTAAAGCCTCCCAAAATTATTGGGTGGTTATTCGTCATAAAATCCTCAGGTTCCCAAGTTGCTTCCTCTATATTCAAATTTTTTCAAAGGACCTTTACTAGATGAGTCATCCGATTTCTCAATAATTTTTCCCATATGTCTAGGATACTGATAGGGTCTTCAAAGTAAGAAAAACTAGGTTCCAATTCTATTTTGTCATAGGTGAGTACATGTATTGGTTCTGGAATGCATTTCTTCAATAATGAAACATGGAACACATCATGAACATTGGAGAGACATGGGGGATTTTCTAAATAGTAAGATATAGCTCTGATTCTTTCTAGAATTTAAAATTTTCAAATAAAGACCTGGAATTTCCATGTAAATTTTTTTAATTATATTGTAATTTTACAAGTCCTAAAAAATTGATGATGTGTGATTTCAAGGCCCATTTTTCCCAGAATGAATTTCTTAACTTTTTTTCTGGTATATTCAGTAAATGTGTGAGTGAGTTTTTCTAATCTATTTAACTGGTTCTTGGAATTGAAATCATAGGACACCGTTGAACTCACAATGCCAGTATTCTCTTAATGAATATTTCACCTCGATGGATGTTGGTCTAGGGTGAATGTTAGTGTTCGTGTTTTTAGTGAAAGAATAAAATAAAATAAAAAAGTTTATCATTTTTATTCAATAAAACTCTCACTTGTTGTTAAAGAGTTGGCTAAGACATGAACTCAAACCACTTTTTTTGAATTCATGGTTGTGGGGACCACACAAACCTCTCTTAAATGTTGGGAAGTCCCTTGGAGTCATGAAAATTAATTGCGCCAAAGTATATTAATTGTCTTGAACCAATTTTAATACTTTGTAACAACATCATTGGAATTTATGAATGGTCCTGATATATGAGCTTCAGAAAATTCCATAATCGTTACATACCTTTCCCCTCTTGTATTATATGGAGCTTGTGAGGAGGATTTGGTATGGCTTCACCAAGCAATGAAGCGCGGGTAAAGTGTTGCGACGACCAACAGATGGAGAAGCATTACGCTTCTCCAACAAAGAAAAACTCCCAATGATGAACGCCATCAATGATGAATGCACTCCAGAATTGAGGAATGGTGAAAACGTTCAAATAGGCATTAGAAGCTTGATTGTGGAAGTAACGATCGTTGGAATCCTCTTCACCTTCATCGTTTCAAACTCACAACGTTCTACAACAAACCTTAAAGGTAGGGTGGTTTTTTGAATTTTTTTACCCTTACCCGTTCTTGAAAATTCATCATAAATCAAGAAGAAATTATAGTCACTTTCTACCACTCAAATGACATGAGTGCGGTCCAAACAGACATGGATCGACCACTCAACAATTCTTGTGATTAATTGATGTGTCCTTCACGATGGAGGAGTATGGAAACCAACACTAATGGGGCACGAGAATAGTGGTTGGCACCACAGTCGACCATGACGAAAGCGACGATGCAACTGCGCCTCCTAACTTAAGAGAACCACAATCGACCGTAGCGCCACAGCACCACACCATACTGCGGCCCCCACTCCGAAATGTGGCTCTCAGACCACCCCACAACCCAAACACCACACCTATCCCCGCAAGGCGCCCCGCAGCCCCCACGCCGCACGGTGGCCCCAGTGCTGCCTCGCAGCCACCGTGCCACCTTGCAGCCCACACACTGCCCAACGGATCTCATGTCTCCCCGCGGCCGCCACACCGCTTGGTCGGGCCGTGAGGTTGGGCCGCACAACCTAGGCCAGGTCGGACCGAACCCAGTCCAGCTTTGACCCTTTTCCGATATTTTGACCATATATTTGGCACCGAGTGTCTGTTTCTCAAACAGTCGATGGCGCTGAAAATCATGGTGTGAGGCAGTACCTTTAGAATACCCCACTAGATATTTGGATAATGTAGGGGAATGGATGGGTTGGATTGATCACGAATCCAACTGGGCCCTTAGGACTAGAAAACTAATAACTTAAAGATCGGGCATCCATTTGACCCACCGTCTATTGCATTGAGACCCCTATGTCGTGGCGGTCCTTTGGGATACTTCATCGTGGGACATTATGGCAGTTGGAGTATAGACTAGTGTCTTGGGGAGCAGACCCTCTCGGAGACGAGCTAACATAGTGTGGGAATCATATAGTCGGTTGTGACGATGTACTAGGATCATGTATGGGTCTGGCAACATACTGGAGAGGTACTAGGATCATGTGTGGGAATGATGACATAATAACTATGTACTAGGATCATGTGTGGGAATGATGACATAATAAGGCTGTCGGTACGTATAGGAGATGGATGGACATGTATTTCTAAGGAGGCTATCTCTGCCTACCCTTTAGGTAGGAACCCTGGAGGATGACCTAGTAGTTGTCCTTCTTTTCTTTAGTTGTATTGTTTTTTAGTTGTACATATACCATTACTGTTGGGATTGTATTCCAGCCCCTTTTACATTCAGCACTCTTTTTTGCTATACAGTTTTACTTGTGTTTTATCTCACTATGTGCGTGGTTGGATGTGTTTATAGGTTATAAAGGAAATGTCTTCCCAGTTCAATGGAATACGTCTTTTGAGGCTTGTCCTCAACCCTCGCATATAAAAGGCGAGCTTGGGGTAGTCACGACACGAACCCCAGGGGATGGGTCGGGAAAAATTGGTATCAAAGAGTCGGTTCTACCATATAATAGTGGACTATGATTATTTTAATGACAATAGTGTTATTTTTAGGGATCATGGTTATCAATTTAGGGAATCCAATGTTGCTGTGGCGGCTGATGTATCCATACACCAGGACCCTGGCATCTGATTTCTGACTCAGTGCACAAAATCCCAGATTGCATGTGTGTTTTCAAGAGTCTTCTCTATGAAATATTTGAGTTATAACACCAGGTATAAATTATTAACCATGGCACACATTTTTCTTTTCAGGATTCCTCCACGCAGAAAACTAGCATGGGTTCTGGATATATTATCCATTGATATCCCACCAAATGATGAGGCCTCGATGCAGGGCCCTCTTCCAGTAAAGTCACACGCGGAGGAACTAGCGGTACCATTACTTGTTGGTCCACCGATGCCACCACCCCCAGCAGCAAAGGATACACACCGCTTGAGTGCATTACATGAGTTCCAGCACCAGAGGCCACCCATGATCATGGGGGAGACGTACCCATAGGCAGTTGAGGATTGGTTGGAGTCCGTGGTGAGAGTTTTCTGACTGTTAGGGACAACAACAGATCTCATGGTTAACCTTGTCCCCTGTCTTCTACAGGAAGCAGTAGGCAGACGGTGGAGCATTATGCTCTCTGATCACAATGAGGTGATTCTTCTCTGGGCATAATTTGAGAGCTTGTTTCTGGAAGACGTTGTCCCAACATCTCTTCACGCAGTGCGCATACAGGAGCTTCTTCATCTGCAGCAGTGCAACATGATTCTGTCTTAGTACTCAGTGAGGTTCACTAACCTCTCACGCTACTCACTAATATGGTGCGCGACACATTATTCAGGTCTCGAACCATTGAACAGGGACACATGCAGGAGATCAAGGCTTTGATGATTTCTCTTAGCATCCCGACCTAGGCGGTTGTAACACCTCGAGATTTTATGAAAAATATTATTTTAAATTCCATTAATGTATTATGTTGTATGCTACACAAAAAGGAGCTTGCACAACACGCATCCCTGACTTGGCTTTCAATACACGCAATCACGGCCTTCCATGATAGCGTGTGTTGTACGCAATACAGAGTTTCACTAAAAAACGATATGTTATAAAAAAAATCTGTTATGAATAGTAATACCCACTTTTTGAAATTTTATAAATTTTATCTTACAAAATGGACTTCATTTTTGGATTAGGAATATCGAAATTAGCCTAGGGTAAAATTTTGGTATTTTTCTGAAAACTTTCAATTTCTGATGAATAGTGAAAACATTGGGTTACTATTTAAAAACCGACTTTTTATTTAAAAAATTATTTATTTCATTTAAATTTATTTTCGGTTAAAATTATACATAATACCTATATATGTTCAATGTAATTCATTGGATTCATTTTATAATAATTTTAGATATATAAAAATTTAATTGAACTTTTGACCGTCTTTTACCCACCTCTTAGGAGAATTACCAAATTCACATAAAACTTAATTTTACCGCTTCTATGAGTGGAATTTCAAAAATCCGAGAGAAAAGGTTGATGTTAGTATGTAATATGTGGTTCAATGAGATGAAAATATTTTTTGGTGAATAGTAACTTCTTACTTTTTTTTACCACGGTTAAAAGTAAATAGGGTAATTAAGGGTAAAATGATATTATTATTACCCTAACACATGTCCTAATTCAATTGGATAAGTTTAATTCGACCAAAAACAACCATAGGAATAAAATATTACCATTTAGGCCCACTTTGTATAGATTAGGACATTTAATATTAATTTATTTAAAGAAGGGTTAAAATAGTTAAAATCAAAGTTTAATAACTAAACCATTTTTAATATAGGGTTATACATAAGATAAATTAGACTATAAATATTCATTATAAAGCTAAAAAGATTTCTTACATAATTGTGTTTTATTTATAATTTTTAGACATTATATAATTTTATTTATTTATGACCCAATGATGATGCAGTAATTACCATAAGAGTGGAAAATTAAAATAATTGATATTATAAATACCCAAATAAATATAACATGAAATTTTTTATTAATTACACGAATTTTATAGCTTAAAATGACATGTTAGTATTGATTTAATTTAATTTTTTCGAACTAATAATTATCTTATTATTTTCACAAAAATAAATTACCAAATAGTGTCAAAATTGACATAAAATAGTTTTTAAAAACAAATATTATATTATTAATTGTTATTTTATTCCTAAAAATCTAATGTTCGGCCAAATGACTTATATAAGGTTATATATGTTAATAATAAACAAATTGGGGTACCTTTGTCTTGTTATAGTCAGTTTATTAACCTTATACTATAAGAAAAAAAGAAGACACGATAAAAGAGAAATTATTTAACATAATGTTAAATCTAAACGAGAATGTAAAAAATAGAAACCTAAACATGTATAAATTCTATTAGATGAGTTTATTTCGACCCATCCCCACCTTAGCTTAGAAATAACTCAATTTGGAGCTATTAAAAACTGAATATGACTTTATAATAAAATAATATTTTTTGTTATTCCAAAGGTGTCCCTCTCCTCCCTTATAAAAGGGAACCCCCTCCCTCTCTTCCTCACACTATATTGAGCCTTCATGCTCGTCCAAACCATGAAAAAATATCTTATAAACTTTATTAGAAACATTATAGAGGTCATTGTCTTATTGAAAGACCAATTTTAGTGCCCCAAGAGGAGGTCTCAAAGAGGCGCTTCAAAGAAGAGGTAATGTCTGTTACCAATTCATTCATCTTTATATCTTCTTCCAATTCTTCATCTTTAGCTGTTTCATTATTAAGTAATAAAATCAGTATCAATCATACAATTATATGTTATTATACGTATGAAACAACCCTATTTAACAATCTATCCATCCTACATAAAATGAAATCACCACGCGTGCATACGTACAGAATACCGTCTCCACACCGTGGTGAAATCTGTTTTTCCACCAACACCTTACATGGATGGGTATAATGGTGTAAAGAATAACTATATATGGTTATTATAACATAATTATGATTCTGATATATTATATCATCCACTAAAATTCTATTCAATAATCATGGGAACGATATCATCGCTCGTGCGTACGTACGGAATACCGTCTCCACGACGCGATGAGATTCATTCTCAATGATTAACCATTCATAAATGAATATAAAGTATATATATAATAAGTAATCAGGAAATATATGAAATTATAATGCTACTGGATTTATGTATATATATATATATGTATGTCATCTATTTAGTTTCATTCAATTCAATAAGGAAACGAAAACAGTGTTCACGCGTATGTACGGCCTACCATCTCCATGAACGGTGTATTTCATTCCTTTCATCGATATATAATATATATGTGTATAAGATGAATAAATATTATATATAAATCATGTTTTTCAATATGGAATTATGTAAACCAGGATATAAGTATTATTATCAAGAACGACAAGTCGAGACACATATGATAAATGAACTGATTTTACCCAAAACGCTTCTTTAACATGGAATTTACAAAAGAACGGGTAATATAAAGTCATAAGTGAAACATATATGATATCATAACAATGAATATAATTCTGTAATAAGTCAATTAAATTATTTAATTCATTATACATGAGGTTTGGATACGTACAAATCATATCGGACCAAAGGTAAGGGATAATTTTGCAAATCTCATTTTTATCTGAGATTGCTTATTTGTAAGTATTTACTGGGGTTATTGCAATCATACATGCCCATGTTTTATAAGTGTGTTTTCATGTATGGTATGGAAGGAATATTTCTTTTATTTACCCTACAAGGTACTTTTTGACGTTTCGGACAAAAGTACGGGAAGAATGTTTTTTAACGTATACGACATGAAAGGATTTTTACAGTTTTATAAAGACTTATTTTCATGAAGCCTCCTCCAAAATATTTCATGACTATTTTCAAAAAAATCTCTTTCTTTTAAATTTTCATGACATTTTTTGAAAAGAAATTGATTTTGAAGATGAAAGGATATATTCCTCAAAAATTTATTTAAAGTGTTTTATCAAAACCATTTTTTCATATAAGATGAAATTATTTCATATGTGTATGTTTCAAGTATAATGTCTCTATGATTTACATGGTTTCACTGTTATTATTATGAAATGATATCCATTTCTTTTATATGGATTATGTGATGATGGGATTATGTTTATGAACCCGATTTTATTCGTTGGGTTATTATGAATGATGTATGTTTATTTTCTGGAAAAAGTAAGAATGATTTAATTATGAGATTGGTGGGACCTATATCTCCCTCTAATGCATTGGGTAAAGATTTATATCTCATGAGATAGACATGGCTGGAATGGTAAGTTAATTCGGTTCAGTGTTACAGGACTGAACGATGAGTGAACTTGATTCAGAAAGGGACTTTGTCCTCTAAGATGGTCTTGGTAGCAATTCCTTGGCTACTACGGAAATCATAACATGTGCTTAATGGTTTCCACAATTACATTTTTTATTCCCATTCTATTTTATCATTATTTATGTTCCCTTATGATATATTCCTTACGTACTTCCAAGATTCATGTCTTTTCTCAAGATTTTGATGTTTAGATTTTATGTTCTTGTTTTTGCATTCAAATGTTTATGGATTGTTTTATGTTCTCTATGTTTACCCTTAATGGGCATTTGAACTCACCCCTTTTATGTTTTATTTTCCCCATGATATAAAGAATGGTTTTAGGTAAGAAAAAAAGGGGAAGATCATTATGGGAGATGTTGAGGATCTTTCACCACGATTAGAAGATTACATTCTGAGTTTCCAAAGACACTAAACTATTACTGTCCTTGTGTGTCTGTTTTTTTTATGTACTAAGTATTCCGCAAAAGTAATGTAATGTCCATGTATGTCAAGATTTAGGTCTCTATAGTTGGTATTATAGGAAAGGTTTAGTCAAACTTTGGAAACTAGGATTCGAAAACGTTAGTGAGATCCCTAGAGATATTTTTAAGGTATGCCTAGGGATGTCCCTAGGGATAAGTATACATATAAGATATAGTCCTAGAACCACGGTAAAAATCTTAGAATTTAACCTAAGATGTAAGATATTGATGGTACTCCCTCTTAATTATGTTGTTTTCCCTAGCATGGCTTTTTCCTCTCACACTATTCTTTTTGGGTTTTTGACGATGGCTAGAACCCGAAGGAACCGTGTTGATCAATGTAATAGACAATGTAATGATTGTCCTCCTGAACAAACCAATGTTATGGCAGATGGAGTGCAAAATATTATTTCTATACTTACACAAGCTATGAATCATTATGGAGTTCCAAATGAGCAGAGAAGAGAACAATATTCTATTGAGTCCTTCATGAGGCAACGTCCACCTTCTTTCAGTGGGTCTTCCGATCCACTTGTTGCTGAACAATGGATCAGTACGACTGAAAAGATATTTTCAGTTCTTCAATGTTCTGAACATGATAAATTCATCTTAGCAGTATATTGTTTGGAAGGTGAAGCTGATCAATGGTGGAATCTTATCAAGAATACGAGGCCAAGAGTTGAAATTGAGTCCATGGAATGGGACGAGTTCAAGAACATATTTTTCACTAAGTACTTCCCTCGTATTCTTCGAACAAAGATGGAGAAGGTGTTTCTTGAACTAAAGAAAAAGGATGATGAATCTCTTGGTATATATGAATAGAATTTAACAAGGCTTGCAAGGTATGCATATGGCTTTATCATCCAACATGAAAGTATAGTTGATCTATTCTTTATTGGCTTAAAACCAAATCATAGAGGGTAATTAGCTATAAGATACTTCAGTATCTATGAAGAGATTGTGTGTTGTGATATCATGGTAGAATTGGAAGTCATTGTAACATATCCATCTCATGGTTTTGACAAGAAATGAAAGATGGAGTTCAAGGATAAATCTCAGAACAATGGTGAAAAGAAGATGAATGTTTCTTTATGCTCAATGTGTGGAAAGAAGCTTGGTGGAGATTGACTATAAGGTACTAGAAAACGTTTTATGTGTGGAAAAGAAGGTCATAGAGCACTTGATTGTCGATGTAATGGGAAAAAGGTTGCTAATAACGTGAATAGAGAAAAGACTACAGAGAACTCTATACCAACACTTCAATGCTTCATGTGAAAGAAAATGGGGCATTATTCTAATAAATGACCTAATCCAAGGGGTAGTGATGATCTACATGAGCAACCACTTAAGGAAAAGGGAAAAGGGAAGTCACATGCGATCACTATTGGCGATGTTGAATATGACAATGATGTGGTGGAATGATTAATTGTTTATGTAATGGGATTCCAAAATAATGTTGTATATAGTATCGTGGAATATTGGAATATATATGTATTGATCTATTGTGGTTTTCAATAATTTTATTATACCGGCAACCACGGAAAGTGATTGAGATATTTTTGTAAATAAGATGAAATGTGCATAATGAAGGACAAAGTGATATCATGGTTTGATTATATATATATTTTTTGGGATTTTGGTATGTGGAAAGAGTTACCTTTTTGATAGTATTCATGTTTTCACTAAGGTTCTGTGGTAATTTATGTTTCAAGAGAATATATGACTAAGGTATTCATGCATTTGGAATACAACCAAAAAGATATATCTTATGATATATGTGGGATAAATGCTTGTACTCACATTCTTGGTAGATAACCTTTCTAGTAATTGTTTTATTTATACTATGAGCTTGGACCGAAGTATTTTAGATAAGCCTAAAGATTGGAATAGATTATGTTTGACATAAGTTATTATTGTTTAAGGATAGAACTTTTTTCGATATTATTGATGTGATGTTATAGAAATGTAGTTTTAGAAAAAGGACAACCTGCAGGATGGGCGACAGCCCATCGCGTCAGACAAGGCTGTGGGAATCGAACCCACAACCGATGTGTGACTGGCCTTTATCACATACCAATGGCCTACATGAAGTCCCTGGTTAGTAGAAACTTGTTTTATTTTTTTAAGTGGCATGATAGATGAAGTATAAGTTCATTTTTGGAATCGTACATGATTAACCTCACCATAGATGGACTTATATATATTTGATAACTTTTTCTATCCTTTTGTTTGAAATAGATTCAATGAATCATCATTCTATCACAAGATCTTCTAACACTTCAAAAATGACAAATTAAACTTCATTTTTTTAAGAGATGAAGTAGAAATTGTTCAAAGCACTAACAATAGTGAGATTGTACCAAAATCAAGAATGTATTTCATCTGATTCAAAATTTTCAACTTTAGGGAAATGATATTGAAAACCAAAAATGTTATCCTAGTGCCCTTATATCCAATGAATCAGATGGTAGCTTAGATCATCACAAATCTATGGATTTGTGATTGCTGGATTTTCAATAACCATGTTCTCTACCCCTCTCCATCAGAACTAGATGGTTAGATTTCTATTCCATATCTATATTTTCACCTATGTGGAAACCCATTGATAACTTTATTTGGGTAACCATTACGTTTCTTACTTTTGTTTTTAAAGATTGGGTTTGGTATTAATTTTTACAATGTGGGTTTCTATTAAAGAAACTTTCGAGTAGTAAACCATTTATTACGCCGATGAATTTCGAGGGCGAAATTCATTTTAAGGGGGGTAGAAAGTAACACCCCGAGATTTTATGAAAAATATTCTTTTTAATATCATTAATGTCTTGTTTTGTACACTACACCAAAAGGAGTTTCCACAACACGCATCCCTTACTTGGCTTCCACTACAGGAAATCGCGACCTTCCACGATAGCGTGTGTTGTACGCAATACGAGTTTCGCTAAACAATGATATGTTATAAAAACTAGCTGTTATGAATAGTAATACCCAATTTTTGAAATTTTATATATTTTATCTTACAAAATGGACTTCGTTTTTGGATTTGGATTATCGAAATTAGCCTAGGGTGAAATTTTGGTATTTTTCTGAAAACTTTCCATTTTTGATGAATAGTGAAAACACAAGGTTATTATTTAAAAACCGACTTTTTATTTAAACAATTATTTATTTTATTTAAATTTATTTTAGGTAAAAATTTATACATAATACCTATATATGTTCATTGTTATTAGTGGAGTCATTTTATAATAATTTTAGATATATTAAAAGTTTATTGAACTTTTGACCGTCGTTTACCCACCTCCTAGGATAATTACCAAATTCACATAAAACTTAATTTTACCTCTTCTATGAGTGAAATTTCAAAAATACAGGAGACAAGGTTTATGTTAGTATGTAAAATTTGGTTCAATGAAATGAAAATAATTTTTGGTGAATATTAACTTTTTTTTACCACGGTTAAAAGTAAATAGGGTAATTAAAGGTAAAAATTATATTATTATTACCATAACACATGTCCTAATTCTATTGGATAAGTGTAATTCGACCAAAAACAACCTTAGGAATAAAATATGACCATTTAGGCCCACTTGGATTAGATTAGGACATTTAATATTAATTTCATTAAAGAAGGGTTAAAATAGGTAAAATCAATGTTTAATAACTATACCATTTTTAATATAGGGTTATACATAAGATAAATTCGACTATAAATATTAATTAGAAAGATAAAAAGGTTTCATAAATAATGGTACTTTATTTATAATTTTTAGACATTATATAATTTAATTTATTTATTACCCAATGATGATGCAGTAATTACCATAAGAGTGTAAAATTAAAATAATTGATATTATAAATACCCAAATAAATATAATATTAGACTTTTTATGAATTAAACTAAATTTAAAGGTTAAAATAACTTGTTATTATTTATTTAATTATCTTTTTTCGAATTAATAATTCTCTTATGATTTTCACAAAAATCAATTACCAAATAGTGTCAAAATTCACATAAAATAGTTTTTAAAAAAAATATTATATTATTAGATGTTCTTTTTTCCCTAAAAATTTAATGTTCTGCCAAATGACATTGATAAAGTTATATATGTTAATAATAAACAACTTGGGGAACCTTTTTCTTGTTATAGTAAGTTTATTAACCTTATAGTGTAAGAAAACAAAAAGACACGGTAAAAGAGAAATTATTTAACTTAATGTCGCATCTAAATGATAAGGTTAAAATAGAAACCTAAACTTGTATAAATTCTATTTGATGAGATGCTTTCGACCCATCCCCACCATATCTTCGAAATAACTCAATTTTGAGCTATTAAAAACCGAATATGACTTTATAATAAAATAATATTTTTTTTGTTATTCCAAAGGTGCCCCTCTCCTCCATTATAAAAGGGAACATCCTCCCTCTCTTCCTCACAACACATTGAGTCTTCATGCTCGGCCAAACCCTGAACAATTCTCTTCTAAACTTCCATAGAAACATCCTAGAGGCCATTGAATTCTTGAAAGACCAATTTTAGTGCCCTAAGAGGAGGTCTCAAAGAGGTGCTTCAAAGAAGATGTAATGTCCGTTACCGATTCTTTCAACTTTTTTCTTCTTCCACTTCTTCTTCCTTAGTTTTTTCATTATGAAGTAATAACATTAGTATCACTAATATACTGATTTGTTATTATATGTATGAAAAAACCCTATTTCACAATCTATCCATCCTACGGAAAACGAAATCACCACGCGTGTGTACGTACGGAATACCGCCTCCACGCAGTGGTGAAATCTGTTTTTCCACCAACACCATAAATGTATGGGTATAATGGTGTAAAGAATAAATATATATGGTTATTATAACATCATACTAATTCTGATATATTATATCATCCAGTACAACTCTATTCAATAATCATGGGAACGATATCATCACTCGTGCGTACGTACGGAATACCGTCTCCACGACGCGATGAGATTCATTCTCAATGATTAACCATTCATAAATGATTATAAAGTATATATATAATAAGTAATCATGAAATATATGAAATAATAATGCTACTGTATTTATATATATATATATATGTATGTCATCTATTTAGTTTCATTCAATTAAATAAGGAAACGAAAACAGCGTTCATGCATACGTACGGCCTACCGTCTCGATGAACGGTGTATTTCATTCCTTTTATAAATATAATATATATATATATATGTATATGATGAATATATATTATATATAAATCATGTTTTACATTCTAGAATTATGTAAATCAGGATATATGTATTAATATCAAGAATGACAAGTCGAAACACATGGGATAAATGGAATGATTTTACCCAAAACGCTGCTTTAACATAGAATTTACAAAAGAACGGGTAATATAAAGTCATATGTAAAACATATATGATATCATAACAATGAATATGATTCTCTAATAAGTCAATGACCTTATTTAAATCATTATACAGTAGGTTCGGATACGTACGAAGCATATCGGACCAAAGGTAAGGGATAATTTTGCAAGTCTCATATTTATCTGAGATTTCTTATTTGTAAGTATTTACTGGGGTTATTGCAATCATCCATGTCCATGTTTTATAAAAGTTTTATCATGTATGGTATGGAAGGAATCTTTATTTTATTTACCCTACAAGGTAATTTTTGACTTTTATGACAAAAGTACGAGAAGAATGTTTTTTTAACGTATACGGCATAAAAGGATTTTTACGGTTTTATAAAGCCTTATTTTCATGAAGCATCCAACAAAATATTTCCTAACTATTTTCAACAAAATCTATTTATTTTAAAATATCATGACGTTTTGTGAAAAGAAATTGATTTTGAAGAAGAAAGGATATTTTCCTCAAGAATTCATTTCAAGTGTTTTATCAAAACCATTTTTTTCATCTAAGATGATATTATTTCATATGTGTATGTTTCAAGTATAATGTCACTATAATTTACATGGTTTCACTATTCTTATTATGAAATGATATCCATTTCTTTTATATGGATTATGTGATGATGGGATTATGTTTATGAACCCCATTTTATTCGTTGGGTTATTATGAATGATGTATGTTTATTGTCCGGAACAAGTAAGAATGATTTCATAATGAGATGGGTGGGACCTATATCTCCCTCCAATGCATTGGGTAATGATTTATATCTCATGATATAGACATGGTTGGAATGGTAAGATAATCTGGTTCAGTGTTATAGGACTGAAACGAGGAGTGAACTCGATTCAGAAAGGGACTTTGTCCACTAAGATTGTCTTGGAAGCAATGTCGTGGCTACTATGGAAATCATAACATGTGATTAATGGTTCCCACAATTACATGTCTTATTCACATTCTATTTTATCATGATTGATTTTCCCTTATGATATTTGCCTTACGTACTTCCAAGATTCATGTCTTTGCTCATGATTTTGATGTTTAGATTTTATGTTCATGTTTTTGCATTCAAATGTTTATGGATTGTTTTATGTTCTTTATGTTTACCCTTACTCGGCATTTGAGATCACCCCTTTTATGTTTTCTTTTCCCCAGGATATAAAGAAAGGTTTTAGGTAAGAAAAAAAGGGATGATCATTATGGGGATGTTGAAGATCTTTCACCACGATTAGAAGATTATATTCTGAGTTTCCAAAGACAATAAACTATTATGGTCCTTGTGTGTCTGTTTTTGTTATGTACTAAGTATTATTCAAAATTAATTTAATGTCCATGTATGTCAAGCTTCGGGTCTCTACAGCGGTGGTGTGATAGTGATTCCTCTTGGTGGAGTGTTTTCTTTCTAAGCAGTCTCCAGCAGTGAGACCCACCACTGGACGTCACATAGTAGTGTCTTATACATCTTGCCGGAGATAGATGTCACATAGGTCCAAGAGGACTAGAGATACTGGTGGATGACCACATGACTCAGGATCGGTTTTTGGGGTACTGATGGTAGATCCAGTCATGTTAGGAACACACAATGTTTCAAATGTGGCGGGCAATTTCACATGGCTTATGACTACCCAACCTGCCATATGGATTATTATCAGACGACTGAGGGACCACCCAGGAAAAGAGTGAGGACTGATAGAGGAGGTCCACAGGGAGCAGACATATGTGGCAAATGATCTAGCTATGTAGCTGGTGGTGGGGAACAATTTGAGATGTTACTTCCACCACCACCATGTGGTCCACCTCGACCACAGGGAGATGGAGAAAAGGGGATAGCTCATCTCTATATAGCTGAGTCCTATGATCATGGAGCTCTGAATATGATACAAGGTATGATATGTGTCTACTCCACCTTAGCTGTAGTACTTATAGAAATAGGTTCCAATAATTCTTTTATTTCCACTGCCTTCGTTCTTGGCTTGGAGATTCTGATAGAGACTTTGGGTCGATCCTTATGGCTAGAGACTCTTACGGGAGAAGATTCGACGATTATGCACTCTTTCTGGCAGTGTCAGCTTGCTCTAGGAGGTGATGGATTTATCTGGGATCTCATAATAGAGGCATCAGGGCCTTATAAAATCATCTTGGGTATGGACTGGTTATCTACATTCCATGCTTGGATTGACTGTATTAGGCGCAAAGTGTGGTGTGTCTGCATGGATGGGACCATGTTTACCTTTACCAGTGAGAAGAGAGCCATTGATTCACAAGATGGACTTACCCAGAGGAGTGTATTTCCAGTCACTCATTAGTTGGCTATCCTTACACTCAGAGCGGTTGATGTGGAGAGTCTGATCTATCTTATAGTGGTGGACCAGTATGCGGATGTCTTCCCTAATGATGTGCTGGGTCTACCTCCTAGGAGAGTGGTGGAATTTTACATTGACATGTACCCCAGGATTCCACTTATATCTACACCAGTGTATTGGATGGCTCTCATAGAGCATTGTGAGCTGCGGGTATAGCTGGAGGACTTTCATGGGAAATGGTTCATTTAGCCTAGTACTTCTCCTTATGAAGCCTCGATTTTCATCGCCAAGAAGGAATATGGGATATTCATACATTGTGTTGGATATATGTTCCTGAACCAAGTGACTATGAAGAACAAGTACCCACTCCCGGGGATTGATGACCTCTTTGATCAGCTGAAGGGGGCACGGTGGTTCTCATTGAAAGTCCTCAGTTTGGCCTATCACCATCTCAGAGTGCGAGACGAGGATCTCTAGAAGATGTCTTCCAGATGTCGGTATGGCCATTATGAGTTCTTGGTTATGCCATTTGGCGTGACCAATGCTCCAGTGTTGTTCATGGGACTAATGAACGAGATCCTTCATCTATACCTTGATCACTTTGTGGTAGTCATCATTGATGACATTATGACTTACTCAGCTATAGAGGAGAAGCATGCCTATAATTTTCAGGTAGTACTAGAAACACACCGAGAGTTGCAGATTTATGGTAGTCTCTCGAAGTTCCATTTATGTATCTGATAGGATCACATTCTGGGACAAGTTGCCTCTAAGGATAGAGTTGTGGTGGATCGAGTGGAGATTGAGGAGGTACTTGCTTGGGATCCACCCATGAGTGTGACAGAGGTACGGAGTTTCTGGGGTTTGGTTGGATACAACCAGAGGTTTGTATCAGATTTATCTAGAGTTTCATCACCTTTATCAGCATTGAAAAAGACGGGGAAACTCTTTGTTTGGTCTGAGAGATGCTAGTGGAGTTTTTAGGATATGATGTAGAGGCTGACTAGTGCCCCCATATTGAGGCTTCTGAAGGAGGGTGTGGTTTATGTAGTCCACTGAGACGCCTCAGGGACCGGTCTCAGATATGTCTGGATTCAGGAGCGAGAAGTTATCACATATGGTTCTCGATAGCTGATACAACATTAGAAAAACTATGCTACCCATGACATGGTGTCACGAACTAGCCTAGGTACCCTGGTAACCCGATAACTGTGCTAGACCTGACATAGCCCGAAGGGCATTCCTGATCACCATGGGTTGGCGTCTAGTACCTGACATCACACAACATGCATGTGGGAACGATTTTTCTACAAGAATTTGGTAGCAAAATAAACAATATAGTATGAAAAACAAAAAGAAAACTCCACAGGGAGTATTGTACCAGAATAAAAAGAGGCATAAAAAGCCCAAAGTACTACAACCCAAGTAATAAAGATGGGAAAACCAGCCCCAAATCCACTAAGTACACAACTCACCAAGACCAAAGATCAGCAGCTGGATCCACCTCCAAGAGGTCCCTTCACTTTTCTCGATCCAAGAAGAAGAAAGTCTACAAACACCTGAAGGAAAAAGTAGGGTGTGAGCCTAAGCCTAGTAGGATACCACCACAGATTCTGTAACTGATGATAAATTTAGATTATCCAAAGAAAAGCGTTCAATTTTTCAAATAAATAGGTTTGGCAATTCAAAAGAATATTCTAACAAAATACGATATACATTTTCAAAGGATGGAAATAAATATTTTATGAATAGGCATTACAAATGATGGAATATTTATAAAACAATGTATTAAGAAAACAATTTATTCAAAAATAGTTTTTATAAATTCAGTATGCATGTAAAGAATTTCAAAATCATTGGAATACATTTATATCTCAAATATAAATAAACAAGTGTGCAACATAGTCATCTGCCAAATGGTACAATAGTATTAACCAGTTATAGGATTCTGCACTCTCTATGTGAACTCAGAGAAATGTGTATACACATGTCCCTATGAAACTGACCAAAGGAGACTCATCACCAACCCGTTGGGGATGTGACCCGCCGTATGTGTGTTTTAGAACGCTGTCATAGCATAGAGTGTATCCAAATAACTCACTAACTACTTAAGGCTTCCATGTGTTCTTACATGATGGGAGAACTATTTTTAAGAATGCATAAAATAAGATCAATACCATTCATCCATTTCAAAAGTTCCAATTTCATTCCATTTAAAACCAAAACAGGTTTTATTCAAAACATTCCTTTTTCAAAAGATAAAACCAATGGGTTTCTTTCAAATCATTTTAATCCATTTACCTACTTTGAAATCCATTCAAAACCAATTCCATCATCACAAAACATATTTCAACAATTAAAATCAATAATTTAATTGAAATAAATTCCATCATATCCAAAATTTAATTTCAACAATTTAAATTGTCCAATTTCCATAAACACACCCTATTCAATGGAATTCAGGTTTTTCCAAATTTCCATGCCAAAACTATTTCAAATATCACAACTCAATGAAATCAAGTTTTTATCAATTTAATTGAATGAAAACTTGAGAAATTGAATTTAAATAAATAATTGAAATTAATCATGAAAATACAATGATAATCAATTTGGAAAGTCATGATGCAACCACCTTCCTCGAAGGATTTGACAAAAACCACAATGGTCGAGAACGCTCAAGAAAACCGAGTTTCTTCTTCAAAAACCTGACTTATATTTCTTCTCCTATAAAGATCAAGTCCAAATATCATTAAATATGGTACCACACACTTATATCTACACATAACGGGCATAGATCTAAGAAACCAATAGAAAAATAGAAGTAGATCCATGTACATATAAGAAACCAATCATTAACATTGAAGAACGATCACATACCTCAAGAATCCTACTTCGATTCACCAAGAGGAGACTTTGGATCACCTCCAGAATAATGGGAGAACCTTCTCTGACATTAAGAGAAGACAAAACCCAAGTTAGGGCCACTTAAGAGGAAAACAAATTCACATAGAAGCAAAATTTAGTGAGATCCAAAATTTAAGGATCTCATTTAAGTGGATGCACGGTTAGTTCACATTGATTGAAAAACTGTGCACTAGCACTGCGTTAGCTTCTTCTTTGGCCACCCTTATTGCACAGTTTAGCCACACTATTAGAAAATCCATGCGCTACCCGTGCGAATGCCACTGCCTCCAAGACCTTCTATGCACGGTTTGGCCGCACGGTTTAGACAACTCGTGCTCTGCCCGCGCAACTTCAACTTTTCCCCAAAACAACAATTAAAGTTCTCTCGAGTATCCCAAGTCACTAATCCATGATAGAGGTACCTAGAAACATCAAAAGTTCATAAAAACATAACATGATGTTACAACCTACCCACCATAAGATCTTCCTACCACAAGAAATCCTATGAAGAAACCTGAACATCAAAAAGATGAGGCCACTGTTCTCTCATTAGTGCCTCCCTTCCCCAAGTTTCATGAGAAACCGAAACATGCTGCCAATGTACACATGCCAGAGGTATCGTTCACTAATGAAGTACCTTGGTCTAAGAATAAACAACCCTAACTGTTTGTTCGGTAATAGATAAATCTGGTTCAATCTCAAGATCACTCAATCTCACATCATGAGATGGATCAGAGAGATACTTTCATAGCTGCGATACATGGAACACGTTATGTATCAACGTCATCTATGGTGGTAAAGATAGATGGTAATAAAATTTACCTACAAGACCAACAACCTCAAAAGGTCCCACAAAACGAGGAGAATTCTTACCTTACCCCCCAATCTGTCACTGACCTAATCGGGGTGAAACTATCAAGAACACCTGGTCACCAACTGAGAACTCTAAAGGTTTACTATGACGATCTGCATAAGACTTGTACCAAGTTTGTGCTATGAACATTCTCTGAAAAATCAACTAGATATTAGCTATAGTATCTTAGACAAAATTTTGTATTACCAAAGAACATTCACTAATCTCCGACCAACATAAAGGAGATTTACAAGGACGACCATACAAAGCCTCAAAAGGATCCATTTTTATAATAGACTGATAACTATTGTTATTAGAAAACTCAAGTAGCCCCAGATGATCATCCCAAGACCCACCAAAGTCAAGAACACATGCGTGGAACATATCCTCATAGATCTGAATAGATCTCTCTGTAAGTCCATTTGAATGTGGATGGTAGGTTGTGCTCAAATATACCTGAATTCCCAGTGCCTCCTGAAGGCCTCTCCAAAAGCAAGAAGTAAACCGAGGAGCACTATCAGGGACTATAACATATGGAACTCTGTGCAAATGAACAAATTCATTCACATTGATATTTCCCAACTCCTCAATATTGGTTGTATCTCTAATAGGTATAAAGTGAGATGATTTGGTCTGTCTGTCGATCACAACCCATATCACATTTTTGTTCTTTGGGTTTCAGGTAACCCAACCCAAAATTCCATAGAGATTTCATCCCACTTCCATGTTTGGACTGGAAGTTGTTGAAGAAAACCCGAAGGTTTCTAGTGCTCGGATTTCACATACTGGCATGTATTGTAATGAGAAAAAACATAGTGATGTCTCATCTCATACCTGGCCACCTGAACATTCGCCGCATGTCATAGAATATCTTTTTGGTTTCTGGGTGTACAAACCACTGAGAGTTGTGGAATCCCCACATAACATACATCCTTTCCGCTAATGGAACAACGTAACAGTTTCGATAACACAAAAATCCATCTTTAGAGAACGAACAATGAGTGTCGGTATCCCCACCATAATGAGAGTCTCTAATTCTATGGAATTCATCATCCAGTTGTTCTTCCTAGTGAATAAACTCGAGGAGAGTTATGGAAACCCCACATCACATACATCCTTTCCGCTAACGGAACAACGTAATAGTTTCGATAACACAGAACACCATCATTAGAGAATGATCAATGAGTGTCGGTATCCCAACCATAATGAGAGTCCCTAATTCTATGGAATTCATCATCTAGTTGTTCTTCCTAGTGAATAAACTCGAGGAGAGAAGTAGTAAACGGGACACTGGATAAAGAAACTTCATTTTAAATCTAATAGACTCTAATATGCAACTGAGCAAAAATATCCATCAAACTCTACTCTTCTGAAGATTCTTTCATAACCAATGATTGAATTTTCTTGCATAACACATATAAAACTACATTCCCTTTCCCTGAGGAATAGAAAATTTCAAAGTCGAACGATTTCAGGTACTCAACCCAACGCCTTGGGCAGAGATTGAAATATTTCTGAGAGAAGATATAACTCAATATCTTTTGGTCTAAAAACAGATTAAATCGTTCTCTATAAAGGTAATTTCTCCAACATTTATGTGTGTGCATTACAGCTTCTAGTTCAAGGTTATGGGTAGGATAGTTATTCTCATGAAGCGTAAACTGACGAGACCCATAGGCAAGAAAATGATTACCTTGAATATGGACACATCCAAAACTTGAACACGATGCATCACAGAAGACCACATATCTTATCCCAGCCTCAGGAATAATTAACACCGGCACAATAGTCAAAATATTGTTTCTCTCAAAAAAATAACTCGGAAAGTTATCATTCCAGGAAAACATCTCTTCCGTTTGAATAAGAACAGCCATCGGAGATGATAACATTGAGAAGTCTTTAACAAACTAGCGATAATATCCTGCTAATCCCAAGAATCTCTAAATTTCGAAAACATTTTTTGGTTGTTCCCAAGTTATAACATCCTTCACCTTCTAAGGATAAACTGATATTCCTTGTTCTGACAAGACCTGTCCCAATAATTTCACTTCCCGAATCCAGAAATCACATTTTGAATGATTTTCAGAAAGTCCTTGATTCAATAGACGACTCAAAAATGTTCTCAAATGATGCCTATGAACCTCCACATACATGGAGCAGACATGAATGTCATCCAAAAATACTACCACAAAAGTATCTAGATACTCATGGAAAACCTTGTTCATCAATGTCATGAAAACAACATGAGAAATTTTTAGGCCTAAGGGCATAAAAATGTACTCATAATGGCCATACCTAATCCGAAAAGTGGTCTTATGAATGTCAGATTCTTTCATCCTTAACTGATGGTAACCAGATCAAAGATCAATTTTTGAAAACCACTCCACCCATTTCAATTGGTCAAACAAATCATCAATTCGTGGTAATAGATATTTGTTATTTATCGTAACTCGATCGAGCTTTTGATATTCAACACATAAGCGAAGAGAACCATCAGCCTTCTTGGAGAAGAGAACATGTGATACCCAAGGTTACACACTCGGGCGTATAAAACCTTTCTAAATAAGATCATCTAACTGAGTCTTCAGTTATCAAAGTTCAGCTAGATCTATTCGGTAAGAGGGAAAAGAAACTGGTTGTGTACTAGGCATTAATTCAATAGAGAAATCACACTCACTTACTGGTGAAAAACTATATAATTTAGAAGGAAACACATCGCGAAACTCAGCGAGGACTCGAGGAAGATCACCGAACATGGAATCTCTCTCTAGATCAAATGAAAAATGTTATAAAACTTTCCCCATCTCTAGATAAGAGGGTCCAACACTGCTTTTCCTCTGGTCCCATTCTCCTTGAAAAAAAGGGACACACTACTGGTTGTAGTAAGATAGACTCGTCTTAGATAACAATTGATCTAGGCTTTATTGGAAATGATCCAATCCATCCCAAATATGACATCAAGAGATTTCATGTCGAGAACCAGAAAACTCCAAGAAAGATCGACATCTGATAGAAATAATACAGAAGCAGGACTATGGAGACCCTTTTCTCTCATTGTACCAAGGGGTGTAGTAATATCCACCGCAGAAGATAAAAGATCCATAGGTAGATTAAATAGATTAATAAGAAGGGTTTAAATAAAAGAGTGAGACGAACCAGTATCAAAAATAGTTGTCACCATAGATGAATCAATAGTAATGGTACCTCTCACAGTTGCATGACCTGTATCATCTACCTCTGGAGACTCTTCCACTATGTGAAGATGCTTTGTTCCAGATGCCTATGGATAGAACCCTTTTGAATGTGATGCATTTGATTTCCCTGCAGTTTCTAGAGGTTCTGATGATCTAGTTGCACCACGAGGAGTAGATAAGTGATGGAAGAATCTCTGTAAGTGCCCTAAACATCTGCATGAGCTTCAGTTCTTGGGTGCCTCAGTGAAAACCCTCTTAGAATTTCCAAGCTTTCCACACTAATAGAATGTCAAAGAAGCCCCTCATGGTGCTACCAAAGGTCTGGAATGACTTTTTTGTTGAGAAATACATTGAGAAACGTTGCACATCAGTTTTCTTTTAAAGGAACCAACACTGCCACTAGGAGGGAAAAGAACCTCATTCAAACCTGACTTTCCGGCCAAGTCCATCTCAACCATCATCGCCCTATCCAACACATCAGCATAAGTGGGTAGCTTTAGTAAGAAAACCTAATAACGGATATCTGATCGAAGTACCAACTCGAATCATCAAGCCTTCATCCTCTCATTAGATACAATATATGGAGAAAAATGTTCAAACTCAGAAAAACAATTTGAGTACTCAGTCCCAGTTTTGTTGGCATGCTCATGTTTGAAAAACTCCACAGCCTTGGCCAATGCTGTTGATTCTAGATAGAACTGGTCAGTAAAAAGAACCCTAAAGTCTATCAACTCCAACCCCGCATGTTTCCCATCCTTCACCATTGTGTCCCACTATCTCCTACTTGGTACCTCCAATACGAAGGTGGGACACTTCACCTTGATCACATTAGTTGTCTCCAAGAACCCAAACAGACATTCAATCTTACTCAACCATTCCTCATCATGTTGAGGGTCAGTGGACCCTTTGAAAATAGGTGCCTTCTGACATTGTAATTATTGAGAACGAATTCGGAGAATATCACAATGAGGTTCTATAGCTGGGGATTGAATAATAACTTGAGGTGGTTCCTTTCCTAGAGTATGGATATTGTGAACAAAAATCTCAAATAGATTCAGATCCACAATATGACTCTCTTGTTGAGGTTCAGCATCAACCACTTTTTGGATCTGAGCTCCACGTCCTCTCGGAGGGATGATGCTAAAAATCATAAAAATACATATATTAACATCCAAACCAAGTTGGAAGGAAAACTATTCATAAACGAATGGATAAAAAAATTTGGATTCCACTCTATCCAAATCAAAACAGGGAAAATACTAGAACTAATCCACAAGTTGTATTTCCCTAACCAACCCTGGTGACTTAAGGTTCGCTGCGGTGAGATCTAGACATGAACTCAATCACAAATACCACTAATGTACAGAAAATAATTCTCAAATGAAAACTATCATCATGGAAAGATGCTTAACCTGCCCTCTGATACCACTTTGTCACGAACCAGCTCGGGTACCTTTGTAACTAGATAACCGAGCCGGCCCTGACATGGCCCGAAGGGCATTCTCGATCCCCACGAGTTGGTGACTAGAACCAGGAATCAGACAACATGCAAGTGGGAAAGATTTTGACACAAGAATTCAGAAGAAGAAGAAGAAACAAGACAATATTAAGAACAAAAAAGAAAACTCCATTGGGATTATTGTACCAGAATACAAAGAGGCATAAAAATCCCAAATTACTAAAACACAAGTACTAAATAAGGGAAAAATAGACCCAATGTCTCTAAGGAAACAACTCACCAAGACCAAAAATCAACAGCTAGATCCACCTCCAAGATGTCCCTTCTGTTTGCTCGATCCTCGAAGAAGAATGTCTACAAACTCCCATAGCCAAAAGTTGGGTGTGAGCCTATTCCTAGTAGGATACCACCATAGATTCCATAACAGATGCCAAATGTATATTATCCATAGAAAATCTTGTAATTTTTCAAATAAATAGGTTCGGAAGTTCAAAATCATATTCTAACAAAATATGATATTCATTTTCAAAGGATGGAAATAAATATTTTAAGCAAATGCTTTAAAAATGATGGAATATTTCTAGAACAATGGATTAATAAAAACATTTAAATATTATAGTTCATATAAATTCAGCAGGCATGTAATGCAATTCAAAATCATTGGCACATATTTATATCTCAAATACTAAAAAACAAGTGAGGAACACGGTCATCTTCCAAAAGGTACGATAGTATTAACTAGTTATTGGATTCTTAACTCTCTATGTGAACTCAAAAAAAATTTTACACACACATCCCAATGACACATTCCAAAGGAGACTAGTCACCAACCCATTGGGGATGTGTCACGCCTCATGTATGTTTTAGAAATTTTTTCGTAGCGTAGAGTGTATCCAAATAACTCACTAACTACCTAATGCTTGCATGCAATCTTACATTATGGGTGAAATATTTTAAGAATGCTAAAAATGCGATCAATCCTATTCTTCCATTTAAAAATTTCTATTTTTATTCCATTTAAAACCAAAATCGGTTTTATTCAAAACATGCCTTTTTCAAAAGATAAAACCATTGGGTTTCTATGAAATCATTTTAATCCATTTTCACCAGTTTGAAATTCATTCAAAACCAATTCCATCATCACACAATTTATTTCCACAATTAAATTCAAGAATATTATTGAAATCATTTCCATCAAATACACAATTTAAATTCAATAATTTAAATCGTACAATTTCCATAAACACACCCAATTTAATGGAATTGGGTTTTTCAAAATTTCCATGCCAAAACCATTTAAAATATCTCAACACACTGGAATTGAGTTTTTACCAATTTAATTGAAAGAAAACTTGACCAATTAAATTTAAATCAATAATTGAAATAAATCAACCAAATACAAAGTTAATCAATTTGGGAAGTCTGGATGGAACCACCTACCTCGAATGTTTTTTCCAAAACCACAACGGTCGAGAACTCACGAGAAAACCAGATTTCATCTTCAAAACCCTGCCTTAGATCTCTTCTCCTTGAAAGATCAAGACAAAATCTCATAAAATATGGCACCACACACTTAGATCTGCCCATATAAGGCGTATATCTAGGAAATCAATAGAAGAAGAGAAGTAGATCTGTGTAGATATAAGAAACCGATCAAGAATGATGAAGAACGATCACACAACTCATGAATCTGGCTTGGATTCACCAAGAGGAAAATTTGGATCGCATCTAGAAGGATGGGAGAACCTTCTATGACCTTAGGAGAATGAAAAACCTGAGTTAGGGCTGCATAGGAGGAAGAACAAGGCACTTGGAGGAAAACCCATGTGATATCCACAATTTAAGGATCTCATTTATGTGGTCACATGGTTAGTGAAAACTCTTTGAAAAACCGTGCACTAGCTGTGCGTTAGCTTCTTCCTCGGGCACCCTTTTCACAAAGTTTGGCTGCACGGTTAGACAAACAGTGTGCTGCCCGTGCAAATTTCTCTTTGCCCCAAAACAACATTTAAAGTTCTCCTGACTCTCCCAAGTCACTACACCAAAACAGAGGTACTTATAATCATAAAAAATACCTAAAAATGTAATGTGATGTTACACCTGGAGTTAGCAGTAGTGGTCTTCACCTTGAAGATGTGGAAACAATACATGATTGGTGAGCGTTTTACAGTGTACTTTGACCATAAGAGTCTCAGGTATATCTTCTCTAATAAGGACCAAAACCTGAGACAATGACATTTGATTGAGTTCCTCTAGGACTATGACATCGAGATAGTCTATACTCCTAGTAAGGGTAGTGTTGTAGCAGATGCACTCAGCACGATATATGGTATACATCTACTAGGTTAGGCGATGGATTAGTTGGGTGCTTTGTAGATATCATTTGTGGATTGGGATGGAAAAAAAAATTTAGTCTCTTACAGTCACTCACACACTTCTTCAGTGAGATGAAGAGGTGCTGCATGGGGACACTGACTGCAAGTCTCAACGTGCTCGTATACTCGCAGGACATGCACCTGATGGATTTTCTGAAGGTGAGGATCACATATTTTTCATTGGAGGACATAACATGGTATCAGTGTCACTTTGAGAGGAGTGTTGAGGGAGTTCCACAAATCCCCTCTAGCAGTCTAAGATTGTCGATGATGTTCCAGGATCTCTGACGAAAGCACTTGTGGCTAGGAATGTAGAAAGAAGTAGTAGAGTTTGTCTCTCTGTGTCTCACTTGTCTGCAAGTGAAGGCAGATCATTAGGTACCAGCAGGCTTGGTTTAGCCATTATATGACCCAGAGTGGAAGTGGGATGGGATATCTATGATCTTTATGACAGGAATTCCATGTACATCCACAGGTCATGATTCAATCTGGGTTATCATCGACTAACTCACCAAGTCGTCCCACATCCTAATGATCACACAGTAGGGTTCTGTAGAGAGCATGGGACGTCTCTATGTGAAGAATATTGTGTGGCTACATATAGTACCCTCGATAATTGTCTCTGATCGTGATATATATTTCACTTCACGGCTATGGAAGGGGATGCAAGAGACTTTCGGGACGCAGCTTCATTTGTACACTGCTTTCTATCCTCTGACGGATGGTCTGACTGAGTGGACCATTCAGACCCTCGAGGCCATGTAGTGTGCTTCTGTCCTCGACTTTGGTCACAGATTGTAGGATCACTTTCCCCTTTTGGAGTTTTTGTATAACAACTACTATCACTCCAGCATTGGAATGGAACATTTTGATACATTGTACGAATGACCTTTCATATCACCATTTTGATGGATTGACCCAGGGGAGTCTGCACTCATGGGAGCAGAGATGGTACATGATACCATAGATAAAGAGAATATCATCCTGGGAAAGAAGAATAATGCACAAAGTAGGTATAAGTCTTATGCCGACATGAGATAGAGACCACTGGAGTTTGAGGATGGAAACCATGTTTTTCTACGGGTCTCACCCCGATGAGGTTTACAAATATTTGGTCATGGTGAAAAGTTATCTCTGATGTCCATTGGACCCTTCCAGGTCCTCTACAGAGTTGGTGAGGTGGCGTACCACTTAACACTTCCCCCTCAGTTTCACAGGGTGCACGACGTCTTCCACGTATCCTAGCAGAAGAGATATGTGAATGACCCTTCTCACATCAGCGGCCACTGCGAGCTGGATGTCAACGATGGGGTGACATTTATGGAGGTCCTAGTGGAGATTGAGGATCAGCAAGAGCTGGTCATTCCTGGGAAGTTGATACCTCTGGTTCACGTTCACTGGTATCATGGGAACCTCCAGGAGATCACATGGGAGAGAGAGGCTCAGATTCGTGCTGAGTACCCCCAATTTTTTTTCCATGTTATGTGATGTGGTATTCGTGGACACAAATACCTAATGTGGGGATAATGTAAAGACCCACAATTTCCATGTAATTTTTTTAAATTATATGGGAATTTAACGAGTTCATGAAAATTGACGGCACTTGATTCTGAGTCCCGGTGTTCCCACAATGAATTTTTGAACATTTTTTCATGTATGTTCATTAAACGTGTGAGCGGGTTACTATAATTTTTGAACAGGTTCTAGGAATTGAAATCCAAAGACATCACTAAACTCACAGCGCTAGTATTTTCCTAAGGAGACTTTCACCTCTATAGAAGTTGGTTGAGGGTGAAAGAATGTTTTTGTGTTTTCATGAATGCATAAAATAAAATAAAAATGTTTAACATTTTTATATGCTAAAATCTCCCACTTGTTGTAAAAGGGTTGGGGACCACCTGAATTAAATCCCCTTTTTGTGAATTCATAGTGGTGGGGACCACCCGAACCCCTCTTAAATGTGCGGAAGTCCCTTGAAATCCTTCCAATTAATTTTTCTGACATAAATTAATTGTCTTGACTATTTTTAAATACTATGTAACTGCGTCCTTGGAATTTATGAAGGTACCTAATAAATAAACCTACATAAATTCAACAATCTTTACTTAACTCACCCCCCCATATCTATTTATATAGATCTTGGGGGGGGGGGGAGGATTTGGGATGGCTATACACAGTGAAGAAGCATTGATAAGTTCTACGACGCCCAACACTTGGAGAAAGATTATGCTTATCCAATGAAGAGAACCTCCCAAAGAAGAACTTCTTCAACGAAGAATGCACTGTAGAATTGAGGAATGTGGATGACATTTGAACTGACATGGAATGAGTGATTGCGGAAGTGATGATCGATGGAATCCTATTCACCTACGTTATTACCATCTCACGTCCTCTGTCATCAATCTATCAAGGTAGGGTGGTTGTTCGAATTATCCCCCCTAACCTGTTCTTGAAAATTCATCATTTCTCATGAAGAAATTATAGTTGTTTGCTACCGCTCTAACCCAGAGAGTGCGGGAAAAACAAACATGTCTCAGAACCTCCGAATTTCTTGTGATTAATTATTGTGTTCTTTGTGATAGAGGATGATGGAAAACAATACCGGTGGGGCCCGAGAACATGGGTTGGCACCACGACCAGCCGAGATGAAGGCGAAGGCACAACCACGCCGCCCGACAGAAGACAACCACGGCGGACCGCCGAACCATGGCACTGCACTTCCCCATGGCCCTCTTGCCGCTCCACGGCCCCCGCATTTCTCCGTGGCCCATGCACCGCCCCCCGGCCCTTGCGCAACATCGCGACCCCGCACCGCCCCCGACCCGCGCGCTACCCCATGGCCCCCACACCGCACCGCGGACGTGCACCGCCCCACAGACCCCTTGCCTCCCCGCGTTCCTGCGCCACCCCTGGCCCCAACACCCTCTTGTGGCCCCTACGCCGCACTACTTCCCCGCACCACCCCTCATCACCCCCACCCCCTGCAGCCCCCGTGCTGCACCGCGGTCACC
The DNA here is from genome assembly GCA_963277665.1 of Viscum album. Taxonomy (NCBI): domain Eukaryota; kingdom Viridiplantae; phylum Streptophyta; class Magnoliopsida; order Santalales; family Viscaceae; genus Viscum; species Viscum album. The sequence continues at coordinate 338,384,277 of OY728143.1, read as the reverse complement.
CTGCCGCCCAGCCATGCCATTCAGGGTGGGTCGGGCTTCCTAGTGTGGGCCGAGACAGATCTATTGAGCCAGGTTGACCCAAACCAGGTTGATTTGGGCCAGGCCGGGCCAGGTCGGGTCGGTCCGACTGGGTCAGACCGGACTCAGACCAGCTTCGACCCATTTCCGCTCTTTTGACCCTAACATTGGCACGGAGTGTCTGTTTTACAAACCATCTATGGATCTTTAATCCTTGGAGTAAGAAGGTCCCTTTGGTATACTCCACTATAGATTTAGATATTGTTGGGGAATGGTCGGGATTGATTGAACATGAATCAAACCTGGCCCTCTAGACAAAAAAAATAATAACTTATAGACCGAGGGTCTGTTTGATGCACAGTCTGTTGCGTTGAGATCCCTATGACGTGTAGGTACATTATGATACTTCTATGTGGGTCTTAGTGGTAGTTTAGTATCAACCAGTGGCTTGTGGATTGTAAGATCCCATAGATGAGGATGCTTAGTTCGGGAAACCTCTAGCTGGCTGTGATGATGTAGTAGGATACTGTGTGGGTCTGACAACGTGTTGAAGATGTACTGGGATCCTGTGTGGGCCTGATGATGTATTGACGATGTTCTAGGATCTTGTGTGGGTCTTCCGACATACTCATGATGTACTAGGATCTTCTGTGGGTCTGACAATGTACTGATGATATACTAGGATCCAATGTGGGTCTGACGACGTACAGATGATGTACTAGGATCCTTTGTGGGTTTGACGATGTACTGATGATGTTCTAGGATCTTGGGTGGGTTTGACGATGTCCAGTGGGTGTACAAGGATCATATGTGGGTGTGACGACGTACCAACGATGTACTAGGATTTTGTTTGGGTTTGACAATGTACCAACGATGTACTAGGATCTTGTGTGGGTCTGATGATGTTCTGACGATGTACTAGGATCCTGTCTGGGTCTGATGATGTAATAACTATGTACATAAAATTCTGTGTGGGTCTGACGATGTACTTGGATCCTGTGTGGGTCTGAGGAGGTACTAGGATCTTGTGTGGGTTTGACGAGGTACTACGATCCTCTATGGGACTGATGGTGATTTAGGATCCTTCATACGTCTACCTCTTAACAGAGTAAGATGATTTTATAGTTAAATCTAATCATCTTTTCTACTATACCTAAGATATACATGGTGGGAGATGAGTTTGTACCTATGTGGTACTATCTATTGTGGTCATACAATGGTTGTATTTTGTTGCGTGGCATACCTATGTGGTACAAAACATCATGGTACTCATTCCTTTGTGGAATATTTGAGATTGGGATTCTGAGTGGGAATGTATGTTTTCTCTTGATTCAGATGGTCATAAATGATAACTTAGGTATATGTATGTTCATATACTTATGTAGGGTTTTCAGTTGATTTAATGCATTTTGGTTTATCCTTTTGGGATTTAGTGCGAACTTGAGGGTCTTAGGGTCCCAACTGAGTATCGTTATACTCACCCATACATGGGCTATGCCTGCACCATGTTTTGTTTTGTACAGAAGACAAAAAACCTTGACCAAGGACGATGGTACCAGGACATGACAGTGCCTGTAGGTGGACCATAAGACATGTAAGTACGTAGAGGAGATGGGTGTACGTGGAGTGCTGAGGAGGCGATTTGTACATACCCCTTTAGGTACGAACCTCGAAGGATGACCTAGTAGCTGTCTTTCTATTCTTAAGTTGTATTTAATTTCATTTGTACTTGTACCTTTACTATTGGGCTTATATTCTGTCCCCTCTTACTTTCAACACACTTTTTTCTATATTGTTTTACTTGTGTTCGTATCTTGCTATGTGCTTGGTTGCGTGTGTTTACTGGTTATAAAGGCTATGACTTCCTGGTTTTAGGGAATACATCATTCGGTGGTAGTCGCTAGCCCCTGGCCTATGGAGGGCGGGCTTGGGGTAGTCACGACACAGGCCCTCGGGGACATTTCATGACAGGTCTGTGGTGCCTGGGGCTCAATATCCATTTCATACCGAACCTTAAAAAACCCTTCCATATAGATACTTTTAGAAAGTCATGATCTCCCACTTTGAATACCAAATCCTTTCTCCATCTGTCAGCATAACACTTCTGCCTACATTAGGCCTCATTAATGTTGGCTTGGATTGTACTCACCTTTGTCATGGTCTCTTTATGAAGTTACATGCCTATAAGTTCCCTCTCACTTACTTTGTCCCAACAAGTTAGAGTTCGACCTATCTTTCCATATAATGCTTCATATGGAGCCATTTGATTACCATAATAGAAACTACTGTTCTAAGAAAATTCCACCAATGGAATGTATTGATACCACATACCTCGGAAGTCAAGATAGCATGATCTCAACATGTCTTATAGAGATTGAGTGGTCCCTTCACATTGTCCATCGGTTTGGGGTGATAAGTTGTACTCATATGAAGCTTAGTATTCAATGCCTTCTGGAGACATTTTCAGATTTTTTATCTAAAATGGGGATCTATATCCAACACAATCAATAGAGTTGATCCATGAAGTCTTAATTCATCAATAATTTAATGTCCTCCCAGGAACTCAAGTGGTAAATCCTCTCTTATATGATGTAAATGTGCTGATTTTGTGAGACGATCAACTATTACTTATCTTTCATCATTCCTTCTAACTGTCCTCGGATGTCCAATGTCAGAATCCATCATAATATTATCCAACTTCCACATAGGAATTGGTAGAGTTTTCATCACTCCTTTGGGATGTAGTCTCTCTTCTTCACATTTTGAAAAAATAGACACCTTGACACATAGTCAGCAATTTCCTACTTCATATTATCCAATGAAAAATATTCTTTCAGATCTCTATACATCTTTGTGCTACCCGGGTATGTTGAGAAATTTTAGTTGTGATCATCATCTAATAGTTCCCTTTGTTAGCTCAATTAATGATGGAACACATAACCTCTTCCCAAATTCCAGAACTCCTTATTCATACAAGAAGTATGAAAATCTCCCATCCATGAAATCCATAATTTTATTGTGAAGATTCACATAATTAGATTGAGATATTTTTATCTTTTATAATAAATATAGTTTTGTAATCATTTGGATGTGGAAAGTGGTTTTCCATTCCTTAATAATTCACATATACATCATTAGTAGATCCATGAATATAGGATATCGTTAAATCTTCATTTGGATTTGGAGTATATGATCATTTTAGATTAATGCATATTCCACCTAATTATCCTTTCCTGGGTGGTATTGTATTCACAAATCGTAATCCTTGAGTAACCCAAGCCATCTTTTTTGCATCACTGTCACGACCCATCCTCGGGGCCTCTGACGTGACTAACCCAAGCCTGCCTTCCATAGGCCAGGGGATGGAGACTATCACCAAAGGCATAAATCCCGACAAAAAGGGGAAGTCATTTCCATTATAAAGTAAACAAACACCACATAGTAAGCCAACAGAAGTCAACACTAAGTAAATCTGGTACAAAAGTATGTGTGGAAAAGTAAGTGGGCCAGAATACAAACCCAAACTGAAAGTGAAGTACAACGGAAAGTAAGTACAATTGAAAGAGAGTGCAGTAGTAGAAAAGTAAGAAGCAAGTCCAAGCCTTCCCCTGGAAATGCCACTTGAAGGGTGGGTACAAATCATCTCCTCTGCTCCTTGGATCCAGCCATCCGCTCTGAGCACGTCTTGTCCAGTGGTCAACCTACAGGTACCGTCTAGCTCCATGAGCATCTACCTCGATCAACACAGTCCATTGTTTGTATCCAACACAACAAAGTGTAGGCAAAGCCCATGCAAGGTTGAGTAAACGCAACTCAGTTGGGACCCCAAGACCCCTGATGGTCTCCTAGAATCCACAAAGGATAACCCACAAAGGAAATATACATCACGAAGTAACAACCAACACTACTTAGGTATATGCCCATACATATACCTAACATTCCAATTCCAGTTCAGCTCCAACATTTGAGCCCAAGTTCAATCTAGTTTATAGAGGATAGAACAACCAACCCACAAAGGATAACACAACCCAATCCACATAGGAATCCAAGTCAATCATATCGAAGATATTGATTGAAAATCAAGACTCATCTCACATAGGTATACGTCTTCATAAGATGATAGAGATGATCAGATGTAGCCACTGATTCATCTATGTTGGGACCCACGTAGGATACTAGACCAGATAAGCTATCAGACCTACATAGGATACAAGTTCTATAGTCGTCACCGTCGAACCCATGGAGGATTCCAATATGGTTGTCTTCGTCATCAAACCCGCAGAGGATTCCAGTGCGACAGTCTTCACCGTCGAACCCACTGAGGAGTCCAGTACAGTTGTCAAAATCGTTGATCCCATGGAGGATTCCAGTACGATAGTATTCACCGTTGAACCCACTAAGTATTCCAGTATGGTTGTCATCGTTGTCAAACCCACAGAGGATTCCAGTATGATAGTCTTTACCGTCAAACCCATTGAGTATTCCAGTACAGTTGTCATCGTCGTCGAACCCACCGAGGATTCCAGTACAATTGTCTTCACCATCGAACCCACTATGGATTCCAGTACGGTTTTCATCATCATCGAACCCACAAAGGATTCATGTACGATAGTCTTCACCATCGAACCCACAGCTGCTGGGGAACTACTCATCAATCGAGTATAGTGGGCATGCCGGTAAAACCAAACACTTCCCACTTACCTTGGACTGCTGTAGTACTCCACCTGTTGAGTACTGTGGGCCTACTGCTATAACCAAGCGCTTCCCACCATGGGTATGCCGTTACAACCAAGCGCCCCCCACATATCCTACAGAGGTACTCCTTCTATTGTGTACCGTGGGTCTGCCGCTACAACCAAGCGCATCTCTGCCATGGGTCTGTCGCTAAATCCATGCGCTCCCCACTGGGTTATCGAAACACTCTGAGTCGATCAGACATCAGTCGTCAAGTCTCAGCCAGCTCTAGATTTTCCGCACACAACACGCTCATTCCGGGAGGGTCCGCTCCACGAGCCAATAGGTCAATACATCAACTGTCACGTAGACCAGAGTTGATGTATCACAATGTTTTGTCATGTCAATAGGAACACAACGTGACAGACGACACTTCAATTGGACGCTCGGTCTGAGAGTTATTGGCCTTTTCATTCCAGGGGCCCTGTTGGTTTTTAAGTCAAAACAAACCCGACCATACTCCAACTACATATAAACCTCGAGATAAGTAAAAATAAAGGTTCGTCTCACGAAGAGGAATCCAACAAAGTCGACGACATGTTAATCAGACGTCCGGAGCTCAAGTTATAAGCGTTTCTACTCCAAGGGCCCAGTTGGTTTCATGTTCGAACCAACCCGGCAATACCCCATGTTCTCCAAAACCGTCAGTGTAATACACCGAAATGACCGTCTCAATCCAAGGATCCCAACCCAACTAACAGTGCATTGATCGGAGATCCGAAGCCCATGATATGAGAAAATGACTGAAAATAGTCCGAAATGGGGGGTCTGGGCCCGGCCTGGCCCGACCCAACCCCCCTGGGTCGGCCTGAACTAGGTCGACCTGACCCGAGTCCGGGACTAGCCCATATAGGTGTGGCCTGTCCCGACAGGTGAAGCTCAGCCCCGCCGGCGCTGCCCGACCTGGCCTGGTGCGGGCGCGGCCCGGTGTGGCCAGCTCGGCACTGGCCGAGCCGAGCGAACGGGGGGGGGGGGGGGGGGCTGACCCCCTTGATTGAAACTGTGGCCCCTCGTGGGGACGATCCTTTTCCAGCTAGGGGTTATGACCCCCGGTCACCCTTCCGAAACAACCGACCCAGTCCACCTAGCCGGTGTTGCCGCCGTGGGACCCCGCGGTCCTACCCCTCTAAGGTGCCGCCGGCCGGCGGTTCCGGCCGCCCCGCCTTGCACCACCGCGGCATTGAGCCACGACCCATTCCGACCGGCATGGAACGATGATGTTGCGCCCCTCTACGGCGGCGCAGCTCCAACCATCGCCACTTCGTGGTTCTCCGGCGCGGCGTGACGGCGTCGCGGCTTTGTTCGGCCTCAACGGCACGGCGCGATGGAACCTCGCTTTTTCACTCGTTCTTCATTGTTTTTGCGTGGTTCCTATGCACCGTGCTACCTTTGTCCATGCCGTGACAAACACATCATCAAAGGGGGCAGACGGTCATCCGTGTTCCTGTGGTCCGGCCCACTCCCGTTAATCCAATATTAAGCGGCTAAGAAATTGATATTTGGATGGTCAAAGAATATTCAAGAACCAAAATCAAACCCATACCTCGATGAAGTCGTCATATGAGGATCTTCGGTGTCGCGGTACATGGCGTCGCGTCGTCGATCTCCGAAGAACTTGCGTTTTTCATTGTCTTTCGTCAGAGGCCTGCGTTCTTCGTCATTCTTCGCGTTCTTCAATGAGGAAGAACGTTCTTCAAGACTAGATTAATTCCTCCCCAAATATTCTCGTACAACACATAAATAATAATGAAATAAGGCTTTTCCTTATATTATTACTCATGCCATCCCGTTTTGATATTCAAATTAAATCACTATTTAATTAACGTGTGTTGACCAATTAATAAGGCATTTAATAATCCAATTAAATGCGAGAGTTGACTTGGCATTTAATAGGGGGGTGCAGGTGTGTTACATAAAATTAATGGGGAGTTTTCCAACATTATGGGATGTTTGTGGAAGTTGAATAGGTGGGGCTAGTGTGGGGCCCACCTCACTAATATCCAATCAAGAGGGGTTAGGATTTAGTGGGTCCCACTTAAACTTCCATACGTAGTTTTAAACTACATAGAAAATAAAATAAAAAATGTTGAACAAATTTTATTTTATTCATTAGTTAACCCATTTTTTTAATAACCACACCCGAGAAAAGACAACTCTAGAAAAGGTGTTCTTAAGAAAATATCGGCGTTTCGGTTTCAACGGTGCCCTCAGATTTCGATTCCAAGATCATGTTAAAAAGTTATAAAATACCCACTCGATTGTTTACTAAACGTACCCCATCTAAACTTCGGAAATTGGTTCCGGGAACATCGGGCCTCAGAATCAGGTGCTATCTGAAATTGCGTACTCGTATAATTCCAAAAAAAAATAAGAAAAAATTTCCCTTGAAATTTATGGGTCTTTACACTCATGTTGAGTTATTTTTTTGTAAAAATGTATTTAAAATTTTTTTGGTCTGTATATATCACACATCTTTACCCGTAGAGATAATGACTCCATATTTTTAGAACAATGATTAGGGCATCTTAATGAAGATCATGATTAGGATAATTTTTCTCCTGAGTCGTCAAATGTCTTGATGCATAAGAAATAATATTATCATTTTTCATAAATACACAACCCAATCCATTCATCGATGAATCTCTATATATAAAAAATCCATTTTTTGTCAAAAGAAGCATCTAAATTGGAGCATTGACCCTTATTCTTTTAAAAATATCAAATAATTTTGAACATTCATTTGTCCACACAAACTTAACTCCCTTATGTGTGAGCTTGCTTAGCGGGTTAGCCAGTCAGGAAAAATTCTAACTGAAACGCTGATAGTAACCTTTTAAGGCAATACAATTTCATACCTCGGTTATGATTGTTGGTACAGGTCAATCTTGGATTTCCTATTTCATTGTATGATAAACAAGGATTACATCATTAGAGAAAATATTTCCTAGAAAAAAACTGATTAGAGACAGAATTCAGACCTGCTAAACATCCCATATTATTCATTTCTTATAAGTGTTTTCAGAATAATTCACAAGTGATCCACATGGTATCCATATATTTTTAGAGTATACCAAGATATCATTGATAAATAACACAATAATTTTATCAAGATATTCCTTGATAAATCTATTCATTAAATACATGAAAATAGAGGGTGCATTAGTCAGTCCAAAAGGCAATATATTAAACACTCAATGCCCATACCTAGTTCAAAATGTTGTCTCTGTAATATTTTCCTTGACCACATGTAGCTGATCATATCTTGAATGAAGTTCAATCTTCATAATTTATTGAGATCTATCAATTTGATAAAATAAATCATCAATTTGAGGTAGTGGATACTTATACATTATTTTAATTGCTTTGGTTTCTCTGTAATCATTGCATATCCTCATGGATCCATTATTCATCTTGACAAACATGACTAGGGATCCCCATGGAAAAAATCTAGGGAGAATAAATCCTTTTTCACTCAACTAAACAAGTTATTTATTTAGCTCTACTACCTCCAAAATGGCCATTCTATAGGGGGTCTTTGATATAGGGGTTTCACAAAAAATTAAGTTGCTGGAAAACTCAATTTTTTATTCTAGAAGACGTATGGGTAATTCATATTGAAATAAATCAATTTATTCTTGCATTGTATGCACATATTCAATATGATGATTTCATTCCTCTCTCATAGATATTGGTTTATCATCCTCTTCATGTATTGCATTCAATATAGATACTTGTGGTTGATCTAGATAAGAATTAAATAGAGAGATTTCTACTCTAATGATAAGAGATTCTACACAAATTTAAAAAATTATAATTACATTTTTCTTGTAATAAATCATTGGATCATAGTTTTCAGCCAATTCATACTTAAAATTATATCAAACTCAGTCATTGTTTTGAAGAAAAGGTTAGAAACTGAAGTACATTTATATGTCATTAGGGGGACTAGTTTACTTGCATTTTTTGCAATGATGAACCCCCTAAACATTTTGACTAATAACTCCATTATTAAATAAAAATATAAATGTATAATTTTCTCAGAAAACTAGGATGATATAAAAGATTAGGATGATACCGAATCAAATAAAGTGTTGACTATGTTTGTGGAAACAATTAAAGTACATGCCACAACATCCTTATGAGCTACAACTTCTGCAATTAGAATTACATATGCTCTCCTTTTCCCTCTTGGCATTTTCTAAGGCATGTTTTTTTGGATCATAGAACACACATTTTCATAATATCCCATTTCTCTTCAATTGTAGCATTGAACATTATCAAATTGTTTCTTCCCCTTGCATTTATTTGATAGATGACCCTTTTCTCCACACTTATAGCAGACTCCCATGCCTTTCAAGTATTTCCTAAGATGACTCATTCAACAGTTCTCATATAATGGGAATTTCTTCATTCTCTAGTTCTTCTTTGGTGCTTCACCTTTCCCTTGGACATTAGAGTGCCACTTTTTATCTTGTTTTCCCTTAAACATATTTGTTCTAGAAAATTACTTCTTTGTATTGATGGAACATGATATAATTTCATCATATGATGAAAATGTTTTAGAATACATTTCCCTTTGATAACTTGGTTTATGAACATCATATAAATGATAAATATTCTTTGTCGAGTCCTTTACATAATCTAAGACATACTTGTATAGCCTTGTAAAGGTAGCCTTATACTCTAAAACCCTATCTTCATCCCTTTTCATTAAGAAAAAAAATTTCCTATCCATTTTGTTTTGTTTCTCATGAGGAAAATATTTTTCAATGAATATTTCATTAATAGTCCTCTGTTCCATATCTTATGTTTCTTCTTCCTCTTTGATATTCTGTATCAAGGACCACCATTGATCAATGTTTCCCTTGAGATAATATACTTCTAGTAATACCTTTTTAATTTCATTGCATTTTAATTCCATGAAAATATTTTCAAGGGACTTGATCCATTTCTTAGAAACCAATGGGTTTTTAGTCTCATTGAAAGATGAGGACTTTTTTCACATGAAACGATCCAACACAGGTGTGGAAGGGTAATTCGTTACATCTAGAAAATGTTTTTCCAATATGTTTAAGATCTAATCTGCGCCAACATTGACTATATTGACTTTCTCAGTGGGGAGATCCATTCATAGCCCATGATTATGGATTCCCCTTTTTCAATCAGACTCCATTTCTAAATAAAGGGACACACTAGATTAGGGTATGAATCATAATGTATAATCATAACATAACAAAACACATAAAATAAATTGAGATAATACCGATGGATTATCCAAAAATTAGATAAATGGTTTATTTGAGGAATAATTTTCATTTCAATCCTTCATAATGGATTATAGAAATATGTATTAACCTATGCATAACCTCAGGGAGTGTCGTAACCAATAGTGCAGCAAGACCCATTTTCATGTAATAGAATACATTGGGTCATGCTTGAAACTCCTTGCTAGAGATTTCACTCTTATATACATCAGTTCTAGATCCACATCTACCTTACCATATCTAGAAATAGATGTATTCCTAGAAAGATTCAGATATTCTATTCCTTTCAAAAATACCAAGACAATCTTGTACGTTTATTCTCAAATACTACCTTAGGGATCTGTTCCCTATATTACATTTCCAGTTCTAGTTTACACGTTCTCAACTAATCTTTCTTTGATACCAACTATAACACCCCAACCCCTTTATACTATAGTCGGTGCATTGAAAGTTATATGTTCATGGTTATAAGATATGAAAATCCTGATAGAACGATTAGTTTAGTAGTTATGATGAAACTAGATACATAAATGTATCTCAAATTATGTTGGAAAAGGTTAATAAATACAATACATAACAAAAACTAAAAACAAAATCTATAGTAACTCAATAAATTATCTCCTCTTCATCACCTGTTAGAGGTAAACATCGAAAGGGGTGAGCTCAAATCATTAGTAAAGGTTACAAATGGAAAAATCATGAATCAATAATAACTTTATTGTATTCAATTTAACATAATCAATATGGAATGGTGAATAAATGAAAAACTCATGCCATTAATAAACTGAGAATGAATCTGCATCTATAGATTTTTTCATAGTGAAATCCTCAAAGATAGTAATAACTAATAATGAATAAATATAATTATTAATAATTGGATTTCATTTATTCGGATCATGATACCATATTATTGTTTAAAAAGGTTTAGTTTTGTGTGTAGAAACCTAATGTGGCAGTGTTTTCACACACATTACCACATCCTTTTTGCATTTTTAATTGACTTTTTTATACCAAAATGGTTGTTTTTTATTAAATAATTGATAAGTGTTGTGTTTTTGTACATGCTATGTAGAATAATCAATTTTTTTAGTTTAAAACCTGTGTTTTAATGTGTATTAGTGTCAGTTTAAATAATTCCTATATTAAAATAGTCATGCAAATTAGACTTATTTATTTATTCTTTTTTTTATAATTTTTCATTCTAGTTAGTTTATTAATTCATTTTTTAAATTAATTAATGATTTATTCTTTATGTTGTAAATAAATAACTCATTTTAGTTTTATTTAGTAATTTAACAATTTAATTACTATTAAAAAATTAGTTTGTTCAATTAATATTTTTACTTCTTAAATTTAATTAGTTATTTATTTAATTGGTTAATTAATTTAAACAAATAATTGTAAATATTTTAATTTGTTTTTTAATTATGTGTGTTTATAAATTTTAACCCAAATTAAATTGTTTGTTTAAATAATGTTTCACTATTTTTATTTTTTTGACATTGTTGTTTGTAGTTTTTAATTCCATTCTATTTAAATTAATTTATAAATTGATTGACTGATTTTTTTAGTTTTATTAAATTAGTTTTTTAATTTAATTTTCTTTGTTATTTTTTTCGCAGGTGTTGTGGTCGCACAATACCTCCCTTATCGGTGACCATCCTCACCGATACAAAAAAAACTCATTGTTAACCCTTTCTATCAGTAGCCTGGCAACTGATACACCTCATCGTTCCATACTTTCACATCATTACTCTAAGTCTACCGACACACCTTAGCCCCCTTCACTACCTCACTGATACACATAGCCTACTATTACGCTCCCACCCTTATACCTCACTGTTACCTTATTTCCATCCTCACCATTACCAAACCCCTCTACCTTTATCTGTATTTACATCACTGATACATTATATCTCCACCATTACATCTTCCCTCTCCAGCTACCCATACACCTTTCCAGCTACCGATACCACCTCGCCTTCTCCCCTACCTCATCTGAAGAAACCCGCAGCGTTGGATCATCTCTCACCACTACAGTCACCGCAACCCTACCCTAACCACCTTCATACCTCGCCTTCATTGTTTCCGGCACCTTACCACCATTCCAGCAAACCAACAGCAGCATCACCATTTCAGCCACCACAAAAACACAATAGAAAAACACAAACCAGGAAATCAGAATTTTTATGAAGAATATTTTATTTACTGATTCAATCTGAACCCTGTCCGCTCCATTCAGCCACCACCGTCCACCTCTCTTTCTCTTCGCAAGTTAGTTGCAGCCACCTGGACTCCTCGTACGACCTCCGAACACTAACTCGAGCCTACATCCGCCTGCCCTAACCCACTGCTGAAACACCCAATGTTGCCGCACCTCGCCTCTGCGTGATGCCTTCCCTGCACCGCGGTACCCACTCTTCCATGCCGCTACCCTCTTATGTGCTCAGAAACCACACCTCTCCCCTATGACCCCCTGTTCGCGGCGATCCACCCAAACCCCATCCACAACCGCACTACCACTTTTGTGCGTCGAATCCACCATGGCTTGCGCCAATCGCATCCAACCTATTTTCCGAACCTGAAGACCCCCTTTCCACACTGAACCCAAGCACCGGCCAACCTACATCCCCTCGCATGTGCGCTAAAAACCCCATCTAATGCCCCCTATTTTCCTCTTCTCTTTCCTTGCTAAAACCCCTTCTCCCCTCTTCATTTCATTTTTTATTTAATTATATTTTACTCTATCATGTAATACAATATATATATTATGTATTATATATCTTATACAATACTATAACAATTATAGGTATATTAGAAAAAGTATAAAAACATATATATTGTATTTATATGTTATAATAAAATTTTTTATTAATAAATATAATAATTATATTTACATATTTTAGTATTAATAATATTAAGTATTATACATATATAACTAATCTAATTAAAAAAATTAATATATATTTTTTTAGTTTCTTTTTATGTGTCTAACTTATTTTTGGTTTTTCTCTTCTTCCATGTAGGGGGGTCACTCATACTTTCGGGGATTAAAAGAAGTTGTTCGTGGGAAATAATGTTAGAATATTCGCGAGTTTGATTCAGGGGGCAGGATGCACTCACATGGAGTTCACATAAAAGCTGGTGACATGCACATGAAAGCGCACCACGTGGTTCTGCTACATGTTAGTTTAGTTTTCAGTTTTCATCTCTAAATAAGAGGACACGTGACTCCTCTAAGAAAGAAGGAGGGGTGGAACCAGACCAGAAGCAGGACGCTGGAAGAGGAGTAGGAGCATTCTATATCTTTATTTCCGAAGAGAGGCGAGCATCCACTCTTCCATCCATAGATCCCTTGATCCATCAATTCATCATGATCAACCTTCGATCCATCTCTCAACAAAAACAGAGCTTGACAGACAAGGAGTAGGAGATCATTATCGGAGATGATGCTGGAGAGGGGAGAAATCTCGTGAGATATGCTTCTTAATTCATTTTCTGATTCTATCTATTTTCTTGTTTTAATGTATTGTTAAATATATTAGGGGAATCGGGTTGTAGAGAATAGATCATCCAAATATCCATCATGTTTTATTAGTTTGATTGCCCGGTGCAATTCCATTGCTCGGTTTTCTCTTCTGTTTATTTTGAGTATCATTTCACATTACTTAACCGACGGGTGTGGTAGTGAATAATTTCACCATGGATCATTGACCGATGTACCAAGAATTGGAAAAGGTCAATGCATCTCATCTCTAATTTAAACAGATTTATCCAAAGGTCAAGATCGGAAGATCGAGACTCAAGGAAGTTAATCAAGATGTGTTGATCCGCTGTAGTGACAACTCAGTGGATTAGAACCCTTTATTATGCACTGAGTAATTGAGTTAAACCAAACAGAAGCGGGGAATATCTTTTTAATTAGTTCAAAGTACCCTGAGTACCCTAAAATCATCATTTTGGTTTGTTCTCCATTCAAGCCATTAATTTCACCATTTTACCTTCATTTTCAAACCCACTGTTAGTGTTTTTATTTTCAGTTTTCTTATTTTTTTTGTTAGTGTCTTATTTTATCTTTTTGTTGTTTTAGTTTTAATATGGTCTAGCATAACATAAGTCCTTCTTCGTGGATCAGCACACTTCTTACCACAGTACTAGTAGTTTTTAGGGTTTATAAATTTTTAATTTGCATGTACTGAATGACTGAGTGGCCAAATTTTTGCGCCTTTTACGGGGAAGGCATGTGCGACCATGTTTTAAAAAACATCAAAAAAATTTATTAAATATAAAACAAAAAAAATACAGATATTAAAAATGTACAAAAAAATCTCCAGAAAATCTTGTTATTGAATCTATATACAATCTAGAGCTTCTAAGTCAGAACATGAAACTCCTATTCAAGAAATCAATAATCATTTTTCTGCACTTAGAAAACAAAAGAAACTTGAAATGGACAATTTGGATAACATTGCTGGAAATCAAAAAGTCAATGGGCCACAACCCTTAGTTACTGCCCCTAAGAGACCTAATCTTAGGGAGTTTAAAATTCCTACAGTGTCAAACAATCCATCCTGCATCAAATTATCCCCTAGTTCTAGGAGCTATGAGATCAAACAGTCTCATATTTCTCAACTGCCATCATTTAATGGTCTTCCAACAGAGGACTTCTAAGATTATATCTGAGAATTTTATGGTTCTGTCTAGCAGTTTCCTGTACGAGATCTTAGTGAGGAGGATTTGAGGCTATGGTTGATTCCATTATATCTAAAGTGGAGGGCTAGGACTTGGTTTTAAAATTTAGATGAGGAAATATTTGAAACATGGGAAGAGTTGTTCAATGACTTTGTATCTAAATTCTATCCCAGGAACACCACCAATGAGGTTATGTATAAGGTCACTGGATTTTCCCAGGATGAGGGGGAACTCTTTCACGAAGCATGGGAAAGGTTCAGAGGTCTTATTAGATAGAGCCCCAACCATCAATTATCTCCCCATCTTCTCATGGAGACTTTTTATAATGCCCTCAGACCCTACAATCAAAACATAGTTGATCAATCTTGTGGAGGTGATTTCTCGGATTCCACTGCTGATGAGCTAAAACAATTGTTTGATAAGTTGGCACAATAATCTCAGCACAAGTGCCCTAGTAAGAGAGTCATCCATATTTCTGATGCAAATCCTCAAGATGATGTTGTTGATGATTGGGTTCTTAGGGAGGAGTGCTATAACTATGGGATGTTTGGTCACACTTAGAGCTATTGTCCAAATTTTGATATCCCTTGTTCATGTGATGAGATTGCCCAGTTTGTTGCTTACAGGTCTAGGAATCAATGTGACCATGATCAACTCTCAAATCTATATCACTCTGGATATCAAGGTCAGCCCAATCTATCATGGAATGAGCAAGGGGTCACAAAGCATCCCACTTCCCCAAACAATCATCTCATTTCTCCAACTTTCCACCCACATCCCAAACAAATTTTCCAGAATAAATATGAGGGTGAATCTTCTAATTCTCAAGGAGAGTTAAAGGGGATGTTGCAACAAGTGTTTATTGAGATAAACTCATTAAAGAAGGAAACAGTTTCTAAGATTCAAAATTTAGAACTTCGATTGAGTAAAATGTATATGAATCAATCTGGTAAGTAAAAGAGAAAATTTCCAAGTACTTCAACCCCTAATCTAAGAGAAAATGTGATGGAAGTAACAACCAGTTCAGGGAATAAACTTAAGGAACCAGTTAATGAACCCTCTAGGAAAGAGGAAAACAATGTTCAAGCTGAAAATTGAAAATGAAAATCTGGAAAATCCCAATTCTAGAAATCTAGAAAGTGAGTTTCAAACTGAATTGATTGTGCAACCCACACCTGAGAAAGATAAGGAATCAAATTAAATGAATTGGGAACTGATTAAGGAAGAAAAGAATAAAGTGTGGTTTGAGGAGAAGGTGAATAACCTACCTATTCTAAAACATTTTTCCCCTCCCATTCCCTTCCCTGAAAGACTGAATCCAAGTGATGAACCTTATTACTTGAGATTTTTTAAACTGATTTGATGCTTCACTGTGAACATGACTTTCTTAGAATCCTTGGATAAAATAACTTCTTATGTTTCATTCACAAAGAGGCTTCTGAAGAACAAGAATTATTGGAAGAAGTTGGATAAAATTGATCGCAATGCGGAGTGTAGTGATATTGTCCAAAAAAAGATTCTTCCCAAATTAAAGGACCATGGTGGCTTTATGATTCAGTAAATAATAGGAGTAAGTGGGAAACTAAATTAAATGTGTGACTTAGGAGCACGTATCAATCTTATTCCTTTATCCTTATTTAAAAATCTAGGTCTTCGGGATATCAAACTAACTTCTGTTTGTCTTTATCTTGATGATAGGTGACTCACACACCCTTATGGGAGAGTGGATGACTTATTAGTAAGTATAGGAAAACTCACATTGCCTACTGATTTCTTGATCCTTGATATGGAATGTGAAGAAAAGGTTATAATAATTTTAGAAAGACCCTTCCTTAATAATGGTGGTGACATCATTGATGTCTCCCAAGGTAAACTCACCCTCCAAGATGTAGATGATGTGGAGGAAATTTTTGTGTTTGAAAGGCCCCGACATGAGGTTACTTGTGATGTGCTAGATGTGGCTGTGAATCAGTGTTTCAAAATTGAGGTTAGAGTTAATTATGGGTATTTCCCACTTGAGTTCACATAGATACTAATTCCCCAACCCACTAGAAATTTTCCCTGGCTACTGCTCTTTCCCCACACCCTCTTGTTGATGAACAAATTATTTCTTTGGAACCCATTCTAGAGAGTGAGTCACAACTTTGTTCTGCACTATCTTAACCTATTTATGAATGTTTCCCTTGTGAAGTTGACTATATAATAGTTCATAAAGCTGGAGAAATATCTGGGTTGAGCCTTACTGAAAAACTTGATTATTTCCATTATGAACATGTGCATTTCCTTGATATGTTCTTATCTGTCCAGTTTGATGTTGTGAGTGATTATTTCATACATGAACTCGAAAAATTCATAGAATTTGAGTCCAATGTGGACATTGAGAACAACCGTTTGAATGATAAATTTGAAAACTTCTTCTGGGATATTTCTGAGCTATTAGAGTTGTGAGCTATTCTGGGACTTGTAGAGGGTTTTTCCAGTGTGTAAACTTCTATTTTTGGGTTTGAGGAAAAATCTAAATATGGTGGAAGCTCAAGAAATATTCTTGATCTGATCGATAATATTCATGGGATCCTGTTGAACTTGTTAACTAAAAATGAACTGATTTATAGAGATAGAGTTGAGTTTGGAAACAAGAATCCTCTTAGTGATCTGGATAAATTTTAGAGAATTTCTATTGGTGCTGAAGATGAAAATGTCTTGAGTAGTCCTTATATTGATTCCTTAGACAATTTTGATGTTCACACCATTGACAACTCGTTGCCATAAAATGACCATGGTTAGATATTTTTAGGGGAATAAGGTATGGTTATGGAATTTAAACCTAGCGCTGCATGGTAGGCAACCCACGGTTTATTTTTTTTCTACTTTAAATTATTAGTTTGAATAAATACTCTATTCTCAGTTGTTTGTGTCTCTATTTGGTGAACAATAATTTCTGTATTTACTTATCATATGATGCAAGTGGTTTGGTGGTCCTGGTTTTCAGAGAGAATCATGTTTCAGTGGTAGACACATTTGGTACATTCATGGTGGAAGGAGGCTGTCGTCAGAGTAAACTGGTTTAATGGATTAAACACCCAATATCACACATTGTAGATGATTTTTATTTGAGCTTTAATTCTTAAACACCAATGTTCAATTGTTTCATCATGTAGGTGACAAACTGGAGTAGCCAGAGTCATGCACAAGGAGAATAAAGGGAGGCATAGAAAAATTAAGAAGTTTCACATTCAGGGGAGTATTGTTTTATGATTCAATGTTTTTATTTTCAGAATTTTATTTCATGCTACTGTGAATTATGTGTGGAGGAGTTTCTGCTAGTTTTTGAAACATGTGAACTATATTTCCTATATTGGTGTTTAAATTCTAGTATCTAGAGAGTTTAAAATGTATTTTGAGCTGATTTGTGAAACATGCTTGCACACACTTCTTACAATTTCATTATGCTGCTGCCGCACCTCACTTTTAATAATGTTACTATTTTAATTGAATTGTTAAAATCTTTTGTCTGCTTACAATGATTCAAAGCATGTACATTTTAGGTATAGAAATTCACTTGGTTGTTGGTGATGGTTGGTGGGTTCGATCTCTTCTGTTTTCTTCTGTTTTTGTTTTTTTTCTTTCACTTTTTGTGTGGAAAAGAATATTTTGAACTTCATTGATACCCCTCCATAACCTCTTTCAGCCGAATTTTCCATCTGTTTTTAACATTAACTATCTCCCACCCTGAGAGGCAACATTAGGGACAATTTTGGGTTTTATGTGTTGGGTAGAGGGTCATTCTAGTGTCATGTTGAATTCCCCCTTCTTGAACCTGAGTTCGTTAAAAAAATGGAAAGTTTTTTTCAAAAAAATGGTTCAAAATTACATCCAAAATTTCCAAATTCTTTCATCGCATGATGGTCATTGGATTCTCACTGGTACCTCAATTATGTCTGATTTGGTGGATAATTTTTTGTTGGATGTTGATAGTGGCATTGAGTCCTAAACTGTTAATTATGAAGGATTGTTGAGTGAAATTGTTCACTATCTCTATGAACATGTCTGTTTAAGAACTGAGGATGGGAGTATGACATGGTAGGTTTTGTGGAGTATGAATCATGGCTTAGGGTAACAAGATATTCTCACTAGAACCCATGGACTCACACTTTTATTATTTAATACTCAATAACATGAGGGAGTCAAATTGAATGATTATTAATTACGTCCTTTGTAACTAGAGTAAAATGGGAAAATTGGATCCCACGGTGAGTATCTGAGACAAGGTTCATTGGGTGCATTTATGTGAATAAATAAAGCCGATTTCAATCTTAATAAGTGCTATGCATAGTGCTATGCACATGGAAAATGACTAGGAAAAAGTAAAATAAAGTACCCTTGACAAAAATGAACTCATTAATGTGAGGATAATTTTCTAACCCAGATGAAGAAGAGGGAAATTGACATGGTAAATATTCATTTTAGTTGAGTCGATAAAGTGATCAATTTAATGGAAATTAATTTTTGGAACCTGGAGGAAGGTGAGAATGGAAGTTGCACATGGTTATGTTTGGAGTTCCATTTCATCTAACATATAAACACTCCTTGAATCAGTACTTGAATTAGAAGGTGAGGTAGGACAGTTAATTAATACACATAAGAGGCATGACATTCTTGATAGTGTACGAATTTGTGATGATATTATCTTCTAATGGGTTTTTGAAGCTAGACAGGACAACATTGTTGAACATCTTTTGAAAAATTCAGACTCATTGCTTGGTCCTGCTCCTCTGGATATTAACGTTTAACTATGCACCTTTTGAACTGAAACTCACAAATTATATTTCTTTATTAAAGTCTTAGGCATGTATTTTTTGAGGAAAAACAAGGCATGAAGTGTGGGAGAGTTTGATGTGGCAGTGTTTTCACACTCTTTTCCACATCCTTTTTGCATTTTTATTGACATTTTTATACCTAAATGGTTGTTTTTTATTAAATAATTGATATGTGTTGTGTTTTTGTAATTTCTGTGTAGAATAATCGTTTTTTAGTTTAAACCATGTGTTTTAATGTGTATTAGTGTCATATTAAATAATTAATATATTAACATAGTCTTGCAAATTAGACCTTTATTTATTTATTCTTTTGTTTTTATAATTTTTCATTCTAGTTTGTTTATTAATTCATATATTAAATTTATTAATACGTTATACTTTATGTTGTAAATAAATAACTCATTTTATTTTTTTTAGTATTTTAACAATTTAATTAGTATTAACAATTTAGTTTATTCAATTAATATTATTATCCTTTAATTTAATTAGTTCTTTAATTAATTGGTTAATTAATTTATTCAAGTAATTGTAAATATTGTAATTTGTTATTTAATTATGAATGTTTATAAATTTTAACCTAAATTAATTCATTTGATTAAATAAAGTTTCATTAATTTTATTATTTACCTTTTATCTTTTTAGTTTTTAATTACATTCTATTTAAATTAATTTATTAATTGATTTATTGATTTTTTTGTTTTATTAAATTATTTTATTAATGTAATTTTCTTTGTTATTTGTATTCGTAGATGTTGCGGTCGCACGGTCCTGCCCTAATCAGTGACCTTCCTCACCGATACAAAAAACCCCATCGTTAACCCTTTCTATCAGTATCCTTGCTACCAATACACCTCACGATTCCATCTATTCTCACCGTCAGACTAAGTCTACCGATACACCTCATCCCCCTTCACTACCTCACTGATACACATAGCCTACTATTACGCTCCCACCCTTATACCTCACTCTTACCTTATTTCCATCCCCATCACCCTTCACTACCTCACTTATACGCACATCCTACCGTTATGATCCCACCCATATACCTCAATGTTACCTTATTTCCATCCTCACTGTTACCACACCCCTCTACCGGTTGCTGCATTTACCTCACCGATACATCATATCTCCACCGTTGCATCTTCTCTCTCTAGCTACTGATACACTTTTCCAGCTACAGATACCACCTCGCCTTCTCCCCTGCCTCATCTGAGACCACCCGCAGCGCAGGCTCATCTCGCACCACTACAGTCACCACACCTCTACCCTAACCACCGTCGTACCTCTCCTTCATCGTTACCGGCAACCTACCACTGTTCCAGCAAAACAACAAAAGCATCACCATTGCAGCCACTGCAAACACACTGCAGCAAAACACAAACCATGAAATCAGAATTTTAAAGAAGAAGATTTGATTTTATGCATCAATCCGAACCTTGTGTGCTCCAATCATCCACCAATATCCACCTCTCATGCTCTTCGCGAGTCATCCGCAGCCGGCCGGACTCCTCGCACCGCCTCTAAACCCTAACTCAAGCCTCCATCCGCCTACCCCAACCCACCATTGAAACACCTAAAACTACCTCCCCTCGCCTCCATGTGATGCCTTCCCTACACCACGGAACCCACTCTTCCCTGCCGCTACCCTCTTAAGTGTGCAGAAATCGCCCCTCTCCCCAAAGACCCTCCTATTTGTGGTGAGCCACCCGAACCTCATCCACTACCACACTACCTCCTCCGTGCACCAAAGCCACCACGACCTGCCCCAATCGCATCCACCCTATTGGCCAAACCCGAAGACCCCATGTCCACACTAAACCCAAGCACCGGATGACCCACATCTCCTCTCTTGCGCGCTGAAAACCCCAGCAGAAGCCCCCAGTTTTCCCCCTTCTATTTCCATGCCGAAACACCATCTCCCCTCTTCATTTCTTTCTTTTTTTAATTATTTTTTATTCTATCATATAATAAGATATATATATTATGTATTATATATCTTATACAATACTATAATAATTATAGGTATATTAGAAAAAGTATAAATACTTATATATAGTATTGATATGTTATAATAACATATGGTATTAATAAATATAATAAATATATTTACATATTTTAGTATTAATAATATTAAGTATTATATATATAACTAATCTAAGTAATAAAATTAATATATAGTTTTTTAGTTTCTTTATATGTGTTTAACGTGTTTTTGAATTTTCTCTTATTTCGTGCAGGGGGAGTCACATGTACTAGCGAGGATTAAAAGAAGTTGTTCGTGGGAAATGTTGCGAGAATATTCGCAAGTTCGATACTGGGGGGAAGGATGCACTCAGTTGGAGTTCACATAAATGCTGGTGACATGCACATGAAAGAGATCCACATGGATCTGTTGAATGTTAGATTAGTTTCCTGTTTTCATTTATAATAAGAGGATGAGTGACTCCTCTAAGAAAGAAGAACTAGGGTGGAACCAGACCATAAGCATGACGCTTGATGAGGAGTAGGAGCATTCTAGAACTTCATTTCTAGAGAGAGGCAAGCATCCACTCTTCTATCCAGAGATCCCTTGATCCATAAATTCATCATGATCAACCTTTGAACCATCTCACCACCAAAACAAAGGCTGACAGATAACGAACATGAGATCAGTATTAGAGCTGAAGCAGGAGAGAGGAGAAATCTCACGGGAGATGCTTCTTAATTCATTTTTTTCAATATATTTTCCTGTTATAATGTGTAGTTAAATAGATTAGGTGAATCGGGCTGTAGAGAACTAATGGTACATATATCCATAATGTTTTCTTATTTTGATTTGTTAGTGTGATTCCATTGCTTGGTTTTCTCTTCTATTTAATTTGACTATAATTTCACATTACTTAACTGACAGGTGTGGTAGTGAATCATTTCACTGTGGATCATTGACAGAAGTACTAAGAATTGGAAAATGTCAATGGATCTTGTCTCCAATTTAAGAAGATATATCCAATGGTCAAGATTGGAAGATCTAGACTCAAGGAAGTTAATCGTGCTATGTTGATCCACTGTAGTGACAACTCAGTGGATGCACACCCTTTTTTATACACTATGTAATTGAGGTAAAACAATCAGAAGGGGGAATATATTTTTAATCAGTTCAAAGCAATATGAGGACCCTGAAATCATTATTACTGTTTATTTTCTATTCAAGACATTAATTTCACCATTTCACCTTCATTTTCACACCCACTGTCAGTGTTTGTACGTATAGTTTTCTTATTTTTTTGTTAGTGTTCTATTTTATCTTTTTGTTGTTTTAGTTTTAATCTGATCTAGAAAAACCTAAGTACTTCTCTGTGGTTCAAAACCCATCTTACCATAGTACTAGTATTTTTTAGGGTTTATAAATTTTTAATTTTCGCGTACTCAACAACTGCGTGGCCGAAACCCATCTGATTTTTGGAAACAAACTCGAAGGGATTGTCGCCAAACTGATTGTCTCGCGAGAACCGTTGATACATCGAGGGGATATATTATGCCCCATCCACATCTCCATGTCCAAATAAATCTAGATACAATTATTCATCCCATGGTAAATATGCCTTTACATTATCCGTATAGAATATAGGATACAGAGTCTTCTATATTTCCATTGTCAAAACAATGTTCAAAATAAATATCGTATGTAAAATGGTATACGACAGAAACCATAATCATATCAATGATTTTAGACTATGGAAATTAAAATTGAATATAATTTCAGTTTAAAAGTGATCTCAAATGGGAATTAGTTACACCACATATGAAAGAGTAGGTGCACAATACAATGAAAGTCACAACGAAGTGAAAATTGAGACAATGCTCGTTACCACGTTGTTAGCATTTGAGTCGAATGAACAAAAGTTAATAACCACAAAAATAATAACAGAATAACATGAATATAAATATATACATGATAATATATATTAAATTGTATTATAAATATTCCACATATAGGAATTTAGTGGCGAACAATGGAAATCCCACATAATTGAAAGTGTGATGACAAAACCCCTTACAAAATTTTGGCATGCTAACAACTGTTCTTGCGATGGATTAATGAGAGGTAAATTGGTATCCCATTATTTAAATATCACAAGGTAAGTTTGGGGGTGGTGAGAAAACATAACACATTACTTGGTATTAAAAATAAAAGAGCACATCATAATGGAGATTCTTGAACAAAAGTGAGAGTGGGAATCCCATAACTTATGGATGAAGGTGTTACTGATTTTTCTTAACGACCTGAATAATTACAGATACCTTAATTAATTAATAATTAATGATCCACATAAACATGTAATATATATGTTATAACATAACTTGGTTCATAAATGGGATTTTTTGATTGTTTAAGAGATTCAAATTTACTTTTCCGGTAGCATTTTTGTTGTTGGTTTTCATAATTCGTTTACTTGTATTCATGAATTAATGTTTGTTTGAAATGTGGTTAAACATCCAGAATTGTTAATATAAATTATTAGTGAAATTAAATAGATATAAACTGTCTTATATTGATTCTTTTTATATACCATACAGATTACTCATTTGATGATTTAATAAAGGCTTGGATTTGGTTTGGCGGTTTTGTGAACAGTAAACATGTTTTGTATTATTATTCAATATTATGTGTGTGTAAGGATTAAAAAACATGAAAAAAGATAAAACACAAATATTATGACCTAGTTCAATCATTGAAATAGCTTCATGACTGCTATTTAATATTTTAATGCAAATTAAAAACTCATTTTCTTTGAGTGTGATAAATTAACACATCTCAAACGGTGTTTGCATTTGTTGTATATAAGGAGGAGGAAAAGAGAGATTATTGTGAAATATTACACTAGCCAAATGAAAATAAAGAACATGTATGTTACTATAATTATCATGAAATTGGGATGAGATTAGGTGAGAAAAAAGAAACAAATAATAAAAATTGTATAAGAATTTGAAAAAAATAGAAGAGATGTTCACCTCTTGAGTACTCCTCCTTGAGAAATTCATTAAGACCGTTTATTATATTTTGGTGAGACTGGAAGGCCTTCTACATGAGGAGAGGGCTTGGGAATATTATTCAGAGAAATTTAGGGAAAGCATGAAGCTTAAGTCATGTGGGAGGAAGAGGGGGTGATGGGTGGTTTATATAGTGGAGGGGAGATGGGATTTGCCTTTATTGTAATCATTAATTTTTTATTTTTTCAAATGACAAGGAATATTGAGTATTCCATGATCAGGAATAGTAATTTTATCATGGAATCCGAATTAAGTGGGATTGCATTATTAGATCATCATACATGACTCTATAATTAGTGTATTTATCTTATTTTGTAAATGATGTTATTTCAAAATTTATAAAAAATATTAGTATTTCAGCATAATACCAAAAATTTTCTTGATATATTTTTTCAAATGTGGAATAAAATAATGAAGATCAATTTTCAAAAAAAAATACTGATTATTATATATTAAATATTTAATTAAAATCATTATTTAATCAAAAAATACAAACACTTAAAATATTCATCTTTATAGTAGAGTCGCCTAAATTTATTTCTACATTCATGGGTACGGATAAAATTCATAAAATTCATCTTTCTATTCATAAGGGTATGTTATTATTCATAAGGGTAGGCTACTATTAATAATGGTATGTTACTATTCATTGAAAATTATGTTAATTCAATCAGACTAATTATTATTCTAAACACAACAGTGTATGTATGATATTTAAAATTCAAGACACACAAGTGGAAAATTTTGGTTCAATGGATAGCCTATGACTATCTCTTAAATAACAAAGTGTTTTTTAAAATAAACTCAGTTCTTTATAAAATATAGGCTATGAATCAAATGTATTTAAGAGAAACATACCATAAAATGTTTGGGATGCTACATAACCATAGAGAGGTTTTCCAACCAACTACTTCCACGATGTCAAACTGGCCTTAAAATATTCCACAGATCAATGATTTTTTCAAATAGCAATAACAATGTTCCATTTGGGCCTTTAGCTTCACAAGACTAAAGGATTTACCGAAAAAACACTGAATCCATTTCCAAAACCACAAAAAACATCACATTTAAATAATCATAGACAAAAGTTCCCTTAATTCAAATATTCTCCAAACATGCCCATTTGCATTTTGTGTCATGTTAAAACATTAAAACTATATGAAAGTTCCTAATAGTTTTCTGAATTATAATCAACACAGAACTCATTTATGAAGTTCCATATGGTTCGTAACTTCCAAAAACTCACCCAAGTACATTTCAATGACAATAGGGCCGAACCAAGAGAAACTCATTTTGAGACCACCTTTTGAACACAAGAAGCACCACATCCTCCATTTTAAAAAAACAAAGAACAATTTTGGATAAATAAGACGGAAGGGAGAAGAGGAATTCTTGAGGGAGACTAGCTCTAGGGTTCCATCATCACTTGATTGCACAACCATGGGTGCACCTAGTGCACCCATGGTTGTGCCTTAATGTAATGGATCACTCTCAAACAAACCAAAACATTTGAAACCAAATTTCATAAATACCATATCTGATTTCAATCCAAAATCATCTATTTCCCCAATTTATAAAATCCAACACATGTTCATAAAACAAAAACCCCTTTCTAGAATAGACAGAATACCACACCAAGAGGAAAACACCATGTTTCACATGTAGAGTTTAAAACATGATTCAATCTAAATTTACTAAAAAAATAAATTGGAAAAACCACAATAAACCATCCAATTTCATCCAAGGAACTAAAATTGCATTTTTAGGAAAAAAAATAGGCACAATACACAAGGGCATAAACCACGATTAATAAAAAAAACCTATTTCTGAAAAAACATAACAACTTCAATTCTCCTAAAAAGCATAATAGGGGTATAATATGGGTGAGAAACATGATTATAAATTCAAAAAAACACCAATAATTCAATGAAATTAAATGGAATGGGAAATCAGGGATTCATCTACCTCCAGGAAGTCAATCCAAAACATTCTAACTCAAGAAACATCCATCTAACACGCACATAGGCATTCACTCCCAAAAATATATATATACACCATTAAACTGATGAACCTTTTCACCATTCCATGAGTGGAAACACACTCCGAATATATATATATATATATATATATATATATATATTTACGTATATATCCGTAGATAAGAAAATGTGTGTGCAGACATGGAAACTATCTCAACTCCTCACTACAATTTCTAACACACAAAATTAGTGCGGCGAAGACAATTTCACATCCAACAAAACAACAGAAACTCATATAAACCATAAGATCCTAAATTGGATTATGCGAAACAAAACATAAGTTGAATTAACCATACTCAAAACATTTAACAAAACCATTTAAAAAAAACACACACTTACCCATATTCAATTGCATAAAAAACACAGGTGCATGAATGAAAGAACATGTTAAAACCTATTTTGTTCAAGTTAAACTAATGATAACTCATTTCTATAAACACTCTACACTTTGAATATAAGTGTGAATAAATTTTTAATAATTATATAGAAAAACACAAGAATCAAATGGAACAAAATTATAAGAAATTACAAGGAAGCACATACCTTAGCACACATGAATGAAATGGAAACTCAATAGAGGGAAGAGAATCGCTCCGCAGACCAACCGCACAACCTATAAAATGAAAAAGATGCAAAAACAAGGCCCCGTGAATTAGATTTAATCTAATTTAATGATACACCAAAAGGGATGAAATATACTGGAGGGGAAGCCGCGTCGTGAGGGGGGTGTAGGGGGTTTGGGCCATCGGAAACTGGGCAGACAAGGTGCTCGGGATGTCAAAAAAGAATGTGGTAAGGGGGTCACCATCGGGAGGTGTGGCTGTTAGAAATCAAGTGAATTTTTCGTCACCAAAAAGGGGGAGAGTTTATGGAGGTTTCTTGATGTGGTAATGGTGGGGCATCACTGAGGTCTCACAACAAGCTGGAAGGACGCACGTTGATGGAGGAGTGGTCGTAGGTCTGGTGGTGGCTTGATGGCCAAACATTCAATGGGGAGGGAAGCATTGTGGGTGCTACCAATGTAGGAGGAAGGTAGTGTTGTGGGACTGACAATGTTGGTGATAGGGGAAAGAATCACAGTGGGAGGAGGAGGCCAGTGAGAGGGATAGTTGTGTGACAGGATGAGGAGGCATGGGAGACAATTTCTACATGTGAGGAAACCAGTAGGGGGGTGCTATCTTATGGCGGACCAAGAGGGGGGGGGGGGGATTTGGAATCGACCCCCAAAGGCTATCTACCATATAAAAACAAAAAAAATAAAACCTATCTATAAAAAGGATTTCAAATTAATTTCATAATAATAAAAATCATCATCATCAGAATATTTGTAAAAATTTAATAAACCATTAATAATAATAGAAAAATGAAAATAATAATAAAATTAAAAACAAAATGATATAAATATCAAGAAAAAAAATTAAAAAGATAACTTTTTTTATCAAATTTTATATAATATTTATATTTATAACAATCTAACAATAATGGTATTATTATGTAATTAAATAATATTATTATTTTCATCTTGGAAAATATTATTTTTATTATTATTATGGTTTAAACATTAACCATTTTCAATCATTATAAAAATTCTTCTACCTTTATTTTTCAGTCAATTTTATTTATTCATCTTGTTTTATTGTTTATTTAAATGACAGGGAAACTGCACAAACTACAGGACTGAATGCATGGGCACAACTCATGGGGTGGTGACTACACACCGGCTTGAGACCCACCAAAAGAAAACAAACATCGAAAATTTCAAACTTGGACCAATACTAAACATCTTCCATATGATGTGAGACCGAGAAAAGAATAAAATAAATGGGTGTCCGAGGCTGGGGTGTGACAATTTTACCCACCACAAAATATTCGCCCCCTAGAATGACACCACCCCAACAGTTGACACAACTTGAGTACATTCCACGAAAAAACCTAAGGAAACTGAAATCCTTGGGGATACCATTCCCAACAAAGGTCACACCTGACTTATTCATGAAGAGTCCAAATAAAAATAATGAGGGAGAACACAAGAGGTTTACCCCTGCCATTAGAATTTACTAACATGGAAACATTGATACCCTAATACACCACCCCTTGTGGTAGACGAATAGGAACTCCCAATCCAAATGCATCCCACCATATCAATGCTAAAGAAACAACACCACCACTAGGATTAAAACCATTAATTGGAAAATGAACATACAGAGATACTAGGATAGATGAATCACCTAAAAAACTGAAACACTCTAAAGGAAAACATATGAAGAGGTTCTTGAACTATGAAAGGGGCCTACAAAACACCACCATTTAATCCATGAAACCAAAAATTACTATGAATAAAACAAATAAAACCAAATTCAGAATCAGAATGGGTCCACTTATTCACGATCCCTACACACCTAATGGAATAAAAATAATTTAGAAGACACATTTAGAGAAGATGATGCCTCTTTTATTGAGGTACAATGAGCTCATCACACCACCACAAACAAGGATGATATTACGACAAGTGGAAAATAATATTTAATTTTTGGATATTTCTCTCCTCAAAGATGAAATCATTATCCAGACCGATGTTCCACACACCCTTAGCAACTCATGACTCTACGCGAGACTCACCCTGACACATGTTGTTCGGGCCCTGATGGCTGAAGCATCTCCTACCTCAAATTCAGACATTTTCATCCTTTGGTCGATAAATCTTTTTGCTCGATAATTCTATCAACTACAATAGTTGTATGTTTTCAAGGGAAAGAATCCCGACGAATTATAATCCCCATAAATTCCGTACTTGTGGCGCACAAGATAGTGGTCTGCCAAACTAGGAGCTGGTACCAATGAAGAACATTTTTCAGAAAAAATGTTCCTCTAGTAGGCACCCCTCATCATATAGGGAACCCTTACAAAAGTTAACCACCAGTAAATACACCCCAAACTCTAATGACTATAATACGTCCAATATCTACTACCCCCAAATAGAAACCTCAATTAGACCCAAGAAGTCATAGTACATAATACCCTTGGGAGTTCCTTAGAATCCAAAGACACAATATCTCCATAAACCACCAAACCAATCTAAACAAACTTTTCTTACCTTGATAAACAGAAAACACTATAAATGAATTGAAAACGATGAATGACCCATTATTAGTTTTTAGGGAAACATTCTAGGCAGAATATTCATGACAAAATTGGGAAAAAAATTGAAACATGAATCATTAAAAATCTCAATCTAAAATTACACCTCATGCTTGAAACAACTGGTTTGGAAGCCAGAAAAGCTAATGAGAAACCAAAAAACAACTTTTAAAAAATCACATTTCATATAAATTTTTTAAATGGTCACATTTTGGATAAACATTAAAAAAAATTAAACCCTTTTTTAAACAAAATTCAATTCCTGAAATTTTATTTCCCTTTTTATTTTTAGACTCACTGGTGGTCCCTTATGAACTATAAAATGTGTATTAATCCAATCCCACACACATCATCCATGAACAAGTGACCCCATTCTCTCTATGTACATAACCAGTCACAAGTGACCCTTCATAAAGAATACCAAGGTTCAAGCATCTCTTATCCTTATCAAATCCAAACACCTACTAAACATTCAAAACTAAAAAACGTCCCCTGTTAAAACACCACTTTATCAGTTTCATAAAAATTAGGAAAGCACGCTCATTCTAAACCCATTTTCATATTAAAAGTACACTTTCAATTTCAACACACACTCACAACGACTGAAATCAAACTGAAACACAACCAATGATAAACCATCAGGATGAGGAACTAGTGTCTACACCTAACCAGATAACATTGTTGTGAGCCATGCCCTATGTTTGGAATAACACAAAGTGAACATTTAACTGGGCACCTAGACCCCACATTGGTCAACACCACACATGAGGCCACATAATAACATGATTCTCACCCATTGTCATACCTCAATCCAAAACAACCCATGCAAAAAGACTCAAATCACAGTCTACCCCTCACGACTCGTGGATCAATGCAAGAAAGAGTTTGTGATGCTCTCCCCACTTCTAGACCGCAAGTCCTGATAGTCCAAATTTCATTTTACCAGACACCCTAAATATAAAGTGTCTCCCTTTGATACCATTTTTTTCATGAATCATCCCGAGTCGCTGACCCAGTCACCCGATCCGTTCAGCGACATGTCTCAAGGGGTGTTCCAGACCCCCCCGGAAGGCAACTAGTGCCCGAAATAAAAAAAATAACATGTTGGAATGATTTGGGTCATGAAATAAAGGAAAATAAAACAATGAAAACAAGAAAAAAAAACTAGCAACACTATGAAAACAAAACTGCACATACCTCCATGTGACCACTTGGTAACCTCCAACAACTAACAACCTGCCTCACATGGGTAGACAAAACAAGAATATGAACCATGTAACTAATCCTGCATATGAAAATATAACTTATGTGTGAGCATTAAAATTCTTAGTAGGATTGCCAAAGTGAACCATATAATCAATGAATTTCCAAATTCCTAAAAAGCCCAATAATACTAGTTTGAACTACAATTATGAAAATTAATGTTTTCATATATACATTGATTTTTAAAATCTAAAAATCACAATTTAATTTCTCTTATAATTCATGAAAATTTAAATTAAATAATGAGGGGCACACATAATCATTTCCAAAACAGAAACATTGAAATCCATTGTAAAACCAAACATAAATGCGATATTTTTCCACAAAATTGCCAAAATTATGTTGAAGGGTATCATTCTACACACATCAAGGGAAATTGAACTAATAGTGCTCATATCAAAGGATCAAATAAATTCTAGGAACTCAGAGGAATACCTGAAAATACTAATACATATCACTCCATCCCCGGTAGCATTCCACATACGACTTAATCAAACACCCTAATGCCCAACTGTCACCCTACCTGGCCTAGTCATGGGTCCAAATCCCATAATAATAATCCCAAATATCCAACTACTAGGGGCCACTATATAGTACATGAACATTTAGAGTACCAATCGTTCTCAGTAACCCCCTTGTTGTGCTAGGTTTTTGTGCTATGTTCACAAAGAAGTGTGCCACACATTCAAACAAAAAAACATATAAATATATAACCAAGCACACTACACAATCTGAAACTACCCTGAACAACTCATGGTTAGTACCATGCCTTAAAATAATTATCATACAAAGGATGTCCCATACTGAGGACCCTCCCATCTCACAATAAATAAACAAGGCAGGATACCTAACAAAATAATGGTTTTGAAAATAACTGCTTCCATAATGTCAAATGGTCCTCAAAATATTCCACACCAAAAACCATTTTTTTCAAATAGCCATAAAAAATTTCAAACGAGGCCTTTAGCTTTACAAAATGTTATGATTTACCAAACACCCTTTGAATCCATTTCCATAACCACAAAAAAATCGCATTTAAATAAAAATGTCAAAACGGTCCCTTAAAACAATCTTTCATGAAACAATTACCAATTTCATTTTGTGTAAAGATAATAAATACAAAGAATACGAAAGTGAGAATCATATTTAGAATTACATCCATTAAAACACTCATTCACAAATTACAAAACATGCCTTAGCTTCTAACCACCCACCTAGGTACGTTGCAAGGCCAATAGGGCCGAACTTAGAGGAAGACATTTTGAAAAAACATTTTGAACACAAGAAGACCACTTACTCCATTTTGGAAAAACAAAAAACCATTTTAGAATAAATAATAGAGAAGGGAGAAGAGGCATTCATTAGGGAGACTAGATCTAGGTTTCCATCATCACTTGATTGCACAACCATGTGTGCACGTAGTGCATCAATGGTGGTGACTTCATCCAATGGAAAAATATAAAACCAACCAAAACATTTGGTTCATAATTTCATAAATACCCAATATTTTTTTAACACAAAACCATACATTTATCTCATTCATAAAATCCCACACGTTTTCATAAACCAAATTGACCTTTCTAAAACTGATAAAAAATCACACAAAATGGAAAATGACACATTTTACATGTTGATTTTAAAACATGATACAAACCAATTTAACAAAACAATTAAATGGGGAAACCCCAATGAACCTTCCAATTTCACTTGATTAACACAAATTATATTTTTGTAGAAAACCATATCCATATTACACAAGGGAATAATACAAGAATCATGTAAAAAAAATTAAAAAAAAATAACAACATAAAAAAATCCTAAAAGGTAAAATAGAAGTATCATACAGGTGCAAAACAATACTATAAATTTCAATTAACATCAAACATCAAGAGAAGTTCCATGGAATTTAAAATCATTGATTCACCTACGTCAAGGAAGTCAATTCAAAACACTCTAAATGAAGCAATATAGCGCTAGCACGCACGCACACACTCACTTCCATATATATATATATATCATAAAACTTAGGCATGTGTTCCCCTCACCATGAGTGAACATGAACTCAGAAAATATATATATATATATATATATATAACCCTGGGAAAATTTTTCTGCGTAGTGGGAAACAATCTCATCTCCCTACAACAATTCCTAACACCCATAATTGTTGCGACAAAGACCATAAAACATCCAAGAAAATGCCAGAGACTCACATAAACTATAACACCCCTAAAGTGGATGACATGAAACAAAATAGTAGGTGCATCTACCTTACTCAAATCATTTAACAAAACCATTTCCAAAACAATGCCACTTATTTAGATTAAATTTCATTGAAAAAACACATGCATGAATGGATGTACATATTAAAATCTATTTTTGGGAAGATAAACTAACAATAAAAAATTTCTATAAACTAACTACACTCGTAATATAAATGTTAATTATGTTTTACCAATTAAGAACTAAACCATAAAAATCACATGGAATAATATTAAAAGAAATTTTATGGACACACCTACCTCAAGTCCTGCGAATAGAATGGAACCAAAATGAGGGGATGAGTATCGGTCCACAGTACTACCGCACCACATGGAAAATGTAAAAGACACATGAACAACACCATGAGAATTAGAGTTTTTCTTATTTAATGATGCAAAAAAATATTAAATATATTTTAGGGGAAATCCAGCCGAGATGGGGGTGGTGCAGGGGGGATCCGGCCATCAAAAACAGGGCGATCAATTGGCTCAGGCCATTTGAGAAGGTCTTGGAAGGGGGTTCTCCATTGGGAGGTGTGTCCATCAGATATTATGTGAACTTATCCCCACCGAGAAAGGGGAGTGATGAAGGAGGATATGTGCTACAGTAAATGTGGGCCATCACTGAGGTCGCGCATCAAGATGGGGGGTTGTTCGTCAGTGTAAGAGTGGTCAGAGGTTGTGTTGCGGCTAGACGGTCGGACGACGCATGAGGAGGGCAACATTGTGGGTGCTTCCTGCACATTAGGAAGGAATAATTTTGGGGACACCAGTTTGGGAGAGAGTGGTTAGTGGCCCAACAAGAGGTGGAGGCTGGTGAGCAGGGATGATCTGGAGTAATTTTTAATATGGGTTTTACGAAGAAAAAAACCAGGGAAAGGGGATTAGGGTTCCGATATTTTTAAAAATGGTTCTGGGATGCGTGAACCGCGTTCAAACGTCCTTTTATAATGAGATAAAGGATGTGTGAACGGTGTTCACACATCCGTGCATGGGAAAGGATGCGTGAATGCGGTTTACGTATCCAAGCCGCGGCAAGGATGCGTGAACGCCAAGCACGCATCCTTTAGCGAGTCAGAGAAGGATGCGTGAACGGTGTTCAAGCATCCGACTGGGAAAATTTATAAAATGAGGGGTCCCCCTAAAAAACCATTTTTCTCCTCTGTTATTTTGTTGCGAAGACCTGCAGAAATTCTTTCTCAATAAATATTTTCTGCATTTATTAAGGTAAAATTTCTTTTTTAACATTTTAATTGTTATAATTGTGTTTGTTTATTTCATTTGTATGGTTAATTTTGTGTATGAGTTATTTATTTCATATGTTATGCATGATGTTTAATGTATTGTGTGAATTAATTTTCTGGATGTAGAATGTTTGTATGATTTAATTTTATGAATGTATGATTTCTGAATATTGAATGTTTTATGTTTTTTCTAAAATGTTGAATGTTTAGGAAATGTAAATAATGTTAGAAAAATATATTTTAATCAATGGTTTTTAAGTAAGTGTAAATTATATTAATTTAATTTAATAGTAATAATATTTTTATTCAATAAATTATAAAATTTATTTACATATATTTTTAAAAGTAGAAGAATGACAAAAAACATCACAATTTCATAAAATTTAAAATAACAAAATTTTCTTATTATGTAAATTTCAATTATATCTGTTATAATAAAATTTATTAAAAGTTATTAATAATTATATATATATATATATATTAATTATACCAAAAAACATGGTATGAGTGATGACTGATCATGAGATGACCAACCATGCATAATTGAAATTTCATGTTATATTTTGTGTATGTTGTTATTCAATTTGTAAAATTGCATTTTTTCGGCATGGATGAACTGTGAGTCATCTCTCAGTAAATGTAAATATCTGCATGTCCGCTTAAAAAAAATTATGTATTTCATACCCCTAGACCCCCTCACATTCGTGTGAGTAAATTTATAATTAAAAGAAAGACGCCCCCGAAGAGGTGTCCTCGAACAGGCTTCCCCGAAGAGGTGTCCACAACGAGGCATTAAAGAACTCATTCAAGAAGAGGCGTTGCTGTTTGACAGGAGATTGGCGGTTGCTGAAATATTTGATACTATATACAAAAGTCCACCCATATGTTGTGGATAGTTTAATCAGATAATGATAAACTAATTGTAAGTCTCAAGATCAAGACATGACTATATATTCCTAAGTAATTAAACATTATGAAACATTATATTAAATTTTATTTTGTGCTAATATCAAACTCACTATATCTTAACCGTGATAAATCAATACATAAAAAAGTCTCAAGATAATCAATTATTCAAAACCAAATTATGTAATTTAAAATTTTAATGTAGTATATAATAATTTTTAAATTATTTTTTATAGGTAATTATATCTGCACAAATATATTGCAACGGCGAGGTAATTTATACCGAGCAGGATTTTAGCTACAGTGTTCCACCTTCCAAAGTGGTAAATCTCCGTGGTTGTATGACATTGGATACAGTTCGTAATAAGATTCATATTCTGTTAAAACTGAGGGCTGAACAAATAATCACTTCAATTAGATACCGACATCTTCAATATCCTGAGCATCTTTGGAACAACCAGTACCCTATAGTCGATGATGAGGATTGGATGGAGGCTTCCCAATTATACCAGAAACAATGTATTAATGGATTGATGGAATTATTTATTTCCATTTCTGATATTGATGTGGTGAAATAGATTACTACAGAACCATTATTTGTGAGCTCTGTAGAAGCTGGTCCTTCACAACAGTCTTATTCATTCCCTCCCCCCCATATGACTCCTATGGAAGAATGTTATGAGGAAGATGATCAAAATTTTGAAGGAAATGTAGATGAAATCCCTTTGTGTGCTGATATAGTGCATGAAAGTTTATATGAGGAAGAAGAAGCTTGAGTGTAATCAGGAGATGATGGGGTCAATAATGAACTATCTGAGTTTCCTTTGGGAGATAGACATCCACTGCATCCACCAGTTAGTCGTAAACAACCTTCAATTTTTAGTTCCTTAGATGGAGTAATGTCTCGTGAACATCATTTTAATTGGGATGTCATTACACCAGCTTCTGAATTCCCTGACATTATAGGGAATATGCCTGCATCAAATTATAATCCCATATATGTTTGTTAGGAGTTCGAAAGTAAATAGTCCATGAAAAATGTGAGAAAGAAATACCACATTATGCGACATTTCACATTTGTGGTTTATGAGTCAAAGAAGACCAAATATCTCATTCTTTGTAAAAAATATGGGT
The DNA here is from genome assembly GCA_963277665.1 of Viscum album. Lineage (NCBI taxonomy): Eukaryota > Viridiplantae > Streptophyta > Magnoliopsida > Santalales > Viscaceae > Viscum > Viscum album. Next base: position 338,347,736 of record OY728143.1, on the reverse strand, counting down.
CAGAATGGAAATTTCGATTAAAAGCAATATTTGATAAATATTATGGATGTTGGAAGATAACCAAATTAGAAAGCCCACAAACTTGTCTGCATCCCATCTTGGCACAAGATCACTCTTCCCTTGATGTAGAGTTTATATCTATAGTTATTTGTGCGATGATACGAACAGGTCATGATTTTCATGTTTCCCTTGTTCAGGAAAGAATTCAACAGTTGTATAACTCTAAGATATCATACGAAAATGTTTGGAATGCAAAACAGAAAGCCATTGTAAATGTGTATGATGATTGGGATGAGTCTTATGCGATGTTCCCACAACTTATGGAATTGTTGTCTCTCAATAATCAGATTGTTTTTTATTTGGACAGTGTTGATTATGTATCCCAAAATCATCATGTTGATCGGTCAAATGTGATGTTCAATATTTTTTTTGGGCATTCAGACCATTCATTGCTGCATTTCCCTTTTGTAAACAATTTATTCAGGTATATGGAACATTCTTTTTTTGGAAAATATAAAGGTGTTCTACTCATTGCTTCCACACATGATGTTAATCGTGCTCCTCTTCCACTTGCTTTTTCCATTGTTAAAAAAGAAAATTTTGAATTCTGGAGCTGGTTCATGTCATGTATACGTGTTCATATGACACAAAACAGGGAATGTGTCTGATATGTGATCGTCATAGATCAATTATAGAGGCTGTGAGTAGTGATGGGGTTTCTTGGACTAAGCCGAATTCTTATTGCCATTTATTCATTAGACATATTTCAAGTAATGATCCTATTAATTTTAGAGATGAGGCCATTAATAAGGTGATCCTCAAGTTGGGTATGGTTTTCTAAACATTATTTTTTTAACAAAATTTAATATTCATTTTAATACATTTTTATCTTATGGTTTCAGCATATGAACCCCACCAAGAATGGTTTGATCGACGTCATGAAGAGATTTGAACAGTTAATGAGGAGGTATATGAATATATGATGTAAATTCCAAAGGAAAATGGTCATTAGCATACGATGGTGGCATGAGATATGGGAATATGACCACTTATATAGTGGAGTGCATAAATGGGTTCTTCAAGGGTGTGTGCAAACTCCCAATCAATGGGTTATTGAACGAGACATTTTTTAGATGTGTTCTCTACTTTGTTGGCTAGTCCTAAAAGGCCTACCAGAGGATAGAAAATGGAATGATTTTTATTCATCATTTTCATAGTGATATTGACCGGATACAGAATGAGCCTTCAAGATGGAATGTTATAGCCTCTGACAGGGAAATGAGCAACATTCAGGTAAGACAATTCTATGACCGGGGTACATGCACTAATGGTGGAGTGTTTTTCGTGATGTTTCACAACAAGTACTGTGATTGCGGCAGCATTCAGGCATTGAGATATCAATGTGTACATGTTATCGCAGCTTGCGCTTTGGTTAATATATCATGGGATCCATATATTGACTTTGTGTATCTCATGATCACTTTGGTTAACTATAATAGTGCTGATTGGATGCATGTTGGTGGATTCTATTCTATCACATTTCCTGTTGATGAACTGACCATCGTCCCCGATATTTCCAGGTATTCATAAGTTGATTTTGGTTTCATTTATGATTTTTTCAATGTCTTTCTTTTTTAAAATTATTGTCTTCATGCTACCAGGTTGCGGCCTTGAGGAAGACCGAAGTCAACTCGCATCAGAAATGAGATGGATTGGCCTCGACAATGAGGAGGGAGAATATGTTGCTGTCTTTGTCACACAGAAGGATATACTCATAAGAGATATCCCCAAGTGGCAGGATATAGTTCCACATCTCGTAATCCATGATCGAGTATGTGAACCTGCTCCATTTTTTAGATGAATTTTGGTTTGTCTCATTTTTGGACTTTATCATAAATAATTTTATGATACTAAAATAAAGTTCAAAGGATCGAATAACAACTGAGAAGGGGGGTGGTTGAATCAGCTCTTCACAAACTATTAAAAATATAAACAACAAACAAAAATGAATATATCATGCTTCCACATCTTAAAAAAATATTAGTTGTCAAAATATACATAACTTTTTTAAAGATAACACCACAAAGGTTCTTCACAAACTATTAAAAAAATAAACACCAAACGAAAATGAATATATCATGCTTCCACATCTTCAATGCAGGTTTTGTATCACTGCTGCTTTATTTTATACCTTATTTTTCTTATTGTAGTTTTTTTTAATAAAAGATTACAATTTTTATTCAAATCACTATTAAAAAGTAACGATGATATCATGTGTACATATGGCAGATTTCCTATTTCTTACATCTCAGGATACTCATGTATTGAAGTTTCTTTTAGAGGGATTTCATGTGCCTCCCTTGAGTGTACGTAGATCTCACCATTTCCATCATACTGCACCACCTCCCGCTATCGTCCCCCATCTGCATCGAACTGGATTCTATGGAGTAGTGATGGGTGACTTCACATTTCTTGATCATCATCTCATAGCTACACCTATAAAGAGATGGAGGCCAGAGTCACATACTTTCCATTTTAGTGAGGGGGAGATGACTATTACATTACAGGATGTCGCCATTATGTTGGGCCTCCCTATCGATGGACAGGCTTTGATAGGCCGAGTTCCATCAGATTTTCCCGAGCTTGTTCATATACTACTAGGCATAGAGGTCCAGGATACTCCTCCAGATTCTCAGGCACAACAACATGTACTTATAGACGATCACTGTATTGAGTTCGATGTTTTATTCCAGTCCTCCACAACACAGTGACCATCTACTTCCTATGTTGGTGAGAGTTCCAGCCAGCTTCCACTATCCTTAGATGCGGGCCAGGGTACAAGCGATGATACTGTACATCCACCGCCTGTCACACATGTGGATGTGGAGGTGGCTGTCGATGGGGATGTGCACTGTATGCTAGAGCACAGACATAGACAGACATGGCGTGGGCGCATCCAATATACGCCTGGCTATGGGACAGAGGAGCATCCACGCCAGAGGCAAAGATTAGGTTGATATTTGAATTATGATACATTTTGTATGTGACTTATGGTTATCAATTATAGACATATATTCTTTTGTTAATAAGTGTCTTACTATTATCAATTTATCTACCAATATATAAATATATATGTATAATAAATAATATAATTAAATTAAATAATAAATATTAATTATATTAACTATTTCGAAATCAAATAGATTCTGGATGAAAAGATGTGTGAACTTGAAGAAATCATGAAAATTATTTTTGATCTCAATTATTTAAAATTCGATTTAAAATCTTAGAATATCATGGAACACGATTAATTTTTTACAAAAATTAAATTGCATGAAGAAAAATTTGAATGAATAATGGATATTTGTGAAGATTAGATAATTATGACTGAAGATCAGAATACCTATAATATGAATTAGAAGTTCATTTGGATAATTTTGAGAATATACATATTCAGACTTTATAAAAGGAAACAATTTCTACCGGTACGCAATCAAAAAGAGTGAGATTATTTACTATGCATCACAAAACATAGGTATACATTAATTAATGGATGAATGAAAGAGGTAAAAGAGGATGATTAAACTATTACCCATTAAAATATAAAACATCACCATGTAATTCATCACAGGTCTTATAAATACCTACATTATAAATAATTCCATTGAGTTTATAGTTGATCAACTTACAATGCTTTCATACTTCATTACTATTTGAGAGTATTTCAAACTCTATTAACATACCAATATATAAATATATAGGCAAGTTTACATGGATTAAATCTTTATATTATATCTAAAAGATACCCAAGGATCTCAATGAAGTTTTGGGAATTATTTAACAAGCATTGGACACAAAAATGGGATTTGAACTACTTACCACACTTAAAATAATAGTATGTCTAAAAGGACCATTCATAGGCTTGTAGATTAGTTAATATATTTCTTGATCCATTTCAAGAGATGTTGTGATCGACAAAATTTTTTAGTGGAATTCATATATAATAACAGTTTCCACTTTTGAATACAAATGGAACCATATGAGGATAATTATATAAATTGATGTTTAACTACAACATGTTGAGATAATGTGAGTGAGTGAAAGATGCTATGATTATAAATTTCTCAATATATGTTTGAGAATACTCATGCCATTCTATTAATAATTGTTTAATGAATATCTATTCTTCATGAATATTTATTAATAATTATTAACATTATTTCAATATTTTCTATTATTTAATTGATATTTCTTAATATTTCTTAATTTTTACATTAAGTGTATTAGTTTGTAATTACCATTTATAAATATTGGAAAACATTTGAGCTCACTATGAGATGTGTGATCCCCGTTCACGGATCCCTCCTCTTCGGGGGATGTGTGAATGGGGTTCATGCTTCTTCAGTGGGGGCGAAGAAGCGTGAACCATGTTCATGCATCGTTAGCCGCAGAAGGATGCGTGAACGGGGTTCATGCATCCCAGACCCATTTTTAAATATATCGGAACCCTAATCCCCTTTCCCGATTTTTTTTCCGAAAAACCCGTATTAAAAAATTACTCGTGGATATGCGATGGGAGGAGGAGCCATTGGGGCCGGTGGCTGCGTGTGAGGAAACCGGTGGGGAGGGGGGCTGTTATACGGTAGCCTAATAGGGGGATCATCCCCATTAGGGTTTTACCCTAAAAAACAAAAAACAAAAACAAAACTGAACTATAAAAAATTGTTTCTTATTCAATTAATAATAATAATAATAATATTATTATTATAATTTGTAAAAATTTAATAAAAAAATACTAATAAAAATAATAATATAATAATAATAGTAATAATAATAATAAAATTATATTAATAACAAACATGAATTTAATAAAAAATATAGCATTGTTTCATTTAATTTTAAAGAATAATTATATTTATAACAATTTAATTATATTGACATTATTAGAATATTAAATAATAATATTATCATACTTTCAATAATAATATTAATATTAATATTGATTAAACATTAATATTTTTTTAACATTATAAAATATTTTTCTGCTTTGTTTTTCTGTGAATTAATTTATTCATATAGTTTTATTATTGATTTGAATGATTGGGATACCATGCATACTGCAGGACTGAATGCATATGCACCGCTAATGGTGCAGTGACTGCGCACAGGACCAAGTCCCAACAAAAGAAAACAATCATCGAAAATTTAAAACTACGACCCAAACTAAACCTCTTCCAAATGATGCAATACTGTGAAAAGTATAAAATAAATGGGCATCTATTGTCGGGGTATGACAAAAATACTATGATCAATAACCTCAATCACCCACTATAATTATTTAATTTTTTCATTAATATGAATGTCTTCTCATCCCCCATATATTCTCCTATATTGAAACATTATACATGGTATTCCAAACAACCTTTGTACTTCCCATTATCTCATATTGAGATTATATTTTATTTAATATTTTTTATGATGTTTTTTTTGAACAAAATACTATTAAAATGTAAAATCCTTGATAACTAAGATCATATTTCAATCTCAATCGTCCAAATTATTTTTCATGGAGATATTACAAGACCAAAAAATTTTATAATAGAACAATGTTTTAAATAGAGTTTGTGACATGAAACTCTATGATTATAAGAAAACATAACACCCCAATAATTTTTGATATATTAATTTTTATATAAATATTTTTTAATATTATCAATTTTATGCAGACATTGAGTTTATAAATGGTTACCTGGAACAATGACTTTATATTTCATTACATGAGATCCGAGTTTAATTAAAATGTGAAGTAATATTAAAATACTCATATAAAATATAATATTCATAACCAAGACATTCAACTGAAGAGTATTAAAATCACTAAAAAATTATGATATTTTTCACTATATCTTTTTTAAAATGTTATATAATAATCATTACAAGGAAAAATAATTTTTTTTGGAAAAGCTATTTTTTTATAATGGAAGGTTTAATCGATCATTTTTTTGATAAATCAAAATAAATTTTTAAAAATAGTAGAATTATTATATGAAAAATTGAAATTCAATATTGAAATCATAATATCAAAACCAACATATGGATATTTTTTTATATTATTTTAAATGTAATGATTTTGACGAATAATGATTATGAAAATTATAATTTTTAATTGTATTTTTTAAAAAATATTTCTATTGATATATAATAATATAAATTATTTCAATCTAAATTAGTACAACATAATATAAATTAACCCCTATTAGTTCATTTGATAAATATTAATATGGTTTATGATATTAAAACGTTTTAAACTTCGGATATTTTCTCAATAAATACATTTTTTATCATTGCATCTATGGGGGTAATTTTTAATTAAATATTTCATCATTAATGAATTCAATAAAGAATAAAGGAATTCATATTTTGAATTGATGTACATTTGTGGTAAAAGTTTTTAACACATTTTTATTTTTTTACAATAACTTTTTTTAAAGAATGACTTTTATGTCCATGAATTAGAACCATCTATATCGGATTGAAATAATTGGATTCAAAATAATCATATGCATAATTTATTGGTTGATGTATTTTTGACTTTTCTAAAATCAAAGGAGGAAAGAAATTGTTGAGACCATTACTTTTAGTTAAAAAAGTTTTTTTTTTCTGAAAAGGTTTCTTAATGAAATTGAAGTAATGAGATAGGATGTTTTCATACATTACATAATAAATCATATGATGATATGGTAATCAAACAAAAATAAGAAATGGTGGAGCTGTTTGAATAAGATTCACTAAAAACCAAAAAATTGTGCAACGTGTTCAAAAACTCAGATCTAACATTATTGTTTTGAAAATTGGATCCTTGATATTCAATGAATCAGAACATGTATTATTGTTCTGAAAAATCTTATCAAACATATTAAATGAATTATAAATAGCATAATATTTTTAAAAATATGATCAAATGGTATTTGGAAATCAAAAACAACAATATTGTTTTGAAAATCAGATCCATCATTATGGATTGGAAAATTGGATCTAAAATTTAAAGAAAAATCAGATCCAACATTATTGTTCTAAAATATTTAATCCAATATATACATAAATAAGATTATCTCAATAGTTATATTCATAAAATGAACAGGGAAAAGAAGAAAATAAATTCCTCATAATATCATGGGGAAATATATGTAGGTCTTATGGGGTCAATGTTGATGTTTTAAATGTGAGGGATTTATAGAGTTTTGAGATATAAGGAAGTAGAAATGATTTCATGTTTCCCACCATTGGATTTTTAATTCAGTATAAATACTTACTCAGATCATTCGTTCAATTAAAACTATATAAAAACATTTGAAATAATAATCACTATATAAATCAAAGTGAAATTTCTCATAACATTGAAGAATAATAGTTCTGAGAATTCTAACATAGTCTTAGTTTTGAATAGTGTTCTGAGAAAAACAAAACCAATATATTCTAAAAACATTCTATAACATATCCTTGAAGAAATTGGATCCAACATTTTAATTAAATTAGAACCAATATTATGTGAAAATTAGAACCCGTATGTTGAGAAAATCTAAACCAGTATTATGTGAAAATCAAAACTAGAATTATAAAAATACCGTAACTAGTATTTAGATCAAATCTGAACCTATATTTTGAGAAAATAAATACTTGTATTCTAATAAAATTGGAACCGGTATTATATAAAACTCAATTCATGTATTCAGAGAACATCAAAAATAGTATTTTGAGAAAATCAAAACTATTATTCTTTAAAAAATTTAACCAGTACTGAGAGAAAATTAGAACCAGTATTCTATGAAAATTTAAATCATATTCTAAAATAAAAAAATCTATAATTGTTATAAAATAACGTTGGATCCCAAAAAATCGGACGGTGTATTTTTACTTATAAATTTTGTATAAGATTTAGTAAAATCATTATTCATTTGTTTGGCTCAATGTTTTTTTAATAAAAAATTAACAAATTATGAGAATCAGTTTAATAATTACTATTAGGACACAAAAGGTGTTTAAGAGGCGTTCACGAATGTTTTATTCACTTATTCATAATATAGGAGTTCCATAGAACCATGGGAATGGATATTTGAAAGGAAAAAAGTTCTAATACTAAGGATAAACATTGAAAATATTGTGTTCTTTTCATTCGTTTCTAAATATTCATTCTTTAAGATTTACTAATGGTTGATAAGGATATATATCTTAATAGGTTACAGGGGTTATGTTTCTAAAAGAATTGAGTCTTATAAAAAGTGAAAAACTAATTTAACCCCCCTATTAGTTGGAAATCTATTTATGGAACTTCAATAAGAAATAGAGTGTTTAGGTTCCCCAATTTAACCCATATCCTGGATAATATATAGTAAGTCAATATTAAAGGAATTCCTACATTTGATGTGAAAAATTATTATGGATGGAAAAATTGGATGATTTGATATCTCCTATCTCATTAACAAGATGTTTTAGATTATACTACTATTTGTTTTACACAAATTAATAAACATGACCCTTTGTTATATTTTGATAATAGAAATGTATAATATGGGGGAATGTTTATAAATTATATTCTCCTGTCGTTATCAGAAAATTTCTATCTGAATGTGATGGGTCTTAAGACATAGAAAACTATGTTGGAAAACTGGAAAGTGTTTTTGAAGGGAATACAGAAGTTAAGGAAGTAAAGCGTTGAATTTGGAATTTTATGTTTGAAGACATTATAATGAGAGATAAACAAACATTTTATTAATGCTTCAATATATTAGATTAAATCATTTGTAACATCAGGGGACTAGGAGAAATTTTTGAAAACATTAATATTGAGATAAAAATTATGGGAAACATTCATGATTGGTTTGGTTCTAAAATTTGTTCTTTAGAAGATAAGGATATTTAATCTCTTGATGAATTGAATAAAAATATTGTTATTTATGAAATGAGGAAATCTACAATGTTTAAAAATATGAAAAAATATGATATGGATTTTGAAACTATAAGAAATTTAAAAATCCAATATGTTTAATTAGTATATCCTTTTAAGTCTGAAGATAAATATGATAATGAGATGAATGAAAAATATAATATTTCTTATTTCTATGAAAAATAAAAGAATAATAATAATGTATAAATTTATGCTTCCTATGAAATGTTTTGAGTGTGGTGGAATCTGAAACATTCCTATGAATATCCCCATGATGAAAGATGTATAATATCAACATGATTCTGATAGAAAACCCAGATAGAATAAGTAGAACAAATATAAAAAATTATATAATTAATTAAACATATAAAATAAGAACATTTTTGAAAAAAATATGTATGTTTAGTAAGAATTTTGAATTAGAATAAACTATCTATAATTTATCTAATGATGAAGGTTCATAAGAATTCAGAACCATTTTTGGGAAAGTTCAGGAAACAAAAGATTCCTCAAATAATGAAGATAGTTTTGAGGAAACTTATATTGAGTTTTAGATCAAAACCGAACATGTTTCATGTTATGAGAAAATCAAATATCTCACTAATGAAATTAATGTAATGAATAAATATCATGAAGAATTATATGATAGAATAAAAGATGTCATGAAGAAGGATAATGCATACATTCAAGATATTTAAAGTTACAATCATAGAATTTCTATATAGTAAATGATGATTGATGATCATAGTAAGAAGCATGAATATAAGGAACAAGAGTTTAATAAGTTTTAATACAAACTTCTTGATTCTGAATGTACCTTGATGTATACGAATGAAAACATCATCAATGAATTGAAAGTACAAGAATATACATATAAAGGTAATGAGAAGAAGAAATAAGAGAATTAGTTCAGATAGAATATTATTAAAAAATAATGTTTCATCTGATTGTTTTATCATTTCACACTCCAGAAAATGTATTTGGAAATATGAGGTGGAGAGAAGAAGTTAATAAATCTACTAATTCAACAAAAGTAGTGAACATGATCAAAATAAATGATGATCCACATTCTGAAAATGTTAGGGATGAATAAAGATACCAAACTCAACAATGTTTTAATATAGAAAGATCTTTGATTATTAGAAAATCAAAATTTGATGTCTATTACCAGTGTTATGGAATCTATGGCCATATATCATATAATTTTTGGCACATCGTAACTTTACCGAGAATATGGTTTGAAAAAAATGGGTAAAATATTGAAAGAAGAATGACTATCATTAACAACATATAATAATATCAAAACATGAATTCTCAAATTGATTTAAGCTTTCCGAAAACAATCAATTTGAATTTCTAGAAAACTATTTTTTAAAATGTGAAGTTTCTGGACATAATAACAAAAGATGTATGACACTCGATTTAGAACACTTTTTATAGGATATAAAGGAAAATATAGATGAGAAGAATAAGGTTGAGGTATGAATTTTTTTATGGAGACAACATTTAATGCAATTAAGATGAACAAACGATAGATACTTGATAGTGGATTCTCTTCATATATGATAGGTGATATAAAAATAGTTAAACATGTTTAAATTCAAAATAGAGGAGTAGTAACTTTTATTAATGATAGTTCTATACAAACCAATGCAATTGGAACGTTAAATATTTAATAATATAAATTGAAATCTAATAAATTTTTACATTTTGATGGGATAAAACATAGCATACATTGTATAACTGAACCTTTTGATGATATAAAAGAATTAATCATCATAATATGTTCTTGTATCATCAAATGTGTGAATGATGGAAAAGTCATTACAAAAGGATGAAGAACCAATGGTAATCTAATTAAAATATTAGAATTAAATAAATCCTATTACTCGAGTGATGAAGATAAATAAAATTTTGGCACCAAATACATGGATACCATTGTATGAAAAAAATCAATAATCATTCAATATTTTAGGTCATCCATTATTTTCTTAAATTGAATTGAATATATAGATATGTTTTTATTACATTTTGGAATGGAAAGATGACATACAAAATTCATAAGCGAGTAGAGATTAAATCTACTAAACAACTTGAGGATATTCATTCCAATTTATACGGACTGATAAGAAATCAATATGTAAAAGAATAATTTTTCCTTATAGAATTTATTGATGATTTCACTATGATGAAAAGCATATTTTCCCAAAAAATATGTTTGAGGCTACTAAATTGTTCAAATTCCTCAAAAAATATTTTTAGAATTGGTGGATTCAATAAAGAAGATATGATTACAAAAATGGTACAAAAATGAAATACAATATAATTGAATCGTATTTGAGAGAACATGGTATTAAACATATATATAGTACATCCTATACTCTAAAATTAAATGGAGAAGTAGAATGAATTAATAAAATCATGATGGAAATGGGAATATATATATTATCAGAATACAATTTTCAAAATTATTTTGTAGAGAAGCTGTTAGTGATGCAACACATGTTCATAATTGATTCTTGTTGAGTCTATAATGAAACGTGACTCTTTATGAAATTTAGTACAACCTAAAAAATAAATTCAAATAATTCAATGATTTTTTATGTTTATATTTTTTTAAAATAAAATATATGGATTTGGTAATGTTTGATGAGAATGATGATGACTGACCTTTCATAGGTTATTCACCAAATGGGGGAAGTTACAAATATTTGAATGAAATTTTACAATATTTAGTCGAATCATATTATGTGATGGAAATTGATAATCAAATATCCTTTACAATGTTAGTAGTAAATTATTTGGTAGATATATTGGATAGTTCCAACAATAATGAAATTAATTCAAAACATTGTTTTTAATATTCAGATAAATAATGTGATGAGGAAGTTCTATCCGGGAAAAAACATTGATATTTACATCCATATGAAAACATTGTGAATCTAATTAAAATATTGGGAATCTAAAGGGTATGATTCATAGAAGAAGGAAGATGAGATTAGAAAATCATACTTCATTTATCTACAAAGTCGAACCAGAATCAGTTTCAGAGGAAATTCAATATAAAGAATACGTATATGCTATAAATAAAGAGCGCATTCAAATTGTGATGGATGAAACATGAGGAATTTTTCAACTCTAGAAAAAATAATATCATTATAAAAATGTGGGTTTATATAAAAAATTTAATCATCCATGCAATAATTAACGAAACAATGCATGAATTGATTGTAAAGGATATGCATAGGTTAAATTTGTCGATTTTTATCAATCCATTAATACAATTAAAATATTTGAAAAATATTAGAATGTTTATTTTAGTATCCTCACAGTGAAATTAAAATTTTTATCTAATTTATATAATTTCAAAATTCTTAAACGGTTAGATTTAGGAACACATTTACATTGAGTAACCATGTGGTTTTCTAGGTGATGAGGACGAAAAGTAATGTCTATATATTGAAGATATAATTGTATGGGATGAAACAAGATCCACATGATTTGTTTATGAATACTGAAAATTATTTAATGATATTGAAATTTTATAAATGAAATGTCTATAGAAACATGAATGTGAAAGATTTTAACTCAGGAACACTAGCAGTTATTATTTATATGTGTGATATCATTTCTTTGGGATGAACAAAGGTTTTTTGATGAGTTTTCTGATGAAATGGTGAAGAATTTTGAAATTTTAGTACAAGGAAAATTAACCTTCATCAATGGATAATAATCTTAACAAAAGGAAAAATAAATTTTATGATCTCAATAAATGTATTCTAGAGATTTTTTAACGTATTTATAAATGGTTGACTCTGAAGATGTTTCAACTCCTATTAGTGTGAGAAAAAAAAGAGCAAAGACGAATCTCGAATAATCTTGATTCAGAAAATCTTTCATAAAATGATAGGAAGTCTTTGTTTCCTTACATCTTCAATGAATTTTATTTTTTCTGTTGTGACTTTGTGTTCGATGTATCAAAATAATCAAAAGGAATCTCATATATTGGCCGAGAAAATTTAAATTCTATCATATTCCAAAAGAATAGCTTCAGATGAGTATATATAAAAAATAAATTATTAGATGGAGTTTCTTGGTTATAGTAATTCTGACTGGGATAGATATTTTTAGGATAAAATTTTAACCATGAGATGAACATTTTCTCTATGTAAATGTTGTGTGAGTTGGAATAGTAAGAAAAAATGTTGAGAAATATTGAGCACATCTGAATTTGAATATGATACAACTAACCATAATTGGAGATAAATGTTGTGGATGAATGTTCAGCTATATGATTTCAAAGGAATAGTTTGTAATCTATTGATGATTATTTCTGATAAACATGGTGCAATTTAACCATCCTAGAACCATGCATATCCTTGAAGATCAAAACACATTAATATAATGTTTCAACTTATAAATGTGAATTTTTCTACTTGAAAAGTTTTTCTTGAATACATTTCAATAATGTGACAATTATTTTATATATTTACAAAATAAATCTAGAAATAATGGTATGTTGAATTGAGGCCGAAACATCCTGATCATACACCTCCAATGATTTCCTAAAACTTTTAAAGAAGTTCCTCGATCAGGGTTTGGATTATCTTGAAAAAGTGGGAGAGTATGTACCAACAATGTACTTTGTAATATGATTTTAATTAGAATTATTTTATGAATATATATTTATGGTTATCTTATAATAGGGGAGATAAAATGAAAAAAATTCAGGGAGTAAAAGAAAAATGATGGAAAAAAAGATAAAATAAAGGAGATTTCATCTTTACATGGCCGTACAAATTAATTCCATCAAGGGATGTAATTTCTTCAAAAAAAAAATCATTATTCAGTACTATGGTGTCAAAACGCTTTCTTTGGAAAATTGATATGTTTTGATAAAAGTAAAATTAATTTGTTTTATACAAAATATGATTTATGAAAAAATATTAGCGTTTGAAAATTTATTAAGTAGGTTTATCAAAAAAATTCAATTGGGTAGATTGAATTACCTTTGTGATAAATATTTTTAATAAAATTATTGTATTTTTTGAAAACATTATTTTTTGTTGAAGAATGAATTTGTTATATACGAATATGAACTATCCGCATTGGATTCAAATCACTGAATTCAAAAGAATTATAGGAAGAATTTATAGGTTGATGGATGTTTTACATTGTAGAAATATGTAAATGAAATAAGTTGATGAGATAAAAGTTGTTGGTTGAAGATGACATTTTTTGTTGAATTGGTTTTATGAAGAAACTTAATTCAAGAGTTAGAATGTTTTAATATATTCAAAAAGATTTAAAATTATGCTTTTCTAATCATGAAATTCTCACAATCATGACAAAAGTTCATGATAATTGGTTTTGATGAAATGGATGAGAGGATTGATTCAGATAAATGAAATGAATCCAAAATTAGAACAAGAGTTTTTAGAGAATAATGTATTTCAATTTTGTATTGAAATTAGGTCTAGTATAGTCATACAATCAAAACAGTCATAATTTTTCTTAAATTGGTTTCAACATATATATAGAATCAGAATAAATGCTATTCTTGTGAAAATCAGATCATGCATATTCAGAAAATATGATCCAACATTATTGTTTTGAAAATCCGACCTTTCATTATTTTTTTGAATATAGTATCCAGCAACATCTGAAAATTTGATCATGCAATATAATTCTAAAAACCAGATCCATCATATATAGAATTCATATTTACTCAAAAGGGAATTTATAGAAGTTTAGGTGGTTAAACATGAAATTCAATTTTTCATAAATTTTGGATAAATATAAGGTGGTTTTATGAAGTCACCATTGAAGTATTAAATATCATAGATTTTAGTAGTTTTGATATATATGGATATCAGAAATATTTTACATTTCCCAACTTTGGATTTCATGTTGCCTATAAATACTTTCTCAGACCATTCAATCATTTTCACCTTTATACTGACACACAAATGGTGGATCACTAGAGAAATCAATGTGAATGTTACCATCTGACTGATAATGATTATTATTGTCACGACCCGTCCCCCGGGGCCCGGGATGTGACTACCCCAAGCCCACCTTCCATAGGCCTCGGGCTAGTGACCAACACCAAAAGGAATACACCATAAAACCGGATGACATTTCCTTTAATCATGATCAAACACGTTGTACAGGAACCAAAAAAAGCAACTGTAAAATAAACCGTTGTAGTAAAAGATTATTAAAAGAATAAGTGGTTATAATACAAACTCAAATGTAAAGGTTCAATTACAACTGAATATACAATAAAACTGAATGAAAAAGGAAAACAGTTATTGGGTCATCCTCCAAGGTTCCTACTTGAAGGGTAGGTAAAGGTCGTCTCCTCATCACACCAGGTCCGTCTTTCTACTCTACGTCACATCACGCCAAAAGTTCCATCTTTATGCACCATCTAGTCCTGTCACCCTCATCCTCGATCAATGTTGTACATTGTCTGCACAAGACACAACAAGGTGCGGGAGAAGCTCGTGCACGGGTGAGTTTAACGATCCAAAGTAGGGACCCCGAGACATGTAGGTCTTCTAAAGTTCCACAAAGGAAAACCAAAAAGTAATACATCAACTCTACTTAGTTATATGTCCATACATACAACTAAATTATCTAAATATAAACATCTCATACATGAAATAATAATACCACAAAGGTAACACCATGAAGGTTACACCGCAAAGGTAAAAGTACCACACAGGTAAAAGTACCCCACACCTATCACCACGAAGATAGTACCACGACGGTAAAAGTACCACACATGTATCACCACGAAAATAGTGTCACAATGCTAAAAGTACTACACATGTATCACAACGAAGATAGTACCATGATGTTAAAATTCTTTGTTCAAAAAGAGTCTTAGCTAAAACCAGGTATACAACTCAGAGAAATAGGATTATGATACTGGCCCACACTAGATCGCTATGAATCTTGATAGCTAGCCACAGATTATTCTATTCCAAGGAACAAGTATCATTCCCAGTCATAAAGTCAAACACCTTAGCTAATGGAGAACTCATCCTCTAACAACTACAGTGGGACTACCGTGTCACACAGAGTCGCTTCCCACTAACCCATGACTACTGAGGTACTTCTCTGGTAGAGTACCATGGGGCTGCCACATCACACAAAGGTGATCCCCACCATAGGTATGTCGTGTCACACAGAGGCGCTCCACCTCGATGCCTGTTGAGGTACTCTTCCTATCAATAATCGTGGGTCTTCCACGTCACACAGAGGTTCTCCCCACAGTCGTTCTACTGCGTAACATAGAGGTTCTCCCCACTAGGCCTGTCAAGTCACTCCAATTCAAAATGGTCCGCAGTCGTAAAGTAAAATCTAGTCATCTGGTTCCGTATGAAGTGAACATGGGAGGACCTCTCCCCAAGACATCATTCATACCCCAACCACCACGAAGTCCCACAAAATTTTATCCTAATGGTCAGTCATGTCATAAGGGACCCAACACAACATACGACACGTTAATTAGACGCATGGAAGGTATTTTATTTGTGTTTTTTCTCCGAGTTCCCTGTTGGATTCGGGGTTCGATCCAACCTGGATCTATTTCATCTTTATCCAAAACTCAATTGGCGTACACAAAAGGGACAGTCTCGGTCCAAGGATTTCAGTTCCATAGATGGATCATCAAATAGACGCTTAGTTCTCATGATATGGCCACAATGGCATATTTGGGTCTAGAGGGGCTCGGGTCTGGTCTGACCGACCTGAACTGACCCGGCTTGGGTTGACCTGACATGATTCTAGTCGAACTGACTTGGTCTGGGTCTGTCCCGAATGGCCTGGACTGTGGCAGGCCCGACCCGCCAAGGGGGAGGGTCGGCCCATCCCACGAAGGAGGGGGGCGTCCCACTGAGCATGGACTAGTGGCACAGCCCGCGGTCAAGTGGTGGAGGTCGAAGGGTGGCTGAAAACTGTCTAGCCATAGAGGTTAGCGGCGTCGTTGCGCTGCGTGGAGGAGGAGGACCGACCGATGAACTTTCCATTTAGGGTGGGCCAATCAGGATCCATTTCGTCAGGTCCTACTTCAAAAAACTGAACAATCCTTTTTCCGTTTGAGTGACCTAGTAGGAACCACCATCATGGGCATCATCTATGGAAGACCTCACCACGATTGTCCACCCAACCACTGGTCGCCCCGCTGGTCGTCCCAACGGGTCGTGCCACTCGGTCGCGCCCAGTGTGCTAGGCGTGGCCACCCCCATTCGCAGGATGGCCCAACTACGGCCTTGGACAATCGGGTCGAACACGGATGGAGTCAGGTCAACCCGAATCATGTAGGGTAGGTCGAGGCTAGGACAGGTCGGTTCGGTTCTATCGGGTCAGACCAGACCAGGGCCCGTTTAGATCCATATACGCGTTTGTGGCCATATCTTAATAACCAGAAATCTGTTTGATGAACTGTTTGCTAAAACATACTCCATATATCAATATGGTTCTTCTGGTATACTCCACATGAGTTTTGGATAATGTTGGAGTATAGTTGTGTTGGACCGAACCCCCAATCCAACTGAGGCCTCAGAGCAGAAACACTAATAACATACACACCAGGCGTCTGATTGGTGCACCCTCTATTGTGTTGGATCCCTTATGACGTGACGAAACATTGGGATACTTCTTCATGGGAAATTGGGTTTGTTGAGGTATGAATGATGTCTTGGGGAGCGGTCCTCCCAAGTGCGCTACGTATAGAACCCTATGACTGGACGAGACTTGACGACATATGACCATTTCAACTCAGAGTGACTCAACAGACCCAGTAGGGAGAGCCTCTATGTGACTCGGATAACCAATAGTTAAGAACATCACCGTGTGACACAACAAACCCAGAGTACACGACTGGAGGAGTACCTCAACATGCCATGAGGGGGACTGCCACTATGTGACGCAGAAGACCCATTCTGGGAAGCGCCTTTGTGTGACATGAAAGACCCACAATACCCGATAGGAGGAGTAACTCAGTAGTCCATGGATAGTTTGAAGTGCCTATATGTGACACAGCAGGCCCACTGTACTCATTAGACAAGGATTTCTCCTGCAGCTGAGGTGTTTGACATTGTGGCTGGGAATGTTACATGTTCCTAGGCCTATAAGAATCTATGGCTAGATGTCAACTTATATAGAAATCTTCTGTGGGTTAGTATCATAATCATTTTAATCATAGTTGTATACCTGATTTGAAATGGGACTCTGTTGGATCTAAGTCTTTTTCCTTTGTGTTATGATCTTCATGGTGATACCTGTGTGGTACTTTTACCATTGAGGTACTATATTCATGTAGAAACGTATATGGTAATTTTACCATTGGGGTGTAACCTTCATGGTGTAACATGTGTGAAACTATTACCTTCATGGTGTTACCTTCGTTGTGTTTCGTTTGCGGAATTATTCCCTCAATGATGAGATGTGTATATCATGATATCATAGTTGTATAGATGGGCATATAACAAAGTAGAATTGATGTATTTCTATTGTGTTTTCCTTTGAGGACATAAGGAGACCTACGAGGTCTCAGGGTCCCTACTGGGTATCGTTATACTTAGCCCTTAAACAGCTTCACCCACACCTTGTTGTGTCATGTGCAGAAAACGTACAACATTGATCGAGGCAAAGGGAGCCATGACTAGATGCTAGATGGAGGTGGACCATTCTGCATGATGTGACATAGAGGAGAAAGAAAGATGTGGAGTGCTGAGGAGTTTATATGTACCCAACCTTTAGGTAGGAACCTTGGAGGATGACCCAATAAGTATTTCAGTTTTTCATTCATTTGTATTGTATATTCATTTTTACTTGTACCATTATAGTATGGCTTGAATTCAGGCCCCTTTTACTTTCATCAATCTTTTACTACAGTAGTTTACTTCATAGTTTCTTCCTGTTGTGTTATTGGACCATGTGTATGTTCAGGATTATAAGGCAATGCCTTCCTGTTTTAGAGAGTACGCCTTTCAGTTCTAGTTACCAGCCCCTAGCCTATGGATGGAGGTCTTGGGGTTGTCACAGCACAGGTCTCGGGGGACGGGTCGTGACAAAGTGGTATCAGTGGAGTTCGGTTCAATCAAAGAACTAGTAATATTATCTTTTATGTGTTGAGAAATATTTTTAGGTGTTTTGAGTGCGGTTTTCAGTTCAGTGAGTCCACTATTGGTGCGGCGGGCGATGTATCCATACACTAGGACCCTAACATATGATTTCAAACTCAATGCATGAAAACAATGATTGCATGTGTTTTTGAGAAGTTTTTCTTTTTTTCATTGGATTCAGCTCACCATGTATAACATATTGACTGTGGAACACCTATTCCTTTTTAGGATTACTCTACGTAGAAAACAAGCTTGGATTTCTAAGAGATAACATGATGATGGCCCACCGAGAGATAAGGCTTGGGTGCCAATCCCCCTTACATCAATGGCACCATTGGGTGGTATACCTATAATACCGCTACCAATTGGACAGTTGTTTCCACTAGCCTCACTAGAACTGGGTGCACACTGACTGTGCACATTGCATGTGTTTCAGTGGCAGAGGCCTCTGAGGTACCAAGGTGAGGCCGATTCTCAGGAGCTGAGGACTGGATGGAGGCTGTGGCTGTATTTTTCCTCATAGTTGAGACACCAGTAGAGAAGATGGTGATCTTAGCATCTATTCATTTCTAGTTAGGGACCATAAAGATTTTCCGCATAGTGATGAGGCTTCAGTATGTGGACCATTGTCCGATATAATACCTTCAGATATTGTGTGAGCTATATCACTGCCCATTGGTTAGCAGTTACACCCCTCTATACCGGTGGAGGACACATGTTGACATAGTGCATTACATGTGTTTCAGCATCAGATAAACCTCAGTTTCTGAGGTTAACTTCACTAACATGTGGCTAAGGACTAGCTTGAGGAGGTGGCTGAGAGTTCCCTAGAGCTTTTACAACTTTGGCAGGACGATGTGTCGGTACCTGAGTATCATTGAGTCGTACCGAATATCCTAGGTACTCGATGAATACAGTACGATCATTGATTTTGTGTTCGGTCCTCCGAGAGAGGTGTGTTTAGGGATGAACATGTCAATAGTAATCCCTTTTTCATTCCTACTTATTTTAGGGTTCTAGAGAGAATCATTGTGGTTGATTGTTCTCTGGCTGAGCGAATGTAGCATGTGAATGTTAGCAGTATGATAGCAGGAAATGGACGCCAGTATCAGAGTCATGGGTGTGTAAAATGTTTCAGGAAGAGGATGTTATAGGGATAGATGAATCTGTAGGGTAGTAGATGTGGAAGTGGAGCTCAGAGAGCAGCATGGGGTGGTATACATTTCGAGAAGTTACAAACCCCACCATAATGTGGTCCCCACCAGACTCAGGGAGCTAGAGGGTAAAGGAAAGGAGTAGCTGCATGCGGTCAAGGCGTGTGATCTAAGGATTTTATGAATGATTAGGGGTACGATCTGTGTAAACTATTATATTCCATATCAATAGATAGGTACCAATCATTCCTTCTTTCCATGAATCTTGTCCAAGACCTAGTCCTTCCAGATAAACCATGGACTAGACCCTCATGTATAGAGATGCCTTTGGGATGAGACTTGATAATCACACTTACGCTGACGGTGTGACCTGACCCTTGATGTTAGAGTTTCGATTGGAATCTCGTGGTATCAGCATCATGGCCTTATGATGTTAGTTTGGGTATAGACTGAACATCCACCATTCATACTCAGATAGGATGTATTAGGCAAAAAGTAAGTGGTTTATCAACAACGTTGGAATCTGATCTTCTTTGGTCTGCAAAAAAGGAATCACATGCAGCATAGGATAAACTCATTCATAGGAGGGTCAATCCAATCACTATTGAGTCATCGAGACATAACCTCATGGTAGTATGGTTTTTAATTTGATTATGGTTAAATATATTTTTATTGATTATTCGTATTATATTGTAACAACCCCGAATGATAAAGGGTTAAATGGATAAATGATATGACTCATGTAAATAAGATGAACCTTATTTTTTAGTGTCCTACTAGATTAGAACACCATATTTTAGCTTTCTTGGCTTGGAGTAGTTATTAGGATGTGTGACCTTCTGGATGTTTTCCAGGGTGTGTGTGAGTGAGGACAAAGCACACTGAAAAAGACATGTGTTGCCCAGTTGGGATAGTCATTTTTCAGATGACTCGTTTGGGCATGTGGGTGGCCCCAGGGTGGGGACCACATGTCTGTGGGGCAACTGGTGGTACCTTGAAGATCAGGAATAGATGACCATGGTAAAGAGGGGTGTCTGTGCTATCACCAGGACCTCGTTTTTTTGGTATCATAGTTGGTACCCATCCTTAAGTGTGGTGCACTACCTAGGTTGAGTTATAGCACCCACAATAAGGACGTTGTCCTCCAAAGGGGGAGATTGTAACACCCCTAAATGATAAAGGGTTGAATGGATAATGTATATGACTCATGTCAAAATGGTGCACCTTTCTTTTCGGGATCCTACCTAATTAGAACTCCACATTTATGTGTGCTTTTCCTGGAGTATTTATCAGAATGGGTGATCTTCTGGAATGTTTCTTCAGGTGTATTCAAGTGTGTTCAAAGCACATAGAAAGGAACATGGGTTGGCATGTGGGGATAGCCATCAGTCAGATGACACATGTGGACATGTGGGCAGGCCCCAAGGGCGGGGACCATGTTACTATGGGGAATATGGTGGTACCTGGAGGGCCAGGACTGAACAACCATGTTTAGGTGAGGTGTTTATGTTGACACAGGGACCTAGTTGTCACATTTGGTATCAGAGGTGGTACCCGACCTTAAGTGTTGTGCACTGCATGGGTTGATATGCAGAGCTCACAATGAGGATGTGGTTCTCTAAACGGGGGGTGAGGGGTTATTATAACACCCTCGAATGATAATGGGTTAAATGGATAAATGATATCACTCATGTCAACAAGGGGCACCTTTCTTTTTCAGGAGCATACCTGATTAGACTTCCATAGATAAGCGTGGTTGTCCTTGAGAAGTTATTAGGATGGGTGACCTTTTGGGAAATTTCTATAGGTGTTAAAAAAGTGACGTCAAAGCACACTGGAAAGAACATGTGTTGGCATGTGGGGATAGTCATTAGTCATATGACTCATGTAAACACGGTGCGCCCTCTTTTTTGGGATCCTACTTGATTTGAACTCCATAGTTAAGAGTGCTTGGCCTGAACTAGTTATCAGGATGTGAGACCCTCTAAGATGTTTCTTAGGGTGTGTGCGAGTGACGTCTAAAGCACACTAGAAAGAACATGTGTTGACCTATGAGTATAGTCATTAGTCAGATGACCCGTGCAAGCTTGTGGGTGGGCCTCAGGGTGGGGACCATGTGTCTTTGGGGAAAATGTTGGTACCTGGAGGGCTAGGACTCGACCACCATGTTAAGGCAGGGTGTCTATGCTTTCATAGGAACCCAATTCTCATAGGTATTGAGAATTATATCAGATTATGAGTTTTTCAGATAGTAATGAGAAAAACGGATATACTATATTCAAAAAAACAGATCCAGAATTGTATTCAAAAAATCAGATCCATCATTCAGAGAAAATCAGAACACGAATTCAAAGAAAATAAAATCTAGTATTATGATAAAATAGGAACAAGTATTCTATGAAAAATGGATGTTTTATTTTGATAAAATTGGATCTACTATTCTGAGTAAATCGTAACTACTATCCTATGAAAATTTGGAACCTATATTCAGAGAAAATTAGAACCATTATTCTGTGAAAATCACAAAAAGTATTTTGAGAAATTCTAAACCAATATTTTGAGAAAATCACTACTAGTAATTTTAGGAAATATAAAAAATTATTTTGGGAAAATATAAACCATTATTTTGACAAAATCAGGACCAATATTCATTGTAAATTGGATCCAACATTCTACAAAAATACAAATAGATCTAGCCAAATGGAAATGAGAATTAAGACTGAACAATTATAGATTATTTTCAACAAAGTATACTCTTTTGTATTAATCAATTATTTTATATGTATAAATTGTAAATGGGAGAGATTCAATATAATATTTACTATCGGTATATAGAAGGTGCCTAATAGGAGTTGGCACAAGTTTTATTCACTTATTCATAATAGTGTATTTCCATTAACCCACAAGAGTGGATATGGGAGGTCTTAGGTTCTAACACGGATGCTGGACCTTGTATATTTTTTGTTCTTTTCATGATTTCCACCATTTTCATGCATCAATATTTTCTAAAAGTTAATAAAAATATAAATATTAACAAGTTGGAGGGGTTATGTTTCTAAATGTTTTGGGACTTAAAAAAAGTAAAAAATTGATTCAAACCCATATATCATCTATTGTTATTAGATCCTTGGAACGTTAGAAATCAGAAAAATTTATGATTTATGACATGGTTAAGTCATTTTTTACATAAATGAATTGTGAAATCATTAAAAAATAATTACCACTATTAATGTAAATTTTTATTTATCTGGGTGATAAACTAAAAAGACAAGGGTTTTGATGATCTAAAAACATGTTCAAAAAAATTATTGATATATCTTCAAACTTATATATTCATAGTTGTAGAATTTACCATATTAGATGTAATTTTATGCTAAAATATTTTTTATTAATGAAAATTTTCAAATAAATACAAGTGTTTATATCACCTCTAATATAAAGGGTCACCTTCTATTATCTTATTCACAACATAAAACCGTTTTAGTTAGACCAATACAATAAAAAATAACATCACAAAATCTATAACATCATATAAGAATCATTTTATGGGCATCAAAACATCATAGAAATGATTTTGATGAAAACCTAAAGAGAATACCTGATGAAGAGCTATCATTCTTCCATGGTCATTTTTATTATATTTATTCCTCAAATTAAATAATTTCTATTCATGAAATAAGGATATAATAAACTAAATATATACCAAATTTGGGTATGTATCTTATTGAGGTAAATAAAAAAATTCATCTCTAATACCATTAAATGTGCTTAAAAGTCATAATTTTTCTGTACGATGGACTAGCACCCCTTATTTTAGGGCTGTTCAATTTTCCAATTTCACAATTAATGGTTTGGAATCATGATGTATATAATGTGTATATATGATATCAATACAATTATTATAATTTTATAGAAGATATTTAATATTTATATATTTATATATATATTCCAATTGGTAGAGGATGTGCGAACATCACTCATGTATATGGAAGACTACTGACTTGTGAAGTGATGGTATTCATTTTTCTCTAATTCTATACATGGAATATGATAAATATATATTTAATGAATATATGTGTTATAAGGGAAATAATTATTATATTCATTATATATTTATGATTACTATATTAATATATATATGTATCATTTTCATTCATAACTTTTCACTCAATGAATGATGATATCGTTTTCCATGCATGTTTGGATTACCACTTCCACAGAATAATGTGACTCTATATTAATTTACAAAAAATGTGGATTATACATTAAATAATAACTTGTGAAATAATATTATATATATGTTCTTTTTATCATTATATAAATAGAAAATATTTTTTACATATTTTAAATAATGATAATTGAAGAACCAAATCATTACTGTTGTGTATGTATGGTCTAAGGTCTCTGGGATCTTGACACACATAATTTTTCAAAAACATCATTCTTGGTTTGTTTTAAAGGTATAATTTCTCTTAAAATATGATTATTATCTAATGAGTATTATTCTAGATATTATACAACTATATAATATGAAAAAACTAGTATTTTCATTAAAAACATGAATAAATAAACAATCCAATTAACACCCAATACAATGAAAAAAATGAAATATTATTAATGAATGGCTTATAAAATGTTATAAAATGATCATTTATGATAGTATAATTAATAATAAGTACTTATTATATGTTAATAACCTATTAAAAAACACATCAATCTTGTTTAAAAATGTTAAATCAAATGGAAGCTTGATGTAATGGATTTATAAATCCATTTATATTCATCATGTTATATGTGTAACTCATTGATTATGTCATTAGCTAATTTTTTATAAGGGATTTTAAAACATACCAAATTTATGAAATAATGAAATTTTATATGACAGTATGTATGATACTCAATACAAAGCGTTGAAAGTAATACAACACACTGAGACGTTGCTAATTTTTTTAATTATATGTAAATTCAATATCTTAAATATATATAATTCCATAAAATGCTATGTTTATTGTGTATTACATGAAATAAATATTATCTTCAATATCTTATATTACATGAAAAACTAGATTTACCAAAAAATAATATATTATTAATATATTATTATTTAATATAATAGTTAAAACAAAGATGCAAAATTGGAGGGTCTGCATACTGTATTCTATCTTCTGAAAATATTTCATTTATATACATTATTTTGTAATATATTGATTTTTAATAAAATTAGTATCATTTAAAAGAAATGTAATTTTTTTTCTGAAAATTAGTTTCATTAACTAAAAGGATGTTAAGTTATGGTTTGAACCCCAAAATTGAATTCAATTATATACATTTTTATAAAATTTAATTTATAATGTAAACAAAATTCATTAAAATTAAATACCAGAATTATATTAGGGTGAATTTTGTTGGATTTTCTTGAATGATTTCATTTTTTGATGAATAGAGTAAAATACTCTATTTAAATTCAAAACTATGTTTTCATTAATATAATTTATATGGATAATAATTTTTTTAGTTAAGATTAATATATCATTTGGTAAATTTTTTTTCAATTACATCAATTTAGGTCATTTGAATCATATTTATATTAAAATTTTATTTAATAACATTTTAAAATTTTGAACTTCTCCAATTTTAAAACCTTATTTCTGATAAAATCTGAAGGAATAAATTTAAATTAAAATTTATAAATATAATGAATTGATTATATATATTTAATTATACATTTTGAAACATGTTATTTTATAATTTCCAATATGGTTATCATAATTTTTGACCAAAACACATTGTAAATGCGGTAAACATTAATTACTACGGATATGGAAAAAATGGGTTTATAGAAAATTTGAATGGAATATTTATATACTTTTATGAAAAAGTAACATTCCAAAACTATTTACTGTGAAGAATGAATTTTATATTTTACTATTACAAAATTTATATATCATATTCCATTATCAATGAAGATTATTTAGAACATAAAATGGATTTTTACAGGATACTTTTAAATATAATATTTTTAATTGTGATTTTTAATTAAAATGATTATCAAATTTTTTTGAAAATTTAAATGTTAATTTCCCCAACAATGTTTGTAATGACCATTTTATGGAATTTATATTCATAAATAAAAACCCCATTATATTTACTTCAATGGGTATATGTGAATACTATATTAATTCTTCCCATGGATTGATTAACATTATTTTGAACAAAGAATGTATTTAAATTCACCTCCTTATAATATTATTGTAGTAAAGAAGATTTCATTAAATTAGTAACATTCCTATGGATATTAAATTTTAGTTAAATTTCAACACTATTTATAATGGATATTTTTATTTTATAAACCATTCTATTGTTTACATTCAGTTATTATATTGATAGTAATTTGAAAAACTGGGGAATATTTATTAATTTGTATCCTTTACTAAATATATATATTCATGATAAGGAACATTTTTTATAAATTAAATCAATTATTAAATTTATAAACAATGCATCAATGAATAAATACATGGGTTGGTGACTATTAAATTCATTCCCTTCAATGCATCTTTAGTTTCATGGGTTAAATTAGTTGAATAAACTTTTTTATGTGGGTTCTACCTAATATGATAAAAACTATATTTTTAAAGGGTAGGATATTAAAGATAAAATGTTCATGGGAAACATGATATATTATAATTAAGAATTACCTAAATTATTTTGATTATTATTATCCATGATATTTTTACTATGATATTTCCACCATATACATTTCATTTTCTATTACTGATTAAATATAATGTGTTTTTAATTATTTATATTGTGATATTAAATATTCTTTATCAAGTAATAATATTAATTTTATTTCTTAAATTATAGTTTTTATAACTTATTTATTTTTTATAGATTGATTATCTCTTTTGACTCATGATTGATTCCTCTTTACTTAACCCTTACTTATAATTTGATATCATCTTTATTTTTATTCACTCCCAAATATTACATGAATATTAGTATGTTTAACATGGACGGATATGATAAATGGAATAATTATATAATAAAAAATTGAAATATATGTATTCAATTATAATTTAACACACATGTATTTATATAGGTAAAATAATATGAGACATTGTAGTCATTAGATATACGATTCTCAGTACCATATTCCAATGTAATGTAGTAATACACTATCCCAAGGCCACTAGGGTCAATATATATACATTTGGTATTTGAAGAAGTTTAGTAGAATCCTTGAAATTATAATTTAAGGAATATTAGTTTATAGAACATAGCCCTTCCAAACAATATAACGGTATATATAGAAAAACATACAAATGATTTTGTATGGTAGATATTCCTTGGTTTTAATTACAATACATCTATGTCTAGATTCCACTCAAGGAAGATGTTATGGCACAAATGTATATATGGGAAATAAAAAAAGGATTCATTGGGGTAGACCAGATCGTCACTTGGAGACTCAAAATTGTCCTTACTACACACCTATGTTTACACACATAGGGGATATGCTTTGTCTATATTTCATTTTCTTTACAAAATGTTATGATGGATTTTAATCGATTATGATGATTAATGACATATGTTTGAAGATAGGCGAATGATGGACCTATATAAACCAAAAATGTTTGATATATTTATTTAATGGGAATTATGACTAATTTTTTGGATGTATGTTTACTATTGTAAATATTAATTTGAAATGCATTAACCCTATAATAATTTTACTAATATTAGAATATTATATGTATTCAGTAACATGAGAGTTATTAAAACAATTAGTTATTAATGATTTAAATTTTGATTAAAATTAAATATTCTAAAACCCATCATTCTTGATTTAATGTGATTATAGTCTTCTAATATTAAGGATATTTTGGCAAGAATTATGGAAGGTATAGTTTTAATTGATAATTTTTTGATAAATAATGAATTTACTTTTTATAGAAATTGGTTAAAAAATATTTATAAATATTTGGATTAATTTGATATTTAATTAAATATTAATAATATTATAATATTATAATTATAATTTTTGGGAAAAAAATATGTTTCATTGAATTAAATAAATAAATGTTTTTAATAATTAATTTCATTTCAAAGATATACATATTATTTATTTTTGGATTGTTATTAAATTCAAATTGTTAATAATGGTTGAAAACCCATATTATTCATCATGGAGGAGGGTATTGAGCCAAATAAATATGTATGATTAGGGTTTCACATCTATAATTGTCCTATTCTATGTCTTAGTTAATATATCATTGCATTTAGATAAAATATTTGAATAAGAAATTATTAACGATGAACCAGTTGTGTTACTTTTGAGGTTGAGATATTAATTTAATAAATTGGATTATTAATTTGTACCATTTTTTCATTAAATAAATATATATATATATGGAAATAATTTTCACTCTTGGATATTACGATCCATTCACCTAAATTTTAGTTCTTCATGAATTAAAAAAGTATTTTAGAATATGATTTCCATGGTGAAATAGAAGAATTTTGAATTATTGTAAGAAAAAACAAAAAAAATAGATCAAATGAAATATTAATATATCACGTAATTATATTTCTTTTTATTCATAGATAGAAAAAGTATTCCTCAAATATAGGAAAAATAGTCTTGAATTATTTTTTCCCTATTAACATAATTAAAGATGATATTAGTGGCCTTTCCTCACGTGTTAGATTAATTGTTATGATTCCATTAAAATTACAATGACTATTCATATTCTTGTCATTAATGACCTCAATCAATCTCCATACTTATTTAATATTTTCCACTATAACCATGAAACACATAGATATTTTGAGAAATATTTTCTTTTGAATTAATTTATCTTTTCAATATTTTTTTTTGTTTTCACATGACACTGGGAATAGTTCCTTATATATATATATATATATATATATATATATATACTAAGACACTAACTAAAAAATTCTATTCCCACAAAATACCGACTTTACATATGAAATAGGCAATACCAACTTGGATTTCACTATAAGAAACATCAACTTATAGTACGATAGACACAACACTGAGTCTCTACGAAACATCACTTTTTATTATTTTAATTATTTAAGTAATGTAGTTATGACTGATCTATTAAAAATGGAAATATGACTTAAAAGAACTTTTTTGATATTTTTATATATATATATAACTTATTGATAAAGAAAGATAATATTTTTGGTAAAGTCCTTTTATGTTAAAAATATTATTTTCTTGAATGAATCACATATAATTATACAATTAATTTTAGAAACATTTAATAATATAATAGGATAAAATAATTTTTTTTCAGAATTCATATCTTCAAAATTATGCTTATGTAAATTTTATTATTGTATAAGACACTTGATTTTTTCATGAATATTGACAAATCATGTTTTTTAGTTACAGACGTCGATTTTGTACAATTAATTATTAATGATAAATCATATTATAAATTATTTTGAAGTTAAAATAGATAAATATTACATGTACTAATAAAATTTTATTCATTAGGATAAATTTCACTTTGAACTGAATATAAATTCTGAAAAAACTATTGATCTTTTTTAATCATTAAAACCCTTTTATTTCTTCCCATCTACAATATTAGAAGTAATATTAACATTTCCTAATTTCTTATTTTAATTTATAAAATTTGAAATAAACCATTATATTCAATATAATATTTAGTTTCAAATAAGGCAATGTTAATTTTTGACCAAAATAATTCGTAAAAGTGATTAAAATTATTCACATCTGTTAAGGCCAAGTTGAGCTCAATATGTAAGGAAATCGTAATATTAAAGGCCCAAATGGCCTTGAAAGTTTTAAAAAACCCATTTTTATACATATTTTTTCTTTAAACGTTATTTTATATATTTTTTGATGGTTCAATAATAATTTGGTTAGGTATTAAAATGTGCACACATAATTTTTTTTTATAAAAAATCACTGTGAATCCTTTTCCTTATCAGAAAAAGGCCAGAACCTCTACCCGTTGATCACACCACTCAAAACGTTTTAGATCATCTAAGATCATCCCAAGTAGGCTCCCAACAATACTATATTAGATATTGATTCCTATATTTGGGCATAAACCCTCTGATGAAATTTTATTGGCACAAACCAAAACAAGTTATCTGATTAAGAGATAATGTCTTCTCTCAAGCTCATTTTTTTTATTTTTGTTCTCCACCCCTCCACTACCTTTATTAACTTCTTGGGTGAAAAAACTATATCCTATATATAATAGATAATTTTTATGAAATTTATCTGACATACACTTAAACACATCTCCCTTTAATGGTTATTTAACACACTATTTCTATGTACAACAAACTCCTGCATCACAAAACGAAAATGGTTCATTTCACTTTTAAAACTAAATATGGATGCCATTAAGATTGATAATATATTTATATATTTAATATTTAATATTTATGGTGTAATTAATATTATTTATTACTTTTTCAATGAAAATATTTTTACATTCCATTTGGTGTTTACATGGTAATGTATTTCAAAAAAGTGTGGACTACCACCCCCTCAAAACGATGTCATTCATTCACACACAAAATAGAATGTATTATGGATGGATTTAATGAACATATATGATATATTCAGACTATGTTAATAATTATACATTTATATACATACATGTATATACTTATATTATTTAAATACTTTATTTTAATTTGACAACAAAGTCAAAAAACAACGTTCAGGGATACGTATGGATTACTGTGTCCATAAAAGGTGGATTCCACTAAATTCTAAATTATTCTATAGATTTTAGTAATAAACTGATAAATTATATAAAGGATATTTTTATCATTTTCGATATTCTTTAATCATGATATATATATATATATATAAGGATCAATGATATAACAAATTGAGACACTTGTGATGAAACCATCGAATATTACACGAAGTGAAACCTTAACATATTACCGTTAACAATTGGGGAATATAGGGTTACAATAAAACCATATATTAAAATATATAAAATAATATTGTTATTTAAAATATTTATATTAAATTTATTTTTATATTAGAGGATTTGTGTACTAGTACATAGAGATTCATGACACAGGGTAAGGGGATTTCATCTCACCATTAATTTTTGTGAGATATAATCTATGTTCATCAATCTATCGTTTTGTATCATATATTTACAACCCATGATTGCATTCTCTATATATGTTAATTAAATATATGGGTATTCAAATTCCTTTTTTATGATCTTTTTTAGGGAGTTGATTTTCCAAAAGATTAAAAATCCGTAAAAATATTTTGTCTTAATTTTCATTCATTGAGAATCATGTTATGTTATACACCAATACACATTTTAGGGTGTATATACATAACTTTTGAATTACATAACCTGAATCTAAATCATTACATGGTATTCTATGATTCATGTAATTTAGATTCCTTACATGGAGAGCATGATCCCCATATACCAGGTTTTAAGACATTATAGAGACAATATCATTGTTTTTTGAGATTTTTAATGTTTATGATTTTATTGATGAAATATTAAATTCAATATATTAATAATATTCATGATTTAACTTCTTAAATTTTATTTTATGATATATTCATGTATTGGTAGAATTTTATACTCTTTGGTACATAATATTGTTAGGAATGTATTTTTGGAAATCTCGACATTACCCTATCATCGGTCAAAAATATTTGTCCCCTAAAATGTATTCCAAGAATATTATAAAATTACCCTATAATATATATTTTTTTTACCCATTTTGTATTTAACCTATATATTCCTTATAAGATTATAGTCTCTTTTCAAATAATTCACTCTTTTATAATTTTTACCATGAAAAAGGACTGTTCTTTTGACCTTATATGACATGTATGGATTTACTTGACACCATTTCTTTTAAGATAACATTTCATTGAAAAATAGGTTAATATTTTAGAATTATTATTTATAAAAAAATTTCATGTAAAATTGTTTTCAAAATGGTTTTAAACTTCATTTATATGTTTTTAAGAAGAACTATTTCATGTAATATTTAAAAAAAATTAGAGTGTTTTCAAATAAATTGTTTTTATAAACGTTTTGAAGATTCTCTATAATTTTTCAAGAAAAATGGTTTTCAAATAATTAAATTAATATCATTAAATTTTTTCTTATAATTTTCAGTGAAATGGTTTTCAAAATATTTCCATTATTTATTTAAAAGTTATCAAGTGTTTTCAAGGAATAATATTTTTAAAATGTTTTGATGAATATTTGAAAAGATTTCATTGAAAAATGAATTCACAATGAATTCATGTGTTCTTCATTAGTTTTCATGGAAAATTATATAGAAAATAATTTCCAATGGTTTGTGTGTTAATATTCCATTTCCAAATATGTTAATAAATTTTCCTCATGAAGCATTTTTAGAGTACATATTATAATTATTTTCCATCTATGATGAAATCTATTTATGTTTCTCATGCATTTCTTAGAGATGATATAAAGGTTCAATTAATATACCTTATCTGAATGAGTAATTATTTATTCATTTTTATTATGAAACACATTCCTCATTCATGGGAAATATAATTATGAAACTTACTTCTCATTCAAAAGTAATATTCATTGGAAACCTACTTGTTTTCAAAGGTTATGTTTATGAAGAAATGATTATGAAACCAGTCTATTTACATTGTCTATGATATATTTACATGTTGATTATACCCATTTCATTTCATGGGTTATACTATTTTTATTTATGACCCTATAGAAAATGTGTGTATTCATTTATTTTGTGATTTTTGGGTCCAATATTTCCCTACAATGCATTGGGGATAGTTTTATATCTATGTAGATAAACTATGATGGTCTTGGGAGTTAACCTTCACTACTTTGATGGCCATGTGAGTGAACCATGACTTCTAGGTAGGTATGAGGTGTGAACTGATGCATATATGATGTCCATGAGAGTAAACCAAGACTCATATGATGGTATGGGGAGTGATCCCGTACTACTAAGAGGGTATCCGTTGAAATGCCTTGGATACTATGGATATAATTATATGGTTATGGGTTTCTAGGATTTCATATCTTATTCTTATATTGGTCATTCATATATTATATTATTTATTTCATAAGATTCATTTATTATAGACTACAAATTTTTATGCCAAGATCTACGTTATGATATTTGATATGTAGGGTATTATATTATGATTCAAGGATCAAATTTCTCGTACTTTTATACTCATGTATATATGTATATTCTCCCTTGTAATCGGAATTTGAGATCACCCCTTTTAAGTTACCTTTCCCCCATGTTATGATGATATGAAATATGATATAAATGTATAATAATGGTTCAAGTCAAGAAAAACCTTGTCTTAGATGATGTAGCTCACATATGTACCGTGTTTATATTTCAATGTTTCCAAATTCACTATACCAACAATGTACTTTGGGCATCTTTTTGAATATTGATTATGTATTCTGAAATAGTTCTGTAACATCTATGTTTGTAAATAAAGGTTCACAAAAGTTGGTATGACAGTAATGATATAGTTTATCATTGGAAATTGGGAATAGAAAAAATTAGTGAGATCCATAGGTATATTTATAAGGATGTGTCTAGGGATGTCCCTATGGATATGTATATGGATGAGTAAACAATTTGAAAAAATTACTGGAATTTTGGAAAAGGATAGTGTGAGTAGTTTCCTAGAAACAAATCCATGTATGGATACTAAATGTTGGTGTGGATATGGGACATATGTAATTAGGGGTAAAAACTCATAAAATATGTTCCATGATTGAATCGTGGTAATATGGATCACGAAAATGGGCCTTGTTACACACTTGGATTTATAATCCATTGGGATATGCTTTGGGAATACAAACAATCATAATGAACCATCATGGAGGATATATATATATATATAATGTAGCTAGAAATAACCATGTATAAACCTAAGGTGTCATATACATTAGATGGTTTCATGATTTCAACATACCATAATTCATTATTTTCATGGCTATGTGGTTTTCTAATATAATCAGTAATTATCAAACTATGCTTCTTTTTGTATTTAATTGCATGATCCAGAAGGACATAGATTAATGTCGAATTTGATGGATGGTTTCTGATGAGCAGTCAAGTGGGATGATCAATATAGTGAATGATGTCCTAATCATATCTAATCAGTTTTCACGGAGCATGATTAATGATGCTTACATTAAACAACTATCAGACTCACCATGGAAGAAGAAGAAGGATTTCACTGAGAGATCAGGTAATGGAGACCATGGAAGAATGAAGACTCTGTTTCATTTGTGTGAATAATGTGCAAAGTATAACCTAAGTACATTTCGTAGAGAAACAAGAAGGCGTTTTGAATGTGGAAAATAAGGACCCAAATCAAGTGACCGAACGAGATAAATAAAGATTTTTGTTAATGAAATGGATTGGAATTTTGGCCTCCCATTGGCCACATCAAAGGATACATGTTTTATGTGTGGAGAAAATTGTTATTATGATACTCAATGTCTGATGAATAATTTTCCAGAAGATAATAAACAAGGTGGTGTGAGTAATGGTTTCATTACTAATGATGAAGAGAATACTGATGAAATGAGAATGAAAAAGGGTATCGTGTAACAGGATGAGGTATCATTGTTACCTGATTAATGTTGAAGTAATTGAAGTATTTATATATTTTGATTCCAGAATTATGAATAGTGAATTATGTATAGATTTGTTAGTTTTTTTTGTTATGTATTTCCATGATTGTTTATGAATGACTAGGATAGACTACACATGTTATCTTAGGAATGTAAACATTTTGACTAAGGGAAGGTAACCCTTAACATGATCTTTATGTTTATATAATATTGTACGGATAAAGATAAGTTGGATTTGAATAATAAAATTATAGAGTATTAATTACCTTAGAACTAAGTAAGGAATTGGTTATAGGTGTTTTATGCTGCAAATAATTTAGTATACAACATTTTTTGATTTCAGGTGTAATTACAATATACATTGGAATGAGGAAGCATGAATGTTTTCTAAGAGGATTTTTAGTAAATCATGTTGTAACCATGTTTTAAGAGAATATATGATGTGGTTATTCACATGCTGGGAATGTGACAAGAAATATCTAATTTTGGTTATATAGGGTATTTAGTATTTATCATATTTTGTGATTCTATATCTAATGTTTTATATTTTTACCATTGAAAATGGGTTATAAGATTAACCAAACATGATGTTTTTAAGTTAAACTTTGGTGGAAGTATTATTACCTTGATTTTTTGAGAAAAACCTTTTTTAAATGGTTATTAAGTGATTAAACTTATTTGAAGGATGTTTATAATCTATGTTATGTTAGTATGGTTTTAAAAAAGGAAATCATGTATGTTGGGTGAAAACCAATCATGTCTGGCAAGGTCATGGGACTTAAACCCAATAAAAAAGTATGATTGGGATTTCACCCCTAAAACTAGCCTACTGTATGTCCTGGTAAATTTATATTTATTTTTAATGGAAAAATATGTATGATTAACTATTGCAGTTAATTTTTGTAGATAAATTCATGTTGTTTTATTAAGAGACAAATAGTTATACTTTTTATTATTGTATGACTCTTAAGATCCACTAAAGACATATTTTAGTTATTTAATCATTGATGACAATTTCTAGGTGTTCCATCCTTGAGGTAATGTATGTATAAGAATTTATATTCAAAACATACCCAATAAATAATATTTCGTTTATATGAATTTATAAAAAATTACTCAATGATCTGAAAGTGATCAAATTTTTTTTTCCACATAACTAAATTTTTTTGGGCTTATGTCATTTAAAATCATCAATAATTTATGACTTTGAATCCCTTAAAATTAATTTTATAAATCATTTGTTTATGATTGATGGCCTAAATAACTCCATATAAATATTTATGCTTTTTTCCTTGTCAATTATTTTCTCCCAACTTATGTTCCCTATATGGAAACCCAGTTTTCAGGCCACGTCAAGACCATCGGGCCACCTCGAGGATTTCGAGCAACCTAAAATTCTTCTCAATTAAAAGAAAACAATACAAGAAGCAGGCTCAGATGGGGATTAAGAGTAGGATCCATCACTAGAGTAGTAACTAAAAAGATTTTTTCATAAATAGAGGGTATGTCATTGCCATCGAGACCAGCCTATGCATGCATGGGAAGCCTAGTTGAACAAGAAATGCGAAGTTAGACAATTGACATCATGATGAAAAAGTTAGGGAGGATTGGTTCCCTATAGTTATACTCTGTATATTTCCTAAGACCTATGGGTCATATAACCTCTAAACTAATGGGACTTGTAAGGGTTCCCCCATCATCCCTTAAAAGGGGGGTTATCAAAAAGAAATAAAAAGAGAAGGCCATCATGCCATTCAGGATCTAGATGAGTTGTGAGGAAGATATTTATTTTAAGGTGGTAGAATGTTACCTCCCAATATTTTGAGAAAAAATTATTTTTAATTAATATTTATTTTCAATATTATAATTTAAATTCACATTACACTAGAAATATTTATTCATATTTATATATATATATATATATATGAAAAACTAATTCAAACATTTCTTTTTACCCACAATAGCAACATGTATTGCAATACCCACATTTCCAACTTGGATTGCACTACAAGAAACATCGACTTGGTGTACAATGCATGAAACAATGAGTTTATACAAAAAATGTTACATTATTTAATTATTTAAATAATATAATAATAACCTATCCATTAATCATTTTAATATGAATAGTAATGTATACTTTTAAAATATTTTATAATAAAAATAATACATATTGATAATAAAAGATAATATGTTTGTAAATTTATTTTTGGTTAAAAATAATGTTTTCTTGAATGAATCAATTTTAATTATAAATGTATTTTTGGAGACATTTATATGTATAATTAGATAATATAAGACTCGTTTTTTATTTCTAAATTTCTAAATTTACCTTGGGAGAACGTTTGAGAATTGTATGAGAAAAATTATTTTTTATGAGTAGTGAAAAATACTACTATTTAGTTAAAAATTACTTTTTTCAAAATAATTATTAATGATAAATTATATTTAAATATTTTGGTACGGTCACATTAGATAAATATTACATCTAACAATACATCTACATTCATTGGTATTGATTTCACATTCAAATTGAATATAAAATCTTAACAAACTTTTGATCTTTTCCATAATTTAAAACACCATTATTTCATCTCGCCTATGGGATTATCCCTATTAATAATTATATAAATATGTGATTGGAATTTAAAAAATATTAAATAAAACATTTTATTATGTATATTATTTATAATATAATAATAGATCGTTAATTTTTCACAAAAATTATTTGTAAAATTTATAAAAATTAATCATAGCATTTAAGGAAAAATTAACCTTATTTATAGACTAAACCTTAAAATATGTGACCAAATGAACTAAAAAAATGTTAAACACAAACTTTATGCATATATATTTACCATTACACTTTGATTATTGAGTTGTTTTGGTTTTTGTAATACTTTTAATATGTAAGAACATGTGCACAGATAATTTGTTTGTAAAACATCAATGTTAGTCATTTTTGGTCCTAATAAAAGGCCAACACTTATACATATTCCTCAAACCACTAAAAAAATTATTGTTAGCACAATATCATCACAATTATCCTCCCAAATATCTTCCCTTAATACATTATTCATACATTTTGAATGAAGCCATCCCTAGGAGTCATTATTCGACAAACCAAAAGGGTTTACCCGATTAATAGGTAACATATTCTCTCAGACTCCTTTTTTTATTTTACTTATCCACCCAATCCACTCTTATTATTCAATTATATTTTTAAAACCCAGTATTCTCCATATACTAGTATTTTTTTATACAAAGTTTCAATCATAATCTGACACACACCTCCATCTAATGTATTTTGAACGTATTAATTCTTTGTACAACAATAATATTGCCTCACAGAATGATGGTAGTTCATTTATCCTTTACCACCAATCATGGTGGCCATTATGATGGAAAATATATTTATATATGTAATATATTATACTTATTATGTATTTATGATTTTTTATTCCATTTAAAACACACATCTTTTACATTACACTTTCGGTTAATATGATAATCTCATTTGAGGAAATGTGGAATACTACCCCCTCAGTGCGATGTGATTCATTCACACACCACATAGAATGTATTAAGGATGGATTTAATGAAACTATAGGATGTATATGATGTATCATTAAACTGTAATAGTTATATATATATACATATACATACATATATATATATATATTCATGTAATTTACATACTTTCTTTTAGTATGACAATAAAAATTGAAAACAAAATTCATGTGTACGTACGACTTAGTATCACAATGAATGAAGTCTTTCATTACAGAAATCAAAATGTTATAGATTTTTTAATATAATAAAACTCAATATAAATGACATTTATATTATTTTAAAAATTATGGAATCCTGATATAAGTATAAATAATAATGATAAATCATATTAAGACATATGCGAAGAACAAAGCAAATATTGCCTAATGTGAATCCTTAACATTGGATCTTTAGTAAGAGGGTAATATAATGTAATAAATTTTTTTATATTAATATTTAT
The DNA here is from genome assembly GCA_963277665.1 of Viscum album. Lineage (NCBI taxonomy): Eukaryota > Viridiplantae > Streptophyta > Magnoliopsida > Santalales > Viscaceae > Viscum > Viscum album. The sequence goes on along the minus strand of OY728143.1, from coordinate 338,308,800 downwards.
AATAATATTATTCTATAAAAATTTATAATAAAAATATATTTATATAACAGGATTCTTGTATGAGTACAAAGAGATTCAATATACAAGGTAAGGGTATTTCATCTCACCTTTAATTTCTCTTAGATACAAGATATGTTCACCACTCATTTCTTTTGTGTGGGGTTTTAACATCATGTGATTTTATTATATTTATAATTTAATTGAATTTATAAATATTTACTCTCATGTTTTATATTCCTTATTTCATGGGGTTTGTGTTTCAATAGTGACAAAATCGGTAAAAATGTTTTTGTCTAATTTTTCCTTCTTTGAGACTCATATTTTATTATGCCACTAAACTATTTCACAGGGTGTATATATTACCATTTTAATATCCAAATCATGAATATAATGATTTTAATTATATTATATTCTTTATTTAATTTTATTTTCTATACATGGATAGCATGTTCCCAAAATACCATGTTATAAGAATATATTGAGATAATCTCATTGCATTTCGAAACTATTCAGGTTTATGATTTTTATAATGAAGTATAATGATCAATATCTCAATAATATTCTAGAGTTAACATATACAAGGTTTTTTCATCATATAATCATTCATTGGTAGAATTATTTACTCTTTTGTAATAATATATTTATGAAATTGTTTTTAGGAAATCCTGACATTAACCTCTCTTTAGAAGGAAATATATGTTCTCTAAAAAGGGATTCAAATAATATTATACCAATCACCTATAATATAGAATTTTTTTTTAAAACTTTATTTCTTTTACAAATTACTTTTGCGGAATCTTCCTGCGGTTTTTCAAAAAATTCACGTTTCTATCCTTTTTACAGTGTAAAAGAAAGTTTCTTTTGACCTCGTATGACATGTACATATTTTACAACTGACATTCCATCGAAGCTTCAATTTCATTTTTAAAAAGGTTACTATATTAGAAAATGTATTTAAAATAACATTTCATGGATTTTTTTTTTAAAAATGTCTTAAACATATTTTATATGTTTTCATGGAAAACTATTTTCAAAATTTTTTGAGGTCTTATTTACATGTTTTCATAGTGTTTTTAAATAAATTTGTTACAAAAAAATTTCAAGATTTATTATAACCATTCAAGAAAATGGTTATTGATAACCTTTTTATTTTTATTTATATGTTTCCAAATTATTTTCGAGGAATTTTTTTTCAAATCATTCTCATGATTTCATTAAAAAATTAATTTTTTTTGAAATACAATGGTTTTTAAAATGTTTCAAAGCATATTTTAAAAGTTTACAAAGAAAATGGTTTCCAAAATGATTTTATGTATTATTTATAATTTCTGATTTTTTTTCAAATAAAATTAGTTTCAAATGGTTTATGTGTTAAAATGACTTTTTCATAAAATAAATAATATATTCCTAGAGAAAATTTTTATAGTATATTGTAATTTTTTTCCCATCTAAAATTACATCTATCGATGTTACTCATTCCATTATAGGAAATGAGATAAGGGATCATTTCATATCATTTCAATGAATTAGTTATGGATAATTACATCATATTTATGAAAACCACTCCCCCTTCATGTCTAATATGATTACAAATACAATTTCTCTTTTATAGGTTATATTCTTTTGAAAAACAGTTTTTTCAATGGTTGTGATTATAAGAAATGATTATGAAACCTATATTTCTTCATATGTAATGATATGTTTACTTTTTTATGAAAAAAATTTCTTTACATGGGTTGTGATATGTTTATTTATGATCTTGTGGAAAAATTATGTTTGATTTCATTATGTGAAGGTTCAGACCTACATCTCCCTCCAATGCATTGGTTAATGTTTTATATCACATTACATACACTAAGATGTTATTGAGAGTGAACCATGACTATTATGATGGCGATGGAAGTGAACCATGAATACAAAGATTATATGAGTAATGATCTCATGATACTATGACAACTATGGGGGAATACCATGACTAATATGATGATATGTGGAGTGAACCTATACTAATTATATGGTCTTGGAAGAAATTATTTGACTACTATGGATATAATTATACTCTTTTGTGTTTTCCACAATCCCATGTCTTATCAATATCTTCTATTTCATGTCATATTATCTTTATTTCATATTATTCATGTATTACATACTTCCAACCATTATTCCATGATCTATTTTATGATCTATGATATGCAGGGTATGATCATCTATTTACAGGATCACATTATATTACCATTATATTAATTTTTACTCTTACATTTCTCATTTGTTTACCATTACTGAGCATTTGACCTCAATCCTTTTATTTTTACATTCTCATATGTTTTTATGATATGTACTATGTTTGATATGTCCAAGAAGGTTTCAAGTCATGTATAACCAACTAGGTGATGATTCAAATCCCATATGTACCAGTGTTTATGTTTCCATGTTTTCAAAGGCAATATAACAACTACGACCTTTGGGTTTATTTTTTACAATGTTCATGTATTCCATAAATGTTATGTAATATAAATGTTTGTAAATCTATTGTTACCATTGGAATTTTAGAAAAGGTATAGTTAAACATTGGAAGATAGGATGAAAAAACATTAGTGAGATCCCCTGAAACATTTATAAGGATATTTATATGGATGTATCTAATGATAAGAATATAGATGATTTAACATTTGGGAAAATATCCTAGAATTTTGGTAAATGATATAGTGAGTGGTTTCCATGAAATATTACCATGTTTGGATACTAAAAGTAGGTGGCGCTTTGCATAGATATTCCTAGGGGTAAAAACACAAATAAGATGTTTTGGTATTGACTCGGGGTATTCTATAACAGAACAACAAGCCTTGTATAACACCTAGTTTCATACTCTTAGGGGTAATGCTGTGAAAATTAAAAATAAATCATGAACCATCATAATGGATTTATATATATATGTTATATATGAATAACCTATGAAAAACCAATGGTGTCATATATTATTGAAGGAGTCAGGATTTAGACATCATATAAGTCATTTTTTCATGACCATGTTGTTTTATGCTATGATAAATAATTATCACACAATGATTATATATTTAGTTTAAGGAAGAAAATGGATTAATGTTAAATATGATGGAATATTTTCTGATGAGCAATCATGTGGGATAGTCACAAGATTAAATGTTGTTGTGATCATTTCTAATCAGTTTTCATGGTACATGATTAACAATGTTTTCATTAACAAACTCTTAGACTCACCAAATAAGGGAAATAATGATTTTGAATATAGTATGACTACTAGAGACAATATTGTAAAGAATATTTAGTTTCATTTTTTTCAATAATGTGGAAAAATCACCTATGTGAAAGTCTTATCGGAACCAGAAGGTGTTTTTACTTTGGAAAAGAAAAACAAAAATCAAGTGACTGGAAGGGGAAAATTAAGTGTTCAGTTAAAAAAATGGATGGGAATTTGGCCTCCCAAATTCGTTATTGAAGGTTATGTGATTTAAGTGCTAATAAAATTGTCATTATGAAACCAATTGTCCTAATAGTAATTCTCTTGATAAGAATCAACAATGTGGTATGGGTAGTGGTTATATTGTTGATGAATAAGAGACTACAGATGAAATGTGATGGAAAAAATGTATTGTGTAATATCACGAGGTAGCATTGTTAATGGATTATGGATGAAGTATTAGAAGTATTTATTTATTTGGATTCTATAATTACAAATGGTGAAATATGTATAAATAGATCAGATAATGGTTTTTCTAATAATATATATGAATATATTGAATGATAATGATGTACTGTAAATGTTTTCTAATTAATGATAACATTCTGTCTAAAGGATGGTAACCCCTTACATGTTCTTTAAGATAAGATAATTTTTTATGGATATTGATATTTAATATTTGAATAAGTAAATTAGATAATACTGATTACTTTGGAACTCTGTAAAGACCTATTTATAGGTTGTTTATGATACCACTAATTAATTTTACAAAATTTCTGTATTTAAATAATAAATCTAATATACTATTTAATGGACAAGAATGCATGACTCCAAATGTTTTTATGGTAATTCTATTTGTTCCCCTATTTCAATAGAATATATGATGAGGTCATTAACATTATTTAAATATGAAAACCAAGATCTATTTTTTGTTATATAGGGGAATCAATGTTAAGCATATTTTGGGACTCTCATTCTAGTATTTTATATATTCAAATTTGATAATTGGTTATAAGGTTAGCCATCCATTAAATGTTTATGTTAATATATGGAGGAATTAATTATGTAATGTATTTTTTTTGAAAATAATAGTTAAAAAGGAAATAAGTGATTGATGTTATTTCAAGGATGTAAATATTATATATTATGTATCTTTGGTTTTAAAAAAGGAAATCATGTATATCAGGTGACAACTAATCAAGTCTAGAAAGGTTATGGGTCCTGAACCCATGACCGAATGATGATAAAGATTTCACCCCTACCGATGGTCTACGGTATGTCATGGTTAATGAATATTTATTTTTAATGGATAAATATTTATGATGAACTATTGTGGATAGTTTTTATTGATTATTTCATGTTGTTGTTTTAATAGGGAAATATTTAGAATTTTTATTCTTGTTTGCGGCTTAAGATCCATTAATATCATATATTAGTGATTTAATCATTAAAGTTAATTTCTATATATCCATCCATGAGGTATTCTATGTATTATAATTTCTTTCCAAAGAACTCCAAAATAATAAAATTTTGTTTATATAAATTTTTCATCAATCACTCAATGTTCTGAATGTGATCAAAAAATTATTTTCCACATAACTAAATTATCATTAAGCTTATGTATTTTTAAATAATCTATAATTTAAGACTATAAGGATACCAAAATTACTTTTATAATTCTCTTGGTTTGTTATTGATGACCTCAATCACTCCATAAATATATTTTTTTTCATGTCTAATCTTCACTCCCAACCAATGTTCTCTTATGTGGAAACCCAATTATATTTTACATTGGGTAATAGTTTTGGTTCCAAATTATTGTTTTACGGGAAGTCTTAGTATCAACTTTTAAAATGTGGGATTCTATGAATGAAACATTCAAGTATTAAACCATTGATTACCTGGAAATATTTTCAGGGAGAAATTCATTTGATGGGGGTAGAATGTGACACACTGACATTTAAAGAATTAGTTTTTCGAATTAATTTATCTTTTCAATATTATTTTTTCATTTCAAAAAAAAAAAATAATTCATTATATATATATATATATTAAAAAAATAATTCTAAAATTCCATTCACATGAAATACCAATTTTTATGGCACTAAAAACTATACAAACATTCCTTGCGCTTCCCACAATACCAACATATCATTCACTACAACCAACACCGACATGGGGTATGACGCATGAAACATTGATATTCTATGAAGCATATCTTTTTATTGTTAAAATTATTTAAATAATATATTTATAACCTTGATAATAAACATAGTGATATGAAAATTTAAATGTACTTTGCAATATTGTTTTATATAAATAAATCATATTGATAATAAAAGATAATATTTTATGTAGCGTCTATTTTTTAGAAGATATTATTTTAATAAATGAATCACTTTTAATAAAAGTAATTCTATACAAATTTTTAAATATAATTGGATAAAATAAACTACATTTTTCATCTCAAAATGTTGAAATTATCCATGTCTGATTTTTTGGGATTTTTCTATGAAATTTCATTTTTTATGACGAATAGAGAAAAATACTATTATTTTAAACTAACATTTTGATTAATTAATTATTAATGAAAATTATATTATATGTGATTTTAAGGTACCATTATATAAATATTAAATTTAGTAATAGAATGAAATTAATTAGAATCAATTTCACATTGAAACTGAATATAAAATATTAATAATCTTTTGAATTTTTTCATACTTTAAAACAACATTATTTCGTCTAATATGTGGGATTAGATGTAATCTTATTTTTTTGAATTATGTTATTGGATCCTAAAAATCCAAAATAAACAATTTTAGTCAGTCTTATATTTTGACATTAATTACACCTTGTTCATATTTTAACAAAATGATTAGTAAAACTAATTAAAATTAATCAGAGTGATTAAGTCAAATTGAAGCTTATTTTGGAACTAAAAATTAAAATTAAGGAACTAAATTATATATAAACTTGTCCAAAAACCATTTTATTTCTATATTTTGTTCAAAAAAACATACATTATTTATTTTTTGGGTAATTCAGTTTTTAGTTAATAAAATATGCGCACAAAACTTGTTTCTAAAAATTCAATGTGACTACATATCCTTTCATATAAAAGGCCACCACCTCTACCCATTCCTCACACATATCAAACCACTCAAGTTCATCCATGATAATCCCAGATAACCTCAAAAAAATCATCCCTTATAAAATGAATCCTCCCTTTGAGAATAAAATCTCTCAAGGAATCCTTTGGGAAGAAACCAAAAGGAGTAACCTAATTGAGAGATAACATCTTCTCAAAAGCTCATTTCCTTTATTTTAATTCAACACCAAATAAATTATATTTATTCACTGATTGTGTTTAAAATTTTTATCGAAAATATAATAGTACTTATTAAGGCAATGTTTTAGACCTACACTTACACACAACTCCATCTAATATATGTTGAACACATTGTTTTAGTGTACGATGAACTACTATCTTACAAAATAATGATTGTTCTTTTCTCATTTACCAAATATCATTGTTTCCATTATAATGAAAAATCTATTTATATATGTAATATATTATACTTAGTATTTTATTATTATTATTTACTCTTTTTTATATACACATATTTTACCTTCCATTTGATTTTAATATAGCATTCTTGCTTGAGGAAGTGGGGACTACCGCCTTTTGATGAAATCTGATTCATTCACACAACACATAGAATGTATTAGAGCTGGTTTTAATGAACATATATAATATATATAATATATTAATGACAATTTAATAATTATATATATACATCAATATATATACATATGTCAATACCATACATTTTTCAATATGATAATAAAAACAGATATCATCGTTCCTGCGTATGTAAGGCATATCGTCTCCCTGAAAATTGTATTACATTGAGTGCTTAATTATACTATAGATTATTATTATATATTTATATTGTATATAATTGATATTTATATAATCTTGTACCTTCTATAATCATGATATATATAAGGATCAATGATATAACAAATTAAGACACATGAAAAAAAAATCAAATATTATAAGAGTTGGAACATTAACATAAGATCATTAAAAATAGGTAACATTAATTTATAATAAAACAATTTATTGAAATAGATATTATAATATGATTATATAAAATATTAATAATAAAATTATATTTATTGAACTAGAATCTTGTATGAGTATGGGGAGAGTCGAGACACAAAGTAAGGTGATTCCATCTCACCTTTAATTTTTGTGAGAAACAAGCTATTTTCTGCACTCATTCCTTTTGTGCGGTGTATGTACTAAATGTGATTGTCTTATAATTATATTTTTATAATATTTATGTCTATTCACATTCCAATTTTAGGATCCTTCTTTAATAGGATTAATTTTCAAAAGGTACCTAATTGTTAAAAAATGTATTGTCTTAATATTCCTTCTTTGAGAATCTGGTTTTGTAATGCACTTAAACACTTTTTGGGGGTGTATATTATTCCATTTTACATTACATAAAAAGAATATAAATATTTTATAGATATTATATGATTTATTTAATTTCCATTTCTTACATGGTGTTCATTATCCCATGATACCAAGTTATAACAGTCCATTGAGACAATCTCGTTACTTTTTGATATAATTTATATTTATGTTTTCTTCGATAAAATATTATGTTCCATATCTCAATAATATTAAAAATTCTCCTTATAAACTATTATTTCATGATTTACTCATGTAATGTTACCACTTTTTACTCTTGGTTACATAACAATGTTAAGAATTTGTTTTTGGAATGCTCATTTGTACCAACTCTTTGGTCGGAAATCTATGTTCTCTAAAAACAGATTCCATGAATTATATACCATTACCCTATAATATATAATTTAAATTTTTACCCATTTTTTATTTACCAATATATTCCTTGTAATTATCTGTTCACTTTCCGAACAAGGAACATTTCTATCTTTTTATCATGCAAAGGGAACCTCATATGACTTGTAGGGATTTACCGACGATCATTTCATCAAAGCTCACATTGCATTGTTTAAAAGGATAATCATTAAGAAAATGTTTTTAGACGAAATTTTCTTAGAAAATTGTTTTCAAACTAGTTTTAAAACTATTTTATGTATTATCATGGAAATTTGTTTTTTAAATGATTTCATGTCTTATTTATAAGATCATAATGCATTTTAAATAAAATGGTTTTCGAAACCTTTTCATGCCTCTTTATACGTTTTCACAAACTATTATTTACAAAACAAGTTAATGAATTATTTATAAGGATTAAATTTATATTAAATGAAATTGTTTTCAAAAACATTTTAATGCTTTTTCAATAGTTTCCATATGTTATCGAAGAAAAATGTTTTTCAAATACGTTGAAGTATATTGGAAATGTTTATATAGAAAATTGTTTTCAAAATGATTTCATCAATTCATTATTATTTTTCAATTTATTTTATAAGAAAATGGTTTTCAAATGGGTTTAGGTGTCAAAAATCCTTTTTCACAAAAGAAGTGATATTTTCCTTAGGAAAAATTTTTAGAGTATATTTCAAAAATATTTTCTATGTAAGATGGCCTATATTGATGTTTCTATTGATATTCTAAGAAATGATCTAAATGTCCCATTCATATCCATTTTATGAATAAATTCTGATTAATTCATGGGAATTTAGGGAACCCATACGTCATTCATGTGTAATATTTTTATAAAACTTGTTTCTCCATTGTATGTTATATGCTTTTGAAACTAGCATCATTTCACGGGGTTTTTTATGAAATGATTATAAAACCCCAAAATTTTTATATGTTATGATATGTTTACTTATTTTTTGATACCCATTTCATTTCAGGGATTATAAAAGTTTTATTTAGGATCTTTTGGAACATTCATGTATGATTTAAATATGTCAAGGGTGGGACCAATATCTCCCCCCTAATGAATTGGGTAAATATTAATATATCATTAGATAAACTAATATTGTATTTGGAGTGAACCTTGACTACTATGACGTACATGAGAGTGAACCATGACTAAAAATATGGTACGAGGGGTGAACTCATGCAACTACGATGTCCATAGAAGCGAACTATGACTACAATGAAGATATTGGGAGTGAACCTATTTCACTAAGATGGTCTTGTAAGTGATTTATTATCTACTATGAAAATCCTTTTATGATTATGTGTTTGGCACAATTGCATGTCTTATTCCTATCTTGTTCTTTACAGTATTATGATCTTTATTTTATTTAATTGATGTGTTCTGAAATGAAAATATTAATTCCATGATCTATTTTATGATATTTTATATACATGGTTTGATCATGTATTTACACGGTCACGTTCAAATACTCGTATACTCATGTTTATACAAAGACGTCTCTCTTTTTTACCCATAATAATCATTTGAGGTCACCACTGTTATCTTTCATTACACCTTGTTTATAGTGATATGTACTATGATTGATGGGTCTAAGAAGGTTTCTATCCAGAAGAAACTAGACATATAAGACATATCTCACATATGTTCTAGTTTTTATGATTACAAATGCACCATATGAAATATGATCATTGGGTGTATTTTTTTATAATGTTGGGTATTCTGAAAATTTAATTTAATGATTATTTTTTTAATTAAGGGTAAATAATGTACATATATTTCATTCCTATAATTCTCTCATATATTGAAACCTAATTTCTCATTATTCAATATGATATTTTACACAACATAGAGTTTTAATTAGAGGATAGTATATTCACCCTTTTATGATGTGAGTTTTTAGTAAATTTTTATTATGTATATAAAACCCTAAATTAACAATATAATTTTTTAATTGGGATGATAAAATTTTGTAAATGTTAGGATAATGTATCATTAAATAATTACAAAAAGATCACTTTATATTCAATAACATGTATGTCACAAAAAACTATCTGTTGAAGGGAATATAACTCATAGAGAACATATTAAATAATATTGTTGAAATAAATTTAACCAATTATAAATCATTTATTACACAGAAAACTTATTTTATCTGGTGTCTAACTCAATAATGACATTATTATATAACTTTTGTTTTAAACAGAACCATGTTATTATCAAATTTTAATATATTAATAAAATATTATTATTTAATATAATTTATATAACCAAGAAATTAAATTGGATGATATAAATAAAGGTAATTAACTTATAAAATTATATATTTTACAAAAATTACATAGTAATATATAGAGTTATAATAAAAAGAGTTTCATTAAAAACAAATATTTTCTAAAGAAAGGATTCTGTACTAAATGGTGGTTTATTTGTTCTTTTCAAAGACAATTTAATTTTTTGTAATATATTTTGTAAATTTATTTTTCAAACAAATATTATTTTTATTTAAACTATAATTCCAAAATTACATTAGGGTTTATTTTTTAGACTTTTCTATAATGATATATTTTTTTTTAAATTTGAAAATATTGAAATTTAATTGAAAACATCCATTATATTTGATTAATTTGTAATATTGATTTATATTTTCTTTTTTTAAACTAATATAATACAAATTTATAACTAATAATCCAATTAAGTTTATTTTAATCATTTTTATATTGTATTATAAAAAAATTAAACCATTTATCATTTTCAATTTTAATTTCTGTTTTGTCGTCACCTCATAAAGTATAAATTGAATTAAAATTTTCCATTTATATTAATCCAATATAGAAAATAAAATTAATTATTTTTAATTATCATAATTTATAATTCATAATTATCTAAACATAATTTTTTCCCAAAAAAGTTGTGAGTGATGTAAAAATATAATACATCAGATAAGGTAATCATTAGTTTACCAGGTGTTAAACTAAAACGATAAGGGTAGGAATTACCTATAAACTTCTCAAAAGACTATTTTATTTTAGTAATTCAAATAATAAATATATAATGATAAATTTTTTTATATTGTGACCTTGTAAAATATGTACAACATGGGAACACTCAATTCATGTACAAACCCCTTCTGTGTTCTCTCTCTAACAAATAGATGTCCACAAATTCTACTATCTTTTACATAGATTGAAATCTATTTGTCAACAACTATTAATTCAAAAATAACATTGATACTACTATCCACTCATCTTGTAGGAATTATTTTGATCATAATGATGAAATTATAAGGCATTAGTTAAATCTTATGCAGGATACATCAAGAAGATGTATTGTTCTTCAATAACAATATTTATTGAACATCATTATCCACCTCTTGAATATTTTTTGAACCATTATTATATAAATAATTGTATATTACATATAAATGGTTTCTTATATAAAATTTTCACATCCTAACACCATTTCAACATACATAATATAGGTTACAAATTCATTGTTCGTGTGTGTCTTGTACTACAGCCTTGTGATCTGATGTCATTTTTTTCTCCATTACCACCATTCATAAATAGTAATTATGATTGATATAATTTATACATAATATATATATATATATATATTATAATTATTCCTAATGAATAATTATATCATATATATCATTTTAAATTAAATTTAGTTCGAGATACCAAAATGTGGCTACTATGTATAGTGAACTACATTCTCATTAGCAATTTGATTCGGTTTTCACTATTACATCACATGGATGGTGATGGTGATAATGTTATTGATTATATATGATTGAAATTTGATTATTTTGATATTAATTATATATATCCCTCTAGAAATATAATTAATATTATTTATTTCATAACTTTTAATCATATAAATTTGTTAACATCACTTCTGTACATGTGGACTACCACCTTCACAAAGTGATGTGACTCTCTTTTCATCACCACAAAAAATGGATTACACAAATATATATATATATAATGTTATATAAAAATTTATTAAAATAATGTTTTTATTTTTAATTACTTATTTTATTTAAATAATAACCATTGGAAAATGTTGACATTACTCTTGTGAACATATGACCAACCATATCCATTATTTTAACATACATCATTTTCGATGACCATCATTCATGATTGGTTTTAAAAAGGTAAATTGATGATAAAAATTTCATTATTATTATTTTGGAGATGATTTTACTATATAATATTTATAATAATATGATCTCTCAATATGAAATATTATTTAGAAAACAAGGAAATTATCACCCAAATGATTGAAAATAATGATTTATTGTTAATGAACAAGTAATTTTTTTTAATTTTTTCCCTATTCCGTAAAAAAATAATATTAGTGTTTTTATTTTATATTAATGACATGTTTCATACCACTATGAATCATGTGAAATTATATTCAATCAAAATTAATCATGAAGTGTGGGATTTTATCTCAATTTCATTTCGTTGAGCCATATAACAATGTTATTCAGAAAATTTCCTAAATATTTTTTATATATGTTTGTTAGAGAAGTAATACCATGATTAATTATTAATTCATGGCATTTAAAATATAAATTTAAATTATTCAATCCAACAATATTTTTCATAAGAGTTTACATGATGTAATGGGTTTCTTAACAATATATTCACTCATTTTGTCAAACATCTACATCCTTGATGATGTCATTCACAAATTATCTTTATAATATCATTTGATTATGTTATGTTATATTTAATATTTTTCGAGGATTTAATTTTGATAAAAAAATTATGTTCATTGATTAATTATCACTTCCATGTTAGGATCATTGTAAGAGGTTATTTCACAATATATTTCTAATCAAAATATTTCTCTCATGATTTGAGTTGAAGGTAATTATTTAGTCATGTAATAATAAAAACATTTAATTTTATTATCCACTACTTATTAATGATATATTAATGTGAAACTAACATTTAAATTTTTTTATAATTTAAGGTTTAATAAAATGTTCTAATATAAATCCTGTATAATTTTAGCATTGTGTAATAAAAATGTATTATTCCAAAATATTTTTTTCTAAAATAAATTTAAATAGGTAGTTAAACATATAAAAATGATTTTAGGAAATATTTAACTATTTTTTAATGATTTATTTTCTCAAAAAAATTATTATTTCTTTTTCAAAACAGTGTTCATTAATCTAAAACCAAAAACATGAAAGGAATCATCTTGTAATGTTTTTGAACTAAAAAATTTCTTAAAAAATTAATATTGAGTATGTAATGGTATATTTTAATTTAATGTCATGAATATAATTAAATTAATTCATAACATTATTTAATTTAATATTCCATTACTATTTTATGAGGATCTTTTTAATGAAAATGTATTTAAAATTTATTATACAATAAAAGGATTTTCAAAATGTTTTTTCAAACGTAATCGATATTTTCCTCAAGAATGTATTAAAGTATATTTTATTGAAATTATTATACATAAATGATAGGAAAACTATACTCTTACATCATTGGTTATTTTTTAATACGATAATTAATCATCATATAGATGGTTTATGATTATTTTTTCTAAGGAATTTACTTAAAATCAGGACCATAATACATTTATTAATCATTAATTTTACATGGAATTATTCAAATTAATGTGGAAAATAAATTTCTCCATATTTTTTCGAATTATTTATCACAATTTTTTTAAGTAGACCATATAAAATGTTTACCAATAGCTCTTTCATTGATAGTTTTTTAGTTAACTGAAGATCTATTAATAAATAATTTTCATTTACTCAATAAAGATATTTAATGATAACGAAATTTTTTTATGAAGTAAATCAATTATTCCATATAGTATGAATGCTTTGGATATGCATTACATGGGTTGGGAACCATTTAATAGAAGAAACTGGATGTATTGAATGTCTTATGGGATAAATTTGTTCTATATCCTTATTTATGTGAGATTTTACATAGAATGTTATAATCCATCTGATAAATGTTATTGATGGTAAATGTATCATATTAGTTAGAGATAAGACATCTAATAATTTTGAATTTCATTAATTTTGTTTATTTTTATTGACCACAAGGTTTTCAGTGTGATATTTGTTGGATATATTGAATATTCAATATTTGATAAAATGATTTTTTTTCAGTAATTTATCTTTTGTATTGATTATGAATTATACAATTATGATAGATAATTTATTAAATAATTGGAATTTTTATTAGTGACATACCTTGATATAATGATTGTTTTTATAGATTAAAGATATATATATATATTAACATAACTATTATAATGGATTGGAGGTAAACATTATATTATTTGTTCCCTAAGACTCCATAAAGATTACTATGTTTGATAAGAAAGGATATGAACGAAGGAATATGGTAATTTTTAAAATAAATTATGTTGTAATATTTGTATTTAAATTTAATTAAAGAGTCAAGTATGTATATATTTTAGGATGATTAATAAACTATTTGAAAATCTGTGATGAAATTATTTTTATCTTGTGTAAATGTAATATAGTATGACACCAGCTCATCGGTATTAGGCATAGGATCCCAACATCTTTTTATCACATTATGTTTTATTCCAAAATTTTTATATGGATGCACATCTGATACATAGATTTTATTAGTTTATTATGTATCACTTTATTATTACAATCATTAAATGGGTTTTTTTATAATAATAATCTAATTGTGATTATTTATACATGAATTAAAGTTTAAGGAAATTATTTGATAATATCTTAATAAACCCATTTAATCATATTCACCCCATGATATTCATTATATTATCATGTGATAGTTCCATTTTTCAAATAGTTGGTACTTTAAAATATTTTAAAAATGTTTTTATAAAATATGACATTATTTTTCCCTTCATATGGAATACCGTTTACATATAAACCCTTGTTTTTTAAAAATGTTTATAAAAAACCTTTTCAAAAATAATTATTAATGTCTTTGTACCATCTATTTCTTTTTTAAAAAAATTTCAACTTAATATTGTTTCATTTTAAAAGGAAATTTCCCCTATAGATTTTAATAGAAATTTAAAAGGAATCATCTCTTCTTTTTTCAAACAAGGTACTATCATAAACATTTTACACTAAAAGAAGAATTTTATTTTTATCTCATACAACATGTGTGGAATTTCACATCACCACGAATCAAATTAATTTGATAGTTCATTTCATTTTTATAATTATCTTTGAATGAAATTTTTGTTCCTCATATTCTATAAATTATTATATTTTACAAATGGGTTTCGATGAAAAATATTTTCATAATGTTATATGTTTTATAATGTAATTTTATAAATTAAACGTATATTATCATGAAGAATATTTTAAATATATTTTTATGGTATTTCAATTTATTCGAGAGAACAACCCATTATTATCACTTGAATAGGTTTGTGTTTATAACATCAATATTCTTCCCCAAAATGGCTTTTGATAATTTTAACGAGAGATAATATTTACATTGAAATTTATTTTAAATTTTATAGTCTTTAAATCCCCCCTGAAATTTTATTCTTCTTGTGATCATTATAACTTAAAATATTTGAAATACTAATGTTATTTATAAGGTACAAATTTAGTACATAAAAATTATATCAATGATACAAATGGTTTTCTATATTAAATGTTTTTTCATTTGGGAAAATATTGATATATTTTTAGTATTGAACCAATACATATATTTAATGAATAAAAATATTTATTACTTAATTAATTATATTATTCAATATAAAATAAATTCTTTGGACTTGTATATATGGTTTGGGATAATAGTTTATATATACCTTAAATGAATTGACATGTCTCATTTGAAAATACAATTGGGAAAATTAAATGGGTTCATACTTGTATTTTTTGAACTATATTGTATATTGTGAAAACCTATATGTCCTATTTATTTTTGAGTCAAGTTGTTGGGTTTTTTTGATAAAAAAGAGAGAATATAGAAAATTTTAAGTACACGTAGTGTACTCAATTGCCATGGGTAGCCGTGTACTGGCCGTGTAACGACCATGTACACAACTGTGTGTGGTGACATAGAGACTGCTTTAAGAAAGATCCAGTTAAGGAAAGTACACAACGTGTACATTAAATGAACACACATTGTACATTTATTTTTATGTGGTAAATCTAGTTGTGGTCGTGTCTAATTTCCAGAAACACCTTCCTTTGTCCCCATATAAAAGAGGAGTTATGAGAATCACTGAATCTTCATCGATCCCCTGATCCATCATCTGTTCCCTAAATCGAGCACCATTGATTGAATTTGAATCAACTCGCTGAGTTCATACTTCTTCTACAGCCACTCTTCCTGGCTTGTCTTCTTTCATGAGATATTGGTGGGTGAGTGTTTTTTATATTTTAGTAGATATATGATGTTCTAGGTCGAATAGAAGGCTTATATTAAACACTATCGATCGTAAAACCTCAAGGTAGGGGGTTTTTGAATTTCTGTAGTTGTATTTCGATTATATGTGCATAAAGTTCTCATAACCCTTATTTAGGGTATTATCTGTTCAGAAAATTTTATCCCTAATGCTGCGTGCTATGATTTTTTTCCTGCGAAATGAATTTTGATTATGAATATGTTTTATTACATTTATATGGATATGTTTTCCCATGTTTGTTTGATATTGGTCATTGGGTCTTGAATTTCATTTTTTGCTGTTTGGTTTTCAATTCTTAGTGTTGTTAGGATGGAAATGATATTATAAGACTTGCTTCTGATATGCATTGTAGTTGTTTATCCCTGTACTATTTGAGATTACTTTCACTAATGGATATCATTTGTGAATGGTGTATTAAATAAGGCTATGGGGATTTGTTTTAGTATGACCATTGGGGGAATTGACATTGATGGCTTCCTCAAAGTGTCTGTTATATTTTTCATGTTGCGATACAATAGGTTGTATTTATGATGAAGGATACCTTTGAGTCTCTTTTGTATACCATTATGATACCTCATTAGAAATTGATGTTTAGTTCTTCCTCAATGATTCTATAGTTTATCATTAAAATTCCATATAAGGAATTGATGGTAATGTCATCCTTCAAGAGTCTTTGATTGCATTAGACCAAATGGGATAGACTTTGCGAGCTTTCCAAGATTGTAATTATCTCATTTTTTATTAAATGATAAGTTAAAATATAGAGGTTAGATTATTAGAACATTCACATAGGGTTTCTTGGGAACTATGAGTTGAATATTTAATATATATAAATGAATGTAGTTTGCAACAATATGATAGTTTTCTTTTTTAAGTTATTTTTTAATTAATTAATTTTTATTTTTCATGATATATATATTCACTAAAATTTAGGAACATATATTTGGGTTGTTGGAAACTGTGATTCATCTCATATCCTATTCACATCATGCATTTGGGACCATAAATATTATATTAATTTAGGTATAGGTAAGGGCATGAACTATTCTACTTCAGGTACATTATTGTTATTGACCTAGAGTGAATGGAACCCAGTTGAGGCTTGTGATGCTATTGGAGTTTAGTTTTTATTATATGTTGGTTTATTACTGTATTTCTAAAATTCTGACTTGTTTGGATTCTTTCCATGAAATATGTGACATGCATCATTTATATATGTTCTCTGGTTGTTTATTAACTTTCATTCTTCCATTTTTACTTATTCTATGGCATTACTTATTCTTCTAGTGTTATGTTTTATGTATTATTGTAATTACACTATGTTACTCTACCAATGATGGAATAGATTTCTAACTATCACACCCAATGCCCTCAATGCTAGTCAAAATCCTCTGGCATTTTTGGAAATGTGCTTGAGGCTATGTGACCAACCAGGTATTGGGAACCTTTGGACGACACCCAGAATAGGGACATTACTATGTTGTATAAATGGATATTTCTATTATTATTTGTCTTACTATTTGGAGCATATAGAAAAGTATAGTATGGAATGGGTAGTTGGTAATAATATGTGATTTGGTGTAGCTAACTCATGTATAGGGAAGTGAAAATTTACCTCGATTATTTAATTTTTTTGGTTATATAACTTATATAGTTGATTTGATTTCATTGTTAGGTGATTCACATGATTTTGGCAGTTATGATTCATATCATTGAGGTTGTATTTCTGTTTCAACCTGATGAGATGAGGGTATTCTATCTCTTGCATCATATAGGCAACTTGTATAGATCACCTATCATTAATTCCCATCATACCATTTAGTGTTCATTAAAAATTGTGTGTTGTTGTTATAAATGTTGTTCAATATGTTATTTAGGTAGTGATATATTCCTTGATGGAATACCTAATATTTCTTAGGGAATTACTAATATTTAAAGATTTTTTTGGATGAGTGTGAAACATTGGTCCCTATGGTGTTGTAGGCCCTCACAGATCAGAATTTAGTAGATCATGTAATTTATCCCACTATTATACTTTTGGATATACATGAATATGATTCCAAGAATTTATTCACGTTGGGTACGACCCCCATAGATCAGAATCTGGTACTTTAATTTTTTATTAGTCCTTTTATGGGGTTCTTGAGTAGTTTTAGAGGCATACAATCTAGAACACCCAAATATACATGGTGTGTAATGATGAATACATTCCATGTATCATTCTGTATAGGAAGGAAATATATTTATTATGTACACACCATGTATTTTATATACATGTCATGTAGTCTTTCACCATGTTACTGACTGTGTGGGAAGAGACACGAGGTTGGGAAAGTTTGGTGGCACACGATGTGTACATGGAGTACATGCCATGTTGTAAGGACAATGTATTCGACTATCTGTCCAACGACATGGGTCAAAGATATCCTCCTAGTACACACAATGTCTGGAATAAATATACACTATAGTTATCTTCTAGGAGGAACATGTGGTTTAGTTCTATAGAGGAATTCAAGAATGAATGAGAGATTCATGTAAATGTTGTGTTCTTAGGAGTACATGTCTTGTGTGTGGGATGTTACATGTCCTATATTGGTAGAAATACACAATAATGTAAAATATTAAGGGGAAACATCATGTAGGGGTCATACAAGCAGTGTATCCTTATTTTGAAAAATTTGAATGTTTTCCTTCTCATGTTCCTTTATTTCACGAATTTGTGTCAGTCCTTTATAATACCAAACTAAGGTATACACTTGACCTTGCAGTGTCATGCCACCGATATGTCCCCCAGTTTTACACTAGATACTTGGCATTGATTAGACACCAGACATGGAAGATCATGGACTATTGTAAAATCCTCCTATAATTCTGATCTTGTCACCATTGGTCATTTTGAATACATGTTTCGATGCATAGTTCCAAGAAGGATTCATAATATTTATATATGCCTCCTATGGAGAATCGCACCCTTCCCAACATATGGTCGAGTTTACATTGGTTTTTCAGCAGCCACATCCTCCAACATTTTCAGGGGATGGTCGAAATCAGGCTGCAGATTCATTGTTAGATGCCAAGTTATATATGTTCGATCATCTCAATATTCCATCATAGAGTGTGGTGATGATAGCTATGTATATTATTTGGTATTCTTCCAATAGATGGTGGGAAGTGATTTCACAGACAGGATTCCAATAGGTTATGTCTTGGGAAGAGTTCCAACATACCTTCTATGAAAACATCTAGCTAAAGACCTTGAAGGCTGATCATGCCCAAGTGTTCATCAGCCTGGATAAAGGTACTCTTTCAATAATGGAGTATTCTTCCCTCTTTAAATAGTTGCAACGCTTCACACCCATTTAGTTGGGTGGTGATGAGTTACTTCTGGTGAGGAAGTTTGAGGATGGTCTCAGTCATGAAATTAAATCTCAGGGGAACATATTCAGGATTACTTCCATATCTTCTATATTCTAATAGGTTCTAATCACCAAAAATATCTGAGGTATCATGGATTTGTGAGAAAGGGCTACTCAAAATCAAAAGATGGTGCTTCTTTATATGATAGTAAGATGAATTGTAGGGATCCTACACATAGTGATCATAGAATGAGTGATACTCTTTCTGGTAGCTAGGTGGTATTATATCAGTGCAATAATAGTGGACATACGTGGCCACATTTCCCAATAGATCTAGTAGAGTGATAATATTTTGGCATGATAGGTCATCTTCAGAGTTTCTGTCAGTTCTTTTCACTAGTAGATGATGATAAGAGTTATTCTATGACTCTGCATTAATGGGAAGGACCACTACTTTCTCATAATTCAAGTAATTTGTGTTCTTTATGCCATTCAAGATGAGGATTCAGTCATGGACGCGGTGGTTTGTTGTAGAGTTTTTGATAGTCACAGGGTGGATTAGCTCAGAATCACTGATAGATTCACAGGGCTGCGATGCATGTCCATCTTTTACACTATAGTAGACCCTGTTGGAGAAGGATCCTAGACCCTCTACCATTAGATGTACTATCTTGGTTTCATCGGTTTTTTCTTCTGCTCTTTTCAATATATGGGCTTACCATAGTATTTTATCTATGCCTGATATGGAGAGAATTGGGCTATGTATCATTAAATCTACACATATCTTGACATTGGACCCTTCATTGTGTACTAGAACAACTATTGGACATCAGTTCCATAAGTTCCCTCTTGAGGATGGTGGGTATCACTTCTTATCAGACCTTTATTTCATAAAGAGGATGAGATATGACATAATTCTTGGAATGGATTGGTTAGTTTCCTTCTAGGTTATTGTTGATTACTATAACTGTAGGGTGAGTTTCACATCACCAGAGGGTATATCATTTCATCATAAGGGGGAATGGAATTTATAGGAGAGAAGAGCGAGAACCGAGCATCATGTGTTGGGAAGATTAACATCCAATATTTCTTGTTTGTTTCTGGACGACCAGGGGACACACATATGGAAATTCCTCCAGTGGTGGATCATTCCAGGGATGTCTTTCTTGAATAATTATCAGGTTTTCCTTTGGAGACAGAGTTTTATTTTTTTACTGAGATTTTTCTAGGAGAGTCACCGAATTCCATTCATCCTCAGATGTTTTCTACACAAGAGTTAATTATCATCTATATATTGTTAGAGGAATTATTGGTAAAGGCTTTTATCCGACCGAGTAAATCTTCTTGGGGGTTACCTTTCTATTTTTCTAAGAAGTCTGAGGGTACCCACATAATTTGTGTTGATTATTAGAAGATGAACAAGTTTATAGTAAAAAATAATATCATTTTCAAATAATTTTTTTATCTCTTTGATCATCTTCAAGGATCCTAGGTGTAATTGAATATTTAGTTGAGATTGGGTTATCATTATTTGCATGTTAGAAAATCGAATATACCTCTTACAGCCTTCCGGTGTAGCAATGGACTATATGAGTTTGTGGTTATTCCTTTCATTCTCATGGATGCAACCACAGGGTTTATGGAACTGATGAACTGATGGTTTCATCCATACATGGAATCCATCATGGTAGTTTTCATGGATGATATATTGGAGTACACTCAAAATCGACATGGCCATGCTACACATCATGAGTTAATATTTAGTAAACTAAGAGATAATCAATTATATGATAAGCTGTCCAAATGACACTTTTTGATGGTGTTAATTCACATCTTGGGCCATGTTATCTCAAATAATGGAGTATCATTAGACCTATAGAATGTGAGAGCAGTATATTCCTCGTAGAACCCAAAGAACATATTTGAGGAATAATGTTTTCTAGGGCTGGCGAGTTACTGTAGATGTTTAATAAAGGACATTTAACTCTTATTAGAGCCACTGATATGCCTAACTAAGAAGGGTTCAAAGTAATTTTAGAAAGATTCCTATGATTCAGCCTTTCAAGTGCTGAAAGGGATGTTGAAATCAGCATCGGTATAAGTATTGGAATGGCCGAGTAACATTTATACTGTTTTTTGTGATGCATCATGTATCTAACTAGGAGAAGTGATTATGAAAGGATAAGGAGTCATTGTGTATGGGTCTTGGTAGTTGAGACCACATGATTGGAGCAAACCAAAACACGATCTTGAGTTATCTTCTTTTGTTCATGCCTTGGGATGTTGAAGATATTATCTTTTGGGAGATCATTTTGTGATATAAACTGACCAAAAAGGTCTAAAGAATATCTTTAAACAATGTGATCTGAATTGAGTCTGTGAAGGAGGGTTGAGTACCTTTATAATTTTGACTTTGAGCTTGCCTACACGCCTGGGAAAGGAAACATAATGGGAGATGCGTTGAGAAAGAGGACTCACATATAGGTAGTTTAGGAGGACATCAGTGTGTGGAAGATTATGTCTATGTTCTATCAGTTTCATTTGGAGGTGAATGATAGATAGGTGAAAGTGTTTTTTATTATGTATCTATTACCTATACTCTACTTAATCGAGTGTGAATGAGAAAACTATCTGAATTTGAAGGCCTATTACTATGGGAGAGCATGTCAGGAGAGGACCATGATCATGGATAGAACATAGGCGAGAATGAAACATGAATTTTCATGGATGTGTATGGCTGTCAGTAGACATACATGAGTAGTTGATGCGGTATTTTCATTCCTTAGTCTGGGTAGTTCATCTTTGGGTTACCATGATGTATCGAGATCTATATCATCAATATTGGTGTACGGGTATAATGAGAGATATTGCTAGTTTTTTTATGAGATGTTCCACCTATTTGTAGGTAAAACTAGAGAATCATCAACTAGAAGGGATTTTACAAAAGATACCCATTTCCAAGTTGAAGTGGAATGATGTTGTGATGGATTTCATGACATGTTTACAGAGGTCGCCTCGAAGGAATGACGCAATTTGGGTAGTCATTTTAAGACTAATAATGGTTTCACACATTTTACAGATCAAGGAGACCATTATTGAAGATGATATGGGAATGTTTTATATCAGAGATATTGTACGGTTGCATGGGGTTCCACACTCCATCATTTCAGACAGGGGCTCCATTTTTAATTATCTGGTATGGCAGGGACTATAGGGGGATTTTTTTACAAAGGTACTTCTTACTATAGACTATGATACAAAGAAATATTTCTAGTCCTAATGTAAAAATCAGGTACAGGAGGAAATTCATCGAGCATGCATCGTAGACGTTGGAGGATATTGGGATAACACATACCTCAGGTGATGTTTTCTTATAATAATAGTTTTCAAGAGACTATTCAGATGGACCATTATGAGGATTTGTAAGGATGGCCTTGCCGATCACCCAGTTGTTGGCTAGAAGTAGGAGATGCAACTATGTTGGGACCTCATCATGTCTAGTAGACCACAAATCATGTAATGTTGATTCTAAAGAGAACGTATAATGCAAAGTCACAATACATGTCTTATGCTGATCAATAGAGATGACCTCTGAAGTTTGAGGTCGGAGAACAAGTTTTCCAATGGGTCACACCGAGGTCGGTACAAAAGATGATTAAGAGTCAGGGTGATCTTTTTCCAAGATACATTAGAACATTTGATGTTTTGGAAAGAGTCGGTCCATTTTTATATCGATTGAAGTTACCTTAGAGGTATCGGGCGAGGCACGATGTCTTCCATATTTCTCAGCTGTGGCGTTATTTCTCTAACACATCACATGTTTTTCAATGAGAGGAGGTTGATGTGGAGGTGGACACATCATTCAAGGAGCATCATATCCAAATTTTTTATCACAACGTGATGGTTCTCCTTGGCTAGTGTATTCCTCTAGTATGGTTGTTGTGGAAACATGGGCGAGTACATGATGAGACATGAAGGAGGGAAACTGATGTGCGACCATAGTGGCTGGATCTATTCGAGGATTATTCTTATTTTCCACCATGTTAAGGAAATATAGTGATGAATTTCTTTAAGGGTCAATGTTTGTAATAACCTCAATCTTCTTTTGAGGTATAAATCTAGTTTTCTAGTATTTCTGAGAAAAGGGTTGAATTTTAAAAAATTTATATGTAGATGTCGTGTACTTAGGATTACACACCATGTATTCACTTATCGTTGGTAGCCATGTACTAGTCATGTAACATCCAAGTAAATGGTTATGTGAGCTTAATATGAGGCTTCCTAAAGAAATAGCAAGTTAAGAAATGTACAAATCATATACATTATAGTAACACACCATGTACTTTCCTTTTTATTTGTTAAATCGGACCAAGGTCTGTCTAATTACCAAAAATATGTTCTTATATCCTCGTCTCATCTAGGAGTGATGGGAATCACCTAATAATCAATGTGACCCCAATCTATCATCTAATATATAAATAATAATCCTTTGATTGTGTTCGAATATCTTCAGTGAGTTTTTCCTTCTTCTATAGACTCTCCTCTTGATTTCTCTTCATTCATTAGATATTCAGTGTTGACTGTTTCTGACATTTTTGTATGTATAAAACATTATATATAGAATAAAATGATTTGATTCAACTATATCTATTTTACAATGTTTAGGTAGGTTTTTTGTGCCTTTATTTAATTTTATTTGGATTATATAGGCAGAAAGTGCCCAATACCCTAGTTATGGTATTGCTTGTTTAGGAAATTTAAACCCGATTTTTTCCTTATATGAATTCTTTTCTTTTGAAAGTGATTTTGATTATGAATATGGTTTATTACCTCGATATGGATGTATTTTTCCATGTCTTTTTGATATTGGAAGTTTGGTTTAGAACTTTCTGTTCGTATTTTTTTCATTCATAGTTCTATTAGGATGGAGTTGATATTAGATGACATTATTGTGATATGCATTATAGTTATTCAGAAAAGTAGTATTATTAATTTACATTAGATGGTGGATATAATTTTTGCATAATGTATTACACAAGTTTGTGAGAACCTAGTGTAGTTAGAGAATTGGGGAATTAATGTTTATTTCTTCCCTAGAGTGTCTATTATATATTTCACATTACGAGACCATAGGGGGGATTGATGATGAGTGATCCCTCAGATTGTATATAGTAAATCGTTACGAGACCACATGGGGAATTTACAATGAGTGCTTCCTCATAGATTCTTTTGTTTATCATTAAAATACCACATGAGGAATTTAAAGTGAGTGATTTCCTCAGAGAGTATTTTTTTCATGGGACCAAAGGGGTTAGAATGTGTGAGTTTTTTCAATGGGTAGTTATACCATTAATATATCAATTATATGATGAATCAGAGGGGATAAACTGTTAGAACTATCATAAATAGTTTCTTGTGAATGATTGGTTGAATCAATAATCAATATAAATGAACATATTTCATAACTTTACGACATATTACTTTTGAGTACTTCCTTGTTTATTATTTCATTTTTCATTATCCCTGATATATATCTTCACTAAATGTTAGTAACAAATCATTGGGAAGTTTCCTACAAGGATTCGTCTCAGAACCTGTTTGGGTAATTCTTTTTGGGCCCAAATTGTATATATTGTTTTTGATATAGATAAGGGAATGAACCCTTCCACATAATGTACTAGATTGTGGTGGAGTTGGAGAGAATGAGACCAATTTCAGTCTTGCGATGTTCCCAGAGTTGTTTTTCCTTTACTTTGGGTTAGTACTGTATTAACAACATTATAACTTGTTTGGATCCTTTATTAGTCATATATAACATGAATCATTTATATATGTTCTCTAGCTATTTATTTACATTTAGTATTCTATTCTTTATTATTGTATTGTATTACAGCTTCTGCCACTGTTATCTATTTTATATTGTGGTTACTCTACTGTGTTACTCTACAAATGAGGGCATTGTTTCCCCACTATCTCAACAAAGCCCTCATTGCTTGTTGATAGCCTCTAGCATTTTGAGAAATTATCTAGAAGCATTTTCACCAACAAGGTATGGGGCACCATTGGGCGACACATGCAACTAGGACATTATATGAAGGGTCATGCTGGTATAGTTATAAAATACTTTTTTACGTGAATATTTAAAATTGTCTTGAGGATAGAACATCATAGGTAAATAATTCATGTGGCTCAAAATTGATTTCTATTAATTAATAATTTCATTCATTTAGGATTATTTTATATATTTATACATGATATTTTCACAATTATATAATCTATGGAGGTATCCCCTTCTCTATCTATTTAATAAATGGAATGTGTTCCCAATTATGTAACTCTATATGTAAATAATTCAATATATTTTTATGACTATGATTTTATTTATTAAATTTAATATTTTGTTAGTTATTTACACTTCAATATTGGTTATGCATAATTTATTGATTAATGGTTCTAATATATATATCTCCAACATAGAATTTGAACCCTCCCTTAATTTGATTCCTTTCTGAGGAATCTGTGATGTGTACAATGAATGATTTTAATTGATATTCTTAATGGATTAATGAAATTATAATGGATTTTTTACATAATTTGTGTTTTAAAATCTAATTTTGGAATCATACATGTTTCTAGTTCACTAACGATCCTAATGTATCATCTTGACCTAGGTGCGACATGGTTGTTCAATTTTATAGTTCGTCACATGACTTCAAGTACAACTCCTTATACACCCTAGTTTTATTACTAGAAATAAGGTTTTAATATGTATCATGGGGAGACTAAACCCTCTTTATAAAAATAGAAAAATAGGTGAAATAAATAACAATAAAACCATATGATAATAAATAAAAAATTGGTGAATTTTATATTCACTTTTCATTTCACATCACGGAATAAATCATAAAAGGGGGAAAACAATATCCAAAACCAATGTACGAAATATGTAATTTTATATTTTTATTCTATATCATATGAAAACACCCAAAAAAACCAAGAAAATCTTAGGATTGTACCAACATCATGTTTTGTACCCTCATCCATGATCCATCCCAGATCACAATTCACCCTTATAACATAATCAATTTTCTTTTATCCCATACTTCAAACACCAAATCAATTAGGGTACCTTTTAGGCATCCCATTTAGGATGTTATTACAATTCATAAGGAACCAAAACCCCTCCTGTGGTAATATTCAATATATAATAGGGTATTAAAATTTATAATGAATAAATCGAAAAATGATAATGTAATCTACCTTCACTTTAAATTATTATTTAAATAAACACATAGGCCTAGAGGTTCATTGTGAAATCCGAACCAATCATTTATGCTTTATATCATTCTTTAGTATGAACCATAAACCATGGAATATAAAGAAAATATTTCTTGGGATTCGTATAATCATTTCAATATAAATTTATCAGTTACCCTTGGGGGTCCAAGATCAACAGTAATTCACCTTCTGGTTATTTACAGAGTCATTGTTGGTGTCACATAATAGTTTTAATATGTAATAATTATATATATCTCAGGGTCCATGAGTATATTTATGAAACCCCATGTGTATTTTTATGAATAATCCCTAACCAAAAACTCATTATTCCCATTAGTCAAAAAAATGCCAAAAAATGGGTCTGCATTCCTAATTAATTGTCAAATATATTAATAACATGTTATGTAACATTGTTCATAATCTTAATACTCAAAAGAATATCTAACCTAATTGTTTATTCAATTTCATAATCCCATTAAATCACTAATTTCATTATCATGTGTTCCACAAAATTCATAATCACATGGGAATATCAATTAAATAATTTCATTTACAAATAAAATTTTTCTATAAGGAAATATTAAATACATAAATACATAAATATAAATATAATCAAAACTATGTGAAATAAAAATTAAAACATACCAAAAAGGTCATTGATAAACAGTAACGATCCCAAAATCAACAATATGATGTTGAAAAGTCAATTTTACAATGATGGAAGATATCGATGATTAATACAATTGTACAAGATGCAACAAAATACAACCATCAAAACCTTGATCTAAACCATCCCAAACTGAGAAAAAATAATCCCACATCATTTGGAAAGAGGGATATTAGAGAGAGTGTACCAAGGGGAAAAAATAACTAACCATTAATCATTAAACTATAAATTTTTCATCGAAAAGAAAGCTGTTAAAAGAGACATTAAATACTCTCTAGACCTCTCAAAATGAATAAATACATTTATGTTGAAATGTGGTGAATGAGGATAAAAACATGGTGGTGTAAGAATTTAAATAAATTCAAGGGGGTGGTTAATGTACATGGACTTGGATTTTTCGGAAAATGAGCATAGTTTAAAAAAACCATTTCATTTCATGAACACTCATGCGTTTTATGGTTTCTTCTATATAGGGATCATTTTCACAAGCTGTGAACCCAAAATTCATATAACCAATTTTAAGGGTTGATTTTTTTGGAGGGAGGGCATATAGTAGATCCATAATTGGGCTCACTATTTACTAGAGAAACCCACATGGTTTTCCATAAGCATGCACCAACCATGAAATCCCTTTGGGATTCCTAATTTCAATAATTTCACTCGAAACAAACCAAATAAAAAATCCAAATAAGGTATAAACAAATGGTTACAGAGTACATGAAAATGACCATGAGTAATCTCTATATCATTTAATATCATTAAATCCCCCGAAATTATAAATATTCGTAATAGAGATATACTTCCATGTATCTCAATGCTTATGATAGAAAAAGGTCTAGAAAATATTACCATATAACTTCTTCCCCATCTCATTTTTCATCCATAACATGACAATAACATGAATCATAAGATCCTAAAATAATGATTCATCCTCAATCTCAATAACATCAACATAAATCAGATGATTATGATTAGGGTTATGCTAATGATGTTATGAATAAAAAATATATTGCATACTACAACACCTTTATTGACATGACAATTTGTATTCCTCTGGTCTGATACTCTCTATAATATCAAATTGTACAAAAAACGTGTGATCTAACATTACCTATCTCTAAATCCTTTAGCGACCCAATAAATTTATCAATTGAACTAATAAATTATCCCCCACTATAAACTCACGGGGTATTCAATGATGACTGGAATAAAAATTGATCATTATTTTAGCCTCTCCCATACACATGTAAATAAATTTACTTTCTTGGATTTCATTGACATGAGACTCAATCCAAAAAACTCAGACTCACATACCTCCATCCAGCATAGAGTTGATCTCTGTGGCCTGCTATTATGTTCCTCAGATGGTTTCATCTATATATTTACATGACATATTTTGTTATAAAAGTACTCAATGAGATCTAATTTCATCAATCTGAAACCACTATTTTCAATGGTTAATTCTCACATCATACCCTCTAAAACATGAATTTTACATTCCTAATTCATGTATATATTCTGGTGTAAATAATATCTCTTAAATACCTAGGTATCTAATGCCTTTTATAATCCTTGAAATATGTTTGAATTTAGGAGAGGATCATAAAATGAATAAATATTGCATATTAACTGATTAAAATGGATGTTCACCCGAATAAAAATGTCACCCAAATGTTTTAGTATGAACATCTACCAGATATACAAAAATGGGCTAGTTTTGTTAATCATTAAAAAATAACCCATGTAGTGTCATTATTTCAAGGCTTCCACAGAAGGAACATCAGAAATTATATAGTAATTTCAACCCAATTACATTACATAATGAAAAAAAATGTAAAAAACCACCATGTTATTTGTTCTGATCCTACACATGCTGGTATGTGTAACATTTTTTTACAGACCCTACAATATCCATTTTTATGCATATAAACCAATAATATTGAAGTAGGTTAGGAAAAATTTTCTGAAATAGAATTTCATCAGCCAATTTTTGGCATTAAACTCTAATGTATGATCCTATCACATAGTCATATTGAAAAAACATGGTAGTGGACATATATAATCATATCATCATCCATAGTCTTATTGGAATGTTTTCCCCTTCCTTATTGGATTTCACTCATTAAAAAAAACTAATTATCCTCATAATTCCTATGTCTATTATATCATAAAAGTGTTGAATTAGACAATAATGATTAATGGTTCATAATCTCTTGTCCCTACGGAATATCAGTATTCATCTCAAATAGCTACGTCATCAAATTTTTCTCCGAATAGGACTTGGGAACAACATGAGACAATTTTTTCATCTCAAATATTCTGCAACACTTTTTTATTTCCCATTTATATATTATACATTATGGATAAATAAAATTATATAATCATATCACCTCCTCATCTAGATATTATTGAGGATAGTTAAAATCCATACATTAAGCTCTTTTAGTGGGTATAAATAGTAATATTTTTTCTCCTAGTAGGTAATTTTCCATCATTTAAAGGTGTCTTCAAACAAAACACTATAATTATCATTCATATGGTAGTTCCTTTCATGTGTCCTCAACTACCATGACCAATATTTCTCTAATGTACCACTACATCAACACTACTGAATGTATGGTCCAAGATGCATAAAAAACACAGTATTCTTCTCACCAAGCTAATGTAGGATCATAGTGGTTGTTGTGGTCAAACGCCACAAGGAAAGAATCCTCACATGGTCAAGGCCATTCAAACATGATCCCCTTCTTGGTGTACACCTAAATTGGTTCATTCAAATGGGAATATTCTATGATGAATCTCTAAAAATATATTGTTATAACTAGAGAGATATGTATATCATGAATTTTCATGATATACTCCAAAGAATAAACTGCCTAAAATATATCATGGTCCATTAACCCCCCTCTTCCAAGATATGGTGACCCATGAGATATTTACGACCAGTCTAGAATTGACATACTGAGTAATTTTAATATCATTGAATATATTTTAGTGTAATCAATATGATGTGATGATGTTGGGAATGACCATCCTCTATCTTTTAGCTCTTCTAGATGTCATCAAGAAAATGAAAAACCCAATAATATTATGGGTGTATTTTTAAGTCCATAAAAACGACAAAAATAAAAACATAATTAATTAACCCAAAAATCATCATAATAAACTCATATAGGGCCTAATTTTATCTAAAATTTGTCCATGGTATATCAGAATTTATGTTAATCAACTGATGATACCCTTATATCAAGTCAATATGATAGAATAAAAAATATCCTCTCAACTATTAAAATAGTACCTCAATAAAATTAATAGGATTCCAGTTCATCACTACCATCTAGTTCATCATACCCTAATTTACATATAAGCAGAACCTCCCATCATCCTTATTAGAAAAAACAACAGATATGCATAGTGATGTATTCATATATACGAATACCAAACACATTAAATATTCCAATATATTCATCATCTCTGGACTCATTTTGTTTCCATTGTGTAGGATGGAATGGAAATTAGTTCATCTCTCGAAATGATATCAATTATAAACTAGACGTCCCTATAAAATTTTAACAAGATTGACTCGAATAATGTTTTAAAAAAACATCACCTATATTCTTCTATATAGTCTATAATGGAGAACTAACACAACCATAAAACATATCATACCTAACATAGGGATTACATTGGTTAAACACATATATACCTCAATATTTCCCATTAGACACCACATTAACCAATCCAAATTACTGAATTAAGCATATTTTTCATTTGTTAACTTTTTATTAGGGGCCTTTCTGTATTACATCACTCAATGAAATAAAATATTGTTAATATAAAAAATAACACCAAACATAATTTTCTACATCTTACTAAAAAAATTAATGTAACATATAATTATATGTTCCAATAAAGATTCATGTATACTCAAATACACTTTCATATTGGTCCATAATGGTAAATATTATAAAAATAAAAACCTTAGAGAAAATGTGCATCACCCGAGTTGAGATAAAATTCCATTGTATTAGAAAAAAGCTTGAAAATAAATTATACAATTGGTACAGAATTTTTCAATTACACATGGTTTTGATAATCTCACAAAAGATCTCATAACCAAGGGAATATTAATTCTGTAATTTATTGAATCATTCAAAACTAGTAAGATAAATGAAATGAAAATAACACTCCATTGGTAATACTTAGTAATATCTGAACTATTATCCACAATTCCATTCCTCAAGATGGTTTACCACATGTACTTAGTCATGCCTCCACATATGCCAGATGCTAGTAACTTTCTGTGAGTTTTAATATGTTATGTGGGGAGTTCATTGTATCTTTTTAAAAAATATACTATATTAGGAATCTAGAATCAATAATGATTTGATATTATACAATAGAAATTTAATAACATAACTAATTATCATGAAACCTCTAATGAAAAATCCAATATAAGGAAAAAATAACAAAACCAAATAAAAAAATATTTTATTTTATTTAATATCATGTTTCAAATGAAATCTCTAAAATATATACAAACTCACAACACCTAGGATTCTCTCGACGTTA
Source organism: Viscum album (assembly GCA_963277665.1). Classification (NCBI taxonomy): domain Eukaryota; kingdom Viridiplantae; phylum Streptophyta; class Magnoliopsida; order Santalales; family Viscaceae; genus Viscum; species Viscum album. The sequence goes on along the minus strand of OY728143.1, from coordinate 338,276,379 downwards.
TGTATTTAGTCCTCATACATAACCGATCCCAAATCCCAACTAAACTATCTTACATATGTCTCTTTCCATTATCCTCTCCAACAAAAAAATTTCTATTCAAGATCCATTCAAGAAGCCTACGTTAGGTTTGAGTAAAACTTAGTAGATCACCAAAAATAAAATGTATAAAAAATTAAATCTGAAGCAATGTATAATATATTATTAAAAATAAAATAATGATGATAAATTAAATAGTTTTCAAATTATATTATTCCAAATTTAACCATATATGAACCAAGGTTCACAGTTATAGCTGAACCAATCATACATTCTTGGCATATTCATGATTATGAACCAAAAGTGTTAGAATTTCAAATATTATTATTTTTGTGGATTTCAATATTTATTTAAATTTCAATATAACATTAAGACTTTGAGATCTTATAATAGAATCATGTACACCTTGGGTATTTTTAGTGGAATTAATTATCCCACAATTTAGTAATAATGAAAAATTATATTATATATCATAGGTGCCTATAGAATTTGTCTGGAACACCAATGTTATTTGGAGTATTAATCCATGAACCACAACTCATTTTTCACATAATTATCAAATTTAAAAATAATTATTAAACATTCCTAATCCATTATCATACTTTTTTTTAACCCATTATCTTACCAATTTCACAATCTAACTATAAAAACATTTCATAGTCCCATTATTCTAGAAAAATTTATAATATTATTATTACACCTACTTCATAATATAGTTTACCTATAATTTCATAATAACATGTGAAAATAAATAAATAAATAAATTATAAAAATAAAATTTCCCAAACAAAAAAATTTAAATTTCAAAAAATATTTAAACCCATTTATGAGAAAAATTATGGGAGTTTACTATTATACCACCTACCTCAACATCATTAATGAATACTTTCCACACCTTAATGATCAATTTGATGTTGAACGGTCAATTTATCAATTAAGAAAGTGATCATGGATCAAATACTAGAACCATGATCCAATGATTCACAAGAATTAAAAAATATATGTAAACCATAAGTGATAATGGAAAAATTATCCCTCATCATCAAGAAAAAGTGATGGAAGTTAGGGGAATAGAAATGGGGAAGAAATCATTGACCAAGGAGGAGTTGATCACTCAATAAGTTCATCAGTTATCTACGAAAGGGGTTTGAGGATCCCTGAAATCCACTCATGAATAACCAAAAATGAAGGATTATTTATTTAGTGGATATAGGTTGAATGAGGTTTGAAACCATAGGATTATGGAATTTGAAAAAAAAAATCAAGGGAGTTAAATTCCATGAAAACTGTTTCATGTGTTTAAGAGAACAATTTTCCAAATCGTTCCGCTAAACCCTGCTCCCTGACTCATGGGGTTTTTATTTTATCTAATGTGGAGAAAATTTTAAAAAAACTAAATGACCAATTTGAAAATCCCTTATTTTGAGGTTGTGTGTTTTGGGGAAGGGGGATGAACTATTCTATCAAACCACGCAATTCATCATGTTGCTTAAAGAAGGGTGCATAATATCTAAGTCAAAATAGAAAACAATTCACTAATACTGTACCAACAATGCATAGAACAATATAGAAGTTTTTTTTCCTATTTTAACTAAAAAAATAAAATTAAAACCACACCATGGTATAACCAATTCATGGGTAAAATAATACCTAAAACAAGCCTGATAGATCCCTAGAAATGTTCAGATCATAAAAATAATTAGTCCAATACTACCAGATATGATTCTATGTATACTATGACAATATAATAATAAATTCACTGGGATTAGTATACAAGGGTGGTGCTCTCTTCATGTTTAATATTATCCACTAGTTATTATGGGAGAAAAAATGTTTGTATATTATTTTTTATTTATATTTATTCACGTGTTTGAATAAATGTTTTTAAGGGAAAATGACTTTATTTTTATCTACAGTTGTGAATCATTTCTTCAGTGGCAGTATAATCATTAAAATGTTTTATATAAAGTTTTTTTAATATTATCTAATTTTTAATTTATGTAATTTCGAACCTTATTTAAATTTCAATTAATTTTTTAAATGAATCAATTTTCTATTTTCTTAATGTGTTACTTTTTCCTTTATATCAAAAATTCAAAAGGAACATTTTTTATCATGCCCCACATGAAAAATATTCTAAACCAAATTGAATACTAATTTCATTGAATATTGAATTAAAATTTTCCTTATTTATTATTAATTGTATTTTTTCGATAATATTAAATAAATTTTTCCATTTTAAATAACATATTTGAAATTTAAAGGATAATTTCATCAAGATATATTCTAATGATATCTTAATGGTATTTCCGTAAATTACAACACCATTTACTGTTTTATAGGGTTATAAATGTATATCTTCCCATGCTTCCATATTTATTAGTTATTTCCATTATTTATGATAATTATGATTGAATGACTGTGACACACATTTTCATTCAATGGGTTATTATATGAAGACTTGAGAAAAATATTATTATTTGAAGAAAACACATTTATTGCATACATATTGTAACCAGTGGTCCTAGGATTATATATGCCTCCAATTGTTTGGGTAATGATGGATATATAATGTGACAATAAGTACTATAATGTATTTTGGACCTTATTTATTATCACAATATTTCTTGTAGTATTGTTTGTCTAGTGAACCTCAAATAAGGGAATAATAAAATTTAGAATGATCCCAATCCACTATTAATCAAGATAGTGTTCGTGGATATTTAAATTAGTTTTCAAGGTATATGTAAATTGTATATACTAATGATTTCTTATTATGTTATTTTTACATGTATCATGATAAATTATTGATTATTATTCACTATTATTTTTTATTTTTTATGATAAGAAAACCACGTGCCATGAATCATGAATAATGATCTTTGACTTATTACATATGATTATTGTATGTTTTGACCTAGTTATCATATCATTATTCTTATATCATACTCATTTATATTCTTTGACTGAGATCTATTATGCATTCACATAATTAGAATCAATGATCAAGCATCATATATTTTCATTCCACGATATTAGGAAGAAATGTTTTAACTATTATATGCCTATGAAGGGTGATAATTTTGAATAATGAGTTTGAGATAGTGTAGAATTTTTTTAATAGTTTTTTATATAACCATTTTTCTAAGGACACTAAATCATTATAGTTCTTGAAAAATGTTGTATTGGATTTTAATAAATATTCCACTAATAATATATGGAATTTATGTATTAATATTTTTATTCAATATTATCTCTATAAAAATTAATTACATTCATTTTAATACATCAAATTTATCATGAGGATTTCAATTTAATGAGTTTAAAATTCATTCCATTTCATACATCTTGAGATCACCTCAAAAAATACATATACTTATTAAAACTATTAATAGAATCAATGGAATAAATAGTCAGACAATAATTATGTGAATTGTTTTTAATAGTACATAAAAACACTAAAATCAAACAGATATGGAAAATGTATGGAATTATACTTTTAGAAACATTAATTTATTTACTCATCCCCAAAATAAGATAGTTTTTTTAAATTTTGGGAAAAATATATCAATATATTTTCACTCCCTATATAGTATTCATTCCTCTTTGTTAACATTAATTTTAATAGGAAAAAATGTCCAATTATAAGACACAAGAGACACCCCAAAAATTCCTCCAATACGATTAGGATTTTAATTTAATGAGTTTAAAAATTTAGAAAGCGTGCATTCTACTAAGAAGAAGAGAAAAAATATCAAATGAAACAGGCAGTATAAACATTTTAATGTCTATCTCAATCTATTTACTATATTCTCATATTCCAATAAAGACTCACATTAAATAATAATTGATATTAAATTTCATTTCATTCCTTTTTAAATAATATCCAATTTATATGGAATGGGAGCGTATGTATTCTACATATATTTTAAATTCATGAAATCATGTCGATCTCTAATAATATTTCTCAATAATTGAAATGTGTTCTTTGTATTTTTTATGTGAAATAATTATAAATTTCATTTCTTCATGGAAAAAATTATATATGTAACAAATTATTCTCAATATGATCTTTAATATAGTAAATTTAAATTCCAAAATTCATTGATCGTGAATATTGAACATGATTTATCAATTAGTTGATATCAATATGATTGTCACAACTGAAAATCAATGGAAATATCAGATAAACCTAGAGATCTACCAATCAGGTAATTTTCCACAAAATTTTGGTTATATCTAGAGTTGATGCCTCATATTCTAACTCATAAATTCTCAAGGATTTTTTTTTTCAAACATAAAAAGAAATCACTTGAATGTAAAACTTGACAGGATATATTCCTTTCATTATCTTTATTTCCATCCAAAATTTCAAATTTATATCTAGAAAATTCTATATATTAATTAAAATAATACGGTAATTGAAATATATTATTCAAATGATGTAAATTCAAATTCAAATTTATTCTCTAAAATTTAATTCATTAAGATCACTTAGAGAAAATTTATTGAAGAAAATAAGGAGACAACATAAAAATTAATTATATATAAATCCATATTGTATATAAACTATATTAATATCTTCAAGAATTATATTTTATCATAATCTATGACTTGTATATTTTTTAAAAATCACCTCATTAAATTATAGTATGAAAATTTTTAAATCCTTAATTAAAATATTATTACTATGGACCCAAGAACAGTTTTCTAGATAATAGATGATTTAATCATCCTCTTGAGAATTTATTAATCTAGGAAAATAAAATATTTCCCTATTTATGGGTATTTCAAACCAATTCATAAATTACAAGGAAATGAATTCTCAAGATCTTCTCCATTTAAATAAATTAGAATATCTTGTATATAGTAATTATCCATGAGTGATTTATATTTTTCACTATGATGATTATATTGATGTCCTCTTTTCCAATTTTAGAAATTAATATTTTCATGAATGATTACAATGTTAAATATAATTAAACTAAAGATTATTTTAAAAAATTTATTTGTATATTTATTACACAAACAAATCCTTTTTTCTATTTTTAGTATGTATCTATTTATTTTTTTAATGTAAACTTCTCCTTATTAATAATATCTATTTGATATTAGACTTCAAATAAATTTATATTTCCTAATATAACATTGGGTATACAAAAAAATGAATAAAAATGATCTATATTAAAGAAACTTATTGAGAGGAATAATAACTATAATTTCCTTCAATAAGAGAATGTCACTTTTAGTAAATTCAATCATTTGATGTTTCAACATCAAAAATTTCATTAATATTATTTTGAAATGCAATCACTTTTATCTTAAAAATTATTTATTTTATATTATACACTGTGTTTTTATTACTTATACTAAATTATTATTTAAAATAATTATTTTATATATCTAATTCTATTTTTTAGCATTGGATGAGTTGACCAAGAATGTTCTTTATCATTTTAATATACCGAATAATCTAGTTCAATATGAAATTAGTTTGAATTATCACCATTAAGAGTATATTATTTTTTCTTTTTTAAAAAATATCATAATCATCACTAATATAACATGATTCTCTATTTAAAAATATATTTTATGTGGATTTTGATACCTCCTCATTAGTAGAATAAATAATAATTTATACCTATATATTATAACAACAATCATTTTGTAGATTTATAGGACCACCGTGGATGATAATATCGACTCCAATTTTCTTGAATATAACATGATTTTATTATATAACATTACTAATGAAATTGATTTCAATAATACATAATTAATTGAATGTAAAATTATTATAATACATCACATATTTTGAAGTGTGACAATTTATTCTATATATATATATATATTGTTTGTGAATTTTTTATTAATTTATTAACTCTAGAAACATCCATGTGTATCACATTCATTCAATATAGTCTATGTAATATCCAATAAAATTTTATCTTCCCATTCAGTAACAACATTTTTTTTATATCCTTCCATAGATCATGTTGAATTTCATTCATTCGAAGACATGGATCCAATATTTAGTTAATCAATTCATCACTAATGTAGCTCTATATCTTCTTTAACGAGAAACCAAATTCCACATTAGGACATCATATGAAAATCTCTATTTTTATTGCTTCATATTTATGAATTATAAATATAAGTGAAGGAATACATGTAAACACCTCAATAAATGAAAATACAATACATATCTATATTATAATAATTTATTTCCTATGGACACAAAAATCTTCAAATGAATAACATAGAATTTTCAGTTAATTATATCTAAACATTATTATGTATAAAATAAACAATATTTCAATTTTTTCATGTAAACCATATTAAATTAATCTATATTTTTTGCATGGGGAAATCAATAACATTATTTTAATTAGGGAAAGTATTCATTTTTTTTCAAATAATGCCAACACTATGATTCGGCCATTTAATTACTTTTTCCATACATATGTTAAATATGTTCTTAACATCACTGAACTAAACAACATTAACCTTTTTTTATCCACGTGTTAAAGACAACAAAATTTTACACTCTTCATAATTATTTCATCATTTTTTTAAAAACCATTCATTTATTTCATCACATTGTGTAGATATTCCAAAGATCACCACTACACATAATTCTTTTTATATTTGTATAATAGGCCATTTTAGTATACAAAAGCTTAAGAAATTTAAGAAATATTGAATTTCAATGTCATTTATTAGATATAGAAAGGCCCTGTAAAAGGGAAACATTATTTTCTCATAAATAAGAGTTTAAAAAAATCTGTAAATAAATGATAAATGACCACCTATATCTGGGATTTTGTTAACACTGTTAAAGGTGGTACTTTAACGTTTCACCTTTTGCATTGATAATGGATAATCAATTGAACTCGTTTTATAGATAAAATAAAGGTGCCCATTATCCAGACTTTTTGAATAATGGATAAAGGACCACATTAATATCACATTTACATGTGGTTTTGAAGGGTCCCTTTTCCAACATTATTTCTATTTCTGTTATAGGGGACTATTATTGTAGTGTTCTATTGAAATTAAATAAAACTCCTGAAAAAAAACAAAATATTAGGATAAAATAAAGTAGAATATATATAATTAAATACAATAAAAGAAATATATTTTATTTAAAAATAAATTTAGAAAATAAATTAATGAAAATAACATATTATTATAAACAATAGAAACATGGTTTTTTAAAATTAAATGAGAAACTACAAATTATCGTAGATATTCAAAAAAATCAATGTTATTTTTCCCATTAACCACTTTTAAAATTTTATTTTCTTAAAATACCACCCCTTCTTGAGAATAATAATTAACATATATAGAAAAAAATTCATATTTCAGTATTAATAAAAATAAATTAATTAATAAAATCATTTATAAAATAAAAACAGATGCATTGAGTCATACCTCAATAAACATGTATCATACTAAGTTGTGGTTTATTTCTTCACTTCATGACATTTCATTTTGTTCTCAAAAAGGTCTTATTGATTTGGGTATCATATCTGGTAAAAAATGACTATGCATGGGAGGAATGTCATGCGGGTATGCTTTTTGTGAACAATTTTTTAACTATATAACCATTTATATATTTTATTCTCTTATTATCTATATCAAAAGTAATTAAATATTTAATTGATTAAAATTATATTGATGTTAATATGTAATTTTAAAAAAATGATGTCAAATAACCCGAGCTCATATTTATTGTATGGCTAAGTGATTATCATATATATACAAAACCCATACATCTCATATTATCTACCACATCATGTGTCCAATTGATGTGCATTCATTTTCTATACATAAAAAATGAATTGAGGATTGTTCAAATATATTTTTAAATTAAGAAGAGATAATTATATTAGATCCATGAGTGATGTGTATGTAATAATAAAATGAAACCATGACATTTAAATGACACAATTAGATTCATATTGGTTACATCGTGTGTTGAATTGATGTATGGTTGATGATTATTTAAAACAAATGAATTAAGGCCAAAATTTCAAATGTTTGAAAATAATTTGAGCTTTTTTTTATCAATTTTTGATATTTTAATGGTGTTTCATTGTAAAACGGTATAATTTTATTGAAAACATGCACCTTGAATCATAGTGAGAACATTTTGTGAGGGATTATTGTGTGGTCAATTGATACACATAAAAAAGTAAATATGTTTTATTGTAATAAGTTTTGAAAATAATAAGAGAAATTATCCCAATATTAGTGGTAAGTATAAGTTTTAATATAATATGGAACCATTCTATTGAATGTATGATTTTCAAATCAGGAAAGTAATTTTTCACATTTATTATTGGTATATTTTTATATTTCAATGTGATTTTGTTCATACTGACCACGTAATATATAAGATTGACATAAAGGAGATAACTACATGTCAAAATTGAACTGTGAAATGTTTTCACATATTTTTAGAAAATTACAAGATCATTTTGTTTATTTTATCTTCATGATAGATTCAAAACTAAATTTATCACTTTATCAAAAAATAAAATTATTCGATTCATGTTGACCACATCATGTGTCATATTGTAATTTTTTAAATAAATAAACTTAGAAAATAAAGTATGGACCCTATTACTATATTTTTAAAACAATACAAGAACATTTTATTAGTTTTTCAGGTGTAATATGTGTTTGAAACTAAAATAGAAAATTTATAATGAAAACATCCAATTAGAGTCATATCTGTCATAATTGTTTTTAAATTGACGTGACATAGATTCATATAAGTAAAAACTGAATTTTGGATAATAACCATTACTATTGAAATCAAGACGAGCTAGTTTTCTATGTTTCGGATATTTGATGCATGTTTTAATATAAAATACCACTTTTTTTAAATTGCAATTTTAGTCATATTAACTACATCATGTTTTGTATTTATGTTTGGTCTACTACTACAAGACTCAATTTATTTATTTACCATATTAATAATTTTTTTGAAGATTTAGAGACAATTTTTTTAGTTTTTTTATGTGATGAGGTTCAAAAAAATTATAGATTTATATTCAAATAATATAATTTGAGTCATTTCAACCAAATCATGTGTTAATTTGAAGTGTATTCAACACTAACATGTGAATAATGAATTAAATATTATTTTAACAATAATTTGAAATAAAATAATTCAATTTTACTTATTTTTGGGAATGTGAAATGTGTTTTAATATAAAATAGAACCATTATATTGAAAAACATTCTTTAAGTCATATTTGTAAAATCACATGTCGAATAGTTGTTTGGTCAATTTCTAAAAAAAGAATTTAATTTATGAACCTATTTAGTAATGAACGAATTAAATATTATCTTTTTTATTCATTTGGGTAGTTGTTGAATTTTATATACTTAATTGACACTTTTATATTGAGAACACAATCTTTGTGTTCGATCAATGACATCAGTTATCATATTGATGCTCTTTTGATTAATATATGTCACAAATGAATCATGAATTAAAGTCACAGTGATTGAAAACAATATTATATCTTTTCATAGGTTTTGGACATGTGATGTGTTATAAACTAAATTCATAGATGTTTATTCAAAATATGTACTATGAGTAATATCGACTGCTTCACATAATAGATAATCAGGTTTTCCAATTACTAAAACTAAAAAATAATTTATTGAATATTTTCAAAATATTTTGAAAAAATATATATATCATTTGGTTATTATTGGGAATGCCACAAACATTAAAATATAAATGGAATCATTGTATTTAAAAAATTAAATTTATGTCATATCTGGTACATTTTATGCTATATTGATGAATTGTTGATTTTTACACATTAAAAATAAATTACAAAAGATCTTCCTAATTATTGATTATAATCATACCACATTTTCACAGTTTTCCTTATTTGAATCATATTTCAATCTAAAAGTAAACTTTTGTGTTGTAAACACACACTTCAAGACATAATTCAAACATCGAGTCTTTGAGGTTTGTGTGTTTGATTCATTTGGTCATATATGAAATATATACCATTACATAAATTTTTAAAAATAATATAATAAATGGTTCTATATTTCTTCTATGTGATTAATTATTAGATAAAATGATAGTTTAATATTTTAAGAATATAATTAGAGTCATATGATACAAATTGTGTCATATTGGATTAATGTCAATTACTATGTTTGAAAATTTAATTGTGTATTTTTTTCCAAATCATTGAAATCAATTATTTTTTTAGGTTTAATCGATGTAACACGTGTTCTAAACATAAATTAGAAATTTATATTTAAAAACCCACTCTTTGGTATATATATGTAACATATTTTGTAGATTGACGTGTTGTACATTTTGGAAAGGAGCAACTGAATAAAAGATAGTTTTCAAAAATATAGGAATAATCTGAGATCATTTTCTTAGTTTTATCTATTTCATTAGTGTTTTAAAAAAATAAAAAATTTGTTTTATAACATACAAATAGATTCATAATGACCACATTTGGTGTCAAATTATCATTTCATTGATTACTATAAGAATCAACTGAATTATAGTCCATTTTTTAATGTTTGAAATCATTCCAAGACCCGTATTTCAGTTTTGACTATTTGATTTGTCTTAATGTAAAATTGAATTTTTAATAATGAAACCATGTAAATTGATATATATCGACCACATCATGTGTTAGATTTCCATGATGTCGTTTCCTAAAATTTTAAAATGAAATGTGGATCAATTTCTTAATGATTTGTATCAATAAAAGATATTTTCTTAGTTTTGGAAATGTGAAATGTGGTTAAAACTCATATGACACTTTTCTAATAAAAACATGAACTATGAGTCATACAGACCACACTATGGGTTAGATGAATGTGAGGTCAATTACAACCCATCAATAATAGATTATGAGTCGAAGTACTAATGTTTCAAAAAAAATCTATTTTTTATATGTTTTGAGTATGTGAAATGTGTTTTCCACAAATTTTTAATTTTAACAAAATTATTATGAGATAAAAATGAAACTGAAATTTTCTTCAAAAGTATAAAAATAGTTGAGAAAATTAAATAAATAAATAGTGGTAAGTCACTTATTTATTAAGTTTGTATACATTATGGAACCATGTATTATGTCTATTAATTTAAAAACATTTTTTTCCCATATTTTTTTTAACAATGATAAACATACCAAAAATAATATAATATTATTATGATATTAATTATTCATATAGAAAATAAGTTCATGTGGTCATATATAATATTAGATCATTATAATAAGGTTTAATTGCAAAAATATGATTCCCTGAAATATTATGAAACCATTTATATTTCCCACTCATTTATAAAAAATTTAAATTATGATTTGAGTATATAAATTGTCGGAAATCATTATTGTAATGAGAAAAAATTGGAAATTTCTTAATAAAATAATTTATTGAAATTTTAATTTCTTTAGGAGACAATATATTCATAGATTCTAGTCTTTAGAATTAATATGAAATCATTCATAAATATGAAAATGTAATATCCAAAATAATTATGAATATCTTTCATTAAAAACTATCAAAAATTTATCAAAAATAAGTAAATTTTTTTAATTTTTTTCTTCTAATATTTAATTCATTCTATATATACCTAAATATTTTTCCATTATATTTAAATAGTGTTATTCTTATATTTAGTCCCCAGACACATTCTATGATTTAGTATATATTTAAAAACCACGTTATTATAAAAAATTCACATTAAAACATATGGTGATACATATAATTCAATATATATATATATATATTATTTGTTTAAATGAATTTAAAATTTGGAATACACATCATTTGTGTTAAGTTTTATTAAAATCCTTTCATTAGATACAAAAATACATTTGGTGTATCCAAATTGATTATAATTAGTGTTCAAAAATTCATAAAAACAAAAATTAATATGAAATGAAAAATAAAAAATAGATTTAATAAGATTAGATTATATATTTTTCATCCTACATTATATGAATGCAGAAAAATGATTCTAAAATTTTATTTTAATAAAATTCCTTACTAATCACATATATTTCGGTATAAATTTCATTTACTTAAATTTATATTTTTTTCCTGAAGAAATGGTATTCGGATTAATGAATCCAAATCAATATTCGTAGGGAATATCAATTATTTAGTATTAATATAAATTCTTTTAGATATTAAGAAGACTAATTAACTATAATATATATGGTAAATATTTTTTTAACATATGAATTATGAAAATTTACCTTTTGTATGTATTCAAAAAAATTAATCATATCCATCAAAACATGAGAATAAGACATATACTTATAAGACCAATCATATCTATAATGATAGATCAAAATGATTCTTCTCTATAATGAATGTAGAATATTATCCATATTTAATATGTGTTGTCTTAATGATGATATAATTTTAAAATATGCTATAGTGGAACCGGTATGGATAAGGTACTCTTCAATGGTCCTTTTGTTTTCAAGGATGATTCATTGGATTTTATTTATCAAGCCTCATTCTCACATATATTTTTATATCTGTGAATCCATACCTCACAATATACCTTTTTCAAAAAATTATAAATGTTCTTCATTTGAATTTTTTTCTGACACACCACATATATCTTTATATGATAATATATTCATCCTACTAATAATCCAACATAATCATTGACCATTGTAATTTTTAGATCATCAATCATAATGGGTAACTCAACACTCAGTTACTGAGATACTTTAATCACCAATATAATGTGGTCTTTTGGGGTTTTTTGTATCATACCTACCTAGATATTATACTCCATACCCTTCATAATAAGGCATTATTTAATGTTGCTTAGTATAAATCACATAAAACCATAACCGTTATAATATTAGTAATATGATGTTATGATAGGTTTTTTATTTAGATTTAGGAAAAAGAGTAGTGAACAATTTTATTAACTTGGTTAATGTATGTGGTTCCATGGAATGTGTAGCCTCAAATCTAGTGGGGTATTTAGGTAGATTACATGCTCATCATTGATCGACGTTCATTTACCTTCGATGATCTCTCGTATATTGGTTAGCCAAATAATATGAATAATAATATCATTAAATTCATTTATTTTGACTTGTAATACATTAATCATTTGATATGAATAATCTTGTTATTTTTTATCTCTAAATATGTTTTATATGACACTCTAAATCCTATAATTATAACACATACATTTCTTTCTAACATATTTAATTCTACTAAATTTTTCTATTTAGATATGATAACTACATATTCTTATTTCTAAAGCATCTAATAATTTTAACATAGATTGATAATTTTATGATGTTTCTTTATAATGATTAATGGATTAATATTATGAAATACATACACATGGTTCCAAAATTTATTTACTGTTATCCTCAAATAATCTACAATATTTATATACACGATCCACCGTCAATTTTATATAATTTGGAATGGAAGTGTATTTATATTTGGATTCAATAATTTTCATATAAACAAATGATCACATGTTATTTAATTTCCAATAAAAAAGGTAATTTATATTTAAAATACAAAATATTTTTGTCTCTAGTGAAGAATATACTACTCATAATTATTTATGGGGATATTTTATTTTTCATAAATTTTCTTTATAATCATAAATCATTTATTGTTTCATAACATAAATTTTCTGAGTCAAAATAGATAAAATATATCATTTCTGACAATATATTATTGGTGAAAATTCACCTAAAATGATTTCACATCTTGGTGAATAATGAAATAATTCATTAATTACTTGATTATAATATGATTATAAGTAAATAATGGGTGGGTAAATTTCATTCCCCATTTCATCCATAATATGAAACGTGGTAATAAGTGTCTGGAATCTGTTATGGAATTTAATAATAAATATTCCTAAATATTTCATAAAAAAATCATAAAATTTATATTATATATAAATTACATAATAAAAAATTAAATCAATGTTTCATTATGTTAATTTTTTCAAAAAATAGTAAAAAAATAGATCAAATTTATTTAATATCATCTAAAATTATTTCCTTCCTTATAGATTGATTATAGCTCCCTCAATCAATATTAATCGATATGTTCATTCTAATTGTGTGGAAAAAAGAACTAATGAACCAATGATTTTGTTGGTCAACTAGTTGGACACGTTGATTCAATCAAACCTCATATCTTATAAACATTTTATTTCAATGATAGTTATATAGAAGATAATGTTGACACATATTCCTTTAATTTTCTTATAATTAAATTGTTCATCCCATAATAATTCATTAGTTTCATTTTATATCATATTTTATTCAATAAAATTTATAACATAATAATGATAAAAAGATACTATCTACATGAAAAATAAAAAAATTTAATATTGATTATTTTAACATATTAGAGAAATAAAATATTAATGTGGAAATAGTGTTATGTTAAAAAACATTAACATGATCTTTGGGCACACTATTTTTTAATTAATGGTTATATGTATTTGGATCATCCATAAAGATTCCAAATACCCTTTATATGGTCCCCTCTAACATACATGAAATTTTCATCATTAGGAAAACCATGAAATTTTTGTTATATCCCAATGAAAGGGTTGCTAACAATTAAATATTCATACAACCTTGGAGTTGTTTTAGTTTTAGGTAATATAATTCACCAACACGTGTATGTTGGATTTAATTAATAAAATACCTGCATTGGATGTCATAAAATTAGAAATGGTTTATCCATATCCCCTCTGACACCAAAATTCTTCATCATGATGCCAATATCACCAATGTTCACTACAGATAATATATGAACCCATTTTTGATTAAAAATAAAAAATTGAAATGTTTTATTGTGAAACTCGTATATCTATTTGATAATTCAAAAATATGACATCTTCATATAAATTGTATTTCTATCATTGTATCTATATATGTTCATATATTCTTTTTTAAAAGTACATCCACTATTTTTCATCATTCTGTAAATATCATATTCATTTTTATATAATGTAAAACCATTATTTACAAAACTATTTCATGATATGACATTTTGAGTTGGTCACTTGGAAGGACATCAAAGTAAATCATCTGTTCAATTAAATTTTTAGATAAATCCCTATATATATAATCACATTACTATCCTGAAAAATATTGATTTGGTGTATTTGATATCCATCAGTCATCCATTAATTTATTTAAATAACTAGGAATATATTTGTGGGATTCAATGTGTGGATAAATATAAACATGACTGTGTAATATGTAAGGGAGAATATACTCATAATCAATTATGGCCATCATAACAAAATATCTTCCAGAATCCACTTCTCACATGATAAGTCTGTTTTGATGAGATATTGCGATACATATTCTATAAACAATTGATAGTTAATTAGAAAAAAATTCAAGAGCTTCTTCAACAATGTATCATTTCCCAATACAACCTACTAGGAAATTCCATTCAAAACCATCAATTCTGATTCAATAGTGTACATCGATATGCAATGTACATGAATAACTAAATGAGCCTCCCTAACTAAGTGAAGTATTATGTGGACCATTATATTAGACATTTAAATTTGTAAGAAAATATATAATCTAGGTATTATGATTAAAACCTATATATTCATTATTTCAGACATCCATCTGTTTATAACATTACAAAATATGGTTTTTATTAAGAAGAATATTCTAGTTTATTTATTTTGTACATTTATTAGAAGAATACAATGTAAAGTGATGGGAATAAAATAATTCATGAGAAAATCAGATTAATATGATTTTATATATTGTAACTTCAAAATATTCATTAAATTAAATTCTTGATATTTTATTAATAGCATAATTAAACCTCTACACAATTTTAAGGATTAATAAATTATATTTTTTCAGGACTAGATAAAATATAAAATCTTAGAGGAAGAGAATTATAAATTTTACCCTTCACTAGTCCCAAATATTCTGTTATATCCATGCTAATAAGGTCCAAAATATAATTCATGACATGTTTTGTTTTTTCAAGAACACTAACCAACATGTCAATAACAATATCAAAAACCGTTTTTTCTATATTCTTGAAACAAATATAATATTTTAGGTATAAAAAATTCTATTAAAATTAATCAATGAAACATATTAACATTTTACAACCATGTTTCGTACACATTTTAAAAATAATAATTTAATGAACATTATGTCAATTTATTTTAATTTTTCTAATACTTGATCACCCATTAGTAGAGATAGTGTTCAACATTGTTGGGAATTCTTATTGCATATTTTCATCCCAGATCATTATATATGTCGATGAGGTAAATCTCATTGATGATATAAAATTATAGTCACCATGAAATATTTTATCTGGAGTGAGTGTATAAATTCATCAAATGTGGAAAACCCCAACATTCTGTTAATGAAATTGAATGAAAAATTCATATAAGTAGGGAAGTAATTTATTGTATCATATAACATGAAAATTAATGTGAATTATTCACTTATATGATAATCATAAATTATAACACTTATATCCCATATATATTTAATAACATTGACCAATGAATTCAAATATACATAACTTCATTAAAATATTGTTTTGGTACATATAAAAGTAGTGAAAACATAATATTTTTGTGATTCATTCATAACAAAAATGAAATTTTTTAATCTACCCACATTAATGGACATGTAATATGTATACTATTATATACCCAAAAACTATTTATTCAATAATTAGATAATTCAAGACAAAAAATTTTCAGTTAATTTCAAAATTCATAAACTCATAATAAATAATGATCCACGATAGAAAAACTATTGGTTGATTTATTCTCCCATATATAAATCATCAATATATTTTCAATTTTAATTGTATCTTTATTTATTAACATCCCCAAGGTCTTATAATCCATGTGATGATATAAATTTTTTAAACATATTTCATGGAATTGATAAATATTTATTTTATTGATACCCACCACACATAGTCTATTTTATGAGTGATATATTTTCTTTGAGAAATAATGTGAAATCATTTATTTAAGAATTAATTTTTCAGATATCATGGCCATTGAACATACTATTATATTAGTTTCATATTTTCTACAGGTTAGATCATTTTTCATGGTTTCATATAAGTCAGGAGGCCATGTAGTTCTATAATGATAGTGTCTCTCTATCCACCGCTAGCTTCCCAATAATATATCATTAATACATATAATAATAATTTGTATTTATTAGAGTATATGTAAAATTCTATATTATAATTGAAATTTAACTTCACAAAAATCATTGGAGAATCATGAAGTACACCTTAACTTTTCATTATCATTTCAACCATAATATCATCTTCATATTTACACTAGAATTTATATAAAATGAACCATAAAAAATGGTATCCTCCCAATAAATAGTACCTTTTATTTTAACCCTCATTTTTTATCATCATATATATCTTTGGACTATTTGGAGGAAAATCAATTCGTCTTTCCACACATGCAGTATAATGTTTTAGGAATAAAATAATCATCATCATTGATAAGGGATTTGAGAAGAGACATATGAATTCTCTATTTCAAATATGATAAATAATTTTACACAATTTTTATAGTATTTTTTCATTATATAAATTTTAATCAATTTTCTTTAATACACATCTTATTTAATTCTTAAAAAATCATTTGAAATAAAAAACAAATAGTTTCCCATAAGATATTAATAATAAATCTAAAAGTTTGCATATAATTCTAAAAATGGGAAACTATTATTTTAATGTTATTAGTAATTATTACTAATAAGATATCATTTTACCATATTCAAAAATGAACTTAAACATAAATGGTAAACATGTGTTTTTTGGTTCATGTCTTCAATTTGATATTTTGTGGCTCAAATAGGTTGTAATAAATTTGATCAAAAATAACATTTATTTATTATTGGATGTTGGAAATCACTTGTAAATTATTAATATTCACAATCATTTAATTGTAACATTTTTTAATAAAATTTTGTACATCTATATTTCATTTGAGAAAACATGACTATTTATTCACTAAAATTTGAAACTGGTTCAACAAAAACGGAATTTCATGAAGTAAATGGATTAAACTATTATTGATCATAGAATTGTTGTTGTATTCCATGTTACTCTAATTTTATATGGATTATTTTAGACCTCGTATTATAGTAATAATAAAAAATATACATTTGTACTATAACTTAATTAAGAACATGATCATATCATAAATACCTAAAATGAAACACACACTAAACCCATGTAATAAAACCATTTAATAGGAAACTCAAATGATTTATTATATTATTCAAATTTATGTGTTCAAATTTAACATACCATATTCATAATTTTAAATCTAAAGAAATATAATTCAATAGTTATTTTATAAAAAATGACCATTTACCTACATATTCATGTAAAATATTTAGAAATCAATTTCATAAAATCCAAGCCTTTCATATTCAATTATCAAAAGAATTTCAAGAAATAACCTACAAAACTATTTCATAGAAATCATCTTTAAACAGTAAAATATAATTAACAACATATTCTAGAATTTCAAAACGAAAAAAAATCTATTTTCACTTTCCAGATATTATCAAATTTAATAGAAAAAACTATATTGTGCATTAAATCTACATGACCAGAAAGAAAATTTTTAGAAAGTTATAAAATATAATGATAAATAACATATATATATAACACATTTTAATAAAAAAAGAAAAAAAATATGTGAAGAAAATAATCGGATAAGAAAGGAGTGATGAAATATTTTATCCATTGATGGAGAAGATAATCTTTGGGGGAAACATAAACAAAATAATAGGGGATAAATGAATTTAATGTATACTAATGTATCTATATTATGTTACATAATATTACTTTTTCCATGTTGGGGTATTTTTGAAAGAGTGGAGATCATTTCAGAATCACTAAAAACTTTACGGATAGTGTTATAGTAGTGAATAAAATATTTATCTAAGATCTTCATCCATATTACATGATAACTTATAAAACATATACCATGTGAAGTGATATATAGGTTTAAAAATAAACTTTTTAATGAATATTATGATGATGTATATAGATAATATGACCCCTTGTGTGATTCTAAATTTAAAATCCTATAGAAAATATGTTAGAACCATGGTGACCTGATGAGAGGAAAAAATTAGTTTTCTAAAGATTGAGTACCTAACATTATATTAAATGTATATACTAATGATTTCCAAAAAGATTAATGAACCTTCTTATAAAAATCATTATTTTAATACTTTATTACTGGTTTACCTTAGATAGAATTAAAATTGTAGTGTTAGAATTTAATCAATAATAAATTTTTATCCATTTTATATACTATGAGTGTAGTTGACTATGATTCATTTATATTCACTAAATATCTCTTATATTAATCTTGAGGTTAGATGAACATAAAGTATTGAGTTTTAATTTGAAATTAGATTATCTCCCAAATTACAAGAGAGGGGTAAGACATATTTTATATAGATTGTTTTCAAAGATATATAACACAAACCTGTGTAGAATGGTAACCAAAAAAATATGATTATTCAATATTGACTGTGGGATCACATAACATGTCCCATAGAAAACATCACTTTTCTATTTAAGGAATAAAAGGATATCTCAAGGGATGTTGTGGTTAAATTATGATTTACATAGGTTATATAGTGAAAGATATATATGGAATGTAATATTGGTTTCTAATTAAACTAGAATAAATAATAAGTGAAAACATGGAAGGTCATTTGAAATCCATTCACGTATACTAGTAATACACTCTTGAAAATTAAAACCATTTTAGAGATATAATATGATATGATACCCCTCAGTTATTCCCTATCTATATATTTAATATTATTTATTTATTATTATTTTATAAAAACTCACCGAATGTTATTTGTGATGAAAACCTTTCCAAGTGGTAAAATGATGTGGTTTTAATCTTCTAAAAAACAAAAATTATCCATTATTTCTCAAAGGTAAATTGTCATGAAAATATGGGAAATGTTTGATGGGGATATGATCTATGTAACATGTTCCTAAATAAAAAACAAATAATACATAGAATTAAATATTATGATAAATTAAAAAAACAAAAACATAAAAAATTCAATGAATATAATTTTATATCCTTTTAATATTCTTCTTTTTTTAATATATGAACAAGATAAAATAAAAAAAATTATATTGTTCAATTTAATTAAAATCCTATAATTTTATTTAACACCTCCTCTTGATGATTTTATTTTTTAGAATTTTATTAACATAATTCTATAATCGTGATTTAAAATTAAAGAGGTTTATGGTAAATATTTTTTTGTGGGAGGTATCATATTGTTTCTAGATGATAAATATGTTCGTAGTCCCAAGAAAAAGAGAAACAGGAGGAAGGTTTTCTGTGTCATTTTTCCAAGGGATAGTAAGGGTATGTAACCATAGGGAAAAATTGTGAAATAGGGTTGTCATTATCAGTAGAAGATATGATGACAAGGAAGAATAAATAAATATTTAAATAAAAATTATATAAAAGTTTGGATTAGGATAGTGAAAGATCTGACTGACGATAATTATAAATGAATTAATGATTTGAAAAAATAACATAAATAATATTTTAGAGAGATCGTCTGTGAAAATGTGGAGGGGGGTCTTTGGTAAAGATGAACATCTGCAAGAGATTGAATAGTGACATGGAAATTTCTTTTGTTTTGATTCTATTTAAAATATCTGGATGTAATTAATCAGTTCATTCAAAGAATAATTGGTAATGTGGAATTTTATCAATGCTAAAATTATATGTTGTGATAAAATACCTCTTTATCAATGATTTTATAATGCTGATAAAAATTAATATCATTAATTTTACTAATATAATTGATATTATTAATTATTTTAATGAATGTAATTATAAATTAGTTAACATAATTATATGTATTTATAAATTCATCAAAATTTATGAAAATATGTATTTATAATTATAAAAATATATATATAATTATAATTTTAAATAAATAAATTTTTTATTTTTAAAAATATTTTTCTACAATCAGAAATATATTTATATATATAAATTCATTTAAAAATTAATATAAGAATATTTATAATTATCTGAAATATATTAAATATTTATATATATTTAATATAATTGCATATTTACTAAAAAATATAATAATTTATTTATATTTATAAAAAAACCATTTTACAAAAATAAATATATTTATTTTTAATTATAAATAATTAATTTAATTAATACACTAAATATAGAATTATAAGTATATTTATATATAAAAATTTACTTACAAATAATTTTTTAGCTTTATTAATGAATAAATGGTCTTAAATTGTTGAATACTAAAAAACAATGAAATTTCACAATTAAAAAGGAGTGGACTGTAAAAATATTAAAAAACCTGATATGCTTTGTTAAATATTCAAATTCATTAAAATTCATGCATATAGATTGAAACTGATATGAATAATCTTTTAAAATATTATTATATAACATTAATAGTTGTAAATATATATTAGAAAATGAGGAATTCAAAAAAAATATTATAGATTATAAATATTAATAACTGAAATTATATTAATTATAAATAATTAAAATGGACTAATTTAGATAAAATATTTTAAATACACTATGTTAAAAAATGAAAATATAAAATGTATATTATCATTTGAGTAAATTACATAAGTATTATGAGAATGTGTTTCAATGTATGATTCCCTTAATTAATTTAAAAAAATTCTATGAAAGTAATTTCTGAATATATATATATATATATATATACATGTTTGATATATATAAAATTTTACATTGAAAATTTATAATATGTACACACTATTTATAAAATAAATAATATTTATTGTGAATAAATTAAAAAAATGAACAAATGTTATTAATTATATAGATAATTTTAGAAAAATAATTATGAAAACTAATATATTTCAAAATGGAAATGTATACTTATTCATCATATAGTTTACAACCATATTAAAAAAATTAAATTTTAATAAACAAACATTTATAAGTAAATATTACCTATTTATATGTCATGAAAACAATTCATATATTATTTCTAAATTTATATCAATATATAGTTATATATATCAATATTTAATAAATATTAATATATATATATATATATCAATATGTATCTTTATAAATCAAAAAATAAATTAATTATAAAAAAAATATAAATTTAAATTATTATAATAAAATATTAAATTTTTAAAAAAATTAAATAAATAAATAAATATATATATATATTATGATTTATATTAATATATATTAATATTTAATAAATATAAACATAATCTTATTTATATCATTTTCTATTAATATATTAAAAAATATTTTTATATATATCAATATATGATTTCATATATGATGTTATAATTTTATTATAAAAAATATGTAAATAAAAAAATGAATACGATTAAATTGTTAAAACTACTAATAAAAAAATTAAAAACAATCAAATTAAATATAAATATATATATATATATTTATGTCAATATATAATTTTATGAATGAAATAGAAATTTAATTCTAAAAAAAAAGCTGTTATCCAACAAATATATTTACAAATAAATTAATATATATTATTATATATAAAAAATTAATTTCATTATGAAAAAATATTAAAATAAATATAAAATTTTAATAATTATTTGAAAATATTAAACCAATAAAAATTAATTCCTATGAAATAATATAAATATATATATTCATAAATAATAATGTAAAATTATATATAGGAAGAAATATTTTAATTCAAAAAAATAGAATGTCATCAAGCCATCAACTTGTAGGGCATGATATTTAGAAATACTAACCTAGAAATCAAAAAAAAGAGGGGGGACAAATGCCATAGCGAGAATGTGGTCGGTCAAGGCCTGTATGGGCCCATGTGGGAGGAGAATTTCCTATTTATGTGCATTAAAAGTGTTTGTAGGAGCCACAACTTTAGTATTTTACTATGAAAGATACTTATCCACAAATCCTAAATCTTTTAAATACCTTAGGTTCTAGACTACTTCATGTGATTTTGTAAGATATATATTCTCTTATTCATCATTATAGTACTTTAGATCTCATTTTAGAAAATATAAATATTTTTGCTACTGTTAAATAAGCAGTTTTAGTTCAATAAGGTAATTTCCATAACACTAAAAAGGGGTTTTATGTCATTCATCATTTGGGAATCACTGAAAAATCCAAATAACCTATGAGTATCGTTGATGTTATATGTCAATCCCTTCTCTCTGGATGAATAATCCTAAACATAGATTGTTCTTTAATAGTAAACATGTGTCCCTCAGATTTTGGAGTAGAGTATTGTGGAGATAATGTTTATATTCTCATTTTCATTTACAGTGCATGTTGTATTTCATCTTCTAGAGAAGATGAAATAATAATGGTTATCATGACCATTTTTTTAACATATAATAAATTTGAACCAACATATGGATTCAATGTGATTCAACCACAATTGTGTCTGCAGTTCCGAATGTCATGGTAAACCTTCCGTGGACACTTATAACCCGAAAGATGTAATTAATTCATAATATTTTTGGGAACAATTATATTATCATCTATGATTTTTTATGTGAATTTGATGGTGTTTTAGATTTCCAACAACGGAGTCAATGCCGACATTATTTGATTGGATGTAAATCCAAGAGATTCGTATCCTTTATATGAAATGTATTTTTAAGGAATCGTGTCTTTTAGAGAATATTATTGATTTCTTTTTAAACTAATGTTCTTATATATTTTTAGACAAGGAATAACAATTCTTGAAATAAATTTCTGACTAACTCAAGAACATGTCACTTTTATCAATGAAAGAAAATGTGCAGATTAGCGTTTCCCTTTATTTTTTATTCAAGTAATGTTTTTATAATGGTACCCTTAATTAGTAGTGAAAAATGGGGATGATATGATTCAATATTCAATATAAAACATTTTAATATATCCATAACTCAGTCTCAAAACCCATTATATTTTAATCATTACATTTATTTACATTAAAAGTAATGTTCCAATAAAACAGAAATACCAATTAATTGCATGAAAACATTTTATGAGATGAATTATAAATTGTATAAGAATGAATGATTTAAAATATTAGAAAGAACATAATTCTCGATGTCCCCCCTATATAATAATTTTTTTGATACACATTTAGCATGACATGGAAAATTATCAGTTATAGAAACCACAAAATATAAACTAAAATATTATATATATGTAAGTATCTTATCATGTAAAATAATCCAAAAAAATTGGAAATCAACAATTTTTTATTAAATTGATATTTTTTTCAAAATATTCATTATAAATCAAGTGGAACATCCTCTAACTAAAGTAAAACTAATTTTTATATTAAATTATATAAATTATTTGAGAAAAATTAATCTACTTTTCCAATTTAAGTGAGACTATAATATACTTACAATTTACTTGGGGATATGTTTATCCCATTCATTTTTATTATTTCCGTCGAAAATAACCTTCATAATTGATGAAATTGAAAACATTGATCACTATTATATATAGAACACATAATCACAAAAGGTACATCAATTTTTTTATATAGCTGAACTCTCAAATATAATGGGCTATTACTTGACATTATTTATTATCACACTAGATCATATGTACAATAATATCTTCTTTGGTGAATATAATGACATATTTTCACCCTGTTCTCATGGTATATCAAGTAGTATGACTTGTTTTATGTATATCATATATAAATCTAAGAATATAGATGTTAACATTATATTAATATAATATTCTATATAATAACTCTTCCATCATGTTATTATGGTGAAGATTTTATCATTATTCCTCTTCTTATTCTTCTTTTACAATCATAATATAATTAATACCATCCATCCACTATATTTTTTCTATTTTGTAGAATCATTGTGTAAAATATTTAGTCAATATATATAATTAAATGTTTATAAAAAATAAATTTTCATATTAACTAAATGAAAATTCAAAATATTAATTCAAACTAATAACATCAATCAATTAATTATTAGATTCACTAACATTTCATTAATCATTTATATCATTTATATCTTATTAGAACCAATAGATGTTGTATTATTTTTCTAGTGAAGAAAAATACTCAGCTATAGAGTGAAAAATTGTTACACACTACTAAATATACTCAAATTATATAATCTCCCCTACCAATGACCTTCAATAATGTGTGATTCCTTCTATATTAGTTGAACTGAAATGATAAAAATTGAATAAATCTATCAATATTATTCATAAAAAATATTTACCCCAATCAATATTGTATATAAAAACTCATTTCTCAAACACTGATTCCCCCCCCCCAAACATGGGTAATCCAATTCTGAGTAGTTGGGAACATCTAAATAACTTTTTCCACCTTGGAAAACACACACTATATTTTTAGTATTTTTTAAATGGACACAAATAATAAACAATGGTTTAGACTTCAGAATTAATTTTAAGATAAAAGTAATCATTTTCATTCTCCAACATTACCTCCACTACATGTATGATATTCTAATTTCCAATCGATAATCATCATAATTAAGTTAAATTTTTAAAAATTTGTTGATAATTAATTTATTCGTTTTACATAAATAACAATTTTTAATGTCATATTTTTTATAATACTCGGAAATTATCTAGACTTGTTGTACAAAAATAACAAATATGAAACTCTCACACAGTGGTATAGATTATCATTTACATTAAAAAATTATTTATAAACTCATTTCATATATTATTAGAATGTTACAATGCTACCATCATTGGAAATAATTTTGATCTCCACTCTTCCACATTAACACTTCAAAAAATTTATTCCCTTCATTCTAAAACCAGTTAATGATTATTACCACATTTGAATCATAAAAAACACCTTACATTGAAAATAATTTTTATGAGGAATATAAAAGAAATAAATAACAACTACTAAATATACTCAATTTTCAATACATTATTTAATTTAGTGTCAAAATTTTGTTTAATTGGATAAATTAATGATTCATTATCTCTCAAACATCAATTTTTCATAACAACAACTGAATTAGAGGAATGAATTAAGGCACATTGATTATTATTGCACGATGATGAATGGTGAATGATGGATTTTTTATTCAATACACATCATTATTAATAAAAAAAATTCATGTTGGGAATATTCTTGTTTCGATGAAAGATTATTTCCAGATATTTCAACATATCTTCATGATGGTTTACATTAATAATTATATTGCCATAAATATTTAAAGGTATTATTAGTGATGAAAATGAAGCCTATAATTGGATAGTGATGTACTAAATTGGAATTTGATATGGAAGATGATGTTTTATTATGTGGTAATGAATAATGGATACTAAATTAGAATAAAAGAGTTATGGAGGATTATTATAACAAGAATTAAAATAAATATTTTAATGTATCACTAGAATAAAATGTGATTAATTATAGGTCTATAAAAACATGTCTTCCACTATTATAATATTATTCTCACTTACAATGTGGGTGTCATAATTATAATTTATCAAATATAGTGTCATATAAATACATTAGAATTTGGATGAGCCCATACATATATTAGATGCTGGTGTCACAATTTTCATAGGAAATATTAATATAAAGAATATGAACTATTACTAATTTTTTTTATTGAAATATCATAACAATTACCCTGAAAAGTTAAGTTGGAAAATTAATATTTCTATCAATGATTAGAAATATGTTCAAAACAATTCATGCCCATTTTATTTCTTTATTTGGTGTTTGAGGTTCGTTGTTAATACAATTTTTTGTGTGGTTATATTTTTTTTAGGAGTTCAATTATATTAAACATGATAAATTGCTTAATACTTAACTAATAATAACCCTCATTACTGTTATTTCCAATTATGGAACCTTTACCCTTATTCTTTATGTAAATATCAATTTTTTTAGAATTTTTGGTTCCTTGAGACATGAAATGTTTCAAGCATTATACCGCAAAATTAAGTGGAATTTTTAACTCATGTGTGATGTGAGATAAAAAAATCGAGATATTTTTTAATGGACGGTTAATTAATTATTATTTAATATATATTGTTAATGTATTAAAATTATAATCATTTAATACAAGTATAAAATAATAAATAAATCATTATTTATTGTTTTCTTTTATTTGAAATATTTAAACACTACTATATAATCACAAGAAGTGGTGTTTTACACAAATCATGTCATCATCAAAAAATTATAGAATAAGAATGATAATAATTAATACTTAAATTACATAAATTTTTAATATAATTAATTAAAAAATAATATCATATATATTAAAGGTGTAGATAAGTTGTTAAAGAACTATCTATCGAGAATAAATTTACTTAAAACAAGAGGATTACAACTTTCAATTATTATGAGAATTTATTAGAGTTATGTTAATGAAAATATAATTGTTTTTATAAATGAATTATTATTATAAACCCATTAAATTTTTCCCTTAATTCATGTATTAAAATAATTAAGGTTTCATAGATAATTTAAAAATATTATTTTTTTAAACTGTTAATCTTATTGAAATGTAGTTATGGGGTTATTTTAATTTTTGTAACATTCACTAAAGTGTAAATAGAGATATATTTTTGTCATTGTATAATAATAAGTGAACACTATGTGACAACCCATTGTACGAGTACAATATTAATCTATTGAATCTTATAAACTATATTATATAAATATCAACACTGATTTATGGTGTATTTTTATCACTCTAAGAACATATAATGATAATAAAATGTTTGAAATTTCATTATATCCAATCCTGATGGATGAATAATTTTTTATTTTGTTAATTGTCTATATAGGTACGTTTCATAATGAACAAGGAAAGACATCAAATTTTTTTTGAGTTGATTATGTTTCAAAATTTGTATAACACGATGTTAACTCAGCTGAAACAAAATATACTTTTGTAAACATTACAGAGAATAAAAATATTTTCATGTTAACATTTCCATTAATATTGATCAAATATCAAGTAATTAATTTAAAATTTAATATTATAATTCTGTTTTTAGAAAATTTTGTATTGTGATATAATAAAAGAACATTTTAACTACGTCAAATGATTAATCAATAGGAAATATCTAAATAATTTCATTCGAAATTATAGAGAATATGAAATTTTAATGTAGTAATGAATATTTATAGTTACCAAATAATTTTTTCAAAACCCAGAACAACTTATATAAATGTTTGGAATGACTCCCTTTTAATTTGTGTATAGGAAACCATACACCTTATACAGTAGATATAACATTAAATTCCTATAGGGATTTGAGAGAAATTTTTTGTACTGATGATATAGATAATAATATATTTATAGATTTTGACAATATGGAATAAATTTAGAGGGATTCATATTAAATTTAAATAATTTATAAGGATAATACTATGAAGGTTTACAAGAATATTATTTTTATAATAAAGAGTAAATCCAGAAATAGGTTTTCAATTTTGAACTCATTATTTAATTTTATTATTGTGATGCAAATTTTATGATGTTTATAAACCTTCATGGTAGTCAGAAAAATTATACACAGATTACTAGTGATCCAGATAAATGAAGAGACTTTCTTCCGGGTGAACAAACATTGTCAAAATAAGAATCATTAATACTCTCAATCTGGATGTTCCGATTCTATTAAATTCCATTAATGTTTTTTAACAAAATCATCATTTTAAAATTAAATAACATTCTTTCCTAAAAAAATTATATTTACATATATATATTTCTTTATTTTTTTGGAATCCTTTATTAGTTTTAGGTTGTGTGTAATGGATCTCATAGTAGATTTGTATTTCTTGATATGATAGAGAGGATACACTTTAATAAATTTCAAATCCTAGAACACAAATCTTATGATTAAAAAAATAACATGAAAAAAAAAATTAATTTTTTTAAATCCATAAATTAGTGTAATGTGAATATATTGAGAGAATTAAATAATGGTAATTTTATATCATATGTCAAACTATAATGATGTTTTTCCTCAATTATATCTAAATGTTAGTCAGACCCTTCGGGATTCCACCCATAATTTGTTTTCCTCATGTATATTTTTATGTTAGTCACATCCTTGGAGATTCCACCATGCCACCAACATAAAAGAAGAATCATCAATAGATTTCATTGTATATCCCAATGACTATTTTTGATAATATTGTGTACATAAATAATGAATGAAGTTTCATAAGGGGAATAGTGAATGGATCCCTATGAGCTTGAGATATTCCACATGGAATATATTATATTTAAATTTTGTATACATGCATAATTATTCAATAATTAAAACATATATGTAGTTTTTTACATGATTAACAAAAAAATAACCATATAGTATAACACTATATATAATAGAAAAATATTGATTGTACTTATCATTATATTTCTCATGGTCCCTTTCATGTTGAAACTAAATTATGAAATCCCTTTTAAACATGGGATTTAGAAACAAATTGATGGTCTATTTAAAAACAATTATGTAATACCTTTTTTTGGATAATATCCCCATTATATCACATTACACAAATATGTCATGGTCCTAAATCTAGTAGAAAAAAATATTTAATATTAAATCATAAATTTTAATATAATTTGATTATTCACCATGGAATTTATTGTTTATGGTGAAACAAATTCAAATTATAATTCATGAATGTAAAAAAATATACACCATGATATTAATATATAAAAAATTTATTTTTTATATAATCTTAAAAATTTATAATTTTGTGGTTATGTATAGAAAATAATAATACAATGACATAAAATTATGATTTATGATATGATATTGAAATAATTTTACTATGATAACACCTAATTTAATTGTGAAATCCTACTTAATTATCCAAATAATTATTATAGTCCTACTAAATTTAATTTTACTATTCACTCTATATACATTTGAATTAGCTAAGACACACCTTCAAAAAAAATATCTAGATTCAAACCATCCCCAAAAATATTTTTCCAATAAACATTATCATAGTTCATAACCAAGGAATGTATAATATTTTTATCTCTATCCATCAATACTATTTTTAAAATAACCACAAAATCATTTAATGACATCTTAATGTCATCCCACAAATATATTTTTCTTCAATATATCTCCAATGGGATTTAATAAGAATGTATCACCTCATAAGGTAACGAAAAATATTCATTTTTTTTTGAAAAAAATGATATTTTTTAGATGAAAAATGTGGAAACCATTTTCCACACCCTCTTGATATTTTTTCTCAAAAATACACAAACCAACAAGACTAACCATAAACCATCTCAATTGATAATTCTTTAAAATAAAATCCAAAATATACAACCATCTCTGTTTTAAGATAATGAAAATATTTAAAAAATAATAAATCAATAAGGCGTTTCAAAAAATGATAAAATCAAAATTTTATTTAAGAATAACACCTTTTCATGGAATATTATTTGTCAAACAATTATATAAATTAGTAAGGACATATATTTGGAGAAAATCATTGTATTGAATAAGGTACCATAAAGAGGGTCTACATGGAATTTCATGTTACATGTATTTATAATCATATGGATTTATAGTTATGCAAAAGGTAAATTTTATTATATTTCAAAATTATATAAATTTTTTTATTGTATATTCAATATATTTTTATGAATTTATTACGATGTTCGACTACACAATTTTTGAAATGGTGGCCGAAAAGGACCAATCATTCATATAATGATCATAATTGAGCATTGATCCCCCAATTCATATGGATATATTTAAATTGAAGGGAATGAAACTAAAAATAACCCTCATCTTGATTTGCATTGATGTACTCATACATAAATATTATTAGTAATGGGATATATCCAAGGGAGGATTTGAAGATTATATATGTTGATTTTGTAATTATATATTATAGGTTAACCGTTAATATTACTTTGATGTTTTCTATTAATCTCGATTATTTATGAAATAATAAAATTGATAATAACCTGGTATTTAATTTCAATATATTCATCGTTGTTTACATTGTGGATTTTATGATTGTTTTTGTTATTATAACCTTATAAATTATTGTATTTATTAACTATACTTTAATCATGAAAATGAGGTCAAATTCAAAAGATGAAATTTTTCTTATCTAGAGGAATGAATTTATCCCAACTAATTATGAGGATGTGGCTACGGTGGTCCTTAAACAAGCTACATATACCCACTGATCCATTTATACAATTGGATATCATGCCACTATAGAAACAATCACTCTTACAACATCAATTCCGTTAGTTAAATTGTTGTGATTAATTCTTATAATTGTTTTGAAACCACAAACCTAAATGATATGATATCTCTATGGCTAAATATTCCCTTTACAATTCCACATGATCTTACCCAAAACATAACAGAAATAATTTTATCCTCACTTATTAATTACAAAACCAATCCAGACACACCATATTTCAGGTATACACCAATACATTTTCAATAAGAATAAATTGTTATGGTAGCTAAACAGCGCGACCTATTTCATACACTTACCCAACCCATACAACTCCACACAAATCTCTTAATATATATAATAAATAAACAATAAATATAAAATCAACATCGATATTCCTATTTTATGTAACCAAAATATTATTAAAACTAACTGATAGAAAAATTTGTTATGTGACCTAATAGATGTAAAAAGGAAAGGTAAATTCCATTTCTATAGACATATGATTAATTTCAATAATAGTGGGATAGGTAACTTAAAACATAATCTATTAAATGATGGAATATTAATACATTACACCAATTGAATCTAGTCTAGAGTAGTTAGTTAGGGATTCTTATGAGACCTCCCTGAACAATATCTAAAGCACATGCAACCCATAAAGATACTGTAATTCAAGACGAGACATTCCTTAATGATGAAAAACCATAAGGGAAACACTAATCAATTCATTTATATCAAATAAAATACTCCCCCATATATATATTATTCTTAAAAAATGCATCACATTATCATCCACACAAAAATATACTTGGTCTAACTATCGACTTTTATAATTTTAATGAGTATTCATTTTGAGAGAAACCTATTAAAAAATAATAATCTAAGGTTTATACTGAAGGGACAACAAGTCAAAACGATGAGTTATATCATTTGAAGTATATTACCTATATACTAAAATATATTTATATTTTATTAGTGGCATTATGTTACCGATTTTTAATCAACTTTTATACATTCATGTACTCAATATTATTCTTAGTTGTATATCTAATTGTGTACGTCTATGCTTAAATAAATGAGAATAATCTAATATTATAAGAATTATGTAAAGCCCCAGAAATTTCAAGGAAATGGTTTTCTTAATTTTCTTTGGAATTTTACAAGAACGCATTTTCGGACGACACTTGATTCCGAGGCCCGGAGTGCCCGGAATCAATTTCCAATGTTTGGCTCAGGTACGTTCAGTGAACGAACGAGCGGGGTTTCCTATCTTTTGAACCGGTGCTCGGAATTGAAATCTGATGGCACCGATGAACTCGCAACGCCGGTAATCGCTTTAGGGAACCTTTACCGAAGTTGCGTTTGTGCGGGAGAATAAGTTAATTTTTGGGGATTAATTAAATAAAGTGAATAAAATTGTTGAATCAATTTTATTTCATGTTGTGTGGTTAACTTCTCCCTTGGGAATTTGGTGGTGGGCCCACATCCATCCAACATCCCATGTGTGGATATTTGAAAGGGTGGGGCCCACACAAAACCCCACCTTTTCAAATTCCATAAACTCCCTAACCCTCTTAACCCCCCACTTTACTAACCCCTCTTAACCCCTCACATTCCAACTACCCATTAACTCACCTTCTTTAATATTTGACAACTTGTTTTAATTAATTTGGTGATTTACATGTAGGATTTTGAAATTGAAACAATTGAATTTCAAATGCTTTGTTGTGTTAATAAAATAAGTTTAGAACTTATTTTATTTGGGTTGGAGTTTAGTTGATTGGGATCCTTTGGAGAAAAATCTTAGGAAATCCTGAGTCCTTCTTTATCTACGACGAAGAACACGAAGAACGTCTCTTCCACCACTGAAGCAAGACGATGCCATCTTCTTCATCATTCATCAACCGAGGCAAGGAAAGGGAGGAGACGCCCGCGATATCTCCAACGACCTTCATCCGCGTCAAAGGAGAAGATGTCGCCTGTGAAGAATGTCGTCAATGACGAAGTCACCTCCAAACGCTCGTACACCAACGACGAGTACCCTTCTTCATTTCCGACGCATGAGCGTGAGAATTGGGAGTGTGTGATGAACCCGACAATCGAGGAATCGATATCCGCCCTTTTTCCGAGATCGTCAACGAACGTCAATTATGAGGTAGGGGAATTTATTTTTGGAATTATATTATCTTTTGAGAAAAGAACGACGAGCGTGGACCAACTATTACCGGTTTGATCCGCCGTTGGTTCGATCATGCGGTTTGATGTTGAGTGTTATTATTAAAATTGCTCATGTTTATTACCTTGACGAACGTCGTGAAATATGACCTTCTGTTATTGAATAACGCGAGGGGGGTCGGACCGCACAAACACGGCCGACCCTCCTCCTTATTTCTTGTTGGATTCTTTTGTGGATTGAAACAGGAATGGAGCGGTGCCATCGCACCGCGCGGAAACGTGCGACAAGTAATGTGCGGCGCCGTTGCACCATGTCGTGAAAAACAAACAAATGCGCGATGCCATCGCGTCACGGCGGAGAAACCCGAAGACATCCGCAGACGGAGTCGGGTCACGGCGTTGGGGCGCAGTGCCAACACATCGT
Source organism: Viscum album (assembly GCA_963277665.1). NCBI lineage: Eukaryota > Viridiplantae > Streptophyta > Magnoliopsida > Santalales > Viscaceae > Viscum > Viscum album. Next base: position 338,242,410 of record OY728143.1, on the reverse strand, counting down.
GCCAGAGAACCACGAAGACGGCGCGTTTCATGTTTGACGTGAGGTTTGACGGGCGACGACGAAACATGCCGTTTGGGAATTTGAATCCCTTCGCAGTGAATGTGGGGTCCCGGGGGGGGGGGACCATAGGTGAAGACGGTAGGAGGAACGGACCACCGGAGCGCATCCGGTGGGCCTCGGAAGGCGGCGACAGCGACAGCGCGCCGCTGGAAAGGAGGCGGCCGGCGGTTCGCCGCCGGCCTCAATCAGCGGCGAAGGGCGGGGGAGCCGCGCACCCTGCCGCTCCGCGATTCGGCTCGGCCACACTGGCTGACCCGCGGCCAGCCGGTCGGGCCGGACTAAGCCGGACCGCACCGGGCCAGGCTCGGCCCGACCAGGTTCGGCCGTCCCAAGGGGGTCGGGCCGGGTCGCCCCGGGCCCAGACCCCCGTTTTCGGGCCACTTTTGGTCAAATGCCTGTAACATGAGCTACGGGACTCCAAACGACTCGCTGTCAGCGGCAACACGATCCTTGGATCGAGACGGTCATTTCGGTATGTCGTACTCAACGTTTCGGATTACTTTGGGTTCGGCTGGGTTGGTTCGGATACGAAACCAACCGGGCCTTCGGAGCGGAAACGCTTATATCATGAGCTCCGGACGTCCGATTGGTGTGTCGTCATCTTTGATGGAATCCTTTAAGTGAGACGAATCTTTTGGCTTACTCCGCTCGAGGTTTGGATGCCGACGGAGTGCGATTGGGTGGGTTACCTCACAAAACCAACCGGACCCCTGGAACGAAAAAGCCAATAACTCACAGAACGGGCGTCCGATTGATGCGCCGTCTATTTCGTTTAATTCCTCTTGATGAGACTGAAATTTTGGCATACTTCACCCATGTTTTGGATATAGTTCGTAGTGGCCGTGTTGGATCACACCCGAAATCCAACCGGGCCCCTGGAACGGAAAAGCTGTTATCTTTCAGACAGGACGTCTGTTCGACGAACCGTCAGCGACGTTGATGATCATGATGAGAAATGGTCCCTATGAGTATACCTTATGAGAGTTCAGGGTATAGTTGAGATACATCCAGATTTGGTTCGCTCACGAAACCAACTAGGCCCCTGGGACGAAAAAGCTTGTAACTCACAGACCGGGTGTCCGATTGACACGTCGTCTATTGCGTTGAGACCCCTATGATGAGGCCATCCTTTGAGATAATTCTTCGTGGGACCTTGAGATACTTGGAGTATCGACCTGTAGCTCGTGGAGAGAACCCTACCAGAGACGAGCGTGCGGAGTATGGAGATCGTGTAACTGGTTGAGACCTGACGACTGCTTGACCGACTCGACTTGGATTGAGTCGACTAGCCCAGTGGACGGAGCACTACTTTCTGAGGTGCAGACCCATGGCGGACGGAGCACTACCTGTGTGACAGTGCAGACCCGCGGTACTCGTCCGGAGAGAACCTCAGTAGGCTACTAGGTGGTGTGCACTACTGTGTTTGGGTGACATACCTCGGCAGGAAGCAGTACTGTGTTTGGGTGGCTGGCCCGCGGTACTCGATAGGAGGAGTACTTCAGTAGTCTTAGGTTAGTGAGCAGTACCTCAGAGTCATTACAGGACCACTGTACACTCCAGAGATGGAGCTCTTCAGTAGTTACGGTTTCGATAATGATAATCCTGGTTTGACATGAGACTTTTGACCTTTGTGTTTACCTCATGATTGATATGGGTCACTTGATAACTTAGGTATATGTATGGGCATATACCTGAGTAGTGGTTATCCATTTATTTCATGATCCTTGTGTTTCCTCTTGATTGATATGGGTTACTTGATAACTTAGGTATATGTATGGGCGTATACCTAAGTAGAGGTTATTTGTTGAGATATTCTATGTGGATATCCTTGTTTGTTTTAGTGAGACCTTGAGGGTCTCGGGGTCCCTACTGAGTATCGTTATACTCACCCCTACACGGGCTATGCCCGCACCTCGTTGTGTTGGTTGCAAATGACGGGAGTGCTGACAGAGGCCGAGTGTTCGAGGACTGGACGGTACCCGGAGGTGGACTACACGACAAGTCAGTACCCGAAGGTGGACTATACGACGAGTCAGTATCCAGAGGAGGTTGACGGGCGAGAGCGTTGAGGAAGCTATCTGTACCTACCCTTCAGGTAGGATCCGTGGTGGACGATCTAGGAGCTGTGCAATATGTACCTACCCTTCAGGTAGGAACCATGGTCGACGATCCAGGAACTGCGCTATCTGTACCTACCGTTCAGGTAGGATTAGTGGTGGACGATCCATGAGCTGCGTCATCTGTACCGACCCTTCAGGTAGGATCCGAGGACGATGACCCAGGAGCCGCTTCCGTCCCTCCATCTATTGTATTTTTCTATTGTAATTTGATCAGTTGTAGTTGTACATTCTTTTTGGGTTTGTATTCTGGCCCATTTTCCTTTCAGCACTTCTCTTTGTACTTAGTGTTTACATCCGCTTGTTCTCTGTGGAGTTTGTTTACTTTTATAAAGGAAATTCCTTCCTAGTTATCGGGATTTAAGCCTTTGGTGCTAGTCGCCAGCCCCTGGCCTATGGAAGGTGGGCTTGGGGTAGTCACGACACGAGCCCCGAGGACGTGTCCTGGAAAATTGGTATCAGAGGAGTCGGTTCTACCGCAGAACTTATAACTCTGATATTTTCTTTCTGTGAAGAAATAGTGTTAAGAGTACCAAGTGTGGTTTTCAGTTCAGGGAGTCTAGTGATGGTGCGGGCGGCTGACGTATCCATACACCAGGACCCTGATAACTGATTTCCGACTTTGTGCACGAAAACACTGATTGCGTGTGTGTTTTCAAAGGTTTTCCCTTAAAAAAGCTCAAACCAGGTCATCTCACTAGGTATAAACGTTTGTCCATGTCACGATGTTTCATTCAGGATGCCTTTTCACGGACGACCAGCTAGAGCCCAGAGGGATGTGCGTGCTGACAGCCTATCAAGCGACGAGGCTTCGGTGCAGGGCCCTTTTGCATTTGAGACACCAGCGGAGGCACCAGCGGTACTACCATATGTTGGGCCACCGATTCCACCAGTCCCAGCAGTAGGCGATGCACGCCACTTGAGTGCGCTGCACGAGTTCTAGCGCAAGAGGCCACCCAGGTTCCGGGGAGAGACGGACCCGCAGGGGGCTGAGGATTGGCTGGAGGCTGTGGTGAGAGTCTTCAGGCTAGTGGGGACGCCGACAGACTTCATGGTGATATTTGCTGCCAGCCTCTTTCAGGCAGTAGCAGGCAGATGGTGGAGCCACTTGTTTCAGTTTTGCAACAGGATGACCTTCGCATGGGAAGACTTCGAGACCTTCCTCACGGTGGAGTTTGTGACACTATCTCTACACCCCGAGAATGTACATGAGCTTCTGCCTTTTCCGCGTGTTTCTCGATCAGTAGACGAGTCATCTGTGGGAAATAGACAGATGATGCAGAGGTCCAGGAGGACCAGACTAGCAGTTGGACAATCTCGGGTTTTAGGACCGGTGGTGTGGGGCACCCGGGGTGGGGTCAGAGCCAGGCGTACCAGAAACAGATAGTGTTACTCATGCGACGGGAAGGGTCACATGGCACGTGACTGTTCGACTCCTCATACAGTTGATCCGCAGGCGTTGGAGGAGCCACCAAAGCAGAAGCAGCGACGAGTGCTTGAGCAACAGCCGAGCAGTGTACAAGGCAGTAGAGCTCCGGGAGCAGGTGGACAAGAGCGGAACTAGTGGATACGTCCCTTGTACTTCTAGTTACATGTTGCTATTGTATTCGTGTCTTTGTACTATAAGCTGAAATAATTAAAAAGACACTTATCTTTGTTTTCTTTCCTGTCCTTTTTTTTGGTTGATACTGAGTGGTCCCGGGTAAAACTGTTGACTTGACCCTCAATTTCGAGATTTCTACTGGAGGAGACCTAGTGACATCACACTGATGCTGACAGTGTGACTCGACCCTTGTAGGTGAGATTGACAGTTGGATCTCTTGTTAGTTACGTCGAGGCCTTACGACGTCATCCATGGCATGAATGCATCATTCATGTTGGGATTGACTGTATTAGGCATCAAATGTGGTTCATAGAGGGGATGAGACTGGATTTCTCTTATCGGAAAGGATGAAATCATAGCAGCTCTTGTGAGACTAAAGAAGGTCCAGGTCATCCAAGAGCGGATGAAGACCGCACAGTGCAGTAAGAAACAGGAAACCGATGCCAGTCTTAGAGACTCAGGCGTATAAAATGTTAAAGTGGAGGATGCTTAAAGGAGAGATGAGTCTACGAAGCAGCATACATGGAGGTAGATCTAGGAGAGTAGCATGAGGTGGTGTACATCTTAACATTCTACAACCACCCGCTTTAGTTATTTCCGCCAGGCTTAGGGAGCTGGAGGGCGGAGGAAGAGTGCGGCTGCATGCAGTCAAGTAGTGTGACCCAATGGTTCTAGAAATGATTCAAGGGACAGTCTGTGTCCACTACTAGCTGCTGTAGTAACAGACGTTGATATGAATCATTACTTTCTTTCACAAATATTGTTCTAGACCTAGAGTTTCCGGTAATCCGTGGACTTGACCCTCACTTCTGGAGATACCTTGGGAGGAGACTCGATAATCACACTTACGCCGATGGTGTGGTTAGACCCTCGAGGCGAGTGTTCCAGTTGGAATCTCTTGGTTGCTGCGTCGAGGCCTTACGACGCTAGTTTGAGTATGGAATGGGAAATAACTATTCATACACAAATTGACAGTTTTAGTCAATCATCGGGATGGGTTTTCCTTGGTCGGCGAAAAGTAAACCCCAGGTAGCACAGGATAAACTCTTTCAGAGGATGGTGCGACCAATCCCTCTTGATTCAGTCAACCTTACCCTCGTAGTGTAAGTCGTTTCGAGTTCCAGTTCTAACAGAAAATGGAGACCTCTGGAGTTTGAGGATGACGATCACGTCCTTATACGGGTCCCACCTCGATGATGTTTACAGAGATGTGGCCAAGGCAGCAAGTTATCTCCGAGGGTCAGCGGACCTTCTTAGGTCCTCAGCTGGGTAGGCGGGGTGGTTTACCGCTTGACCCTTTCACCGCAGTTTCACCAGGTGCACGACGACTTCCACGTATCTCAACTGAGGAGATACGTGCTCGACCCTTCACATATCATCGACCATGAGGAGCTGGACGATGGCTATGGGGTGTCTTTCACGAAGGTTCCAGTGGGGATCGAGGATCGACAGGAGCAGATCCTACGAGGACGATCGATTCCTCGAGTGAACTTTCTCTGGCAGTACGGGAACCTCTGGGTGAGCACATGGGAGCCTAAGGCTCAGATGCGTGCTCTGCACCACTTTTGTAACCTTAGTTTGTGTTAAAGCTTTAGGAGGACGTAAAGCCCTGAGGTGGGAGTATTGTAATGACCCGGAAATATCAAGGAAAATTTTTTCTTAGTTTTATTCAGAATTTTACAAGAACTCAGTTTCTGACGGAACTTGATTCTGAGGCCCGGAGTGCCCGGAATCAATTTCCGAAGTTTGGCTCGGGTACGTTCAGTGAACAAACGAGTGGGTTTTCCTATCTTTTGAACCAGTGCTCGGAATTGAAATCCGATGACACCGATGAACTCACAATGCCGTTAATCTCTTAAGGGAACCTTTACCGTAGTTTCGTTTGTGCGGGAGAAGAAGTTAATTTTTGGGGACTAATTAAATAAAGTGAATAAAACTGTTGAATCAATTTTATTTCATGTTGTGTGGTTAACTTCTCCCATGGGAAGTTGATGGTGGGCCCACATCCATCCAACTTCCCATGTGTGGATATTTGAAAGGGTGGGTCCCACACGAACCCCCACCTTTTCAAATTCCTTAAACTCCCAAACCCTCTTAACCCCCCACTTTCCTAACCCCTCGTAACCACTCACATTCCAACTCCCTATTAACTCGCCTTCTTTAATATTTGACAACTTGTTGTAATTAATTTGTTGAGATACATGTAGGATTTTGAAATTCAAACAATTGAATTTCAAATGATTATTGTGTTAATAAAATAAGGTTAGAACTTATTTTATTTGGGTTGGAGTTTAGTTGATTGGGAGCCTTTGGAGAAAAAGCTTTTGGGAAATCCTGAGTCCTTCTTTCTCTACAACGAAGAACACGAAGAACGTCTCTTCCGCCATTGAAGCACGACTACGCCATCTTCTTCATCGTTCTTCAACCGAGGAAAGGAAAGGGAAGCGATGCCCACGACATCTCCAACGACCTTCATCCGTATCAAAGGAGAAGACGTCACCTGCGAAGAACGTCGTCAACGACAACGTCACCTCCGAACGCTCTTCCACCAACGACGAGTACCCTTCTTCCTTTCCGACGCATGAGCGTGACAATTGGGAGTGTGTGACGAACACGAAAATCGAGGAATCGATATCCCCCCTTTTTTGAGATCGTCAACGAACGTCAATTATGAGGTACGGGAATTTATTTTTGGAATTCTCTTATCTTTTCAGAAAAGAACGACGAGTGCGGACCAACCAATACCGGGTTGATCCGCATATCGTTCGATCATGCGGTTTGATGTTGAGGGTTATTATTTAAATTGTTCATGTTTATTGCCATGACGAACTTCATGAAATATGACCTTTTGTTATCGAATACCGCGAGGGGGGTCGGACCGCACAAACATGGCCGACCCTCCGCCTTATTTCATGTTGGATTCTTTTGTGGATTGAAACGGGAATGGTGCGATGCCATCGCACCGCGCGGAAACGTGCGACAAGGAATGTGCGGCGCCGCTACGCTGCGTCGTGAAAAACAAACAAAGGAGTGATGCCGTTGCGTCACGGCAGAGAAACCCGAAGACATCCGCGGACAGAGTCAGGCCACGGCGAAGGGGCGCGGCGCAAACGCGGCGCGCCGGAGAACCACGAAGACATCGCGTTTTGTTTTTGACGTGCGGTTTGAATGGCGATGACGAAGTTGGCCGTTTGGGCGTTTGAATCCCTTCGCAGTGAAGGTGGGGTCCCGGGGGGGGGGGGACCATATGCGAATATGGAAGGAGGAACGGACCACCGAAGCACGTCCGGTGGTCCGCGGAATGCGGCGACGCTAGCGACCGGTGGCGGCGGCGCGCCAATGGAAAGGAGGCGTCCGGCGGTTCGCCGCCGGCCTCAATCAGCGGCAAAGGGCAGGGGAGCCGTGCACCCCGCCACTCCGCCATTCGGCTCGGCCACACTGGCCGAGCCATGGCTGGCCGGTCGGGACGGACCGAGCCGGGCCGGGCTGGGCCCAGCCGGGTCGGACCCGGGTCGGCCGGCCCAGGGGGGGTCGGGCCGGGTCGCCCCGGGCCCAGACCCCCGTTTTCGGGCCACTTTTGGTCAAATGCCTGTAACGAGATCTATGGGACTCTAAATGACTCTCCTTCAGTGGAAACATGATCCTTGGATCGAGATGGTCGTTTAGGTATATCGCACTCAAGGTTTCAGATTACTTTGGGTTCGGCCGGGTTGGATCGGATACGAAACCAACCGGGCCCTTGGAGCGGAAACAGTTGTATCTTGAGCTCCGGACGTCTGATTCACGTGCCATCAACTTTTATGGAATCCTCTAAGTGAGAAAGATCTTTTGGCTTAATCCACTCGAGGTTTGGATGTCGACGGAGTGTGGTCGGGTTGGATCGCCCCCAAAACAAACCGGGCCCCTAGAACGAAGAATCCAATAACTCACAGACCGGGTGTCCGATTGACGCGCCGTCTATTTCATTGAATTCCTCTTGATGAGACAGAACTTTTGGCATACTTCGCCCGAGTTTTGGATACAGTTGGTAGTGGCAGGGTTGGATCACACCCGAAATCCAACCGGGCCCCTGGAACAGAAAAGCTGTTATCTTTCAGACATGACGTCCGTATGACGAACCGTCAGCGGCGTTGTTGATCACGTTGAGAAATGGTCCCTATGAGTATACCTTATGAGAGTTCGGGGTATAGTTGAGAAACGTCCGGATTTGGTTCGGTCACGAAACCAACCGAGCCCCTGGGACGAAAAGGCTAGTAACTCACAGACCGGGCGTCTGATTGACACGCCGTCTGTTGCGTTGATACCCCTATGACGAGGCGGTCCTTTGAGATCCTTCTTCGGGGGACGTTGAGATACTTGGAGTATTGACCTGTAGCTCGTGGAACGGACCCACCCAGAGACGAGCATGCGGAGTACGGAGACCGTGTAGCTGGTTGAGACCTGACGACTACTTGACCGACTCGACTTGGAGTGAGTCGACTAGCCCAGTGGAAGGAGAACTACTTTCTGAGGTGCAGACCCATGGAGGACGGAGCACTACCTGTGTGACAGTGCAGACCCACGGTACACGTCCGGAGAGTACCTCAGCGGGCTACTAGGGGGTGTTCACGATTGTGTTTGGGTGACATACCTCGGTGGGAAGCACTACTGTGTTTGGGTGGCTGGCCTGCGGTACTCGACAGGAGGAGAACTTCAGCAGTCTTAGGTTAGTGAGCAGTACCTCAGAGTCGTAGTAGGACCACTGTACATTCCAGAGATGGAGCTCTTCCGCAGTTACGGTTTTGATAATGAAAATCCTGGTTTGAGCTAAGACTTTTGACCTTTGTGTTAACCTAATGATTGAGATAGGTCACCTGATAACTTAGGTATATGTATGGGCATATACCTGGCTAGTGGTTATCCATTGATTTCATGATCCTTGTGTTTCCTCTTGATTGAGATGGGTTACTTGATAACTTAGGTATATGTATGGGTGTATACCTAAGTAGAGGTTATCTGTTGAGATTTTCTATGTGGTTATCCTTGTTGGTTTTAGTGAGACCATGAGGGTCTCGGGGTCCCTACTGAGTATCGTTATACTCAGCCCTGCACGGGCTATGCCCGCACCCCGTTGTGTTGGTTGCAGACGACGAAAGTGCTGACCGAGGCAGAGTGTTTGAGGACTGGATGGTACCCGGAGGTGGACTACACGACGAGTCAGTACCCGGAGGTGGACTATACGACGAGTCACTATTCGGAGGAGATTGAATGGCGAGAGCGTTGAGGAGGCTATCTGTACCTACCCTTCAGATAGGATCCATGGTGGACGATCCAGGATCTGCGCTATCTGTACCTACCCTTCAGGTAGGAACCATGGTGGATGATCCAGGAGCTGCGCTATCTGTACCAACCCTTCAGGTAGGATCCGTGGTGGATGATCCAGGAGATGCATCGTCTGTACCTACCTTCAGGAAGGATCCAAGGAGGACGACCCAGGAGCCGCTTCCTTCCCTTTACCTGTTTTCTTTTTCTGTTGTACTTTGTTCAGTTGTAGTTGTACTATCTTTTGGGTTTTTATTCTGGCCCATTTTCCTTTCATCACTTCTCTTTGTACTTAGTGTTTACTTCCGCTTGTTCTCTATGGTGTTTGTTTACTTTTATAAAGTCAATTCCTTCCTAGTTATCGGGATTTACGCCTTTGGTGCTAGTCTCCAGCCCCTGGCCCATGGAAGGCAGGCTTGGGGTAGTCACGACACAGGGCCCGAGGACGGGTCGTGACAAATTAAAATTATATTATCCTATTCATATATTTTATCAATACATTATATTCAAAAAATTATATCAATTTGAGTGATTTTTTAGTTATGCTTTAAAAAACATTATTTATAAACAAAATACATTGGATTGAAGATCAGTTAAATACATAGAATTATAAGTAATAATTTCCAAAAAAAGTAAAAAAGAAGTACTTTTTTATGGATATGTAGAAGTAATACTTAGGATAAAATTATGGATTAGTTTATGAAGACATTACAAATTATGAAGTTTTGAGGAAAATATTTAATTCATGTAATGGTGTGGGATTGTTGGACACATACAAAAAAAAAATTCGTTATTGAAATAGGAGTTGTCCTCACATAGTACTACAATATAACATTGTCATTTCTAAAACTATCACTAAAAACCGTCTACATTAAATAAAAAATGTTAAATAATTAATTTTTCCATTGAAAATATAAATATTAGTATCTTTAACGTGATTGTATATGTTATATAATATTTTCTATAAACATGTTAATTTTTTTAAAATTTTCCAAACAAATTATTAGATATTAATTGAAATAGTGGAGTGGATAATATTTATAATTTTCATTCATCAAACTAATATTAAATGATATATTATACTCATTTAAAATAAATATGTTTATAGTAGATACCCCTAAAATGGAAAATATTAAATTCTTATTGGTTGTTCTTTATATAAATAAAATAAAATAAAATTCATATTAATATCATAATATCTATTTTTTATTCTTTATAGTCGTAATAATTTTACACTATATTTTTTATATCTTATTAGGACCTATGAAACTAGGTATTTTATAATAATAATTTAATATTTGAAAACAATTTTTTTTCTATGATATAATATATTTTATTATTTTTTTCATTGAAAAAATGTAATGTGTGTGTTTCAAAAAACTATTTTATAATTTTTATGGTTAATGATCATAATCAACATGGGTAAAAATAAATGTTATAATTTTTCAATGTTGAAAATATCTGAATTTATAATTAATCTGTTTTAATGATACAACCAAGAATCGAAAAATAAAATAATATTTGATAAATCCATATAAGAATTTTTTTTTTCTTATTATAAATTATATGACAAAATTATTTTAAAAAATAATAGGAATGAACATGATAATTTTAATTTCATTGAATAAATAACTATATGACACAAATGTGTTCTCATTGAAATAAACATTAACAAATATATAATGTATTTATGTGTTAAACCCCTAATAAAATTTTCATTGTTATTTTCAAATGAATAATTTTCCAACCCATTAATATCACTAATGAAATTGTTTCAAATTATTAACCATTGGTGATGATTTCTCATTAGATGTATTGATTTAATTAAACATAAATCTTGTTGTTATAAGACATGAAATTTAGGTATGATGAATAAATTTAATGTAAATTGACTTTTGAAGGATATTTGTTTTGTAATAAATATCATATGCACCATGAATATTAAGTAAAATGATAAAATGTGAATTTACGATAAAAATAATGGGGAATTTTATCCCAAAAGGGTCATGATATGACCCATCTAATGGATTAATATGATAATTTTGAAAATTTTATATCAATATACTTTTGAGAAGGATGAACTGATTGTTAACCATATAAAAATTTTATTTTCTCATGCTACTATTTTCCAAATTTAAATGAAAAATTAGTCTATGGATGAAATAGAAAACGATGATTTTCAGACTAATTTATCATTAGTTTTCTTGTAAATTTGAATCAATATAGCCTTATTGGTTCTATTATTGTTTTTTATTAAATTAGGGACAAAAGAAAATGGTTGATGCAGTGATGAAAATGTCAGAGTATAATAACAACTACTATAGTGTGTTTATATTGAATATTGAAGCAAGAGATCTAGCTATCCAAATATTTCTAAATATTGGGGAATCACATGAAAATACATGTGTGTGATTAAAATTTATATAATGAAAATGTATTTTTTTACGATGGATTAAAATATAACCATAGTGTAATGAATATGGTAAATTGATAAAGGAAGCTCAAATATTTTTTTATATAATTAAACAAACATTATGAAAATTACATCATTTAGATGAGATATAAATATAAAATCTTGGATTAAGAGATAATTGACATACGCAATTTTTTTAATGTGAATATTCATTTATCAAAATATTCAGATGGGACTATAAAATATATGTCATTAAATTGAGTAGCTTTGGATTTTGGATGATAAGAATGTTGAAGAATCATGTGGAAATTATAAATGATATAATTAAATGAATATATTTTTAGGAAATGAATAATTTTTTATCCTAAAATAAATCATTATTATATTATTATATATTATATAGTATAATATATATAGAGTCTTCACTGAAGGCTCATTATCTATCAGTAATGACTAATTCTTCAATATAAGGGATGGTGAATTATGTTTATACGGATTAAACCTACACATTGAACTATTATATATTTTTATTGTTATTATTTATAATCTAATAAATATAATTTTTTGAAATTTTTATATATCCTATAGAGTGATTATGCACATGGTCTAGTAATATAGTTTGGTTGGGGAGATCCTGAGGTAGATTTAATTCATAACTGAATGTGGATTTACAATGGTGATTTGGTTGGAGGGAGTTTCTTATAGTCAACCAGACTATTATTTTAGTGTTATAATGAGGATTATTCATATGTATTACTTATATATGCATGTATTTTATTAATAATTCCTATATGATAATTTATATTCATGTGTATCAATAATAGGGTTATTTTCATACATGCGAGAAAACCATGAGGACCCTATGGATGGTATAAAAATATGTTAAGATAATAAAGATTTTTTGATGATAAAAACCAATATATTTTTTCTTCATAAAACATATTACGTAAATTATTCCTCATATTTGAGAATGGAAAATTTTGAATGTAGATATTGATACAACTATTTATGTATATATATTCTTTTCTGAATTTGTTGTTAGATTTTCAGTAACTATTTTTTCAAAATCCAAAATTCTTAGTATGATCTTTTTATTGGGTATTTGTCTCTATACCACTATAGTATATAATTGTTCGATAAAAATTTCCTTCCTTATATTTTGTATAGTCATACTAATGATGTATTTTATAAATATTATATGATATTATTTCATTATTAATTTTTTTATAAAATCTATTTATTTTGGAATATTTATTGTTGGGTATGTAGTGGTTCGATTGTTCTTTTTATAGTTTTATGTTATATTTATTATATGGTATTCCCAATAATTTTGGTTACTTATACACATAATCCTAGCGATCCATACACTACATAGTTGATATAGGCTTCTAGAGTAATTGTTGTTTGAACCAATAACACTAGACGTCTGTTGTATTTTTGGTTAATAACAGCTGGATATCATCAATCCCCAACGAAATTCTTATATGGAATGTAATAAATAAAAAAATTATAATATAACTAAAAACCTATTCACAAGAAATGGAATGAAAAATTAAGTCAAAACTGAAAGGTCACATACCTCAATATATATCTTAAATAACTTATAAAATAAATAATTGTAGATCCATAATATGAATTAAATTCAGTAGACCAAACCGAATAACATTTTTATGAGATCGTGGAATTTTAATCTAAATTTTTTTAAATGAAATAAATTTAATTTATTCAATATAAGGCTTGATTGACAGTACAACATCAACAAAATATGTCTAAATATCTCATATCACTACTAATAATTATGAAAGATATAATAATTATTCATTTAGAGGTTAATTATTTGAAAAAACTCTACACTAAAACCCCTAACTCATATATGAAATTTTATAAAAATAATATTGTTACACCCTTAGATTTTAATATATGAATAATTCAATTGATTAAATATAGGAGTATAAATAAATAAAGTATAAGGGAATATAAAATTCTCCCACATTTGGATTTATTTATTATTAAATAAATTCAATATATTTGAAAGATTACAATGTAGAAAACTCCAGTATTAAACAAAATATTTTACAATATTATAATACTACTAACATATCATTACCATTATAACATTGTAATTTTATTTTTAGCTATAAATAATATTAAATAATGTATGAATATTATATGTTTTAAGAAATTTATTAAAAATATAATATTGATATCTATTTAATAGAGGTAAAATTATATCCATTTAAAATAGAAAGATCTTATTTCTGGAAAACATTACTTTTCTTATCTGTTGATTAGACTTGTGATGAACAAGTAATTTATAAATAATATTTACCAATTATATTAAATTATTTAAATTTCTTTTGAAATCATAATATCATTATTATATTTCACAGATTTTTGGGATTTTCATAAATTGATACCTTTTTTATAAAGAGTAAAAATACTGAAGATCAATTTACGATATCCATTTTTTTAAATTATTATAAATAATAAATTTTGTTTTTAAATGGATTAAATTTAAATTTACAGAAATTATATATATAAATAAATTAATAAAATTATTGTAATTGGAATCATTTTCATATTGAATTTTAATATAAAAAATATTAAAAATGTCATATATGAACAAAAATTTACTGACATAAAATATATCAGTTGGTAAAAAAGATCATTTCTAATAGATATGAAGATTTATTGGTACTAATTTTTAATACCAAAACTTAATGTTTCAAATATATATCTATTCTAATTGTCTATTTAGTACAATCGTATCATTATCTAGTAGTTGGAAATATTTTTTATCATACTAATGCCATCATATTTTTTACTAACACATAAATCTATTAATAATAATGACTGTTACAAACAAATATTCTCCTTCAAGTAAAAATGTTACATTAAACCATATATTAACAATAAATTAGTATGTCAATAACAATTTATGAAAAATATAATATATATTTATATATATATATATATATATTATTTTTTAGACCAAATTAGAATAAATTATCATTGTTTTTTTAAAAATATATCATAATTTATATCAGTTGTATACTTTCTTGAAATTTTATATGTTTTTATATTTTTTAATATAAATTAATCAATTTTTTATAATAAGTATGTGTATATACATTTAAAAAAAATATTTTTTGACAATAAATTTATTAATTTAAAAAAACACTATCTGAATTAACACTTACTCATTATTATCATTTCTCACTTACATGTCTTGACACCCCACCATTCTTCATAACGCCATACCTCACATCCCACCTCGACCGTGCCTCCATTTTTCCTTGAATTCCCCAATGCTCATGTATTCCCTACACCTCTTTTCTCCCCCACTTCTTTAGCATGCACCACCTTGCATCTGTGATCTTTTCCTGCACTAACAAACCTTGTTCATCGATGTTCTACCTAGGAAAGGATCTCCCTCTAAGGTATTTCAACTTATATCTTATTTCACACTTCACTCACATTTAGTGGTTTATTTTATTTAGGAATGTGATGTTTTGTAAGGTTGGTCTTGTATTTAGATTTATGTGTAGTTTAGTTTTATGTTTCCATTTTAATTTTTGGGTTTCTTTCACATCATATCAGATCGATCCTTGGAAAGATTTGATGTTCCCTTTATTATAAGATTTCCTTCATGTTCAGATCAATATAAGAACATATTTTTCCTATGGATAAATTTTAAATTATGTATTTATATTTTGATAGATATTGTTTTCTAATTTGCTACTATTGTTTTAAGAATCAATAGTTCCATTCACAGTTCATTGGAGGTGGTCATTAATGTGATATAGAATTTTTAGGAGAGTTAGTTTGAATTATTATTGATGATAGGAATTAAAAGATTATACACAATGACCTATTTCATGTTCATCAATGTGTTTTTTATGATTCTTAGTGTCATGGTTTTCTAGAATTGGAAACACTAATGCTCCAATTCACAACACTCGCCTGGTAAACACTACATTATTCGTGAATAGAATGTAATTGTTATTTTTGATCAATTTTTTAATAACTTTTTTATTTCAAGAATCCAATATATATTTTTCCGTTAGGTTATAAGAATCCTATATCTTCTATTTTTTCATGTCAGTAATGGAACCCGTACTACTACCTTTTTTTATCCATGCATTTTCGGTTTTTGAATGCTTTACTTGTATGATAGTCATAGTCAAAAGAATATATGGACCATTTTTTAGGTTAGGGATCTGGGTAATTTTTCAAATGAAATAGTAATAGCTTCATAAGACCACTTATTTATGCCGTGAATAGATTAAAAAATAGAATACATGGTAATCCTAGTAGCACTCCCATTCGGTATGAACATTGGATTATAGAGAATGTTTTTTCCTATGTTATAAAATCAGGAAAATTTCATTTCACATTAGTTGTACGATCATTTTTATCATATATTAGATGAACATGGTAAGAATTTGGATCCAAATGCACCATGATAAAAGATAAAAACTGGTCATAGATCATCATAACCTAAAAAACTCATCTTAAGATCCCCTATAGGACTACTATTGATTGTGTCTATATAAAAAACAAATATCAACAACTGTGAACTGCATTGTTGTCATCATTTCTCAATCACATGACAACAATGACCCCATATTTTAGTAAATAGTGGCTTTCAAAATCACTCAGACCCCTCTCATTTATATCCTAATCATGTTTGAACTTTTGAATATATATGACAATATTCTCAATATATTTTTTATTTTTTTTATTATCCTAAAAAAACTTCTCTCACTAACTCTAAATTTGTTTTTTTATCCGTTTTTTGTCTTATATATAAAAATTGTAAAGAACAATGTAGGGGTTCAAAACAATTTTCTCAATTTTTAGGGAGTAAAAATGCCTTTTTTGAACATTATACAGTTAAGAAGCATTGAATCCATTATTTAGAAGCCAAATATTATTTCAATTATTATATACATAATTTCAATCTCTTGAAAACCAATAAAAGTTCCACCCAAATACTACTATAGTATTGAATTCTAAAACTGATATGAGTTCCTTGAATTGGAATGTAAATTTTTACCAATGCAACTATTCACAATTCCAAGCACTACAATATGACCAATCACAGTGACATGCATTGTAATCATTTAATGCACATTAATATCATCCTTAAGATTTTTTTAGTCTTTAAAAATTACTATAGATATTGTTAGTGAAAATTATAAAATATATATCCTTTAATAATTGGATATATTCAAGGTGAACCTTATTCCCTGATTTAGAACTAGTGTTTTCATTATTGGGGAAGCAATGTTCAAACCCTATATAAGATGCAACTAATTATTATAGAGTAGGTTTTTATTGATCAATTTTTTATATTATTTGTTAACTTTATTAGGCCACATTGAAGTTTATATTATCCATGATATAAATGGAAAAATTAATTGGGGGAATATTTGATAAGAATTATGTAATATTGTAGTCATATCACACTGAAATGGATTTTTAGAGTGTTTTATATTGATGAGAGTGGGTAGTATGATGTTGAGGTTGATAAACATTGTCTTGGTGTATTTTATTATAACTATATTTGTAGGGTTCTCCTTTTATAATGTAGGAACATTTAAATCATGTAAACACAACATTGGGGACAGGAAACGTATGTGTTTGATAAATAATAGTGTCTCGATTTGATATCTATTAATATTTAAGAAAATTATTTTATAGGAATTCCTTATAATTCATGTTCCAATATTTTAATTTTCAGTGCGTTGTTTTTTTAATCATTTTATCATGGATTTATATTAAATTTTCTCCTAAATCTAGAAGTTTTTTCAGTATTAGGTAATGTATTATTAAGGTGAACCCTTATTCAATATTATTTTATACAAAAGACATATTTTTGATTCCATAATAATAATTTTGTATCATTGTATTTGGTTGTCTTTGATTGTTTAAACAAGATTAACTTGAAAGATGGAATGTAATTGTTGTTGCTTCATATACAAAAGGGTGAACTACATGTGTATTCCCAACTATGACAGTGAGTAAAATTCCTGAGAGAAACTAATGAATTAATGTATGTTGTATTATTTATTTTCATCATGATAGTGAAAATTGATTTGTTGGAGAACACCAAAAACTAAATTGGATTGCTGGAGTAAAACAATTGATGCTAATTTCTGTTAGTGAAATGTTACAAATTTATATATTTTGTAATGTACGGTTTTTTATTCTTTTTTATATTTTATTTATGTTTTACTTATTATTTTTTTCAAATACATATTTTCATTTCATACAACCATTAGGGTAGAAAACCTAAATTATGTCTTAGGTGAGGAAAATACTATAATAAGTCTATGAATCCTCTACCATGTGAGATGGTTTACATTAATATTTATTTTCTTGATATTATTATTTTTACCATAACTAAATTATAAAGTTACTCTACTATTCATTATTTATCTTTTAGGCTTCTATAGAATGTAATGTGTTAATGAAAGTTATTTGAATTTATATATTACTTGAACTTGGAAATTATCTTGATAAATAATTTAGATCATTCATATTTATTGGATTTATAAAATCATTTCTACAATCGATGTCTCTTTTTAATATAGTGATGAATCGAACATATTAAGGATGTTTGATTTGGTTAACTATTTCATTTATTATTTTTTGGTTTCATCTAGTTTCATGGAAATTGTTTTTCATGTTTTTTTTGTTCACATTTATTTATTGTGTTCTTCATGGTAAATCATTATATCTAGGTTGAAGGTATTATCACATATAAAGTGATCTTCACTCGTAAGACTGGTATTTTGGAGACAAGTTAGTTTTTTATGGTCCCCTTAATTCACTAACAGTTGGGAACAATAGAGGTTATTTCCTTACATAAAATACCAAGGATGAACCTTTTATACGTTTGTTTTTATTTTTTATGAAAGTTTGTGTCTGTGTTTCTTATCTTTCAATATTTCTACATTTATGGATCATTTCATGGTTTTTCATGTGTAATTTGGATTTCATAAAAACAATTTAGTGGCGTGTTGCAGTTTTCATGGGATGTCTCTAATACTTGATTCATTGTTGTTATTCTAGGGTAGCTGGTGGTTGAGGTTTGAATACTTTTTCTACTGTTCATTAAAAATGGGTTCATTGTATTGGTATAGTGTGGAAAAAAGTCTACTAGATTCTGAATCCCTGTTATGAAAGGTGAAAATAAAGGTACAATAATATATTATTCTATTGGGTTGTCGGATTTTTGTGTTTGATCATTTCTGGATGAGGGAATCCTAAGGTGGATATGAAATTTGACAATGATTTGGGTCTCTCTGTTAAGGGAGTGTTTTTTCAGGCCATGATTTCATTTGGATGCACAAATGAACCCATTCATTCATAGAATTGTTCTATGTTTCCTTATTTTTCATTCCAAAGTATAATCAATGTGGTTTTTAGGATTCTACATTATTTAATCTTGTTTTTTTATTCATTATTCAAAAATAATTATGGGATTCCCTATCCAATTTATATATATCATTCTAATTATAGAACAGAGATGCAAAATGGTGTCTCACACATTACTTTCATTATCTGGTTGGAATCTAGAAAACTTTTAATGCACACTGATGCTCTGAAACAACTTACATTGGGTTCATTATTTCAATGTACCATTAACATGAAATTTTCACCATAGAGAAACAATTTAATGAGACAAAGTTTTTCCTAGACATAGAATACAACTTCACTGTAATATATTGCATGTTTAGTGCTTTTTAAGGTATTTTATAAACTGAGAGATAGTCATAGACATTGATTTCCCAAAAATGGTTATTGATTTTTTAAGGGATCATTTTTATTCTATTTTTGTGTTAAAAATTCAAAATGATTTCTTGCGAAAAATGTTTTATTGTTCTTGTAGGTCTAAAATTTGACAAAATATAAGAATTTGGCACATTATTTCTATTTTGAAAAACTTTTTTCTACACAGGGTGCATGAGTGGAGTAAATTATGATCTGAAGATGGTCGAATAGGTTCACTATGATGTTAGTGTTAGTGGATTACAAAAAATGTGTGACTGAAGAAGAGGGTGAGAAACACCTGAATGATTTGAGGTTATAGTATTTTCTTTTTCCATTACTGTTTTTCCATTATCATATAATCATATATATGTTTTACTAAGTAAATTATAAGGATAGAAAAATGATTTTGGAGGTATGGAATGTTGTTTCTTTAGTGCATGTTTCAGTGATTCGATCATATTGTTATGGTGTCTAGGAATTGGATATTTTCATTCTCATATTCACTAAAATCATCTTGTTTATCATTGTATTACATAATTTTATATTATTTTCCTTATGTTTTACCAAGTTATTAATATATATTTTCCCTTTCATAAATAATTGACATTTTAATGATTTTTTCTTTCAATTATATTTAGTTTCATTTGTAGGTTTTAAAAAACATACAAAAATCTATGTCTTCATAAAAACAATATCTTAAATTTAAAATAAAATTAATTGGATTTTGATTCAATGCTGATATCCCATTAGTAAATTTATGTCTGTATCTAGAAAGTGTGAAGGTATTATTGTTGTGATCATGAGAGAAATAGATTTATTGTGTAAGACACAACAATTGTAGTTTATGTTGGAAGTCCATGGATGGATACTTGAGGAATATGAGATGCAACATGGGTTTTTGTTTTCTTTTTGAACATGTTGAGTTTCTGTATCGAATTTTCACCATGAAGTACTACTTGAGATTATATTTTTTTATTGTTTTGATTATATGTTTTTAAAATGATTCTTTTTTATATAATTATTATGGAATATGGTTGATGTTGGAAAACCATGAATAGATTCTAGAAATGTACGACAAGCATCATGGTCCATCCAACATGGTGGTGGATCTTGATGTACCAAATAATATACCAAAAAAATCATTTCTAATAAAATTTATACATTATTTTATTTGTTGCAGGTCACTGGAGATTGAGGGGACTAGATAACATTTATTGGTTGCTAGAATTTTTGGCACACTGGATCCAAAGGTGATTAGAAGCCATGGATGGGTCGCTTGTATAATTGGGGAGCTGAAGCTGGAGCTGACTAGAGGGTATGGATGGGTCACCTAGATGGGGGGGACCCTATTCTAGGATCGAATGTGGAGGGATTGGGGGATTTAGTGTATGGTATTAAATATTATATTATTGATATAATTTATTTATTTTTTTTGTTTGACCTTGTTTTAAAATCATATTTTATGTATTATATATATAAAAATAACAAATATAATAATAAATTTTACTAGTAATAATATTTTACAATTTTCATTAATATTTAGTTAATAAACATATATATATATTATATGATGGAAATATTATTGACAATAGATAATTTTTTTACCATAAACAGTAGCTAAACACTTTAACCAATATATATATTATCTTTTGGTATAATTATAATTGCAATAGAAATACTACTCTGTTGCAAAAACAATTAGTGAACAATTTTTTACCAACAGTTGAGAGACATGAACATATATTTTGGTAAAACTTTTTACCAATACAAATTATAATTTTACCAACAGATATGTCCCCATTGGAAATAGTAAAATTTTTTGCAGAGGAAATTGGAAATACTTTTGAATATTTTCTCTCAAAAACCAACAATCTCATTGCATCTACGAAATGAATATTAAATTATATTTTGAAACATCAATTGAATTAATTTGAGAACTTTTATTCCATGTTTTGAATTAGAATAAATTATATTTTTTAGTAATGTAGAATTATATTTTTCGAAAAACAAATATTGAAAACATAATGATTATTTGACACAATTATGGTAAAAATGTATTTACAATGGGGTTAAACTATGAATATAATAATTTAAAGTTTCTGGCCAACATGTAATAATTATATTAAATTGAATTATTTAGAAATTATCTTATCCAAAATTATAACAAACAATTATTTATAATATTCATTCTTGTGAATGAATTAATCATTTTCGATTCTTTTCTAAAATTTCCGTATATTATCCATGTATTTTCATGTTTCCTCTGTATAAATGGGTAGTTAATACCTCCACATATGCACTCTTGAAACGACATTTTTTTGAACAAATACCTATGTAAATGACTCCCCAAAATAATTAGACATATATATATATTTTGGTACTACCAAAATTCTATCCCTTGGGTCATTATGTTGAGATATCAAGGATTTTTTCTTATAAAATTCAATTAACATAACAAATAACCTTCATTTTAATTATTAATTTTCCACCATGAATTTTTTCATAAGTGTAAAATATCATAACACCAGTGTTATTATCATAATTATATGTTATTCTGTTAATGAAATAATATTAATCAATAACCACTTCCACCAATTGGGAAGTTGACTCATTGATCGTCTGTATGACATATTCCCACCTTGCAAACCAATGTGGACTGTTTTTAATAACTGCATTTAGTGGATTATTATAAAAAAGGTTTTTTCACATGGTTGTGGAATTTGTGATATTATGATTCTTATTTCATTTTAATACCACATTTACCTTTATACATTCCATTCTATTTGAAATAATATAATCTCTCTTGTGTGTATGTCACACTACTTCTCATGAAGACATGTAATTCATTTTTGACATATACATAGTTAAAATGTAATGTGGGTAAAAATAATGATTATTTTTTATATATATGACATAATAGTTATTTTTTATATTTAATATATAAAACTATTTATTACCCCTTTACTCGTTGTGGAAATGATTTCATTACTCATTTGTACGTATGGCCAACGATCCCTACTAGGTAACGTGATTGACATTCCCTAACAAACATCTATGTTTGGTAAAAATGATGCATCCACATAGAAAATATGATATTTATAAATTTTTATAATAATAGAAATGAATTAATTATATCCTATTTATATTAATTTGAAATTTCATTACCATGAATTCATGAGAAAACACGGTAATTAAGAAACAAATGAATGAAAATAGTTGAATATTATTAACAAAAATGTGGTAAAATGTCAGAAGATGATCATATATGATATTATAAAAATGAAAATTTGAGTATATTATAAATTTTTAAAATTCATAAAATCATTATATAATAGTTTAAATCATGTTCATATAATTGGAATCTTTTTTAAAGGAATTTATTTAAATTTACATTCGTTGATGAATATTGTAATGTTTTGATCATTATTTCATTTATATGATTTAAATACCTCCCATTTGACATGTAATATTCAGAATAATTTATATATCATGTATTTTATGATTAATTTTTTTATTATATCTAAGGGGATTTGAAATAAATGTATCCTTATTTAAAAGTATTTTCTAACATAATTTCATTTCATTGAGTTCTATAACTTTTGTATTATATTTGATTTTATCAAGTAATTTTAATAACGAAATATTATTATATTATAATTTTTTTACACATGTTTAATTAGAAATTAAATTTTATACAGATAATATATTCACGTATTAATTATCATTTTTATGTAAAAATAATTTTGATGGTTTATTTTAGAATCTAATATTAATTTGGATGTCTAACATGATTATAAATTGATGTTAATTATTTTATCATATTTTAATAAAACATATTACTTTATTTTCCATTGGATATTAATTATCATTTTTAATTAATAGTTCTATCATCCCAACCTTTTGTAACTATTCCTTTTTTCATAAAATGTTTTCATAAAATATTACATCATTAATCTCATCGATTGGAAATCATTTTCATACAAAACAATGTTTTAGAATTTTTCCAATTTTTTTAACAGATTACCAAATGATTTTTGAATATAAATTTTAAATATATTTTTTAATTTTTATTGGAATTAAAATTTATTATTCAAAACAAATTGAATTTGGATTTTATTGAAAAATTTAAATGAATCACTATTTTAACTTACTCAACATGCATGAAATTTTCTTCCCCTATAAATACAATTTTTTCTAAAGATAACTGTATATCTTTCAGTTGTTGTTTTAAAATAATTTTTTTAGTTGTTTAGGAACATTTGGTTGATAAAGGATTTTTTAAAAGGGAAATGATATTTTCATCATAATAATTTTAGTAATATTATAATAGTATTTATGCAGTTCAATGAAAAAATCAATTATTTTACATATAATCCTATATGGATATGTTTTATTAAAGCCACCACTATAATTTATAAGGATCGTTTAAATTTTTTTGGACTATGAATGTATAAATTTATTACCGTCGTCCATTTTAATCTCAAAGGTTTATGATTTTGTTTATTGATTTTGGTATCTATTACCATTTCAATCTTTTGTTTTTCTATATGAATTTTTATGTTTATTATGTTTCAACTCATTCATATGATGAATGAATTTAAAATAGTATTTGATGGATGTGAAAACTATATACCCTCTATGTATCATTATGTATAATTATAAAATCATTAATAGATTTATGTTAAGGCTTTATCCACTTATAAAAATTGATTTACATAGAGCCTCAATGGTTTAAGAGTTCTTGTATTAGGGTATCAACGATATGTTTTAGACCTCCAAAATTATGCATTCCATCATAATGAATTATGTTCCGAATATTCCATGTGACTATTTATATTTTATAATATATTTGATTATGTTTCATGATTATTTTATTATTTATATGAAATCGTCTTGTCATCATATTTTACATATATATTATGTTAGTTTTATAGTTTATATTCCAGGTGTTTCACATATTCAATTTCTTGTAATGATTTTGACTTATTGTATCCTTTATTCAACTGTTTTATTGCTCTAACATGGCATTTAACCTCAATCCTTTGTTATAATTTATTTTCTCCATGATATGGGTAAGTGTTTTCTTACTTGATATGTAGGGTTACAATAAGGGGAATATTGTAATTATCCATGAAAATTTATTATATATTATAGGATAAAAATTTTAATTTTAGTTTCCAGTATATATCATTCTCATTATAACTATTAAACTCTTTATTCAATTGAAATGTGATTACCTCTATATTTATTCCTTCTAATAATGTATACATTGGCTTTACGCTATTGTGGTATGGGGGATTTAGTTTTCATCATCTAATGTTAATTAGAATACAAGTGAAGAAGATTTAAGAAACAATTTGTTTGGGAACACAACCATATGATAGAATATGTGTATAAGTTTAAAAGAACAAAATAAATATTTTTAGAAATATGTTATAATAATTTTAAAATAAAATACATCCCTATATAGATTTTATATATTTCCTCGGTATTTAAACAATACCCAAATGTAATAATTTCAAGATGGGAGCATTGGAATTGACCCGATCATCGCATGGTTCATTAAAATAGAAGTAACTTGTAAACTAGTTGGACAATCTGTGGAGATATTATTTGGATAAATAAATCATTCATCACAA
Source organism: Viscum album (assembly GCA_963277665.1). Lineage (NCBI taxonomy): Eukaryota > Viridiplantae > Streptophyta > Magnoliopsida > Santalales > Viscaceae > Viscum > Viscum album. The sequence continues at coordinate 338,217,495 of OY728143.1, read as the reverse complement.
ACCATTTGAAAATTCGTGAAAAAATGTTATCCCTAAAAAACCATGTTTATAATTATGAGATCATAGATGAATTAATTCTTCATTTTATGATATGTTATTCCCTAATTTTGGGATTATTCATTATTTGTCATAATGGAATGATATCATCTTGTGTATTTTTTTTATGAAAGTAAAATAATGGATGAAATAAAAACTGTATCAATTCCCATAATCAGTAGATAAATAATTATCATGTATTTGATGCTTAATATTTCAATGAGAACATGTATCCAGAACATTTCTACATTACAAAGAAATAGTATTATTTTTATCATTCCAAATAAATATTCTCTAATTTTTATGGATTTGATGAGATGATAGATAAAAAAGGGGGGAAGAAAAAAAATTTAAAAAAATTAACAGAAAGAAGTGTTTTCCAACATGTGATACTTGTATAAGGAAACACCGTGGTACACGCTTAAATGTAAAAGGAGCTCATATCATGTATAAAGATAAAGGAAACCATATTCATGATTATACTGTCAAAATAATATTCCAACATTCATTGATTAAATTTTAATAATATGTGGAACGTTGAAAATAAATTCACCCAATGCCAAATGAATATATCTCAAAGCTAGCTATTGCATCCTGGCCAGAAATATGGTATTACCAAAACCAAAGTGGAGTACTTAATGTTCAATTTTTTTATTTATGATTTATTTCATTTGAATATTATATTACTGATATTCTTAATATAATAATAATCAAACATATAATTGTTTTTCCGTAGTTCAATTTTTTAAAGGATTTGAGAATATTTATTTAATGACATGAATGTCCAGGAAAAATTATTTATTGAAAAGTCAAACATATTGTAAAACACATAATTTCATGAAATATATCCCCTTATATGTCCATAATTTTTAGAAAATTATCCTTTTATTTAGGGATTATTATTATTAATAATTTAATTTTAATAGTATTTAATATCTTTGAACAAATTTACAGCTTGTTGAAAAAGTAGATTAATATATCATTGATGGAGTATATATAAATTACTGATTTAAATTATACATACAATATTTTTTTCTATTTCATTAATTAGAAAGAATTAATGTTCTTAATATATTTTTATGATAATAAATGTTGTTACCATGTTATAATAGAGTCCATTATAATGATAATCACATGTTTTGTATGAGATGATTAAGAGCTACATAATGTTGTTAGGAGGATTAAAGATCTATTAATTTTAAAAAATTAGTGACATAATTTCTAATGTTTTAGAACATACTATTTTAGATGTTTAATAAGGATAGCCTTTTATTAAATTTTTTATGAAGAACATTGGTTATCCTATTGTAGATTAAGGTATATGTCACTGTATTATTATATAGGTATATTGGATAACATTTTTTAACTTTTTTATAACAAATAAATATAAATTGAATGAATTATATTGATATTATTGAGCATATGATCCATTAAATTTAAATTTTAGTACTATATGGATAAACAATTTAATTTTCGAATATTCATTACATAATAAAAGTGATGAACATGAAATTTATGGAAATTTATTTATTGAAATATTATTATAAAATATAAACATACCATGAATTTATGTTTCCTTATATTATTATATAGTAAAAAAAGTCCTCATATTTAGAAAAAAGATTTGAAAAAAATGTTACCATATTACCATTAAATTTTATAAAATAGATGGTCTTTTAAATCATCAAATATTTTTGATCTTGAAGCCCTTAACATTATATTGATCATTAAAATTATTGTGATCATTGACCAATATAATTATCTATAATCATATAAACATTAATAACATGTCCAGATATTCAATTCCCACATATGATTCCCTATATAGAAACTTATATATGTTTTATTTTATAATATTTTTTTATTTCCATAAACTCTTATTATAATTACATTATTTTAACAATGATAACAAAATCCCCCATTTTGGAAAATTAAAATTGTGATATGTGAAATAAAAATTATTTATCAGTGAAAAATTAATATAACATTTGTGAAAGGTTATTTAGAAGGGTGAATTCCCATCTAATTCTTTAAAATAATCAATCGTATATTTTTTGAGTATGACATCAACTTAGTAAGAGATTCTGAGTCATGTAATTCCTATTTGATGAAAAATTGAAACCATTAAATATTTATATCAAGGGAATAAAATTTATTCAAAATTATTGACTAAATATAAAATAGTTCACCATATGTGAAATATAAGACCATCTTAGGCTCAAAGAATGAATTTTACTCTCGGCAGGGTATAAAATTTGTGAGTGTTCGATGTTTGGATGGCTCGATCATTAAAATAATTTATTTTCTAATTTTATAATTATATTATTTTCTAATATAATTTATTATTTCGAATATGGTGTGTCTTATGACAAAATTATGGCCACCAATAGATCTAGGATGTGGTATTTATCTTGTATGGGGTATAACATTTGTATGTGATAGTTGTTTGAAAATACCAGACATTAAAAACCCATTTTTATATTTAATTAATTAATTATTATTATTTTTAATTAATATATAATTAATATATAATTAATATTTCTCAAATGATATGTCTTAAGAGAAATCTGAGACCACTATTAGTTTCATAACATTGGATTTACCATAGGAAAGATATAGTTTTATATGAAAAATGTTTATTTTTCGGGTCCCCAATTAAATAATTTTTTTATGTTATATTAATTAATTAATTAAATAATTTATTTACAACAATTAGAAAGCCTCAGGAATGTAATAATACAGATACACATTCCTCTTATATTCCATTGTCAATGACCAGGGTCATGCGAAAGACAATTTTATAAGTTGTGATGTAGAATCCCCTAACGTTACGTATGAGCTACGATCAAAGTCCAATATCGAATATCTGAGCCTTTTGGGCCTCATTCCTATCTAACAATGAAGGAATGCATAGGAACTCTAAAAATAGAGTATAATTTTTACTGATGGTCATGGAACCCAATTATAATTCCATGAACTCATTTTCATGGTTGAATTTCATAGTGTCTGGAAAATAATACTCATGAAAATTCTCCCTGAAGTATTCTCAAGTGAGACCCTTTCATTTTCTAGATTAGTTCATTGCATTCCGTAAAATCCAAGAGGGTCACTAAAACATTAAGGTTTCTAGGATCACACACTCTTCTTCATTAGTATATACAATCACAATGATTCTCTCCATAAAGTCTAGCCAATCCTCTGTTTCTTATATGCCACTAAAACCCTAGAATTTTGGAGTACGATGTAGTTAAAAACCTAGAGCATGGTTAGACATGATCCTCTATTTCCCCCTTTAAACATGCACTATATGAAAATGTCCTGGCCAAATGGGATTTTCATCCAAGATGTCTAACTCATGTATAGGAACATGATATGGTATATCCCTCTATACCTCTAGTGGTGAAATAGTTGAATCGTGGGATGCCATAGTAGGAGGTCTCATTTTAAATCCTCATGGTGGTATCATCTACAATAGAAGAAAATTTTTGAATAAAAACTATTCCTAACTAGTATAGGGAATAAATATAAGTTTTTATCTAAGATTCTGCTATCATCCCAAGTTATATCCATCCTAGAACTATTCCTTTTCTACATCCCTATACATTTTTATATGTTTCCACAAAATATATTAATACAACAACTTGTTTAGTTCAACAAATTAATTCAAAAAAATAATATTACCAAACATAAACAAAATATATCACACATAATATCCTATCAAAAAAAGAAAGCACAAATCAAGATATTTAATTAATTGACAACTATGCATCACAAAAACATGTGCAATAATGGGATGTAAATCATTTTTCCAATTCATGATGCCTGAACATACATGAAATATGATAAATAATATACAACCTTATATACATCACGCAAAGTTATTTTTATCATTATTAACATCAACACATAATTCCCATTTAATAGCAACTAGAAAGTCCACTATATAGTTCTATACAGACATTGTCTTAGTTCCCATACATGAGTCCCAATGTCCATTCTCCTATCTATCCTTTCATAACCAAGGGAAATAGAACATCAATTTAGATAGAAACAATCCATTTGATAAAAATTTTGTTTGAATGTGGACAATCATCAATGATTTCCATAATGTACACTAGTTGTTGTAAGTTATAGACATTTATTGGAATTCATGATTCTATAGATCAAAAATTTCTTTGAAATTTTAGGCATATAATGGCTGAGCATTTTCAATATGAAATTATTTTTTATCATATATGGGTATCATATAATTCACCCAAGAGATATAATTTCTTGATGACTATAGAGTGGGAGTTATGAGCTTTTCGGGTTGGAAAAAACTTGAGCGAGCTCGAGAATATCACATCATAGATGTATGGGCACTACCCTTCAGTGACATCAATGGAATCCCCCTCATCATTCCTATCAGTAATGGATCTCTATCAATATTAATTTAGAGATTACATCATAGGAATACCCTCTTAATAGGGTAGATGAATTTTAGTTAGAACTCAAATCAAGTGCAAGACCAATTTTCATACCATATTATTGTATATATCAAACATTGATAATGGTGAACAATGTTTGACTATATGACATGGAGAGGAAGGTTATAATCAGACCCATTAAAACATCATGGGGTGGAGTTATTCTATTTTCCAAAAATGTATATCAGATTCTTCATCTACGTATTGATTATCAAAATCTAAACTAGGTGATAGTGAAGAACTAATAACCCTTGCACGTAATTTATGATCATTTCAATAAACTACGGGGATCCCAGTGTTCCCCCAAATTTTTTATTTAGTGATGCTACAACCAATAGCGAGTTAAGGAGGAGGAAATTTTAAAGGCATCATTTTTTAGTATATATAAATTTAATGAATACGTTGTTATTATCTTTTGGATAACGAATGCACTAGTGTTGTTTATGGACCTCATGATCAAGATCTTTCATCCATATGTGGGATCATATGTAGTAGTGGTTGTTTATGATATCCTTTTCTACTTTTCAAAAATACGCTAACATTCTAGACACCTAATGATAATATTCATTTCACTTTGAGCACTAGTTAGTTATGCCATTGTGTCAAAATTTTACTTTTTTGTTAAAGAGTATATGTTATATAGACTTATGGTGGTTGGGAATGGTATATTAGTAATCCTGTAGAAGGACAAGGTTGTAATATGATGGAAACATCCCCAAAATTTGTATTAGATAAAGATAATCCTGGTATTTTCAAGATATTATTTGGAGAATATATAGGAGATCGCTTGTCTAGTAGCACAAATTATAGCACTAAAAATTAAGGGAGTGAAGATCCGGTGGACAAGTCAATGTAAGGAACCTTTCACTAATACAATGATATGGTTAAATAAATATCTATTAATGAAACTACACGAGCCTAGGATTTTTATGAAGTATATTATGGAGCATCAAGTGCTGGTCTATGGGAAATGATTTAAAATATAACATGTAGTTTAATATTTGTATCAGAATATATGATCCCATGAGAAGAACTACCCTATATATGCTTTGGATCTAGAAGTGGTGGTCCAAACTCTAATGTTTTAGAGACACTATCTCATTAGGGATTGGTTTATTGTTTACACATCCCACAATAGATTTATCTATATCATCTTACATAAAGTCTATAATCTGAGGCAGATTTATTGGTTTGAGGATTATTAGATGCTCCAAATTGAGATTTCATATAGATTCTGAAATGGAAATATCAATGAAGATGACCTTAGCAGAAAGAATCGGGATTATCAGAAACAAGTAGAGAGGTCCTTAATATACTATTAGAGTTTCATGCATTTATTAGATGAATGGGGGATTAATTCTTTATAAGTCAATTTTTTATGGATTTCTCTGCCTTTATAATCACATCATTAATTTTTGACTACGTAAAATTGAACATGAGTTCGACTCAGAGAGTGCAATAATGAGGGAAAAAATATGTCATGATGAATTGATTCCAATGTGGTAAATTGATAAAGAAGATGATATAATGGTAAATTTGATTGTTGTAGTCCATATTTCTATAATATAAAACATGAGGGTTTAATATACCACCAGATAGATTTCTTATCTTAGTAAGACCAAGATGCATCATGACTTCATGAGAATGTTCTTGTAGACATGGATGAAGAGAGATATTGATTGTTTTTTCTTCAGATTCCTCACTTTTTAGAGGGTGAATGGTGGGGACCATCATCCTAGTTTTAATTTAAAACCATAATTCTTCCCAATGTGGAAGTGGTAAGACATCATGATGGACATTGTAATGGGGTTACCCAGGACCCTGATGAGTGTTAATACAGTTTGGGTGATTTTTAATCAGTTAACAAAGTCTTCTAACTTCTTGCCTATCCAAGATTCTAAGTCAGTAGAGGAGATCTGATGTCTTTATGTCTATGTGATCATTCACCAATACAGAGTCCCATTAAGCATTTTTTCAGATAGAGACGCATGTTTTACATTGTTCTTTATTTTCAGACCTTACAATAAGACATTATTACATAGTTGATATTGAGCACAACATTCCATCCTCAGACTAACAGATAGTATGAGTGCATGATATTCATATTAGTGGATATTCATTAAACATGTGCTCTAGACCTTGGGGTATAATTGGATTATAACTACTTTATGATTGAGTTTTTATAAAATAATAATTACCATGAATCAATTTTTATGGAACCATATGAGGAACTTTATAGAGGTCGTTTCATTTATTATTAGATTGACATAAGGTAAGTGGGTAGAAGTTATTGGCCCCCATATGGACTAGGAAACCTCTAACAGATAACATCAAATACATAATACATTTATCACCTCCAAGAATAGATTAAGATCATAAGTTAACAATTGTATGATAACCTTGATGTTTTCAATTGGATATCTGGTTTTCTTTTTTATGACTCTATGGTTTAGGCACAGACATCTGGGGAAGGTTGGAAAACTATTAACACAATTTTTGGAAGCTAGGAATCACTAATCAGATATTGGGAGTGTGGTGTATTCTAGACCTCAAATAACCCTATTGATTAATTCACTATGTGTTCCATGTATCACAACATTAGAGATATATACCCAACTATACACATTTTATTGGTGTAGATGTAGTTGAGTTAGATTCTGACACATATTATGTGTATAATGCGATGCAGATCATTGATCAAAGTAAGAAGGTATTACGAGGGAAGATGATACCACTAGTCTGAATTCAGTGGAAAAATTTGTAGATTTAGGAAGAGTTGTGGGAGCATGAGTCTGATGTTCAAGCACCATGACCAGATTTATTAATAAAAGTGCTAGATACACAACATGTTGATGATAAGTCGATAGAGAAAGATAAGTGAAATATCAACATTTTTACTATGATAATGAAATCAATCTATTTGATAAATTATATATTTCATATCTAAAAATAAAATTATTTATTTTTGAATATATATTAAATTGTGTTATTTGTTTTTTAAGGGTATGACCCTATTAAAACATAGTAATATTTAGTGGTAAATGTTCATAATAAAACATTGAGTTAGTGAGATATATTAAGGCTCGTAACTTCTTGGCAAAGAAAAAATGATGATTTTTCATATAATATATTAAGTGTTTAACATATATAAAAAATTATTGAATAAATACAAAACATGTTGACATAAGATAAATAATAAATCACAAATATATTTGAAATATGTTGTTTACCCTAAATGGGCTATATCATTTGTGAGGATATGATGTTTAGATTCTACAATCAAGAAAATTATTTATTAAATAATTTTTAGTTATATTAATTTTTAACATATTTAAATATATCTCAAACGATGTGTCGTATGACAAAAATAAGACCACTGATAGATTTGGGATGTGGTGTTTACCCTATATGGGATATAATTTTTTTTGTTATGGTCGTTTGAAGGACTCACTCATCATAAGAACAATTTTATAGGTAATTAATTATTTATTCTGATTTTTAATTAATAAATAATGAATATCTCCCAAACAGGGCATTGTATGAGATGTAGAAGACCATAGTTAGGTCTGAAATGTGGGATTTAGCCAAGGAAGGGTTTAAATTTAATACGCAATAGGCGTATTGGTTAGGTTACCAATTAGATTACAATTTTTAGTTAAAATAAATAATTAAATATTTTAATTAATTAATTTTATAGTATTGTTCACTCCTTGCGACAAATAATTCATTTCACGATTGATATTTCTAGGGTGAATTGGAATGATTAAATATGATCTATTTTTTATGATTATTAATTAGAAAAAAGTAACAATGTAAAATTAAGAACTCCCTAGACATTTGATTAATGTTAATAATCTAAAAATATAGGGTTAATTTTCCATTAAAATAAAACATAAAATGTGTTTCATTGGAAATATAAACCAGCTACTCCTTTTATTTCTACATATAATTAGAGACACATTTCCTTTGTGGGGATGCAATCTATACTTGACATGTGTGATGTAGTGGTGGTCTTCTTCCACCTTCATTCATAGGTCCATGCACGTGATTTATTCTTTGGTTTTTAATTTATTATTATTATTATGCATTACTCTTAAAATGGTCATCAATAATGAAAATAAAATAAAGTAAAAATAATAGTAAATTATTTATGAAATGATATATTTGATATTAATCATTAAGATATATAAATATATATTGGTATGGAAATATATATTTCAATATAATCATTGAAAATGATGATTTTGTTAACAAAATATCAATATGATTCTGAGATATTAATTTTAAATAATTATCATGAGAACATTACAACAAATTATCATAAAGAGAATGAAAAATTTTAGTTGGTAAAAACTATTAGTAGAATATAATTATTCTTTATTTTAATGGAAAATTATCAAGTAAAAATCTAGAATTATCAAATGATAATTTTTAAGGAACATTTAATTGATATTTTTTAATGATAATTCTTTATTATAAATAATTACCAAAAAACAATAATTTTTTAAAAAAATATCGAAATATATTTACTAAGGGTTAATTTAAAAGACATTATCAAAATATAATAAATAAATATTTATATTAAATTACCATGAGATAATAAAAAATGGATAATTATTAATAAATTAACAAAATATAATCAAAAAAATTATTATAATAAATTTTTTAGAAATAATAATTCTTGAAATAGTATATTGCCATAACATGCTTTCACCTAGATGATAATTTTAAAATTATTCCGAAGAGAGAAAAATAACATCACCCGTAATATTTTATAGATAATTTAAAAATAATTTAATATAGAGAAGGAATAATTTAAGTTGATATTTTATATATTTTTGAAATAAAACAGTTCTTTTGGTTCTACGGAATATTTAACATTCCTCGATCATTGATAAGATGATAGCTTTTGACATTGGCATGTCGCCTGTTGTGGTAATAATAATTCAAAGAGGCTATCATAACATTTGATGTCAAATATTCCTTATTGTATTGGACTACTTTTTACACATGTTGCAATATTTAAAATATGTGATGACTTACTTGAATTTTTTCTTGACTATGATTGCTTGTATGTGTGTGGGTAGCCCCTTGTATATTATGTTTTTTTCAAGATTTTGATTTGATAGTATAATTCTATGATGTTGTTTTATTCACATGTTGATGTATATGATGATGATATATTTATTATGATGTGTTATGTGGTTGTTATCAGGCTACAAACTTTCATGTTTTTCTTCAAAATATTGTTGTGTGTGTACTTGACAAGTGGACATCGTGATATAATTAATCCTTGTTGGATGTGTCCTTGATGTATGATGAAGAAGATGATAGAATATGAAAAAAATGTAACATGGATTCTACATGATTCATTTTGGATTATGAGTAGATGACCAACACATGATTCCTTAGGGATTTTGAGTTTTACACGATGCCTTTTGTATTCCGGGTAGGTTTAAGACATTCGATTCCTTGTGGATTCCTAGTATTACCAGATGCTTTTTTGATTCTATATAGGTTATTTTTCACTCGATGCATTATGGATTCCATGAAAATTGACAACAGCCTTGTTGAGTTATATCACTACATTTATATATTATTTCATACACTAGTATACATGAGAACAGGTGGTTAAGTATGTATTGGTGGTTTCATTATTAGTGTTGTACAGTCACCATAATTGTGATTATTGAATGGGATGGTAGATTTATTGATGGATCTTGTGAAGTCCAATGGGAATGTTTTGGATGTCTTATAAGTGGAGCATAGAACTAGAGAAGACAAGAAAAGACACTGTAGTACCCTACAGATGATTATTTATTTACTTTTCTTGTATTTATCTGATGTTTACACTTTGTTGAGGATTGTTAGTATGAGAACTAATTCAGATGTATGACATTATTCAGATTCATCTTTTTACTCTAATTTTATATTCATTTTACTATTATTTTCACTATTTTCATACTCAATGATATGATACATAGGTTATAATATCCCCTGTATCGGATGTAGACCCTTGTTGAAGTATTATTCCTCTTGCATATAGACTATAACGACCCAATGCTTTTAAATAGGAATTATTTTGTTATAAATATGTCATAAAATCACATGAAAACACATAATAATTAACTAAAAAGTGCTATGTGAACTTTTAAAATAAGTTTGTCACTTCTGTATTGGGAATTTTGAAAATATGACATACAAGGTTGTGTTGAAGATTATTTTTTGAGTCTAATAAATCAAAAATAATTTTTGGTGATTACTAACCTACCCTTATGAATAGTAACACAACCTTATGAATAGTGATATAGAATAATTAATAGTAACCTTAGCTATGATAGTATAAAAATAATATTCAAGTGAATGTATGATGTACCTATATTTTAGAATAAGTAAATGAATGTTGTAAAACTGGTTTTTTAATAATAAATTATGATTTTAATAAAATATTAAATAATACATATTTAGAAAATTATTTTTAAAAATGGACTTCATTTTTGGATTTTACAAGTCGAAAAATGGATAGGGTAAATTTTTGGATTTTTCTAAAATAATTGAATTATTGATGAATAGTGAAATACCGTAATTTACAAAAATAAAATAAATACGCTAATTATAGATTAATTCGTGCTTTTCTGCTGATGTAAGCCTACTTGGATTGGGGTTACATTATTAAATTACTATTTTTGGTCAGGTAAGATTCATTGTTCCTTGTCTTGCTGGGAAATAATAAACTAATAAATTTTATATTAAGAAAACCCCTTTCCCATCCACTATAAATACCACTCTTCACTCCCCCATTCTCTCACACCTCTCAAGCTTCAAGCCTTGACTAACCTCTACCCAAGAATCTTCCATAGCCCATCCACCACGTCCATGATCTTCTTGTCTCATCAAAAGACAATGCATAGGCCCCTTATGGAGGATCTTAGGAGGAGGATTCAAGAGGTAATTTCTCTTCCTTTTCCCCTTTAATTCCCATTAAATTTTAAGTTATTTTATTATTCTATCCCCACCTATCTTTTTCCAAATGGTATGGTAACTTCAGTAACATACATATACTATAATTCTATGATACTACTGGGATATTAGATCCTCTAACACCCTTTCACGTCCTATTTTTATTTTTTTTAAAGAGAACGTTGTTCGTGAGGTGTTAATTTATCACTGTCAAGAACAATATATTTTATTCTTCCATTTCTACCTTTAGATCTATTCATGAAACTATTTTTATGGTTAAACATGAATATTTTATATTTATTATGTCCTCTTTAATTTTCTGTAACCAACTTATGTACATATTACTAAGTGATAAATTAAAACAATTTTTTATGATCGAAAAGCCGTCCAAATTAACCCAAACAATCATCATTTAATTTTTATCTAATGATTCATCCACATGTTATATTATATTGTTCATTATAATAAAATTTTGAATTCTATAATGTCATTAATAACATGTAATATTATTTCTCGGTGTTTAACCTTTTTCTCGCCAAATATTCATTTAATAATACAAGTTAACCACTCAAGAACACCCTAAAAACGAACATTACCATACAAAGTTTTTAAACCCTATAACTCATAAAAAGTCTAATTAAATGACATAATAAAACAAAAATTAATGATGTTCATATATAAATGGTTCTGTAATTTCTATTAAATGAATATAATGTCTTTATATATGAAATTTAAGAGAAGGAATCATTCAGATAAAGGTAAGGGGAAATTCTCAAACCCTAATTTCATCCTCCGGGTTCACCCTCTTTCACTTCACTTCTAATATGGTTACCCCTAAAAATCATTTGTTCATAATATTCTTTTATTTTATGGGAAATACATGTTTACCACTATTTTTTATGTCAAACAAATTTTTCCCAAAAGAACACTTCTTTTAAGAACTCACCATTTATTTCTCCTTTATGGTTGATGGTTCTTTTATCATGTATGTTATTCCCTCTTTTTTTGGGAACCAAATGTTTATGAATGTGTTCATATGAGATGAAACCCATTCCTTTCCATGGGGTAGTTATGTTCATTAATGATATATGTTCTATGTGGCATGCATGATAATGATAATATTATGATGTGACAGGTGCGCCTGGAATAATATATTGTAATATAAATGTTTGAATGTGGCGGGTGCACCCAAAATTATACAATGCTCCAATGAATTGGGTAAAGTGTTGAATCCCATGATTAAATGTTATATTATATAGACACGATTCTAGATTTTTTCACAATTAAGTGTTGTAGTTAACCACAAAGACATGATGTTTCTTTTTTATGCATTGCCACACTTCAAGTTTTCTATTTATGCTTCCTCTCATGTTCATGATCTTTTTCCCATGTTATGATATGCTCACCACATTCTATATTGTTCTTATATATATCTTTTTTTTTGGGATTTTATCTCACCCCTTTTGATGTATTTCCTTAGGTGGATGCATGTACTAAGGATAGGTCAAGTTCCAATAAGAATATAGAGAAGAAGAAATTAAAAAAAAATGTTTATGCTTGACGATGTAATTGCTTTGTATGATCTTAGTCATTCCAAGAAAATAATCCTTTGGATCCTCTATTTGTAATAATATTATGTTGTTTATCTTAAAATAATGTAATATTAATGTATGAAATGGTTGGGTCTCTATATTTGGTATCATAGGCATGGTTTAGTTAATTTGGGAATTAGGATTAGTGAACACTAGAGAAAACATCTAGTAGGAGACTAAGTACAAATATTCAGACAAGAATCTGTACATAGGGATCCCATATTCTATGAATTTAGTAAAAAAAATCAAATGAATTAGTTATTTTTTCATGTATTATTGACTTATGATTTGTTCTATCGTTTTCTATTTTAGAAAATGGTGGGAACTAGGTGAAACCAGTCCAACAACTCGTGTGAGGGCCAATGCAATGATTTCCCGAATGATATCCCTAATGATTTGGGAGGTGGAGTTCAAAACATCATGGTGATTCTTACCCAATCATCTCAGGTTATTAATAATAACCATAATAATGGTGAACATCCTCCTTCACCAAATAGAGAGAGACACACTGTTGAATTTTTTATGTGGCAACGACCACCCACATTTAGGGGATTATCTGATCCTCTAGTTGTGGAATAGTGGTTCAACTCCATGGTGAATATCTTTTTGTGATTCACTGTTCTGAGATGGAAAATGTTACTATAACCACTGATCATCTAGATGGAGAGGCCGATCAATGGTGGGATTTGATTAAGAACACTAGTCCAAAGGAAGACATTTATGAGATTAATGGGAAGACGTTAAAATCATGTTTCTTAATAAGTATTTCCCACGAACTCTTAAAATAAATATGGAGAAAGAATTCACAGATCTCAAGAAAAAAGAATAAGAATCTGTCACAACCTATAAATTTAATTTCAAAAAGGCATTCAAGTTATTCTTTGAGTTTTGTTATCAAAAATGATATAAAAGTTGATAGATTCTTTAGTGGATTAAAACCACACCATCAAAAGTATCTTTCAATTCAAGTATTCGGGAGTTATGAAGAATTTGATCAGTGTGCTCACAATATGGAGATGGAGTTTGGATAATGATTCCATAGATATGGTGATAAGAAATGAATGAAGGAGTCTCAATCTGGTGGATATAATGATAATGGTGTGAAGAAAACTCAATGACCCACATGAAAAAAATGTGGGAAGTTGCACCATGGGAACTTCATTAAAGGGATGGGAAAATTCTACATGTGTGGGAAAGAAGGACACCATGATCAAGAGTGGCGAAAAGACATTAAAAGGAAGGATAATGTAGCAGAAGGAATGAGAGAAGCACCCATTATTAAATGCTAAAACAGTAGGGATCTTGGGCACTATGCAAGTAAGTTCACTAATCCTTGAGTTCTCGAATGTAATCAATGTCAGCAGCCACCAAAGGCAATGGAACATGGGAACACTTATTCCATCACTACTATAGAAGTAGAGCAAGATGATGAACTCGTACAAGGTACACCTCTAATTCACTCAAGAATGGAAAAAGTCTTATTTTATTCTAGTTCTACACATTCCTTTATATCATGTAATATTGCTAGAACTATAGAATCGAAGCCCTGAACCCTTGATGTAGAGATATCTGTAAAAACACCAAGTGGTGAAATATTTAAAACCCAAAGTTTGACTCTTCTCCTATTGGAGAATGTGAGAAGTTTCATCCAGAAAATCTCTCAATAATTCCCTTTGTGGAATTTGACACTATAATGGGAATGGATTAGCTCTCGTTATATAGAGCACATATCAACATCCCGGAAAATGAAATATCTTTTGATATTATAAACCATCCCATGCACCTCCATAAATCCAATTAAGATCATACATCACCTTTGAAAAATCATTCATCTATTTGGATATCGATTCCCTATGAATAATCAAACCTCACCCAAATGGTTGAGTTAAAGGATGGTGGACACCCTGTGAAAATCCCCATTGTGAGGGAATGATGGGATGTATTTCCTAAAGAGTTTCCTAGAATTCCCTCGGATCATGATGTATACTTCTCAATCGAACATATACCCGGAGCTACTCTAATCTAAAAGTGTCCCTATAGGATGGCTCATATTGAACTGGAGGTGTTAATGAAGCAGCTGCAAGAGCATCTGGAAAAATGGTTCATACGCCCTAGTGTGACACCTTGGGGTGCACCAGTGCTCTTTGTGAAGAAGAAGGATGGGACAATGCAGTTGTGTATTGATTATCGGAAACTCAACATGATCACCATAAAGAACATGTTTTCTCTTCCATGGATTGACAACTTGTTCGACTAGTTAAGAGGAGCTCAAAACTTCTCAAAGGTGGATCTTCATTCTAGAAATCATCAACTACATGTGAATAAGGAAGATATTCAGAAGACTGCCTTCCGATCAAGGTATGTGAACTATGAGTTTCTATTGATGCCCTTCAGACATACTAATTCCCCTGAAATATTCATGGATTTGATGAATATAGAATTTAGACAATACCTAGACAAATTTTTGGTAGTTTTTATCGATGATATTCTCATATACTCCAATAGAAATGAGGAACATGAAGAACATCTAAGACTTGTGTTGGAGACATTCAGAGAGGAGAAGATGTATGCCATGTTCAGAAAGTGTGAATTTTGGATGAATAAATTCACGTTCTTGGGACATGTGATCACAAGTGAGGGAATTTATGTTGATCCTTCCAAGAAAAATGCAATTGATGAATAGCCCAGGCCCTCTAGCATCACCGAAATCTGTAGTTTTCTTGGATTAGCAGGGTAATACCGATATTTTGTGAGAAACATCTCACGATTTCAAAGCCCTCTAACTATGTTAAAAAGGAAAGGGGTAAAGTATGTATGGGGAGACGAATGTGAGGGAATCTTTAAGGATCTAAAGAGAAGGATGGTCACTTCACATGTACTCACACTATTGAAATGTGGAGAAAGGATTGGGATATATAGTGTTGCTTCAATGAAAGGATTGGGTTGCGTACTAATTAAAAATGAAAATTGGATAGCCTACGCCTCATGATAGTTGATGATCCATGTGAAAAACTATACGACACGTGATCTAGAGCTGGAAACCGTGATTTTAGCCTTACAAATCTAGTGGCACTACCTTTATGGTGAGAAGTGTGACATATACACTAACCACAATAGCCTAAAGTATACATTCACACAAAGGGGATCAACATGCATCAAAGGAGATAGTTATAGATAATCAAATATTACGATTTCACTAATCACTACCTTTCTGGAAAGGAGAACAATGTAGCTAATGCTCTAAGCAGAAAAGAACCTGCTACTCTATCCATGTTACGGGTTGAGAAAGACTATATCTTCTTAGATTTCCAAAGGATGGATTTGGAAATTATAAGGGAAGAAGATACATTCTACCTTGACCAAAGGATTGTGCAACCATCCATACAACAAAATATTAAGGAAGCACGAAGGGATGGTGTGGATATACAAAAGAGGGGGAATGTAGTAATGGTAGGGAATCTATAATAGTTTTATATCGACGATGATGGTGTGATTCGTTTTGGAACATGGCCTTGTGTTCCTTCATCAATCGGGATAAAGAAGGATCTATTGGATAATGCACATGGCTCAACTTTCTCTATCCATCCTGGGTGTATCATGATGTACAGTGATCTCCGAGAACACTTCTGGTGGGATAACATGAAGAAGGAGATTGCGGAATATATATCAAGGTGCTTGTTATGTGAGCATAATAAAGTAGTGTGAAAAACATCCAAAGGGATGATGCATACATTGCCTATACCCATGTGGAAATGGAAAAATGTTACTATGTACATTATCACGGGTCTCCAGAAGACGTCGAAGGGAAATAATTCAATATATGGTGTGGTTGACCGATTCACCAAGACATCCCATTTTATCACTATTTGGGAAGATCTCTCACTTGAAAAACATGCAAAGATATACGGGAAGGATGTGAAGAATTACATGGTGTTCCACTCTCAATTATCTCTGACTGTGATCCAAGGTTCACATCTAAATTATTGAGGTGCCTTCAAAATGCTTTGAGTAGTGAATTGAATTTCATCACCCCCTATCACCCCAAAACTGATGGCCAATATAAAAGGACTATTCCGACACTTGAAGATATTTTAAGAGAATTATTCTTACAATTAAAAGGTGGATGGGATCAAAATCTCCCATTAGTTGAGTTCTCATACAACAATAGCTTCCAATCATGTTTTCATATGGCTCCATATGATGCTCTGTATGGAAGGCGATGTAGAACTCCAACCTGTTGGGATGAAGTTAGAGAAAGAAATCTACATGGACCCGATCTTGTGAAAGATATGATAGAGAGGGTTCAAGTCATACTGAAACAAATCAAATCTTCTCAGAGTCGGAAAACGAGCTATGATAACAACCGTCGAAGGGACTTGGTGTTCGACATTGGAGATAAATTCTTCCTTCGAATATCACCATGGAAGAGAGTCACGCAGTTCGGAAAGAATGGAAAGTTAAGCCCTAGGTACATAGGCCCCATTGAGATCCTTGACCGCATATGAGTTGTGGCCTATCAGCATGCAATTCTACTGTGTATGGATCAAGTTCATGATGTGTTTCACGTATCACTGTTGAGGAAGTACACACTAGACCCCTCACATGAACTAAACTCAGTGGTGGTACAATTGGAAGATGATATCTCTTATGGGGAGCAGCCAAAAAAAATTATGGACCAGAGGTTTATGGTTCTATGCAACAATACCACCCATCATGTCAAAATTTTGTGGAGGAACCATAAGTTTGAAGAAGTTACATGGGAACCAGAAGAGGCAATGAAGTTGAAGTTCCCTCACCTATTTTTTTAAATTGAAATTTCAAGGGAGAAATTTAATAAGGGGGGAAGTATATAATGACCCAAAATATTTCAATAGAAATTTATTTCTTATAAATATGTCATAAAATCACATCAAAACACAATATAATGAACTAATAAGTGTTATGTGACCATCAAAACTAATTTTCTCACTTCTGTATTGGGAATTGTCAAAATCTGACATACAAGGTTGTGGTCAAAATAATTTTTCAGGTCTAATAAAACAGAAATAATTTATGGTGAATAGTCATCTACCCTTATGAATAGTACCATGACCTTATGAATAGTGATATAACCTAATGAATAGTAACCTTTCTGATGATAGTATAAAAATTATATTCAAGTAAATGTATGATGTACCTATATTTTAGAATAAGTAAATGAAGATTTTAAAACTGCATTATTAAAAATAAATGATGATTTTAATTAAATACTAAATTCAACATATTTAGAAAATTATTTTTGAAAAATGCACATCATTTTTTTATTCTACACATCGAAAAATGTTTGGGGTAAATTTTTGGGATTTTTCTAAAATAGTTGAATTTTTGATGAATAGTGAAATAACGTAATTTAAAGAAATAAACTAAAAAAGCTAATTATAGAGTCATGTGTGATGTTCTGCTAATGTAAGCCCACTTATTTGGAGATTAAATTGAAAAAATTTATATTTTTGGTCATGGGAGACTCACTATTCCTTGTCTTGTGGGGAAATAATCAAATAATGAATTTTATATTAAGAAAACCCCTTTCCCCTCCACTATAAATACCACCCATCACTCCCTCATCCCCTCACACATCTCAAACATCAATCCATGTCTAATCTCCGACCAAGCATCTGACCTAGACCCTTCACCATTTCCAAGAGCTTTTTGTCTCATCAATAGACCAATATTAGGCCCCTTAAAGAAGATCTCAAGAGGAGGATTCAAGAGGTAATTTGTCTCCCTCTGCCCCTTTAATTCCCTTTCAATTTCAATTTATTTTATTATTCTGTCCCCAACTATCTTCACCCAAATGGTATGGTAACTCCTGTACATACATATACTAGAATGTTATGACACTAGTGGGATATTATATCATCCAACCCACTTTCTCCTCTTCTTTTTATTTTATTAAAGAGAACATTGTTCATGAGGTGTTAATTTATCACCTTCAAGAACGCCATGGCTTCTTCTTCCATTTCTACCTTTAGATCCGGTCATGAAACAGTTTTTATGGGTGAACCTGAATATTTTAAATGTATTATGTCCTATCTAAAACTTTTGAAATAACTTATGTACATATTACAATGTGATAAATTAAAAAAAGTTCTTTGTGGTCAAAAAAACCGACCAAATTTAGGCAAACAATCATCATTTAAATTTTTTATAATGATTCATCCACATGGTATATAATATAATTCATTATAAGATAAATTTAAATTCTGTAATGTCATTAATAACATTTAATATCATTTCTGGGAGTTTACCCATGTTCTACCTGATCATTTCTTTTATGAATACGAGTTAACCACTCAAGATGACCATAAAAACGAACATTCCCGAATAATGTTTTTAACCCATATAACTCATCAAAAGGCCCATAAAATGACATAATGAAACCAAAATGAACCCAATTTATGTATAAAAGTTTCTTTAAATTCTAATTAATGAATTTAATGTCTTTGTAAAGTATGTTAATGATAAGGAAGCATCCAGATACAATGTAAGGGAAAATTCTAGAACCCAAATCTCATCCTTCGGGTTCTCCCACTTTCACTCCATTTATGATATAGCTACTCTGAAAAAATAATTTTTTCATCATTTTCTTTTATTTTCTAGGATAAACATGTTTAACACTATTATTTATATCAAACAAAATGTTTTCCAAAATAACTCTTCTTTTATAAACTCACCTTTTACTTCTCATTCAAGGTTGGTGGTTCTTGAATCATGAATTTTATTCCCTCTTTGTTTTGGGAACCCAATGTTTAAGAATGTGTTCTTTTAAGAAGAAACCCATTAGTTTCAATGGGTTATTTATGTTCATTATTAATATATGTTCTATTTGGAATGCATGATAATGATAATATTATGATGTTACGGGTGCGCCCGAAATTATATAGCGCAATATGAATGTCTGAATGTGATGAGTGCACTTGGAATTATACAGTTCTCCAATGACTTGGGTAAAGTGATAAATCTAATGAGTAAATTTGAAATGATCTGGACAAGATGCTATATTTTTTCACAATTATGTATTGTATTTTACCACTAAGTCATGATGTTTCTATTTTATGCATTCCCACACTTCAAGTATTTTATTTATGTTTCATATCATGTTCATTATCTTTTTCCCCTGATATGATTATGCTCACCATATGTTATAGTTTTCTTTTCTAACCTCTTACTAGGATTTTAGCTCACCCCTTTTGATGTATATCTTCAGGTGGCTACACGTACTAAGGAGAGTTCAAGTGTAATAAGAAACTAGAGAAGAAAAAATTAAATAAATGTTTATGGTTGATGATGTAATTTCTATGTCTGGTCCTAGTTTTCCCAAGACAATAAATATTTGGGTCCTCTAATTGTAATACTATTATTCTTTTTATCTTAATATAATGTAATAAAAGGTTGGGTTGCTATATATAGGGGTACAGTTGAGGTTATATAGCATCTGTATCGATCAAATTGGTTTGGTTTGGGATGTTACCCTTATCTAGAGGTTATATTTTTAATAATTCTCATGATGTGTATCTTAAATACTTTAAATTTAAAATGAAAAACAATTTACAACATATACCAAGATTAAATTGTAAGGGGTAAATATTTTTGAAGGGGGGATGGTATGTTACAATCAATGATTTTTAAATGTGTACATAATATTATACAGTATGTAAGACATGAAATACATTGATTTTTATGGAATATAATATATTAACACTTTATGATATGTTAGTTTTAAAATAAATTTTATCACTTATGTAAGATGAAATTCACATAACAAGGGATTGGAATGAAACATCGAACTCTATTAAAATTTTATTATTTAAAAATTACAATCATAAACAAGAAAATAAATTTGTGTATATAAATATTACTTGTGAAAATTTTATTTTTTACACATGTATAGAATAAATAAAAAATATATCCATTTATTAGTGATCAAATTAGTTAAATTTTAATGAAAAAGAAATGTTTTCTGGAAAATTTTATTTTTTAAGAATGGTTTTTTGTCAGGATATGAGAACATAAATTTTATATTCATTTTATAAATTTGATTAAATTATTTTGAAAATGTATACATTATTTTTAAAAATAATCATAAAAAATTATCATACGGTTAATTTTTTTAAATATTCTAAAACGATTCATTTTTTATGAATAGTGAAAATTCAAAAATGTAATTAACAATTTCAATGTTGATTAAATTATTTATAATTTTGAGTGATATTTGTAATTCTTTACATCCAAATAATTATATATATATATATATATATATCCAATTTAGTTCATTTGAATTATTTTCATATTAAATTTTGAGACAAATACATTGTAAACATTTGAAGATTTTCAATTTAAAAACATGGTTTAACATCGTCTGTGATAAATAAATTAAATTTAACATCTTCCACAAATGAAAATGTAATTTTGAGACGTAGATTAGATATTTGGAAGATTATTAATTTATATTACATAATTGTTAAAAATTAATATTTTTAGTATATGAATTGGGAAAATATTAAAAAATAGTTGACATGGCCAATGTCAAAAATGGGTTTCATGTGGGTTAAAACATAGATGATAAAGATTTAAAAAAAATGAAATCATATAAAAACATATTTATTAGCCATATATCCACCTCATCTATTATAATTTAAAAATTAATGTTTCTTGGAATATGTTTTTGTGGACGATTTTATTATTTCAGATTATATTGTGAAATTTCAATGTCATTTTTCAAGAGGGTTCCCTTTAAACACATATAAATGGTAACTCCATACATTCAATTCCTCAAAGGTCCCAAAACATTAGATAAATGACACCCTATTAAAATATCTCAAAAAACTATTATACATTTTATAGATCTTATTTTCCTCTCAAAATATCATCCCTAGGGTCCTTAATATGAGATACATGGGAGGTTTTTCATATAGATGAATAGTATCTTAACAACGATATTTCATTTTATTTACACCATTAAATAAGAATTATAAATTATATTATTATAACTAAAATATATCCCATATTCAAAGATGTCATTATATTCATGAATATATATTTATACATTATAACATCCACTAAATGGGAAACAAAATCATCGATTGTGTGTACGATAGACTATCACCTCAAAAACTGATGTAGTTTCATGCTTCATAATATCAACTATAACTTTATTCAATCTATTACATTTCAAATACAATAATGTCGCTTGTGTGTAAAATATATAACCACCTTTCTGAGTGATGTGATTCATTTTTTCCTATTAATTTCATGAAATGTAATAAGGATAAAAATAACGAGTATATAATATATATATGAGATTTTACTTTGACCCATTCTAGTGGGGCCACTGTCGCCGCTCCCCAAGCCCGCCTACAATATGCTAGGGGCTGGTGACTAGCACCGAGTAGGAATATCACTAACATTGGAGGCATATTTTAAGTAATTATAAACATGCACACATCTCAAATCCCACACATGGTGAAATTTAAACACAAATAAAGAAAAAAGTTCATTCATACCATTAAACCCAACCAACATAGTAAAATATAATGTAATGTGTAGAATGTAAACTAGGCCAGAATACAATTACACCAATAAAAGAGCCTGCAAACTATAAAGTTCGACCTGTATGCACAAAGAGGTACTGGGACTTCTTGTCAAAGTCGTATGAAAACATCATCCATTTGGAAAATCAGAAAAATCAGTCTGGTCCTGCTCCTCCCTATACTATATCAAAAGGTCACTCGTCCGCTCTAGACATGACCTGTCTGGGAAAAACCCGTTCAATGGTGAGTATAACAATACTATATAGGGGGCCTGGAATACCACAAAGAAATACACAAGCTAAATTTACATTCATATCTACATATTACATGTTTAATAAACATTTATATACACATATACTCAGACCCCAAAACCGTGATCTAGAGACTAGTCACACAACTGCATTCCCACACTAATATTTAGTATGATGTTTCTACGAACACATCACCCAAGAAAACTCACTCAACGAGTTTGATAGCTCTGATGAAATCCTTATGAGAATTACCATTCATGGGAAAATCCATCGGGGATAGATACACTCATTCCAAGGGAACACACTCTTTTGAGAGGAAAGAACACAATACATAGATGAGGATCATTGCCAGGGCATTGGTGGATATCGTAACTCAACGACATTAACCTGCTAAGATGTAGATTTGTGAGATCTAGTTTTAATCACATTGATACATGACTATACATATGGTCATCAATGGATATAGTATCTCACTCTGGGCCTCTCATAGGGATTCCTGACTCTATCTCAAAATGTATTTCTAAAGGAATCATACTCCTTTGGATGAAAATGCTACCTGAACATCAAGGGAATGAAAAAAAGGGAACTAAACCAAAAAACATGTCCAAGGAGTGGTGGACAAGAGGATTATGTCATGTACCATAATATACATGGCTTGTATAAGGGTTCATATTCCATGTCTTGTGACTCTGGGTACTGCCCATGTGTATCGGCCTGAGTCATAGGGAATATGAAATGAGGAATTGTTAGTACAATGCTTGTATGGTGGACCAAATCCCATGTACGGGTAATTGAGTATGCTCTGTGTATGTGTCAATGTTCCCATACAGTGTCTCAACCCATTTAAGTCATCCCATGTAAACGGTACACAGGGTAACCCAAGCTCTATACATGGTCTGGTTGTGTGGTGGAGTACACGACAGTTTCTTCCACCTCGTTTCCATGTATCGCCCGAGATACATGTCGAATTCTGCATAAGGACCCAGACTATGTGTTCTTTGTAGAACACATTGTTTCATCACTTTCTACACAAATGAACCCAATCTATCACTGAGCTAGTCCGACATTCCATGTTCTTCGAGATGCACAACACGTGATACTGAAATATCTAGAAACTTGTTTCATTATCCACACAACTCCAGTTTTCTTCCGATCAGTTATCCAGCTACCCGTTCATCAAAAAGCTACAAGTTTGATGTCACCCAAACACCAAAAAGTTTTTTTCCTGGGTTTCAGACCTCTAATCATCCTCAAAAACACAAATTTATTTATCCTCACAAAGAACGTTCACATTACGAGAACTCTTGAACCATGTTGATTCATGTCCCTCAATAACTCTCACACCTACATCGAGTTGACACAATGTCGGATCTCTGGTTTGGAATCATTGCACCGAGGAACGGACGTGTGAGGGTTTCCTCATTATTATCCCCACAAATAATAAGAAGAAAACATTGAAGAGGGTAGAAGAAATCCAAAAAAATGAGGAATGAAAAAATGATGTCATTAGTCTAAGTGTTAATTCACTCCCACTATAAGGATCAGATAAGTTAATTTTTAAACATAAATAATTGAATAATAATTTCAATAGGAAAAAACCTGATGATGACCTTACACAATAATGACGATGCGTGGGTCAACCAGTTTTTGGGTTTATTTGAGTTTTTCATTTAATTTAATAAAAACAGGGAAGAAAATAAGATTAATACATAACCCTACCTCATGGATGGATCAATCGCTGATGAAGGGATTGAACTACTGACATCACCGAGATGCTTTAACTCTATTGGTGCTGAAATTCACACTGTTTATTCGTCATCATTCATTGTCGAGAGGTTCTATATGTTTCAATAATTTTATAGATATTATCTCAATATTCTTCCAATGAACAACAATAGATTAACACAATAAAAGGCAGGAACATGTTTCAGCATTCCATCACACTAAGTTGTTGTTGTTATGTTATGGCATTAAGGACTCAGTGTTAAATATTCAGAGGCATTTTGTTGTGTCATTAGTTATTGAAATAGTTTCCCCATTGTTGTACTTCTGCGACTGTTTCCAAATGAAATAAAATAAACATTACAATTTTATTTATATTATTTTATTTTACATATAATTTACAAAAAATAACTTTTTCACTCAACCTACTATGGTCGTGGTTAGGACAGTTCATAGGTAAATTCATCATCCGTGACAAAACAATGAACTCATATTTGTAATTTGGGAATATGTTTGGAAAATTTCACAACTGCACACACCTGTTGACTGACATAACATAAAAACGTTCAAACCACTATTCTAGGCTCCCCCAGACTCAGAATGATGGGTTCTCCTCATTATGGTTGGTGAAATAATTCCATATAATATTAAAAAAACACATTGAATTATTGAAGATAATACTTTCTCCCCACCTATGGGATTTTCATCCCTAAAAATAAAAAATAAGGGTACTACCAAACATGTGTGTACTGGGAAACTATCTAATCATCCCACTCCCACATGATCTCCTAACAATTCATATACTTCCACAAGGACATGCACTAAGGGAATCGATCACCCAATGTGGATCCTCTCCGGCTTATCCTTGATCTCCATTGAGTACTCAAAAAATGTATCTCTGTCCTCGAGGTCCATCTCACCCCATTCAATCGTGTCTGATGGCTCATGAACGTACCACTTCAGCTGTGACACATGGAAGACATTATGTACCCAGTGAAACTATGGCGATAGATTTAAGTGGTACACCACTTCTCCAACTATGCGTAGTTTCTAAAAAGGTATGAGGAACCTCAAATATTGATTGTCGCCCTAGCCAAATCTTTTTAACTCCCTTCAAGGTGACACCCCAAGGAAGATGTCGTCTCCCTCCTTGAACTCCATAGGTCTCCATATTCTATCTTCATAAGATTTATTCTATCTCTAGTATGTATTCATCTGCTCCTGGATTATCTGATCCTTCTTAGTGGTAGCTGAAAACACCTTTGGACCCGTAAGGGCTGAATTTATGGGGTCGGTCTAGAAAAAAAGTGATCAGAATGGTCTCCCACATAATACCTAGAATTCTGCCATAACAATAATTGAGTGGTGGATGTTGTGTTATGAAAACACCACAATTGGAAATTGGTTCTCCTAACTGAGACCAAAGATTATGATACAGGCTCAGAACATATACTCCGGAACTTGAATAGTTCTCCATGTCTGACCATATGTTTTGGTATGGAACGATGTGCTCAAGCGTAGATGACTCCCAAATGCCTCCTACATTCCCTTCCACAACCAGGATGTGAAGCTATCATCTCGATCTGAGACATTCGTCAAATGGATTCCATGATGCTGAAATCTCTCTAACACATAGAGGTGTCCTAATCATTCTATGAAACTATACTCTCTAATAGCTTAGATGTGTGCCAACATGGTTAGTCTGTCCATGATCACACTGATGGAATCATGTCCCTTGGATGTTCGTGGGATTATCATCATGATGTCTATCGATACTAAATACCACATCCACTGTGGAACTTCTAGGAATGATCTAACCCAATTGAAACCTGGTGCTCAACCTTTACCTGCTAAAACGTAATGCATCGAGAAATGAACTCGACTACTACCTTCTTAATACCTGACCACCAGAACATCTATCATAGAACATGGTACATCCTCTCCAAGCCAGGGTATATTGCCAAGTGGTATGTATGAAACTTCATCATAACCTCATCCCACAATTCCTCCAGTACAACAGTGCATCCTCTGAAAATAACAATGTACTCCCCACCTTGAAAATATTCAACAAGAGCATGTATTTTGGATAACTGATCACGTGTAACCTCAAAGCCAACATCCCCATTCTATTCCTCATACACTCACTAAAAGTGTGGAGGGGTGAAAACAATCTTCCAAATTTATGCTTCATCCTCTCTATCCCTGAAGTATAATTGTAATGAAGAGAACTACTTAGCCGCCCCACTCAACAACATCGAGCTCCATCTCCTGCTGAGTATAGAAGAACCCTTTCTCCCCTTCCCATGAGTACAGATGATCATTAAATCATAGAAATGGAGGAACTCTAACCATATCATCTCCCAGAGGTTCATATCCATTTGCGAGAAGATGTATTAGAGGATCTTGTGGTCAGTGTAGAAGATTAATCGATCACCCATAATTTAGTGTTACCACATATTCAATGCAACTACATCTTTTGGAAACTCATGATAATGTGATTCATAGTTCTGCTCGTGTGGTCTCAGATGGCGCAGACCATAAGTAATCATCACCTCTCCCTGCATCAGTGCAGTTCCATGGTTGGTCATTGATGTATTATAGAGAAATATGTACTTGACACCCACCTTCGGCAATCTTAAGATTGGGGGGGGTCGTAAAATTCTATCTCTGCTGCTTGAAATTCTTTTGGAGCTTCTTCATACACAAGATGGGTTTCCCCTCCTTTTCAAGGCTATCATCATTTCTGATATCTGTGAGAAATCATGAATGAATCTTGGGTAATATACAACCAACCCAAGGAATCTCAACACCTCCATCTTGCACCAAGGTGTCCCACTTGCTAATATTTCATTCACCTTGGCAAGGTACACATAAAATCCATCTTCAAATATGATATGACCAATAATGTATACCTCTTGAATTTAGAACTGGAACATTGAGATCTTCTCATAGAGATCATTCTCTCGATGTATGCCTAGAACCATCCGTTGGTGTCTCACATGCTCCTCCTATGAGTCCATGTAAGCAAGGATTCCAATGATGAAGACCAATAAAAACTAGTTTAAGTATGGACAGATGATCTAGTTCATAAGTCCCATGAACATGGCTGGGTAATTCATCTAGCCTAAAGGAATAAACAAGTACAAATTGTGAACATAGTGGTATCTAATTTCCATCGTTGATATATCTTCATCCCATAATTGTAACTAGTGATAACCTAATATAAGGTCAAACATCAAGAACCCATATGCCCCTCTTATCAGATCGAATAAGACTTCAATTCTCGATAGTGGATTCATATCCTTCTCTATCCCATAGTTCAAGCACTGGTAATCCAAAAATAACCTCCAACTCCCATATTCATTCTTGGCAACAAAACTCAGGCTACCTCGGGAGAAAACTAGGTCTTACGAAGCCATAACTGAAAAAATACTCTAACTGCACACTCATCTAACAATGCACTATGGGATCCATCAGATACGGTCGTGAGGGTATTAGTGCAGTTCTAGGGTGTTATTCAATGCAGAATGAAATCTCCCACTGAGGAGGTAGCCTTGGAAAAACTTCGTGAAATAATGTCCTCATACTCTTCCACAACTTCTTGGAACTAGAAGCTCACAACATCTATTGCTCTGAGCGTAAGGTTCTCCAACTCTTGAGTGATCAGCTGCACCCTCCTATAAATGAGCCTATTTTTTGTTGATTGGGTCTTCTTTTCTCTGAAAAATATTAACCTCACACCATATCTACGAACACACAACACCTTTCACCTAAAGTAGGTAATCTAATCATGGACCAAAGATAACCAATCCATATAAAGATTGACACCATACGGACTCGATGCAACCACTAAGAGGATCCAACTGAAACTCTTCCCTCCAAGGGTATGATCGCACTGTCATCAAAGGTGAATGAACAAAAATTCTCCACCAATATATGTCTCTATAAATAAGGGTAAAGTCAACATCTCTACCAGAATCTCAAGGTTTCACAAATGACATGTGGAGTGTAAGAAATGACTGGTAAATGTGTCTATTAATATGACAGCTATAGTAGATAAATCTTATATAGTAACTCATATAAACTCTATAGTCCCTATGTCATACACCTCAACTGCATGCAGTTTTCCCTTCCCCTATCCCCCACATCATAATGTCTGGTACGTGCCTTGTCAAGGTAGAGGTGGGGACGAAAGTAGACTGAAATGTATTCCACAACCTATATCTCTCTTTGTTCCTCTTCCTCATCCACCACATAGAGGATCTGTCTACTTCACTCTATGCCTCTTCCTTGACGGACTAACCATGACCTCTCTATAAGAATCTCGATAGGTTGGGTAGTCTTTAGAGCGATGTCCCCTACCATCACACGAGTAGCATCTCCTCTCCCTTGGCCAACTTGATCTAGTCTGTGAAAGTTGACTTCTGATCCCCTATCATGTGACCTCATGTAATGTCTCACATGTCCTAATACATGTTCTTGACATCAGCTCACTTTTACTGAGGTATCCACACCTGTTTTCTAGCTTTTGACTTTCATCAACTATCTATGATCCTCCAAGAAACTCTCGATCATCATGACCTGATCAAGCACTCTATCATAAGTCAATATTCATAGAGTCAGAATAGTACCACTGATGCCCTATCTTAGACTTCACTTGAAGGGTTGAGTTCTAAAGTACTAATCCCTGACCATAATCATCGAGTACCTAGAAAGGATCATGATTCTTGATGAATAGTCATATATCGTCATATATCCATGCTAAAGTCAAAGAAGCTCCTGGATACACAATGATTTCAGTGTAACTGGAGAGAACACTTCTTTAAAGTTTCTAACAGATTATTTCCATGAATGATTCTCCTCATCCTGATTCATTGTAGTTAGAATCCACCATCCTCTCACTGATCCTTGATAAAGGATCACTCCTAGGATCACCATCTTGTCCGATGGTTTCTTCACTATATGGAAAATTAAGATAACCACCTCAAGAAATTCCCTAGTTTCCTGAGGGTTGGTCTTGCCTCGACACCTGATGGGTCTCTATCTATGAAACTCATGTAGTGCGCTCAACATGAACCCCTCATCTATTGGTACTGCATGCCCCGTGGGCTACTCTGCAAGTGGTGGTATAGCAGGTGCACCACCAGGAGGTAACACCGATAGCACTGGTGCTTGTATCAAAGCCTCAGCACTGAGGGGGTCATACTCCTAATCAAGCTACTAAATCCTAGTTGGTTTGAGTCCACGAGGAATCCTTTAATGAAAAAAGATGTAAAATATTCAACAAGTATATCTGGATAGCTAACAAAAAGGTCATGGAAAACACAAACCATTTATATATGATGCATGTACCATTATTCTATTTCCCCGAAATAAGTTTTCTTATATAAAAAGTCAAAAATAGGTTATTAGAGTCTTTTTGTTTGGATACATTGGCTGCTCGGACCATCATTAGAGTCCTTGTCCTGATTCCCAAACTCAAAACACATAACATTGTTTCCCCAAACCAATATCACATACAATTAGTCCTAATGAAGAACTGACCCCTCTATTATTACTCTGTCATGACCCATCCCAGTGGGGACATTGTCGCGACTCCCCAAGCCTGCCTCTAATAAGTCAGGGGCTGGTGACTAGCACCGAGTCAGCATAACACTAACATGAGAGGCATTTCATTAGTACTTGTACACACACACACACACATCTCCAAGACCAAAAATTATGAAATGTAAAAACCACTATGGATCGAAATACATACATACAACCAAACCTAACCATTATTGTATAACAAAATATAAAGTGCAGAATGTAATCTGAGCCATAATACATTCCCAAAAAAATCAAGAGTCTACAAATAATAATGTCCAACCTGTAAGAAAAAAGAGGTACTGGGACTGCTACACAAAGGCATAAGAACACCTCAGCCAGTAGGGAACACAGAAAGCTCGGTCTGGTCTGGGTCCGGCCTGCACTCCATCAAAAGGTCTCTCATCTTCCCAAGATATGACACTTTTGGGTAAAGCACATGAAGGGGTGAGTATAACAATAATCAGGAGGGTGCCCTAAAAACCATAATGATATATAAAAGGTAACAGTAAAGACAACTCTCAACATTATATGTCTAGTTATCATATAGAAAGAGAATAAAAATCTAGTTATACTCCACACCCAGTCCTGTGGCTTAGAGAAAAGTCACACAATCAAATACTCATGCTGGGGGTTCAGTTCAAAGGATCCATAAAACACTCATTTGGGATAACTCAATCAACAATTCTGATAGCCTTGTTGATGTTCGATGGAGAAGTACGATTCATCTAGAAAATACACGAGAGATAGATACACTAATTTTGAGAGAACATAGTCCTATTTGGCGAAAGATCTCGATACATAGATGAAGATAACTACCAGGGCCTTTGCTGATAAAGTACTCATCGGGATTCACCTTCTAAGTAGAAGATCATATTTTTATAGGATTAGTCACATCATTACATGACTCTACTTAGGATGAATAATGTATATAGGATTTCTCTCCAAGCCACATGGAGGGATACCTAACTCCCTCTTGGAATGTCATGCTGAAAGAATCATACTCATGTGGATGAAATCAATATCTGACCTTAAAGAGAATGAGCAAAAAGGGGATCTAACCCAATGAAATTTGTCCACAGTATGGTAGAACGGAAGATCAATTCATGTCCCATGATCTACACGATGTGTAGAAGGGGCCGCATGTCATGTCTGGGGACTCCAGCTACTGCTCGTGTGTAAAAGCCCGAGTTAGAGGAAACATGCCATGTAGAAAGGTAAGTACAAAATGTTTGTAGTGGACCACACACCATGTCCGAGTAACCAGTGTAAGCTTCGTGTACATGGTCATGTGGCCATACATGACCTCAACTAGTGTAAATCATCTAGTGTTATTGGTACACAATGAAACCAGTGCATCCTTCCTGGTCTGGTCGTGTGGTGGAATATACAGCCGTGTGCCCCACCATGTGTATTTGTATTTCTAGAGATACATGATGAGTCCAACATAAAGACTTACACTCCATGTTCATTAGAAATAAAAATATGTCATATCTTCCGGTAGAGTGGAACCCTAGTTGCCACTGAGATGGTTCTAGAATCTTTGTTCTTCAGGATACACACGGTGCATTATGGAAATTTACAGAAACATTTTTCTTTCTGTGCACGCCTCTAGTGTTTTTGGATTCTCGATCCAACCACTTTTTCATTACGTAACTCCTATTTTTTTGTCTTCTCGACACTACAAAGTTGTTTCTATGGGGTTTGGACATCCAATCGGCCCATAAATATCTTACTGATTTACTTGTTTGAAGATAATTTGATGAAAGAGCACTCCCTAACCCTATCAATTCGTCTACCACTATTTATTTTACACCTCTTCTGGGTCATCACGATGTCTCATCTCTAGTTTTGTATCATTGTTTCGATGAATGGATGCACTACGAATGTCTCGTTTGTATCCCCAAAAAGAACAAAATTAACATAGGGAAGTGGGAGGATGTAATCCAATAACAAAATAGAAACGAACCTCATGGATCAATTTCCATGGCGTTAATCGTCTCACATTAGATGGTTTAAACATGGAAAATTAATAGAAAAAAACATGGAAAAATAAATATCACATGAATGAACTCGATGGAGCCCTCCCCCAAGAACAATAATGCAAGGGTTGACCCGTTCATGGATTGATTTGTGTTCACTGTTAAAATTCATATAATGGGTATCGAAACACCATTGAAACATAATGGCTACCTCAATGTTAGATTGGCCGCTGATGAAGGGATCATGCAACAATCATCTCCATGATCCTTCATCTTTGTTGGTGCAACAATTCACACTTTTGATTCATCATCATTTTTTGTCGAGATTTATCAATAGGTTCCATGAATTCTCCCAAGTTACTCTCAATATTCAACAAATGACCAATATTCTATTAACCCCGTTAAAGAAGGGAACACATTTCAACTTTCTATCATAGATAGTCATTGTCGTTATGTTGTGACATAAATGAGTCATCGTTACTATTTCAGAGTCACTGTGATGTGTAATTAATTATGGAAACATGTTCTCTATTGTTGGGCGGTAGTGAACATTTCCAAATAAAATAAAATAATATTATCAATATATTTTATTTTATTTTATTTTACTTATTACTATTAAAAATTATCTTTTCCCTTGACTCGCGCCTATCGTGGTTAGGCCCTTTCATATGTATAGTCATCTTCTAGGATGAAAATTTTCACTTAGATTTTTAATCTTTTCATCCATTTTAAAACTGCCACAACCGCACACACCCGCCAACTCACATAATAAAAAAAGTTCAAACCACCATTTTGGGCTCATTGAGCCTCAAAATGACGTGTCCTCTCCATGATTAGTCTCAAAATATTTCTTTATAATATTTAAAAAACAATACACACGAAAATATGACATATAAAAAGATAATATGGATTTTTTTAATATTATCATATCACCCTATTTGATACCCCTTCACTCAATACGTGAACAATATCATCACTCATCCTTATGTAATATTAGTTTTACTAGGGATGTAATTTTTTTTACCTTTTAACATTTTTCACTGGATAATTTTTGATAATGTTTATATATTGTGGTAAAAATAATCAATAGGTATTTTAGTTTTCTAATATGACTATTTATAATGATTTTGATTTAACCCTTTTATATAAGAAATTAATTGGATATCATATGTGTATGGAGGGGAATGATATTATCCCATTATGCATCGATAGTTATCAGGAGTCAAACTGGATTAGGTATTGGATCATGCCTTATCCATTTATATATATATTCATTCATAAGGCCGAGATGGTAGTCGATGTTTTTTTAAAAGGCCTAAATGATATATTTTAGGTACCCATGATATATAATTCCATCATTAGGAATTCAGTTTTTGATATACAATATGATTATTTTAATAGTAGGAATATTCATAGTTGTTTTTTTATTCTTATATTATTATTTATATTGCATTTGTTGGTCATACTTAATTACTTCAATATTATAATTTTGTTGTCAATTTAATGGATTTCAATATTTTTTTTTAATATCTATATTTATTGGTACGTATTTATTCATAGATTCCACTATAAGTATACCATTATTGAGAATTTTATAATTTCCATATCATATTATTTATATTCCCAAAGACACGAGGGAGTGTTGTGTTATTGATGTGTTGGGGCACACTAACATGAATAACTGAATTATCAAATAATTTATTTTTGGTTTTTTCAAATGTAATGTTAATTAAGATTATGTATCTAATTAAGCAGTTATAATTATATATTTGGTCATTTCAGATGTTATTCCAGGAATATTTTCCAAATGTAACTATATAGACACTGACTCATAGTTACTGGAGATGGGTCACTAAAATTATAGTTAATGGAAAAAAGATTGATTTGGAATGAGATATTCATGTACATTAACATTACATGATGTGATACAACTGCATAGACTAATATATGTGATTTTTAAAAATAATAGAGTAATAGAGTGGTTGCATATAATTTATGATGAATTTCATAAACTTTTGTGTCATGAAAATCAAATAGAAATTAATAGTAAATTTTCTATAAAAATATAATGATGATATTTTTATAAAATATATTTAAAAAATACCAGATTTTTAAATGACATAAGAAATATTTAATCTATATATAAAAACAATGGTATCCTCTAACATAAACTATAGAAATAGAAAGAAAAGAAAAATCTATTACACTTTTTATCAAAACATTTGTGTATAACTTTTACCCAACAATTTACATTGATCAATTTCTCGTAAGGTAAACATTTTTTATAATTTAAACTAATATTTTGATGTTAATAGTTCAATAGAACATTCAAAATATAAAAAATAAAAGTCCCCTCTATCATCATTGTGGGGAAATATAAACTTTAACACATTTTATAAATATATATATTTTAAATATAATAATTTCAACACAATTATATTACATAGTATCTATTTATTACATATTTAATGTTTTATAAATCTATTAGAACAAAAATCATAAAGAAGTTTTCCTTAAACATTATCTCATTAATTAATATATACTAATTTCGTAGTAGGACGATTTAAGGAGCCAACCATAGACATTACATACTGTAATATTTTTTAACATGAACACACATTATTTTCCCAATGATATTGTCTATTTAAACATTTAGAATATGTTTCACAAATCATATATAACTATCAAATAAATTTCATGGATGGAACTTTTATTCAGTAAATAATTTCCAAAAATATAAATCAATTGAAATAAAACATGTTATTTTTAATATATATTCTTAAATTTCAGCATGAATTATTATTTTACCTTAAACATACATAAAACCTTTTGGAAAAATTATTAAATAATAGGGTGGTAGAAATTAGTAGTATGGGATACAAAAGTGAAACAACTTATTCCAATGAAAAACATGAGAACCCAATAAAATCATTTTCTTAAAATGGGCCATATTTAAAATTAAATTATTATTATATAAAAACTCATTAGAATTAATAAAATAAATCCATGTTCCTTGGGAAATCATAATCTTAAAACACTTATAAATATCTTAATATTTGGAAGGAAAATATGGCCAAATTACATTACCATTCTCCATAGAAAATAATCATATCCCAATACAATCAAGTGCTATTTAGGTGCACCAATCATATAAGAAATAATAGGTTCGAATGACTATATCTAAAAACACCCAGAATACAAGATATACCTGGCTCACCCAAGACTTATTGTGGGGATCAACCCTTTTAAATTAATGTACATGAGCTATATCATGAATAAATCCCTTGATAAAACTTTTAACGTAGTGTGGAAAACATTTCGAGTATTAAAATTAATTTTATTCTAAAAACCACATTTTCAATACCAAAGTACCAAAAAATTAGAAAGATAGACTTTACATGAATAAAACATGTAATAATTTAGAGTAATACAACACCAAATAATGGTTACAATGGTAGGACAAGTCAATTTCATTGAATGTGATAAAATTTTACTTTCCATAACAAATTTATAAATTTAATATAAATTATCTATAAAAAGTTACTTTTCAAAAAAATTATAATTAATAATAAAATAGATATAAAATAAAGTTTATAAATATTTTATTACCACATAAAACCATCAATAATATAGATTTAATAATATTTTTATTAATGAAATCGTGTTTTTAATGGAAAATTAACAAGATTTGGTTTTTTTAAAAGTAGTATTCCTCATGTCTGACATGTCATGTATGTTAATTATAATTAATAAAAAAAAATTAAATAGTTTAATAGTTTCAGAAGAACCTTTTTCAATTTTTTTGTTTCCATATATCATAAAATACCACATAATTTACAATTACATGCACAATTATATTCTCGTTGGGCATTTGGATGATTTTCAGGTCCTATGTCATAAATTTCTTTAGAATATTTAATATGATCAATGGGTAATTATTAAATCATATCCACACTAATAATTATCATGTAATTATCATTTTCATATATCCAATTCACATCTAATACCAATCATGAAATATGGTTGTGAAAAAGTAACTACTTTACAATAATAGAGATGGTAGGCCTTATATATGCATGAATAAAAGATCATGTTTTCAAAGACCATAGCGGAAATAAAGTGTGTATAATTACATAAATACATAAGAATCCAAAAATAATTAATATTATATTATTTATTGAATTATACATATATATAATACAGGTGATATGTTGATGAAAAATTAACCACATTGCTATGTAGAGGTCGTAGTCCACATGTTCCCATGAATGAAATTATAAATTTTCTTGAGAATGGAATGGAAATAAATTAAATGGTAATAATTTTTTTATAAAAATAAATATTTCATGATATAATCTATAAAAATAAATTCCCTCATTATATACAATATTGTGAGTTGGTATTGGAAAACTTATTCCACCTGTTTGGGAGACGGTAGTCTATCAGACACACAATATATGATTTCATTTACAATTTGAAGAAAGATTATATAGATATCCGTTGTTATGTTAACATAATCCCACATAGATATATTTAATTTACCTTCCTTATTATATTATCATAGAATGATATTATTTAATGTTTGATTAAGAAAAAACAAAATAACTAATTGTTTTGAAAACTATACCTCATATTTGGAAAGTCACTTTCGATTAACACTATGGGACCAACAGGGTTGATATGATTCCTATAACAAGGAATCAATAATTAGGGACTATATTCTAACAATGTATTTGTATATTTATTTCCTACAAAAAATCATTATGTATTATGTAAATGGATGCAGTAGCTCTCTTTTATAAGAGTGGGGATGAGTAGTTATGGAATTTGTCAACATATTTAATTAGTGTGAATTATTTCCCTCCTAAAAATAGATCCAAACTACTTTATTTTGAATATATAAATTTTTATAAATAAATTAATTAAAATATAAATACATTAATATCTTTTTTCAATTATTTTCCCATATGTTTTTTATCCCCACATGAACCTCTTTCAAATATACTATTAAAATAATAATTTTTAATCATTATGGGTCAATATATGTACTATAAATGGAAAAAATTTTAAAAAACAGGAACATGGTTGATATTTTATAAATTTTACAAATAAATATTCTAAATATTTTTTTAATAATATTATGTTATTTAATACATTCTTAATTAATTTAATATATCATTAATGAAATTTTTTCAGACAAGTCATTAATTTTATTTTATTAACATCAATAAAATATGTGAAATTTCAAAAAAACTATTATTTCCCTGAAATTTTATCCTCATCTATAAAATTTAATGAATAAATTAATTATCTCAAAAAAATTTATTTTAATATTGTAAATATAATTCATTTTATATTTCCCTTAATTGAATTATTATTACAGTTACATTGTGTAAGAATTTATGGAAAATATTTTTTAACAAAATATTAAAAATAAATAAAAATAATGAATATAATAAAAAATATTTCAACATATTTTTTGTAATATTAAATTTCCGTGGTTTATAATCTTTTAAAAAATTATATTTATTAAAAATTAGAGTGTAACATTTTGGACTTTTCTTTAAATATAATAATTTAAAGGTTATAATCACATTTAAATGAATCATAATTTCATATAACCATATATTTGATTCTTTTTTGTGAAATTCAGTCACATAATAAAATTAATTCAAGTTGCTGGGTCATTTCATAACAATTATAAAATTAATTTTATCCCATAATTTCTCAATTTATCATTTACCATGGAATGAAGAATAAGTTTAGATACAATTATTTAAAGACGAATATTTTAAGGAAAATATTTATGAAATTTTGATCTGATTTTTAAATATATGTAATAAAAAATTAACTATTCAAAACATAAAATCTGAATAATATATTTAAATATAAAACTAAAAACATTATGAAAAAATGTTTTTAAAAATTGCCTTTTATTATAATGAATTGTTTGTAATAATTTATACATGACTAAAATACTTTAAAAACAAATTTAGATTAATATAAATCGATAAGAAATAATAAAATTTAAAAACTATAGTACAATTTATTATTATATATATTGATAAATAAAGATAACTTTCAAATAATAATTGTTATTTTTTATAATTAATCATAAAAATAATAACACTCGGAAAATTAATGAAAATTAATCCAATTATGATTTTTAATTTATAATCAATAATTGAATTTTGTTTTTCAAATTAATATTATATGATTTACATAAACTAATTATAATATTATCTTTAAAGTTGAAACAAAATATGTTTTCAAGAAAACATAATTTCGAAATATAAAATTATTTTTTAAAAAAATTATTGGGAATTAATTAATAAAAAAATATTATTTATTTGGAGAATTATATATTTAATAATGTGGTTAATAATTTTTATTCTCAAAAATTTAATGTTTAAGTTAGAAAAATCCTATAATAATAATTTTTTTTAGTTTAATCTCAAAATCACATATTTTGTTTCTTATTGATCATATTATTTATTTTTAAAATATATGGATACATAATTCTTTTATAATATTAAAATTTTCATCCTCTAAATTTGAACAACGTTTTGGTAACCTGGGTATGAGATTTCAAAATACCATTAATGAAAACCCATAGAATAAAATGTTTCAAAAACACTTTATCATAAAAAGAGAGACATTGAGGTATTCATGTAATCTGAAATAAAACATAGTAGTATTACAAATAAATGAACATTAGTGGTATGTTAATTAATGGATATGGAAGAAGAACCTAACTCTTTCCAACACATAGATATTGATTGGGAACTTGGTATGGTTAAAGATAACCCCAAAAAATGTAAATTTATTATGGGGTAAATTAATATTGAATTATCATTAGTAAATATAAATGGATATTGTTTTATATTAAATATTTTTTAATAAATTGGTGGAATTTCATTATCATGTGTACAATTTGAATTATTAAATATACTTACAAGTATAATTTAATTTCATACATTCGGTAATTTCTTCAAAAATCAGCTATCATGATCTAAGTGATTAGTATGAATGAATACTTTTTCACACCATAAAAACATTAATCATTTTATGATATATGAAATATCTATATATAAAATGATAACATTATATTACTCATATAATTTGAAAATATCCAAAAAATATATCTCCCAATGTAACATAATTACTAAAATAAATATACATATATTTAATGAGATACAAAACAGTAACCACTACAGATTCAACAATAACACACCATAATTAACATAGATCATTTGATAAATTTTTAACATTAAAATTCATCAAAATATTCTAGAATGGGATTGTATCTCAAGTAATATAAACACTTTAGAAAATATTCTATTACAATAAATTTTATATTTTTCTCGAAATATGATCATTAACTTTTAATGTCTTAGAAAAAAAGGCATATGACCTAGTCATAATCTCCATGATGTGATAATATTTTCCAAAATAACCTGAGTCAATATAAATCTACATTTATATTATATATACATACAAAATATATCTCAATATTGAAATCTAAAAAAATCACATAATATCAAATAATGATCCAAAATTACGACTATCATATTCAAAACGAATTTTTCAGCAAATCAATTTTCCATCCCACAGTTAAAATAAAAGTTACTATCCAAAAAATATTAAAAACAACATAAAAATAATAGTAATGGTAAATTATTTTATAATCCATATTGTTTTAATATACAATTAAACATATATCCACAAAATTAAATGTTAATTATTTCTTAAATAACGTTTTCACATGTTAATATTAACTATTTAATTGAGAAAATACATAAAAAACTCAATAATTTTCTCCACTATAATCAAATCACATAAACCAATAAAAGTAGAAAATATTCTTTGATCTTATGATATAAAAATACATTATAACTCTTGAATATATATATTTTGTAACTTTAATCATTTATTGTCAATTTTTAACCATGATTTTATATCTCATTCTTAATAATTCATCCTATAAACAAAATATGAATCTACTCTAAATATTCAACTATATAAAAAAATCCAATATATAATATATACATTTCATGTGTCATTCTTCATTCTTTCATATTTAGAATAATTGCCTTAGGCATTACTACACACTCATTTATATGGTTATTGTAATCTTTTTATTGAGAATTCTTTATAGGTCATCGATTTTCATAATGACCATACTGGATAAATTTTTAAAAACATTAATGTATTCCATGTTATAAACATTATCCCTTTTTATGGTGTTAACTTAACACTTCATCTTTTACATGGCATGTGATTTCTCTAGTCACAAAATTAACATATATGAAACATCACCCCATTCATTTAAGAAATTTTCCTAGGCGCTTCTTCCCATATTCATGAAACATAATTTTTGGAATCTTGTTACCATTATATTCATCATCACATGATCTTCCATATATCATTACTTCTCTCTTAATTGATAAAAATGTGAAAATAAACTTGGTTCATTTTCTTAATCATAGCATGACATTATTGGTTATGAATAACCACAAAAACTTCAATATAACTCCCATTTATTTTATATTCATATTTAATGAAGTAACATATTATCCTTCACATCTACTATTACTTTGGATCCTTAAAGATACAATAATTTTCTAAAAAAGTATAATTTGAGTTTATTAATATAATCCTAATAAAAATTATTATGAGGATAAATTCTATTATATAAAAAATTATAACATACATTATATACATTTATCAAATATATAAATATATTTATATCATACCTACTTGTGAGTTTATAGAATGCTTGTAACATATGCTAAAATAAAATCCTAACAAATGAATTTAATTGAAACCTACTCAGATATCAACTATAATGAATAACATATAAACCTTTTATATTCATGTGATTTTATACAAAAAGTCACTTTATTTTCCCAAATATATTTTATGTTTAATTTTTTATAGGAAAATGTATAGAATCTTATATACTAATCCTAAAAATTACAAGGTGAAATACACTCATTATCGATTTTTCCCACAATATTAAATTTTTAAAATAAAACATTTTTATGAAAATTCATTACAACAATCATCTTGGATTCTTATTTTAACATACACATCCATAATCACAATTAAAAACATTTTAAAAACATTCAGTGAGATCAAAAAGATTATTAAGGCACATAAAACATGAAATTATTAGTTGAGATCAAGAGAGTAATAGATATGAAAAAAATTTCATAATAAATACTATGTCAAAAAATTTACAACATACATGAAAATTTATTACTAAAAATAGAAAAATCGTTATACTATAAGGGAACTTCATCGTTATGAAACCCTTAAAAACTATTGCAAATAGAAATAAATATAAATATGACATAAAATAGAATTTTACACATACAAATCCATTATTGTATTTAACTGATCATATAGTAAAAGAATATTAGACATAAATATATGAATATTCATTATATATAATAATATTCAACCCCATAATCATTTTGTTGTTGTCCCTTCAGAAACCCAAAAACCTAATACACTATTTCATAAATGTGACACATAATCATCCACTAGGTTCTCTGTATCTAAAATAATTTATAGACATAATGTACATAATACCATTTTTCATATCATGGGGAAATGAAATATTTTAATGGGTGATATAAGATAATTAGTAATATTTGAGAGTGGATATATAAATATAACAAGGTCATAAGGGCAAGTGAACATTAGAATAATATTTTAAAACAATACCCTCAACATAATAGTTGAAATACATCTATAATGAAGTATATATTGGCACTACAAAAGACATAAATCAAAATATAATCAAAGAACATGATCCATTGGAACATATAATTTTCATAATATAATAATTTTAGAAATAAAAAAAAGCATTGAAAATTAATTATATATTATTAAAGGATTATTTTCCAAACAATCATAGTAGAATAGGTTTACTCTCCAAATAATCATAGTTTTCATGGTTAATTCCAATGACGATCATAGTGGAAAATCCCTTTACAGAATCTGTTTCACTCTCAATTATATTTTTTCTATCACATGATATATCATAATGCAAACAATGCATTAAAGGGAGATACATGTACCCCTATCACATGTTGAAAATCATATATATGCGTTCTAAAAGAATATATACAACTCATCAAAAGAATAAATATGAAATTAAATGGATTTCATTAAAATTTAATCAGAGAATAAACTGTCGAAAAGAATATGGCTTCAGAATAATTTCATCATTTCATCATAGCATAATTTATAAAAAATAATGTGGTTTCATAATAAATATATCATGTTATAATCCCTGAAGTGTAAATGTCTTCCGTAAACATCTTATCATTATAAATGTAAAACATAATTTGAATTATTAGAAATGGTATGCTTTGATCACATCCATATTAAATTATATTTATTGTCAAAGCAATCCATTTTGTATGGAAAATGATTTTGAAGGATCACATTGTACTTTTTTTAAGAAAATAAACTTTTCACTTGGAAAATAAATTTCTAAAAAAAGAAATGAAAAAAAAATCAATATTTTATTCTATGAAAACTACCTTTTAACCTCATATATTATTTGTTAAAACATTTTGTGGTCATGATAAAAAAATTCCATTAATGTCATACATGATAAAAAATACCCCGTTACTTTTTTGGTAGAACCCAAATGAGATTTATTTGGAAATTGATTTTACATGTAAAAATAATTTTTTTATATAATGTCCAAAAATAGTTAAATTTCATTTAAAGATTAATTTATGATTATAATAATATTTATTTAAGAGATGTTAATTTTTGAAAAAATTATAAGGAATAGAAAATTATTTTAGTCTTAAGAGATAAATAAATTAAATTTGTATTGAAAACATTATTTTTTACCTATTACAATATAAAAAGAGGAAAGTTAATGATAAAATTATATTATAATAAAATACCATATAATAAGTAATAAAATTATTTTATTAAGAGATAAACCATAAAATATCATCTTTAAATTTATAAGCATTAACAGTCATAAAAAATGAAGAAAATATATCTTAAAACACATTATTTATTACAAAAATATAATTTTATGGCCAATGAAATATGAACATTAAAAAAAACAAAAAATATAATCATAATAAGAAGTTCATGATATTAAATTTCATTGGTGATGTGTGTACACCTCATAAAATGCATATATCTTCATAACATAACTAATGTACCAAAGAAGTCAAATAAAGACAAAAATATCAGGCCCATTAGAAAATATTGAATCGTAATCCAAATTAAATAGTTAAATTAAATGAAAAAATAATTATGATTAAAATAATTATTTTTTTGAAATGAAATTTTAATATTATTACAATATAACCCACAAAAAGGAAGTGAGTGTTGAATATCTCATATATCTTCAAGA
This sequence comes from Viscum album, assembly GCA_963277665.1. Classification (NCBI taxonomy): domain Eukaryota; kingdom Viridiplantae; phylum Streptophyta; class Magnoliopsida; order Santalales; family Viscaceae; genus Viscum; species Viscum album. The sequence goes on along the minus strand of OY728143.1, from coordinate 338,173,933 downwards.
AATAAAATAGTGACTTAAATTTCATTAACTAACATGATGTATTACATCATTAACATTTGGAAAAAATTAATAATAAATATAATTGTATTAATAATATACCAAATAAACATTATAAAATATTTCATCCCCTTAATGATAGCATTATGACTTTTTATTACCAATTTATTGATAATTTTTTTGGAAAATTCACATTTTGGGTAATAACTATTTCATTTTCCCTGTATGTTTTGGAATTGTATTCTCATTAATTTTATAGTGATAATTGGTAAAAAATATATATATAATTTTATCAATAATAAATATATCATTTATATTCATATATATTTATTTATGGTAATCCATTAATGTTAAAGATAGAAAATTGATTACACCAATCATGGAGATGGTAGGTCATGTGTGCAGAAGAACAGTACTTCCATTTTCTTAATAAATATAATGAAATAAATTAAAATAATATACTAAAGTTAATGAATAATATATATTAAATATATATAACATAGAATAATCAAATACTATTCTTACCTTCTATGTAATGAATATGTGAATAACTAAACATATTTCTTTGTAAGACAATACTTGACCATCAACAAGAGAAACATTTTCGTATTTCCATAGATTGTAAAAATAGAAGATAAATGTGATTTATCAATTAAATTATTTTATTAATATAAATAAATAAATATATATATATATTAAATACAACATTCTATTCATCCATGATATGTGGTGATGTAAAAATAAATAATATCAGTTCGTGAGGCCATAGTTGATGATACACAAAACTGATAGTTTCGTTTCACAATTAATGGTATAGTATATTAATATTTATTATTATATAAAAAAATAAAATATCATTATATTTTATATATTTTTGTTTTTATATTGTAATTTGGAAAACATAATTTAATGTGGTATGAGAATAATAAAAATGAACGTGTTTTGTAATGAAAATTATGTTCACTTTGAACATCTCCCTATTGGATCTTATGTAAAGGAGTATATAAATAGACATTTGGGATGAAAATAATCAATAGATCATGTATAATGTTCTTTTAGTGATATTTATAGAGGTTTATCAAGACAATGAGATTAATATATCTGAATACGTGAGGGGTGGGGGAGTGTCATTTTAAATTATGGGAGAAGGGGAATTATGTTAGTACAAAAAAACTATTGAATAATGGGATGTCACTATCACCATAAGAGAATAAAAAATTGATAAATACTTTACATTAGGGATTTTATGGTATTATGAAACCCTCAAAATATAAAAATACATAGGTTTTAAACATTTTATTCAATATTAATTATGTTTTTTCATTTTTACCATTATTATTTTCACCATTGTTACTAGTCTATTTTTATTTAACTAGGTAATATATAATGTAAGGATAAATTAATATGAGCCTTATTAGAGAATATGTACCCATTTATTACAAAAAATAAATATAATCTGTTTAACACATATCCTATGGATGATGAAAATTTCCATGAACATAACAATATGTAAAGAAAAAAACGTCATTTTATCCATAATAACAAAAATTAATTTGAATTTTAGTTATTAATAATTATGATAACATAATAATTTAAACATATAAAATAATAATATATTATTATAATTGTACATATTTAATCTATATTATCAAATTCATTTGATATTTTTATGAATGTTATTTTAAATTTATCCCTTTGATGGGATAAAAAGCAGTTTTCCCATGAGAATATTTTACATTGTTTATAATGTTTCTATATCATAATTAAGTATTAAATTTAATCAAATTACATATATTAGATTGAACATAATATAATTGATATAATATTTAGAAAATTTTTAAAATAATGGAACCTTATAGATTCTTCAACCAAAAAGGTTGTTTTCAACATATATATGTAGTCTAAATGTTCACCAAAAAATAAATATTCTATGAAAAATTCCAAAAATTAACCTGAATATATTATTAAAAATTGGAAAAAAATTCATTTATTTATATAAGGGGATAAATTTTTGTGAGTTTGGGTTGCATAGTCCTCGAGTGGATGAAGTTATTATGCGAGAGGTGATTGGGCTCTGAAATATTGTCTTCTAATCATGTGAAGAGCATTGACACCCATTTTGAGGTAAGGGATTAATTTATTATTTATGTATTTATGTTAAATTTTATAATTATCATGATTTATACCTTGGATGAAAATGAAATTAACATATAAATTACGTAGACCATGTTAATGAATTTATATCAATAGTTTAGATATTTTGTTATTTTTACCAGGATAATGGATTGCCTCATGATTCTCTATATATTTAGATATCTATATAGTACTTATTTTTATTTTTTTAGCATATGAAATTGGTAAAGAACGTAAATCCCTTATGAATTTATATTTAATTGGCTATAATATTCAATTGACATGTCTAATGAATTCAGTTGTTGTTGTAATTAGATTTAAATTAAATTGATGCTGGTATAAATATTTAGTTGAATTGGCTAAAAAACATCAATCATATTAATTCTAATTGATAATTGAATTGAATTCATGTTAAATCAATTTTTTAATGAATATTTAAATTGTGGGATAACTAGATCCTTAGGTTTCCTATAGTAGTAATCTATAAATTATAAATAATTTTATTATATATGGAGGGATCACTAGTTATTTTATAAATGATAATACATTTTTAGAAACAATGATTTAATCTTTATTGTAAAGGATAATGGACAAGTCCTTTGAAGCCATGACATCTTATTGGGTGTGAAGGCTAAATGCCTTACATTAGGTTCAAGATCCTAATTGCAATGTTTTTCTATATATATTGTGATAAAATTTAATACTAGAGAGATATTATGGTATAAGGGGGGAAGTGCCCCAAATGTGATGTGATACAAGGGTGGATTATCCAAGAGGGCTGTTATAGTATGACGGGTGGGATGACCATTTATTGTCGAATCAGTTGACACCTAGAGTGGTGACATGAAATGGGATATTCATGTTGGTGTTTGGTAGGACATCAGAGATGACAAAGTTATTTGAAACGTAGATTACCTATAGATATGAAATATAGATTCTTATTTGAATATTTTTTTTGTCTTCTAGCTAAGATGATTAATTATTTTCATTCCTTTCCCCAATTTTTGAGGCATGTTGAGGTGCTTGGATTTATACATTGTTTTGTAGATTATGAAGTTTTCCAAGAGTATCCGGAAATATAGAATGTAAATTTGTTAATAAAAAAAGAAATTATTAACCAGTAAATTTTGAGCTTTCTTGTATGAAGTGTTGAGTTTATAATTTTGAGAAACCATGGTCTCATATTTCTTACACTTGGAGGGAATAGATCATTGTTTCATTAATAATTTAATGAAAATTAATGTGGGGTTATTAATTGTTAATTATGATTAAAATAATTAAATATAATAATTTAACTAATGAAAATGAATAAAACAATTTATTGCATCACATTAAATTGTAGTGTTCTTATATGATATATGGTATTAAAAGTGTTAGTCAACAATCTGGGAGATGTTAGATATTTATTATTTTTATATTATCTTATTCCCATAGTTCAATTTTGAGCTCTATGATATCATGTAATTTTTTTTTGTTTCTATATGGTACTCTAACCTATCGCCTAAGTAAACTTAAACCCCATGGATTCTGAGCCCTAAGGGTATTTTCACCAACATCCTCATTGGATTATAGATGAATGACTACTCCCTTTGGACCTTCTATCTTTTCATAATAGTTACATGTTATTCTATGAAAATATATTAGTTTTCCCTATATTTTTATATAGAGGGTTTTAATGGCTTTTGGTTATTTCATACACAGGTTTTTTGGATATAGTTTCCCAAGACTATTTTATGTATTACATATATATATGATGTTATGGATTGAGGATCCTTAAATAGTTTATGGGATTTCATTGATTTATTTTTAATACATGATGTATGATAATCATTATGCATCTAGTGGTGGCTCCTAGAAACTACATAGGTACCTTATTAATGTAGAAGTGGTGGGGTGTTTCATGAGGTGCATGTTTTGGTGCATCTACCATGAGTCTGTAGGCTACTATTTATAGAGATAGATTCTCAAGACATTTTCCATTGGGGCAGAGTGGAAACCTAGTGAGGATGTGGTAGCTGAGTACCATTGATATTCATTACATTATTATATTTTATTACATGTGATACATGTTGAGGGTTGGAACTTAATATATATGGTAAGGTATAGAGCCAGTTTCACTAGTTTTACAATATGATATAGCATGTCCAATTTACATTTTCAAGATAGTATTCTAGGATTTTCCTATTGAGTATATAGTAAAACTAAATCTAAATATATATAAAATTATTTTCAAGTCAGTAGGAGCCGGTTGGAGATCAAGTTGGTTACAACTAGCTTGGGGTTTGGTTGGAGCTCATTGGGCATCATGTTCACTACCTTCCATACTTTTCATATGGTACTATCAGCATATTATATTTTTCAATAGTTCTTGAATATCATTAAATAGGTTAATAAAGGCTTTAATATGTATTATATCCTAATCAGAAGATGGTTGGTGTCTGTATTATCTCACTCTTTCGCATGTGTTCTCATAGAGGGTAATTCATATCATTTGTGTATTTATTATAAATATTGTGCTTGACTCCAAGTTGAGGCCCATTGGATGTGCGAATTGGGTGTCACTATCTCACATATCCCAGTTTCGGCCTAGGAGAGGTACACTTTTTGGGGAAGGTCATAATGGAGTGGTATTAAAGATTAGGTTGAGGGAAATGGTATATTCTGGAGTTAAGAACATGTAATAATAGATGAGATGGTAGGGTAATCATGTCATCTAATTTTATAAAGAACTATAGACATAGGATTCAATCATAAAAAGGGGTATTTAGGGCCCCTTGTGATCTGGTGAATAGACATTTTAGCATATTTAGTCTACTAAACAAGCTGATACTGGATGTAGGGTAGAGACCATGGAAAGGATCACACATCCTTCTTCAAGAACTTTTTATTGAATGGGTCGATGGTGGGATATGATAATCTCACATTATTTAATAAAAACAATTAATTAGTGGTACTATGTACCATATTCTAGTTTTAGGATTTCCTATAAGGCCCCATCCTTAAACATTACTTATTATTGAGTTATTTCAAGAATACATGTTGAGGATCTTTTCAGGTTTAGAGTTTTAGAGAATTAAATCATAAAACATGAATTTCATCCCATATTTAAACAATGTGGTTACAATAAAAGATAGTATTCATTTTTCCCATCAATGGAAACATATTTAAAATAAAACATGGATTTTTTATTGACACATCCTTCACACTATCATCATATCATGTGCCTTTCCCTTGACCTGTGACAAACATTTCAAAAACATGGGATGAGCATAAAAAGCTCAATAAGGGATATAAAAATATGGAAAGGAAACGTGAGTACATGTATACATAAGAATCAATGAAATCATATTTTACTCATAATAAAAAAGCACATTAACATACCTCATAAAATCCTGAATAAATCATAGAAATCATAAAACATAAAGGTAACTTGAGGCATTCATAACATTCTTACGTATAGAGTAACCCTTTTGGTTACGTTTAGAATACCCATCACAGTATATTCCCTAAAGCTCTTCGTAGAAACCACAAAGTTTAACACCATCACGTTACCCAATGAATTAGAGAGCTATATCAGGCTCACCCACCCTTAGTTAATCATGGAACCACCCATCTTCATAATAATGCCCAAGAACCACAAAAATAATCATATCACATAAAACATGCATAAAGGAAACATAACATTTCCACTTTTCAATCACAAGATATCAATACAACATATTGATATAAAAACATTATGAAAACCCTTTTCAATACCAAAATAAAAGAAAATTAAAAAATGGTATTTATTTTTCTTTTTTAAAAAATGTATGTCTTTTAGGGGAAGGCAAAACTCCAATAATGGTCATAGTGGCGGAGAAGTCGTTGTTGTCGCATACGTACGACAAAACATTCCCTTTTTTCATTTAGTAAAACTCTTTGTATAAAAATAATCCTTTTGGATAAACGTAAAAGTCAAAGGGGTTTATACACCGTATAAAATAAAGTTGTGTCTAAAACAAAATATCCCTTAATGAAAGGAGATTGAGACGAAGTCCCATTCCTCGGGTCCAACTTGACTGTATCATTCTTTAACATCCTGAAAAATAAACTTGAGATAATTTATACCTTATTAAGATCCTTTTTCAAGTTCATTATTCTGTTTATATCACTTATTACCATGTCATGAACACTATGTAATTATTTAAGTTATTAACAGTCGTTTTAACGATCATTGGTACTTGAGTCAAAAATATGCTCTTTATAATTACAAGTTGTTCATGTATCCATTATATCCTGAGTTATACTCATGATGTATAAATCATATATATCATATATATCCAGTATATATATGCATTTATAATATTACATAATCATTTAGAGGTAAGAAATGAAATGCACCGTTCATGGAGACGGTAAGCCAGACGTACGCATGAACGCTACTCCCATTTCTATTTCATATTTAATGGAATTAAAACATAATGATACATAATAGTATTATAATTACAGTATTGTATTATATATAATATCATTAAATCTATCCTTTAGAAATTCCACATATGGTATTAATGAATCAAATCACTTTGAGGTGGCGGTAGTCCGCACTTCCTAAAATGAAGATATCGCGTTTACCCATAATGGAAACCATAAAGGTATGCCATAAATGAAGAATACATAAGCTTAAGTAAAACAAAAAAATATTATATATCATATATAAATATAGTAAAATCTTAATGTCCAACTTTGAAGGTGTTATATGAGTGTTGAACAATCATCGTTTCATGAGGCAGAAATTCTCTATCCACAGAAACAGTATGTTCTTTAACCATTAGTTGTAGGTGTGTGTAAGTGTACCTCTAATACTTCTTATAACAACATCCTAGTATATTGAATATAATTTTTTTGTTACAAAAAGAAACGAATAAACAGTTTTTAGGAGGTTGGAGAAGCAAAATAAAACATAAGAACACAAGAGAAAACACTACCTTTAAAACGGGTAACTCTTTTTTATTTGAGCTCAAAGGCTTCCTTGGAGGACTTCTGCCCAAATTGTGGCTTCAAGGTGTAATAGAGGGATGTGGAGAGACAAAATGGGTAGGGTTTGTCCAATCCAAAGTCTTGAGAGGTGTGGGTAAGGTTGTATAGGTGGGGGCCTTTTATAAGAGGAGAGGAGGGGAACTCGTGGAACGTTATAAAAGGATACTTTATTTTCAAATGAGTTTCGGATTTTAAAGGTCCCACACTGATTTATTTTGAGGATACAGTGATAATGGTTCGAAATATACCCATAAAATAGGTCATTTACAAGTGTATGTTATATATTTAACATTATCTTTTCATTTTATTTAAATCCTTTTTTAATGAGGCAATCGCTGCATCATTATGACGTCATAAATAATTTAATTTATTAAATGTCTAAAAATTATAAACAAAATACTATGATGTAGGAAATAATATTATCTTTCTAATTAATATTTATAGTCGAATATATCATTTATGTAGACAAACTTAAAATTTCTTTACTCAGGTTATACACTCCTTGTTATATTTAACTTTCTTTAAAAAATAAAAAGATAAAAAGTCACTTCCACACAAAATTGATTCCATGGGGTCCCCAAGATTGGAACAAGGAATCCCATCATCGGCCATGATACAACCAGTATCATTAGGAAAAATGTTGGTGTCATTTTTTATGATTATGATATTATTTTATTAGCCTTAACTACTCGATTACTCATTAATCAAGATAATTAAAGACAATCACTGTCATTACTATTCATAATGTCCAAAAACAAAAGAGTCTTAATTACATAACTTGGAACTTCTGATTATAAATATTGAATCTATTTATACATATTCCAAACATATAAATTTCAATAATTAATTTAAAAATAATTCCCGTAGTCAAAACAAATAGTGGGTTTTTTTTTGAAACAATATCTATGAAACGTTTGGCACTTGTTTTTGCCCAATTCTAAAGTGAAATTCATCCCAATGACCACCATTGGATTACATGGGAAATATATATTCTATTTAAACTTTAAAACCAATTAAAAACATAATCTTACCATATTATTAAATTAGATGAAAAACCAGTTTTTGATGTACAATGCAGTATTTTTCACTATTAAAAAAATGAACATTGTCAGAAAAATACCAAAAAAATTATCCAATTTAAATTTCAATGTCCCAATCATAAATAATAAGTTTATTTTGACAAATAGCTTATAAAAGTTTCAAAAGTATTATTTAAAAATGGTTTTCCGTCAAAAGGTAGTAAAACAATATTTTAAAAATATTAGTGTATTCCATGCTTAAGATTGGATTTATTCTCATTTTAAGCCTCTAAGACAATATCTAATTCATAAATAGACATAGATAAAAATATATATTACTTATTACATACATGGGATGTTACATCCTTCCCCCCTTTAGAAAATTTCTTCCCCGTAATTTATTTACATATCGAATAATCGGGGGTATTTAGCCCTCATTGCATTTTCAGATTCCTGTGTTGCCTCTTCAATCATGTGGTTTTTCCACAAAACCTTTACCTGATGAATCACTATATTCCGTAACACTTGCTCCCTGTGGTCAAGAATCTGGACTGGTTGTTCCTCAAAAGATAGGTTCTCTTCCAACTGAAATACCTTTGGACTCAAAACATAAGATGGATCTGGAATATACTTTCTCAACATCGAAACATGAAAAACATTATGTAACTGAGATAAACTCGGAGGTAAATCCACTAGGTATGAATCTAATCCAACTCTCTCTAGAATTTCATATAGTCTAGTGAACCTTGGAATCAGCTTTCCTTTCTTACCAAATCGCATCACACTTTTCCATGGTGATACTTTGAGAAAAACATGATCACCTACCTCAAAAGAGAGATCCTTCCTCATGTTGTCTGAATAACTCTTCTGCCTAATCTGATCTGTTCTCATGTGTTTCTATATCAACTGATCTTTTACTTCTAACACTTCTACCAATTCTAGTCCTATAAACATCCTTTCACCCACTTCATCCCAGAAAGCTGGAGTTCTACACCGCTTCCCATATAATGCCTCAAATGTTGCAATCTGTATACTAGAATGAAAACTGTTATTATAATAAAACTCAACCAAAGAAAGATGTTGGACTAAACTTCCCTGATAATCCATTCAACAAGAACGTAGCATATCCTCCAAAGTCTGAATTGTTCGTTCTGATAGCCCATCTGATTGAGGATGAAAAGATGTACTAAAATTTAATTTAGTACACAACGACTTCTGAAGGCCTTTCCAAAAGTGAGAAGTGAACTTGGGATCACGATAAGATATAATGGAGAGAGGAACTCCATGTAACCTATCTATCTCATTAAGATACAAATAGGAAAGTTGATCTAGGGAAAAAGAATCTCGTATGGCAAGGAAATGAGCAGATTTAGTTAATCGATCAACAATAACTCAGATTGCATTATTACCTTGATATGTATTCGGTAATCCCACAACAAAGTCCATGGATATATTCTACAATTTCCACTCTAGTACTGGTAAAGGTTGGAGCATCCCATTTAGTAACTGCCGCTTTACTTTAACCTGTTGACAAGTCAAACACTTCACTGTAAAATCAGCAGTATCCCTTTTCATTTCGTCCCACCAGTAATCCTCCTGAAGATCTCTATAAATCTTAGTACTTCCTGGATGAACTGAAAACAGAGAACTATGAGCATCACATAACAACTCTCTCTTTAATTGTGAATCATAAGGCACACACAATCTCTTCCCAAATCTCAAAACACAATCATCATCAATGTTGAATTCAGGAAACTTACCTTTCTGAACCAGCTCTACCTTTTTCTGCAACTCACTATCTTTCTTCTATGCTTGCTTAATTCTGTCTGATAGAGAAGATTTCACTGATACTTAAAACAAAACAGAAGAAAATCTTGCACCAACAACTTCTATGCCAATTTTTATAAAATCATTAACCAAAGGATCAAGTTCCAAATGCAACATTGTTAATGAAGCATTACTTTTTTGACTCAAAGCATTAGCCACTTTTTTTTCTTTTCCCAGATCGTAATGAATTGTACAATCATAATCCTTGATTAATTCTAGCCGTCTCTTCTGTCTCATGTTCAATTCATTATTAGGGAATATATACTTTAATATTTTGTGATTAGTATATATTTCACACTTTATTCCATACAAATTATGCCTCTAAATTTTAAAGCGAAAACAACAGCAGATAATTCTAAATCATGTGTAGGGTAATTTACCTCATGAGTTTTCAACTGACGTGAAGCATAAGCAATTACCTGATCATTCTGCATTAGGATGCAACCAAGTACTTTCAATGAAGCATCACTATAAATAACAAACTCCCCATTCCTGGAAGGTAGTGCCAAAACTGGAGCCTTCACCAATCTTCTTTTCCGTTCCTGAAAACAATCATCACATTATTTTTTCCAGATAAACATAACACCCTTCTGAGTTAGCTTACTCATTGGACTAGATAACCGTGAAAAATTTATAACAAACATTTGGTAATAGCCTACCAAACCAAGGAAGCTACGAATATCAGTTACATTTGTGGGTCTTAGACATTCTTCAACAACGGTTGTTTTTGAAGGATCAAAAGTTATCCCATCTTTAGGAACAATATGACAGAGGAAAGAAATTTTTTTCAACCAAAACTCACACTTTCTGAATTTCACATACAATGTATTTTCTTTTAATGTTTGAAAAATAACCCTTAAATGTCTTTCATGCTCCACTTTACTTTTAGAAAACATGAAAATATCATCAATAAAAACAACTACAAACATATCCATGAACTCATGAAAAATTCTATTCATTAAGTCCATGAATAAAACAGGTGAATTGGTTAGCCCAAAAGTAAATTACAACATAATCATAATGGCCATATCTTGTACGAAATGTAGCCCTTGGAATATCTGCTTCCTTTACCTTCAACTGATGGTACCCTAATCTCATGTCAATCTTTGAAAAATACTGAGCTCCCTGGAACTGATCAAACAAATCATCGATATGAGGCAAAGGATATTTGTTCTTAATAGTGATGTTATTCAAGGCTCTATAATCAATGCAAAGTCTCATAGAACCATATTTCTTTTTAACAAATAATAAAGGAGCACCCCATGGTGATGTGCTAGGTTGAATGGAACCTTTCTATAATAAATCTTGAAATTTCTCCTTCAAATCTAAATGTTCAATTTGATCCATTCCATAAGGGGGTTTTGAAATTGGCTTAGCATCAAGAACTAAGTCTACAGTAAACTCAACTTCCCGATCTGGTATTATTCCAGGTAACTCATCAGGAAAAACATCAGGATACTCAGTTACCACTGGCACATTATTAATCTGAAATGTTCCCTTGTTTTCAACAATATTTACAAGGTAAAATTAACTTCCATCTTTTATAAGTTTCTCAGCTTCTTGATATGTTATCAACAGTAAGGGTAAATTCTTGTACACAAACTGAAAGTATTTCTGATAAGAAACTTCTTTAGCTCTATAGTCAATCATAGAATGGTAAATAGAGAGTCAATCCATACCCAGGATAACATCAAACTCTACTAGAGGTAAAACAATAAGGTTTGAAAGTAGGTTCTTTCCAAAGATAAGGATAGGAAGATTATTATTAATTTTTTTTGCCTCAATAGTTCTCCTATGTGTTTTTACCAAAACTTCACGAGTCATTTCTTGAGATGGTATTCTCATTTTACTAGAAACATTTTTAGAGATGAAACAATGTGTAGACCCTGAATCAATCAACACACTGGAATAATCTGAAAAAACAAACAAAGTACCTCATACAACTTCATTTGATGGCCCGAAATCTGCTGAAGTAGTTGCAAAGGATTTCGCCACCTCTTTCTGTTTGTATTCTAATTGCATCCCATCACTCGAGCTCTTTTTCAGACACTCATTTTCATAGTGACCCATCTCATTTCACTTAAAACATTTCACTAACTGTAAATCAAATTTGGTATTACCTTCACCCTGATCGTTTTCAGTGCAATCACAATCCTTATGTCCCATCTTACCGCATCGGTAGCACTTTACAGAATTCAGAATAAACTCCCTAGCATTGATTTTACCACATTTATCACAAACTGGAAACTTAGTTTTCTTACCATCAGACCTTTTTGAAGAATTCTTTCCTTTCTCCTGCCAACTCGGTCTCTTATTTTGCTTGTTGTTATAGAACACTTGATCATCGTCAAACTTCATTTCCACCTTCTCAGCACATTGAAATTTTTTTTCATAACTTTTGAACTCACGAGAATCTAATGACCTTCAATATTATGGCTTTAATCCTGAGTAAAAATGATTGATTTTAATATCAAGGTCTCGGATACTGATTGAAGCATACCATGCAAATCTAGTGAACCACTCTTCATAGGTAGCCACTGATTCTTCCTCTTGCCTCAATTCTAAGAATTGTTTTTCTAACCTATGTCAAATAGCCATAGGAGAATACTTCTCAAGAAACGTACCTTTAAATTCATCATAGTCGAGATCATCAATATCATCAGCGTCCCTGATATTTTTATCCATCGACCACCACTGATCTGCCTCACCCTCCAAATGGTAAATAGAAAGACTAAACTTTTGATTATCTGAACACCCATGACATTGAAAATCTTCTCTAGTTCTTTAATCCACACTTCAACTAGGACATGGTCAAATGATCCCTTGAATGATGGGGGAAATTGACTCATGAAATGTTCCATCACTGACATGTTTCTATGCGGTTGATCTGGCTGATCTCATGCATGGGTACCACCACCACTTATCGCTTAAGTCAACTGCGCCATTATTGCAACAAACTGTTCAGTTCCAATGTTGACCATATTTGGATGCTGATTCGGAAGTTTATTTCCTTCTGTATGCCTTCCTAGCACTGCTTCCCTGTTTCCTCTATGGAAAATCATTCTGAACAAACATGTCTTAGATGAAGCAACATGGTAATCTTCAAATGCTATATCATTTCAATTTGACCATAAAAAATATTTTTTTATAATAATTTAATTGAATTCTAACACCTAATGTTTTCTAAACTGACCTCTTATACAAACTATAAAGCCCCAACCTTAAACATTACATATTCTTGATTTATTTCAAGAATACAAATTGAGGATCTTTTCAGGTTTAGAGTTTTAGAGAATTATATCATAAAACATGCATTACATCCCACATTTAAACAATGTAGTTAAAATAAAATATAGTATTCATTTTTTCCATCAACGGAAACATATTTAAAATAAAACATGGATTCTTTGTTGACACATCCTTGAAACTATCATCATATCATGTACCTTTCCCTTGACCTATGAAAAACATTTCAAAAACATGGGATGAGCATAAATAGCTCAGTAAGGGATATAAAAATATGGAAAGGGAACATGAGTACATGTATACATAAGAATCAATGAAATCATACTTTACTTATAAAACATAAGCACTTTAACATACCTCATCAAATCATGAATAAATCATAGATATCATAAGACATAAATTTAACTTGAGACATTCATACCATTCTTACGTTGGGAGTAACCCTCTTGGTAACGTTTGGAATACCCATCACAGTATATTCCCTAAATCTCTTCAGAAAAACCTCAATGTTTAACCCATTTTCATTACCCAATTCATTGGAGATCTATATCGGGCTCACCCACCCTTATTTTATCATGGAACTACCCGTCTTCATAATAATGCCCAAGAACCATAAACATAATCGTATCACATATAACATGACTAAAGGAAACATAACATTTACACTTTTCAATCACAAGATATAAATACAACACATTAATATAAAAAACATTATGAAAACCATTTTCAATACCAAAATAAAATAAAAGTAAAATATGGTATTTAATTTTCTTTTTAAAAAAGGTATGGCTTGTAGAGGAAGCCGAAACTCAAATAATGGTCACGACGACGGAGAAGACGTTGTCGCCGCAAACATACAACAAAACATTCCCTTTTCTCATTTAGTAAAAAGATTCATATAAAAATATTCTTTTTGAATAAATGTAAAATTCAAAGGGGTTTATACACCATATAAAATAAAGTTGTGTATAAAACATAATATGCCTCAATGAAAGGAGATTGAGACAAAGTCCCATACCTCGGGTCCGACATGACTCGATCATTATTTAACGTCCTTAATAATAAACTTGAGTTAATTTCTACATGCTTAAGAAAATTTTTCAAGTTCATTATTCCTTTTATATCACTTATTACCATGTCATGAACAAAATGTAATTATTTAAGTTCTTAACGGTCGTTTTAACGATAATTGGTACTTGAGTAAAAAATATGCTCTTTATAATTACAATTTGATCATGTATCTATTATATCCAGAGTTATAATCATGATGTATATATCATATATATCATATATATCAATTATATACATTCATTAATAATATTACATAATCATTTATAGGTAAGAAATGAAATGCACTGTTCATGGAGACGGTAAGTCGTACGTACGCATGAACGCTACTTCCATTTCTATTTCATATTTAATTGAATTAAAACATAATGATACAGAATAGTATTATAATTCCATTATTTTATCATATATAATATCATTTAATATGTCCTTTATTCATACAACATATGGTATTAACTAATAAAATCACTTTGAGGGGCGGTAGTCCGCACTTCCTAAAATGAAGATATCGCGTTTACCTGTAATGGAAACCATAAAGGTTGGCCATAAATGAAAAATAAAGAAGCTTAAGTAAATCATAAACATATTATATATGATATATACATATAGTTACATCTTAATTTCCACCTTTGAAGGAGATACATGAGTGTTGAACAATCATCATTTCGTGAGGCAGAAATTCGCCATCCATAAAAACAATATGTTCTTTAACCAGTAGATGTAGGTGTGTGTTAGTTTAACTCAAATACTTCATATAACAAAATCCTAGTATATTGAAGATAATGTTTTTGTTACAAAAGAAATGAATAAAAAGAGTTTATGGGGTTGGAGAAGCAAAATAAAACATAAGAACACAAGAGAAAGCACTACCTTTAAAACGAGTAACTCTTTTTGATTTCATCTCAAAGGCTTCCTTGGGAAGACTTCTGCCCAAAGTGAGGCTTCAAGGAGTAAGAGAGGTATGTGGAGAGACAAAATGGTCAGGTTTTGGCTGAGCCAAAGGCTTGAGAGGTGTGGGTAAGGAGGTATAGGTGGGGGCCTTTTATAAGAGGAGAGGAGGGGAACTCTTGGAAAGTTATAAAAGGATACTTTATTTTCAAATGAGTTTCGGATTTTAAATGTCCCACATTGATGTATTTCGAGGATAAGGTGATAAGGGATTGAAATATAGTCATCCAATAGGTCTTTGACAAGTGTACGTTATAGTTTTAACATTATCTTTTCATTTATTTAAATCCTTTATTAATGATGTAATCACTTCTTCATCATGATGTCATAAATAATTTAATTTATTTAATGCCTAAAAATTATAAAAAATACTACTATGATGTAGGAAATCGTTTTAGATTTCCAATGACTATTTATAGTCCAATATATCATTTATGTACAAAACTTAAAAATGTTTTACTTAGGTTATGCACTCTTTGTTATATTTATCTTTCTTTAAAAAAATAAAAAGATAAAAAAGTCACTTCCACACAAAAGTGATTCCATGGGGTCACCATGTTTGGCACAAGGCATCCCATGGTCGTCCAAGAGACAACTAGAAGCATTAGGACACTTTTTGGTGTCATTTTTTATTATTATGATATTATTTTATTATCCTTAACAACACGATTACTCATTAATCAAGATAATTAAAGATAATTTCCGTCGTTACTATTCATAATGTCCAAAAACAAAAGATTATTAATTACATAATTTGGACCTTATGATTCCAAATATTGAATCCATTTAACCATATTACAAATATATAAATTGAAATAATTAATTTAAAAATAATTTCCGTTGTCAAAACAAATAGCGGGGTTTTTTGAAACAATATCTATGAAAAGTTTGGCACTTGTTTATGCCAAATTCCAAAGTGAAAATCCTACCAATGACCACCATTGGATTACATGGTAAAAAAATTTTGTATTTACACTTTAAAACCAGTTAAAAAGCTAATCTATCAATATAATTAAATTATATGAAAAAACAATTTTGATGTAAAATGTTGTATTTTTCACTATTCAAAAAAATGAACATTGTCAGAAAAATACCAAAAACATTATCCAATGTAAATTTAAATGTCACAATCATAAATAATAAGGTTATTTTGACAAATATATTATAAAATTTTCAACAGTTTGATTTAAAAATCGGTTTCCATCAAAAGGCAGAAAAACAATCTTTTAAAAATATTAGTGTATTCCATGCTTAAGATTGGATTTATTTTCATTTTAATCCTCTAAAACACTGTCTAATTCAAAAATAGTTATAGATAAGAATAAATATTATTCATTACATACATGGGATGTTACATTTCCAACTAATTTTCCTTTTTTAGTCATGGATCTAGGTCGAATTCCTCGTCATGTTTCCATAGAAGATGTTAAAACAGTTGTTCCAGAAGATTACTATAGAGTCGAGGATGACAATAAAGTCACGCAGATAAGGAAACTCCATGAGTTTAATCAATAGAGTATATAGATACATGAGGAATACATTTCAGATATAGTCATAGAATACTGGTTGGAGGATGTTGAAATAGCCTTCAGTACAATATGTGCTCAGAAGGAGTACAAGGTATCATTGTTTTGGATGATGATGTGTGGGGAAGATAGGAAGTGGTGGTTCTAGTTCCTCAATGATTTTGAGGAGTCAACAGTCTTGAAAGAGGTGTCCTGAGACTTATTTATACCTAATTTTTGTCCATTTATCATATTGTTAGCCAAATTCTATCAGATGAATTGCCTTCAACTAGGGTGAAACATTGTGTGGGAATTCAGGAGTCATTACATGAACATTCTATGATATTTTTCATGCATGCTTTCAGATGTAAAGGCAAGAAGATGTCATTTATATTAATCTTTTTGTGTAAATATCTTTTTCTGTGTCACCCCATTAATGAAAAAGTCATATATCAAGGTGTTGTAATGATAAGTGGGAATCAATAAGAAGTATCTATAACAAGATTTCCATGATATAGGAGTCATCATGATTATTCAAGAAACAAATTCGTGGTATATGGTTAACAGTTTTCAAGATATAAGAGCATCCAATTTACTATTTGTAAGATCTAGCCTTAAATTTCAACGTTCTTTGGAGGAAATGGATCTCATGCATGTCCCATGGAAACGAATATATGTTCATTTATGGATTCTATGGTCACCAGTAGTGATAATGATCGATTTTTTTTTTGTAGTTAGTGTGTGTTATTTATTCCACATCAGGTTTCTCTAGTGAATAAATTTCATCTGAGGAAGAATGAAATGGTTGATCTAGTGTGGGATCAGTAGGGAGAAGATAATGCTTGAAGATAATAGTCCAATGATGCTTCTTTTCCTCAATGGATTGGTAGAAAAAATGTAGGTTGTTTTTATAAGGGTTAAAAAGGTTATTGAGCAAGTCGTGCTTGGATTTAGGATATATCATTGCCAGCACCGAGTGATCCAAATGTCATTATAGGTACCCTATTAATTTTTCCTACATGGGTTCCTGAATTTTTTGATCTCACGGTGAAATTATCCTTCATATCACTTTCCCTTTTCCATTTATTAGGACTCGATGCATATATACATATAGTTCTTTTAGAGATTACTATTCCCGTTGTATGTCAATATGACTTGTTAGATGTACATAGAGATAATGATCTAGTGTTTGGGAGGCAACTGTCATGGGTTTATTTCCTATCTTTATGTATACAACTATATTCAATCATCCTAAAAATGGATCAGTTTTTTTTGTGAGGGCTATTCCATATTTCATAATGTGGTTGGTTCTATTCTTTGTTGTTTATGGGGATCCCAAAGTGATTATTTAACGAGTCAGACCCCCATATGGGTTAGAGGCATGTTATGTTGTTATCAAAATTTTTTTCTTTTATAAACATAAGTTTGATGGTGGGTTAGTAATATGTGTTAAATAGGGTCATAGAAGAGTTAGCAAATGTCTTTTCAGAGAGGGTTTTAGTGTTACCCCCTTAATGAGTGATCATGTTCGGGGTCAAGATATATATATATATATGTGTTTTTACCTCAATTTCCCCTTATAGGAAATAACATTCTTAGTTTTAAGGTCTATGTATTCAAATCAATGGTCTACTGCAATGTTGTTTTGTTCAGCCATGTGATTCACTATGGGGTGCACTAGTTTTGTTTTAAAATAAGGTTGATGGAATTTTTTAGTTGTGTATCATTTATCGTCGCTTGAACAAAGTGAAAATGAATAAACGATATCTTTTTCCATGGACTGATTATTCATTCAATAAAATTAATGGTGAATGTTTGTTTTTGAAGATCAATTTGTGGATAGGATATCATATGATACATGTGAAGGATGGGGATGTCTCATGAAATAATTAACATTATCAACATGGGTATTTTTATTTCCTTGTGATGTCTTTCTGTGTATGGAATGCTCTAGATATGTTCATTGTGTAAATGAATGTTGTGTTATGTAAGGCCATGGAATGGTTATTGGCATCCTTCATAGAAATAATCCTTGTTTACTCTGTGTATGAGGAGGTGTAGTGGCCATCTGTGTGTTGTTTTGGGAGTTCTTCCTTAGGAGAAACTATTTGGTATGTTGTCAATGTCAGAGTTTTGGGTCTAAGAATTGAATTTCAGGGGGAATGTTGAATACAAAAAGGGAGCATCGGGGGATCCATCACATGAATATGTATTTTTGACTTGGTAACCCATAATGGCCTTGTATGTGGTTTGAATTTTCCATGTTATAATAGGAAATTATAATAGTTTCATTACCAATTTATCTCGATTTGAAAGTCGTCTAACATTTTTTTCCACAAATGATCACATTTTCCAGTGGACTAATCAATGTGAAATATATTAAGAGTATAATAAGTACAAGTTGGATAGTGCTCTAGTTATTTTTCATCTAGAAGTTGTAGTTCATATGCTATTTGTGAATATTTCATTCATTGGTTGGGTTGTGTTCTAATGTAGAAGATAATTGTCATTTCTTTTGGGTATCAGTAGTTATGTCCCCATTAACATTACTATGCCACCCATAAACTCAAGTGGGTGGTGGTTGGGTTTTTTCTAATGTTTGGGAGACACTACCTCATTGGTGATCACATTGTGGTCTTCTCCGATCATAAGATCCTGAGGCATCTTTTCTACAAACACGACATGAACATTCTTCAGCATTGGTTGATGATGTTATTATAGTATTATGAGTTCAATATTTGATTTAATCCTAGAAAGTTGAATGTTTTTGTTGATTCACTGATAAATAAATCATATAGTGATGAATTTTATAAATCTAGTGATTTATGGAGAGTTATTAACAAACATTAAGCATTGCCTCTAGAAATGAGATAAGTCATGTTTTTGGTTGTCATTTTCAGATGATGGTGCAGTCATATATAGATTAATAGGATGTTGAATCCCAGTTGGTGGATCATATCATGTAGTTATCAATAAACATAGTGGAATTTACCATGCCCCTAATAGTTGGACTGAGTACGAACAAAATAGAGTGCTATTTTATTGAAAGGTATTTATTCAATTTATGATGTGTGAGATAGATCATAAAGAGTTCCATAGAACACATCTGATAGTATATCATGGAGTGAAAAATATTTTCTAAGCACTGGGAGGTCCCTTTTGGTGTCATGAATGGAAACATGTAGTTTCATTTTTTTTCTCAATGTTAGGTATACATGAAGGTGAAGGTAGGGTACCATGTTCATAGTGAGTTTCTTTAGTAGTTATATGATCTTGAATGAATCTGCGAGGACTTCTTGATAGACATTTCAATATGTCCACTTTGATATTAGTGAGGATATGATCCAATATGTGTAATAATGGATCATTTGAAGATATCATCCAACATTATAGTGATCTATGAGATGAGCTCAGAGGATGTTTTGTCGTCGCATTATTTGGAGGTGGTGGTGAGACAGCATGAATTCTTTATTACAATCATTCCTGATCAAGATCCTCATTTTACCTCTGTTGTTTAGATAAGTCTCCATAAATCTTTTGGTTTTTATCTATTTTTGATCTATAATTTTTATCCATGCATGGACGTGTCGATGGAGTAGACCATATATACTCATGAAGACATGTTGTTATTTTAAATTTTGAATTTTGTTGGTTAATGGATGAGGAACCTTCCCTTGGTAGATTTATTTTAAACAATAGTTCTCACAAAACCTATGGTATCTCTATGTTTGAATCTATGTATGGTAGACCATTCCAATTTCTAGTGTGTTGGATTGGGGTCGGATAATCAGCAATTATCAAGCTGAAAATAGTACAAATTACAACATCAATGGTTCAAGTGATTCACAAGAGGATAATGAATAAAACAATCATAATAAATCATATATCGATCATAGGATGAGACATATAGAGATTGATGATGGGGATCATGTGATCATGATGGTGAGTACCCATCATTGTCCATTAAGTATTGGTAATGGGAGTAATATTTCTCCTTAGTTTTTTGGGACATTTAGGGTTTTGGATCATATTGATGTCATGGGGTATCATATGAAATTCCACCATAGATGACCAAGATACATGATGTTATTATTGTATCAAAACATCGTCATAATATTCAGGATAACTCTCATATAATTGATTTTTTCATGATTTATGTTGATGATGATGACACCTTCGAGGAGCTTCTTGTGGATATCCTAGACTACGAGAAGAAGTTGTTATGTGGTTGTTATACCCCCTGGTTCAGGTCTTACCGAGATGTGGTGTCATGTAATAGAGTACCTAGAAAATTTATTCACAGAAACACACTCAACACCCTGATCTGTTTGATGATTAGATCATCTACTGTAATAATGTTTTTTGGGGGATGTAAACATATTTTCATGTTTATGAATTATGTTTATTTCATTGTTTGTTATGTCTTTCTATCTTTCCATGTCTAGAAACTTATCATGGGGTATGAAATGTGATTTCCATGTTTATCCTTCTAGGATTGGATGATTCTAATCTTCTACTATATATGGAAAATTTTGGATGAGTAATTTAGTTGGTCACCATGTCGAGCCCCATGTGCTTGGGTGATGTGGTTGATCTTCACTAGCGATGATATCCCTGATTGGTTTCATGTTTGGAGGTCATTTGGATGACCCCATTATATTTCTTATATGGTTTGGTATTGGATTCTTGAGAAATATAATTTTTTGAGATATATCTAATCAAAGGTCATGAATCATCCGGGATCGATCACTTTGAGTGTTTTTTAGGACTGAGGGTATCATATGACGGTCAAAGTGTGTATTGTAGATTTAGGAAACTAAAACATGATGTTATGGGGATTTAGTATCATTTTTAAATTTTATATGACATAAAGGAAGGTTCTACGATGTGTAATGAATCAGGGTTATAAAAATAGTAATAATATGAAAAGATGACGTGTTTTCTTGCATATATAGAATCCTAAGGATTACATGATGTGAAATGGGATTACAATTTATGTTAATCATAGATTCTATATTTTTTAAATGTTTCCAGCCACTCATAATTTTAATCTCTGTGGCTGAATAATCCCTCAATCTCATTCTTGGAAACATGGTTACCATATCATCGAATATTTTAGTATTCTTTCATCACGGATCGATAAGAAGATCACTCATCCAATCTATCTTCGACACAATTAATGTTCTACTATTTTACTGCTGTATGTGTAGATCAATTTACTCTTTTTCCACATTTCTATATATTTGAACTTGATCTTCAAATTTCTAATGGAGTTTTGTTGGATGTGTTTTAGAGAAGTTCTGGTGCGACGACCTTGGGTATATGATGTACTTGTTGAAGAGGTGATCGGGATTCGCAGTGTTTCCTTGTTCTCATGTGATGAAGGGTGAAACCACTTTTGAGAGAGTATAATCATTGATTATCAATTTATAAACATGAAATAATTGAGTTATATTGATTTATCTCCATGGATAATAATTAAATTTACATAAAAATTACTTGAAATATATTAATGGATTAGTATTGATGGCATGGTGATGTTGTTTTTTAAAACGTGATAATGAGTTGCATATTTATTTTAAAGATAGTGTGATATCTATGAAGTATATATTGATATTGGATTATTATTTTATATTTTAAGGGAAGTTAAATACATTAATAATTGATAATTAATATCCATGAAGAGAAAAAAGGCATGTTTAATGAATCTAGTTATTGTGATAATTTGATGTAAATTAAATTAATGCATGTATGCTGGTGTAGTTTAATTTGATAATGAACTTCAATCATGTTAATTATTTTTCATAAAAGAAAAAAATGAATTTTAAATTAATTGTTTAATTATTTTTCACAACTCAAGATAGCTTGATGCTTAGGTTTTCCATAATGATAACATGTAATCCATGAATCAGATAATTAAAACCGGAATAATAATTGGTTGTGTTGAAAAAGATAATGATTTTTTAGGAACTAGTTATTCATTATTATTGTAAAGGATGAGCCCCATGTTCTTTAGAGTCGAGTGATCTCATTATGTGTGAAGCTTGAATTCATTTTGGTCAAAGATCCCAGTTGCTATGTGTGTTCCATGATACTTGTGATATTATGTGAGCGTATAGGGATGTTCTGTTATGAGGTGATAATATGTTCGTATTTGAGGTAATCTAAGAATTTATGATCATGGGAGTGTTTTGGAATGAGGGGTGTGGAGGACCTAATGATTTGGTACAATATGATGCATAGATTGGTGAGATGTATCGGTCAATGCATGTGGGTGTTGGAAAGGACATGATAGATAATAGAACAGATAAATGGTGGGATTACCTATTGAAATTAAATATGTATGCTTACTTGAATATGTAGTTTGGCCAACATCCATATTGTTTTCTACCTTCTTTTTTTATACACTACTTGAGTCAGATAATAGTTCATAGTTGTTTACCTTGTTTGGATGCATCAAATATTTTCCCTAGATTTTTATGAAATATGTACAGTAATTTTATTAAGAAATGATTAAATGTTTACCCCAAGGGGGTTTGTATTTATATAATTAAATGATGGGGTAATACTTATGAGAAGTTGTGGACTATGTTTTCTTATTCTTGGTTGTAATCAAACATTATTTTAAAATTAATGTAATTTAATTTGGGGATGTTAATTGTTAATTAATGGTAAAAATATTAATTAATATAGATTTAATCACATTAAAATAGATAAATTAATTTAATGTATCTCTTTAGATGGTTTTTTATTAAAGGATATTTTCTCTTAGTAGTGGAAACCGGGAATCTGAGAGACCTTAGTTGTTGTTTATTCAAAGACTAGGTTATTAATTTTGTGTTGTTGTCAGCTATATTATATCATGTAATTATTTTGTTTCTATACATGAATCCACCTTATTGGTAAGGGAAAATGACATCCTAGAGATTTTGATCCATGGGGCTTTCTCATCCCAACATCTCAGTGGAAGGATGGATGGAAGACTACCCCCTTTGTCCCCATTATCTTCTGTTGAATGATAAAAGTGATATTATGTATGATGGTTAGATTTCATAATATATTTATATAGAGGGATGGATTTGGGTGAGGTTATTTCACAAAAATGTAATCTTGATATAGTTACCTAAAGACTACTATTGTTATTACTTGTATATACTATGATGGATGGATGAACCATAAATAATGAGTGGACTATGATGGATTATGGTATAATATTTAATTTATGATATATGTTATACGGGTTTTCGTGGCTCCTAAAAACTACCTATTTCCTGTGGTTATGTGGACATGGTGGTGTGTTTCATAGGGTGCATGTAGTGGTGCATCACATAGGTTCCCCCTAGCTAGGATTTTTGGAGAGACATGATAATGACGCATGATTTTGGGGATGAGTATAAAACTAGTGGGGATGTTTTAGTTGGACTCCAATGATATTCAATAATATATTATATTATATTTAATGGATACTTGGTTAGAGTTTCAAAAGTAAGGCTGGGAATATTGTATACCTCTATAGGAGACCAGTTAGTTTCACTTTTTTTTCACTATGCTATAGCCTTCTCTAATAAAATTATTAGGAGAAAATTATGTGATGCTCTTACTGAGTATACTATTATAATATCCTTATGTATATATAAAACATTTTTCAGTTAAGTTGGAGATGATTGGAGATATCTCTAGTTACTTCTAACTTGAGGTTTAGAAGGGCATATTTGGGCTTCGTTGTCATTGTCATTCATACATCTCTGTTTCTAAATGATATTTACTATTGGTATGGGTTGTTAATTATGGTTAATACATAAGCATGCTTGGATTCTTTTATATTTTAGTGTATGCAGTAGTTGGTTGGTGTCTTTTATATCACTATATTCTGAATGTGGTATCTTATAGGGTAACTCCACCCATCTACGTGATTGTAATAACTAGTGTTAGTCACCATTATTAGGTCAAATGGAAGTGGGAATAATGTTTCACTATATAACTTTTCCCATTTCTGGCCCATAAGGAGTTCACATTATAGTGAGGGTGTCATGATAGGGAGTTTAGATGATATTCATCTCATATGTTAAATATAAATTCGGTAGGATGAATATGATCAAAAATATCATTACTCTATCATATCAAGTATAATTATCATGAAATAATTACCATTTCACTAAATCAATTATAATATTTATACCATTAAATAAATATGGCTATGAAAAATAATCTACATTACAATAATGGAGAAGATATTCCATATTTACACACTAGTAACAATATTTTTTTATAATGATCATTATTGAATGAAGGTAAATATCATTATATCATTTACAAATGATAATATATTCGTATATATTATATTATTTCATTTATAATTCTTATATATATAATTTATTTTATGTGGTGATAAAAAATTATTCATATCACTCCATAGAGGTGTTAATCCACTCATACACATGAACAACATTATCATTTGTCAGTGACTGTTATGGTAATAACATAGATGATATATTATATTTTCAAAAGGATAAAAATTTCTTGAATATCACATATATTTCTGTATTATCAATAAATAAATAAAGTGTTTATATATTTTTGTTGAAAACAAATTACGTACGTTCACATGGCGGAAGTCTGTGGTGCACTTGAATGATGGTTTTGTTTCCCATTTGATGTCATAATAGTATGAAATAGGTTTTTAAATTTAATAAAATAAATAATTATATGAAATGAAATATTTTTATTATGTTATAACTATTGAATAAGATTTCATTTAATATGAATTAAAATTAAAATTTAAACTTGTTGTAAAAACTATACACCATCTTTGGAATGTCTCATTTATCAACAACATAAACCCTTTAGGGTTGGAATACTATCCAAAAAACAAAACCTATAATAAATGAGGAATTCAATAAATGAATTTCGATGGGGATTAAATGAAAAAAATCGTTCACAAGTTGCGATAAAAAAGAAAAAATAGATTTCTACTTAAATTATTGGGGAAGGAAACTCGTGGAATTTATTAAAACATTAAATAAAATTAATTAATATTCATTTATAAATATCAGAAAACTAGTTTGTTATAAATATTATATGAGTATAGATATTTATAATATAAAAAAATAAATTAAAAGAGTTTGATCAATTTTTTCTCATATATTTATGTTTTATCCAATTATTGCCCTTTTTCAAAATTACCAAGACAAAAAAATAATTCTTGGACTTTGAGATTAAATATATTTACTATAAATTGGAGAGTTTCTAATTAATAGACCATGTATGATATTAAAAATCATAC
This sequence comes from Viscum album, assembly GCA_963277665.1. Lineage (NCBI taxonomy): Eukaryota > Viridiplantae > Streptophyta > Magnoliopsida > Santalales > Viscaceae > Viscum > Viscum album. The sequence continues at coordinate 338,147,891 of OY728143.1, read as the reverse complement.
CATATAAAAAATAAAGAATATAATATTTCTAGGATATTTATATAATTTAATAAACTATAAATCTTATAGTATATCAATAATTTCAATTTTAAATATATTTGTTCATTGATTTTAATAACACTAAGAAATAAATTACTGTTTGGTCCATATTTTTTTATTATATATTGAAAATTTAATTATCATAAATTCCATTATTTTATCACATTAATTATATAATATATTTTTTAATATTTTTGATATCATTTATAAGCTATTTACATGTCACGACCCATCCTCGGGACTCGTGTCGTGACTACTCAAAGCCCTCCTTCCATAGGCAAGGGGCTGGAGACTAGCACCAACGCATAAATGCTGAAAAAAAGGGAAGGAATTGCCTTTATAATGTTAACAAACACCATAGAGTAATCTAGAAGAAGTAAACAGTAATTAAACTGAGTACAATAGTAATTGCGGAAAATCAATGGGCCAGAATACAAACCCAAACTGAAAGTAAAGTACACCTGGAAAGAAATTACAGTAACTGAAAGTAAAGCAGCAACATTGTAGAGACCCGAATCCTGACGTACATAGACTTTACATTACTTTTTCGGAATACTTAGTACATAACGAAAACACACACACACAAGGATCGTAATAGTTTAGTGTCTTTGGAAACTCGGAACGTAATCTACTAATCCTGGTGAAATATATTCAACATCTCCCATAAAGATCTTTCCTTTTTTTTACCTAAAACCTTTCTTTATATCATGGGGAAAAGAAAACATAAAAGGGTGAGCTCAAATGCTCAGTAAGGGTAAACAAAAGAATTATCAATCACATCGTATTCATAAGAACATAACATTTTGGAAATCATAACCTGCAAAAGAGAGAATAATTTCATAACATGGGATAAGTCATGGTAGTGAAATGTAATCACAATAATCATAACTTAAAACATGAAACTTTGTGGAATTCACACATAATCATAGAGAATCATTTATTGTTAGTCAAGACTCATTGCCAAGACTATCTTAGTGGACAAAGTCCCTTTCTGAATCGAGTAACCCTCGTTTCAGTCCTGTTTCACTGAACAGGTATAACCTACCGTTCCAGCCCTGTCTATCTCATGAGATATAAAATCTTTACCCAATGAATTGGAGTGAGATATAGGTCCCACCCATCTTATAATGAATCCTTTCTTATGTGTGCCACATAATCATAAATCATACATCATCGCATAACACATGTAACGAAAATGGGATTCTTGAAACATCATGACATCATAAAACAATTAATATAAGATAAAGGAATTCATAAAAATATTTCCATCACAACATAATCAAATCCATGTAATAATAGGGATAAAAACAGAACCCTTTTATTATCTTAGATGGAAAATAATTTTGATAAAATACTTGAACTCCATTCTTGAAGAAAATATCCTTTCTACTTCAAAAACACTTTTCCTTTCTTAACATGTCATACAATTTTAAACTAAAAGAATTTTATTAAAAATAAACATGAATACTTGTAAAGGAAGCTTCTTGGAAATAATATTTTAAGAATCCATTCATGCCGTATAAGTTAAAAAAACATTCATCGTACTTTTGTCGGAAAAGTCAAAAATTACCTCGTACGAAAAATGACAAAAGATTCCTTTCATTTCTTTTACTAAAAACTCACCTAAGGGTAAAAATGAATTTAAACAATTTTAGGTGGATTGAAATAATATTATTTATGAAACATGGATGTGGATGATAAAATACACCCCAGTAAATTCCAAAGTATAAACAATCTCGGATAAAAATGAGATTGTGATATTTTCCCTTACCTTAGGTCCGACTTGCTTTGTAAGTGTCCGAACCTCCTGTATAATGGTTTAAATCATGTTATTGACTTATTCCAGAATCACATTCATTGTTATTATATCATATATGGTCCACTTATGACTATATATTACCCGTTCTTTTGTAAATTTATGTTAAAGTAGCGTTTTGTGTAGAATCGTCTCATTTGTCGTTCGTGTTTTTAACTTGTAATTATTCATATGATTACATAGATCATGATTACATAATTACAGAATATAAAACATTATTTATATATATATATTCAGAATATACATATGTAATAAATCAGTAAATGGAAAGAAATACACCGTTCATGGAGACGGTAGTCCGTACGTACGCATGAACGCTGTTTTCGTTTCCTTATTGAATTGAATGGAATTAAGTAGATGACATACATTTAAATAATTCCAGTATCATTATAATATCATATATTTCATTAGTACTTATTATATATACTTTATAATCATTCATGAATGGTTAATCATTGAGAATAAATCTCATCGCGTCGTGGAGACGGTAGTCCGTACGTACGCACGAGCGATGATATCATTCCCATGGTCATGGAATTGTGTTGAAGTGTATGTATACTATTTCAGTATCAATATCAATTTATAATAATCATATATAGTTACTCATTAAACCATTATACCCATCCAATTAAGGTGGTGGCGGAAAATAGATTACACCACGGCGTGGAGACGGTATTCCGTACGTACGCACGCGCGGTGATTTCCTTTTTCCGTAGGATGGATAGAAGGTTAATTAGAGTTGTTTCATATTTATAATAACATATCAGTATATAAGAAGTACTGATGTTATTACTTTATCATGAAACAACTAAAGAAGAAGAAGTTGAAGAAGAAAGAAATTGAAAAGATCGGTAATGGATATTACCTCTTCTTTGAAACGCCTCTTTGAATCCTCCACTTAGGGAACTAAGATTGGTCTTTGAAGAATACCAGGACTTCTAGGATTATTCTAGGGAAGTGGAGAAGGGATTTTGGTAGTGGTTGGCCGAGCTTGAGTGCTCAAATTGGTGTGAGGAGGAGGGGGAGGAGGTACCCTTTTATAAGGGAGGAGAGGGGCACCTTAGGAATATCTCAAAATATTATATTATATTAAAGTCAAAATCGGTTTATAATGGTTCCAAAGGGTCTTATTTCGAAGCTAAAGTGGGTATGGGTCTAAATCCTATCAACCAATAGGATTTAGACAAGTTTAGGGTATTAGTTTAACCTTATCAATTAGATTTAACTCTAAGTTAAATAATTTAACTTTTACCGTGTCTTTTTGTTTTCTTTCACTATATGGTTAATACACTTACAATAACATGCCAAAAGAACCCAAAATTATTTATTATTAATATATATATCCTTTTCTAAGTCATTTTGCCGAACCGTAGATTTTTAGGAATAAAATAACAATTAATAATATAATATTTGATTTACAAACTATTTTGTGTCAATTTTGACACTATTTGATATATGTATTTTGTGAAAGTCATAACAGAATTATATGTTCGAAACAAGTTTATTAAATAAACAATAATATATCATAGTAACCTAGAAAATTAGTGGAATTCATAAAAAGTCTCAAATTACATTCATTTGAGCATTTATAACATCAATTATGTTAATATTTCCTTAAAAGGGTAATTACTGCATCATCGTTGTGTCATAAATAAATTAATTTATTTAAAGTCTAAAAATTATAAATAAAATATCATTATGTATGAAATCTTTATAGCTTTCTAATGAATATTTATAGTCTAATTTATCTTATGTATAACCCCATATTAAAAATTGTTTAGTTATTAAACTTTGATTTTAACTATTTTAACTATTCATTAAGTAAAATAATATTAAATGTCATAATCTAATCCAAGTGGACCTAAATGGTCATATTATATTAATAAGGTTGTTTTTGGTCGAATTACAATTATCCAATAGAATTAGGACATGTGTTAGGGTAATAGTAATATCATATTTACCCTTAGTTACCCTATTTACTATTAACCGTGGGAAAAAAAAGTAAAAAGTTACTATTCACCAAAAATTATTTTCATCTCATTGAACCACATTTTAGTCCTTGATATTAACCGTGTCTGTCGAATTTTCGAAATTCCATTCACAGAAGCAGTAAAATTAAGTTTTATGCAAAATTCAGTTTTTAACCTACCACTTAGTGGTTTCACTATTCATCAAAAATTGAAAGATTTCAGAAAAATGCCAAAATTTCATCCTAAGCTATATTTCATATTCCGAATTCAAAAATAAAGTATATTTTACCAAATTCATATCATAGAAATTGCATTAATTAATTTTATAATTAAATCCCGATGTTAAAACAAATAGCATTATTTAAGAAACAATATCTATCAAAAGATTGACACTTGATTATGTCTGGTTTAAATGTGAAATTACATCCAATGACCAACATTGTATTAAATTGTAAAAATATATTCTAAATATACTTTAAAACAACTCAAAATAATAATTTATCACTATTAATTATTTTGATTAAAAAGTTGTTTTTAATTATAATTTAGTAATTTTCACTATTCATCAAAATATGAAAGTTATCCGAAAAGTACCAAAATTTCACCTTAGGCTAAATTCGATACTCCGAATCCAAAAATGAAGTCCATTTTGAGAGCTAAAATTTCTAAAATTTTAAAAGGTGGTTATTATTATTCATAACGGCTAGTTATAATAATATTTTAATAGCATATCGTTGTTTAGTGAAACTCGGTATTGCGTACTACACACGCTATCGAGGAAGGTCGCGATTGCGTGTAATGCAAGGCAAGTCAAGGATGCGTGTTGTGCATGCTTCTTTTGGTGTAGCGTACAACACAAGACATTAGTGAAATAAAAAAAGAATATTTTTCATAAAATCTCGGGTTGTTACATTCTACCCCCCTTAAAATGAATTTCGCCCTCGAAATTCGTCGGGGTTATAAATGGTTTACTATTCGAAAGTTTTTTTAATAGAAACCATTGTAAAAAGGAATACCAAAACTTGGCTTTAAAAACTAAAGTATGAAATGTAATGATTACCCAAATAAACTAATCACTGGGTTTCCACATAGGTGAAAATATGGATATGGAAGAGAAATCCAACCATCATGTTCTGATGGAGAGTGGTAGAGAACATGGCTATGGAAAATCCAGTAATCATAAATCCATATATTTGTGATGATCTAAGGTACCATCTGATTCATCTTGTATAAGATCACTAGGACAACATTTTTGGTTTTCAAGATCATTTCCCTAAAGTTGAAAATTTGAATTAGAATAAATACATTGTTTATTTTGGTACAATCTCACTGTTGTTCATGCCTTGAACAATTTCCACTTCATCTCTTAAATAAATGAAGTTGAATTTGTTATTCGTGAAGTGTTAGCAGATCATGTGATAGAATGACGGGTCATTCCATCTGTCTCAAACAAAAGGTTAGCAAAAATTATATACATAAGTCGATCTATAGTGAGATTAATCACATATGGTTCCTAAAATGTACTTATACTTCATATATCATACTGCTTAATATAATAAAACTAGTTTCTACTAAACGGGGACTTCCTGTAGGCCAGTGGTAGGCGATAAAGGCCAGTCGCACTTCGGTTGTGGGTTCGATTCCCACAGCTTTGTCCGAAGCGATGGGTTGTCGCCCGTCCTGTAGGTTTTCCTTTTTCTAAAACTACATTACTATAACATCCCATCAATAATATCGAAACAAAACTTCTTTCCTTAAACAATATTCACTTATGTCCAACATAATCCATTTCAATCTTTAGGCTTATCCATAATACTGCAGTCCACTCTCATAACATAGTGAAAATGATTACCAGAGATTTAATACCATCGTTGATCCCCATATATCATAAGATATGTTTTGTTGGTCACATTCCAAACATTCAATGTCCTTAATCATGTATTCTCTTGAATACCTTAGTGAAAACATGAATGCAGTTTAAAGTTAACACTTTCCACATACCAAAATATTCAAAATTCTATATACTCAAACCATGTTATCACTTAGTCCTTATATCAACCATTAGCTCATGAATACTGTCAAACATTTCATTTTCTCCTTATCCCTTCACTATGCGTATATAATCTGCTTTCAAAAATATTTGAAACACTTTTCATGGTTACCGGTACCTTAAAACTATTGAAAACCACAATAGAATAATACAACAATACAATAAAAGTACCTCAACAACATTATTCTTGAATACCAATAAATAAACACTTCAATCCATCCTCTTCAATTATTGTCCTCGAATAAGTCCTTCCTTGATTTAGAAGTAACTTTTTAGGTCCGGGCATTGAGTTGGGTAATGCCCATGTTCTCCACAAATAAGACATTGAACTCCATAACAGTCTGTCACTCTATGACCCATTTCTCCACACAGATAACATCGGTCCCTCCATTTGAGGTATTCCTCAAGGTTCTTCTTCCCTTCTTTAGAAATCTCAATCTTCCTTTCTTTATGCTCCTCAACATGAGAACATGAATAATAGTTTATCTTCCTCTTATTCGATGAATTAGGCATACCACTAAATTTCACCTTGTTAATCATATATCGCGATGACTGATTCGGCATAATCACAATATCTTTCTCTCTAGGAATTACACAATTTTTTTGCTCATAGTCACCAATTTGTCCATTGGATTCAATGTTAACCGAATTCCTTCGGGTTCCCTTCATTAACTAAAACACAAAAAGAATATTGTGAGAGGCAAAAATCATGCTAGAGAAAAAAACATAATAAAGGGGGAGTATCCTCAATATCTAACATCTTAGGTTAAATTCTAATATCGTTACCATAGTTCTAGGACCATATCCTATACATATACTTATCCTTAGGGACATCCCTAGACATACCTTAGAAATATCTCTAGGAATCTCACTAACGTTTTCGCATCCTAGTTTCCAATGGTTGAGTAAACCATTCCTCTGATACCAACTGTAGAGACCCGAAGCTTGACGTACATAGACTTTACATTACTTTTGCGGAATACTTAGTACATAACAAAAACACACACACACAAGGATCGTAATAGTTTAGTGTCTTTGGAAACTCGGAACGTAATCTTCTAATCGTGGTGAAAGATATTCAACATCTCCCTTAAAGATCTTCCCTTTTTTTTACCAAAAACCTTTCTTTATATCCTGGGGAAAAGAAAACTTAAAAGGGTGAGCTCAAATGCTCAGTAAGGGTAAACAAAAGAAATATCAATCACATCGTATTCATAAGAACATAACATTTTGGAAATCATAACCTGCAAAAGAGAGCATAATTTCATAACATGGGATAAGTCATGGTAGTGAAATGTAATCACAATAATCATAACTTAAAACATGAAACTTTGTGGCATTCACACATAATCATAGAGAATCATTTCTTGTTCGTCAAGACTCATTGCCAAGACTATCTTAGTGGACAAAGTCTCTTTCTGAATCAAGTAACCCTCGTTTCAGTCCTGTTTCACTGAACCGGTATAACCTACCATTCCAGCCCTGTCTATCTCATGAGATATAAAATCTTTACCCAATGCATTGGAGGGAGATATAGGTCCCACCCATCTTATAATGAATCCTTTATTATGTGTTCCACATAATCATAAATCATACATCATCGCATAACACATGTAACAAAAATGGGATTCTTGAAACATCATGACATCATAAAACAATTAATATAAGATAAAGGAATTCATAAAAATATTTCCATCACAACATAATCAAATCCATGTAATAATAGGGATAAAAACAGAACCCTTTTATTATCTTAGATGGAAAATAATTTTGATAAAATACTTGAACTCCATTCTTGAAGAAAATATCCTTTCTACTTCAAAAACACTTTTCCTTTCCTAACATGTCATACAATTTTTAACTAAAATAAGTTGATTAAAAATAAACATGAAAACTTGTAAAGGAATCTTCTTGGAAATAATGTTTTAATAATCCATTCATGCCGTATAAGTTAAAAAAACATTCTTCGTACTTTTGTCGGAAAAGTCAAAAATTACCTCATACGAAAAATGACAAAAGATTCCTTTCATTTCTTTTACTAAAAACTCACCTAAGGGTAAAAATGGATTTAAACAATTGTATGTGGATGGAAATAATATTATTTATGAAACATGGATGTGGATGATAAAATACACCCCAGTAAATACCAATGTATAAACAATCTCAGATAAAAATGAGATTGTGATATTTTCCCTTACCTTATGTCCGACTTGCTTTGTAAGTGTCCGAACCTCCTGTATAATGGTTTAAATCATGTTATTGACTTATTCTAGAATCATATTCATTGTTATTATATCATATATGGTCCACTTATGACTTTATATTACCCGTTCTTTTGTAAATTCATGTTAAAGTAGCGTTTTGGGTAGAATCGTCTCATTTGTCGTTCGTGTTTTTAACTTGTAATTATTCATATGATTACTTAGATCATGATTACTTAATTCCAGAATATAAAACATTATTTATATATATATATATTCAGAATATACATATATAATTAATCAGTAAATGGAATGAAATACACCGTTCATGGAGACGGTAGTCCGTACGTACGCATGAACGCTGTTTTCGTTTCCTTATTGAATTGAATGGAATTAAGTAGATGACATACATATAAATAATTCCAGTATCATTATTATGTCATATATTTCATTAGTACTTATTATATATACTTTATAATCATTCATGAATGGTTAATCATTGAGAATGAATCTCATCGCGTCGTGGAGACGGTAGTCCGTACGTACGCACGAGCGATGATATCATTCCCATGGTCGTGGAATTGTGTTGAAGTGTATGTATACTATTTCAGTATCAATATCACGTTATAATAATCATATATAGTTACTCATTAAACCATTATACCCATCCAATTAAGGTGGTGGTGGAAAATAGATTACACCACGGCGTGGAGACGGTATTCCGTACGTACGCACGCGCGGTGATTTCCTTTTTCCGTAGGATGGATAGAAGGTTAATTAGAGTTGTTTCATATTTATAATAACATATTAGTATATAATAAATACTGATTTTATTACTTTATCATGAAACAACTAAAGAAGAAGAAGTTGAAGAAGAAAGAAATTGAAAAGATCGGTAATGGATATTACCTTTTCTTTGAAACGCCTCTTTGAATCCTCCACTTAGGGAACTAAGATTGGTCTTTGAAGGAGACCAGGACTTCTAGGATAATTATAGGGAAGTGGATAAGGGATTTTGGCAGAGGTTGGCCGAGCTTGAGTGCTCAAATTGGTGTGAGGAGGAGGGGGAGGAGGTACCCTTTTATAAGGGAGGAGAGGGGCACCTTAGGAATATCTCAAAATATTATTTTATATTAAAGTCAAAATCGGTTTATAATGGTTCCAAAAGGTATTATTTCGAAGCTAAAGTGGGGATGGGTCGAAATCCTATCAACCAATAGGATTTAGACAAGTTTAGGGTATTATTTAAACCTTATCAGTTAGATTTAACTCTAAGTTAAATAATTTAACTTTTACCGTGTCTTTTTGTTTTCTTTCACTATATGGTTAATACACTTACTATTACATGCCAAACGAACCCCAAATTGTTTATTATTAATATATATATCCTTATCTAAGTCATTTGGCAGAACAATAGATTTTTAGGAATAAAATAACAATTATTAATATAATATTTGATTTAAAAACTATTTTGTGTTAATTTTGACACTATTTGATATATGATTTTTGTGAAAGTCATAACAGAATTATATGTTCGAACCAAGTTGATTACATCAACACTAATATATCATAGTAACCTAGAAAATTAGTTTAATTCATAAAAAGTCTCAAATTACATTCATTTGAGAATTTATAACATCAATTATGTTATTATTTCCTTAAAAGGGTAATTACTGCATCATCGTTGTGTCATAAATAAATTAATTTATTTAAAGTCTAAAAATTATAAATAAAATATCATTATGTATGAAATCTTCTTATATTTCTAATTAATATTTATAGTCGAATTTATCTTATGTATAACCCCATATTAAAAATGTTTTAGTTATTAAACTTTGATTTTAACTATTTTAACTATTCATTAAATAAAATAATATTAAATGTCATAATCTAATCCAAGTGGACCTAAATGGTCATATTATATTCATAAGGTTGTTTATGGTCGAATTACACTTATCCAATAGAATTAGGACATGTGTTAGCGTAATAGTAATATCATATTTACCCTTAGTTACCCTATTTACTATTAACCGTGGTAAAAAAAAGTAAAAAGTTACTATTCACCAAAAATTATTTTCATCTCATTGAACCACATTTTAGTCCTTGATATTAACCGTGTCTGTTGGATTTTCAAAATTCCATTCACAGAAGCAGTAAAATTAAGTTTTATGCAAAATTCAGTTTTTAACCTACCACTTAGTGGTTTCACTATTCATCAAAAATTGAATGTTTTCAGAAAAATGCCAAAATTTCATCCTAAGCTATATTTCGTAATTCGAATTCAAAAATGAAGTATATTTTACCAAATTCATAACATAGAAATTTAATTAATTAATTTTATAATTAAATCCCGCTGTTAAAACAAATAGCGTGTTTTTAAGAAACAATATCTATCAAAAGATTGACACTTGATTATGTCTGGTTTAAATGTAAAATTACATCCAATTACCAACATTGTATTAAATTGTAAAAATATATTCTAAATATACTTTAAAACAACTCAAATTAATAATTTATCACTATTAATTATTTTGATTAAACAGTTGTTTTTAATTATAATTTAGTAATTTTCACTATTCATCAGAATATGAAAGTTATCAAAAAAGTACCAAAATTTCATCTTAGGCTAAATTCGATACTCCGAATCCAAAAATGAAGTCCATTTTGAGAGCTAAAATTTCTAAAATTTTAAAAGGTGGTTATTACTATTCATAATGGCTAGTTATAATAATATTTTAATAGCATATCGTTGTTTAGTGAAACTCGGTATTGCGTACTACACACGCTATCGAGGAAGGTCGCGATTGCGTGTAATGCAAGGCATGTCAAGGATGCATGTTGTGCATGCTCCTTTTGGTGTAGCGTACAACACAAGACATTAGTGAAATAAAAAAGAATATTTTTCATAAAATCTCGGGCTGTTACAAACATCGAGCCGTCCACTGGAAGTCCCACCTAACGGGTGGTTACAGATAGCATCCTCATCTCTTCGGGTCCAGACATCTGCTCTATGTACGTCCCGCCCAGTTATCCACCTCCAGGTACCGAGTGCTCCACAATCCCCAACCACGATCAGAGCTGTCCGTCGTCTGCATCCAACAAAATGTAGTGCCGGCATAGCCCGTGCATGGGTGAGTATACGCTACTCAGTAGGGACCCTGAGACCCCCGAAGGTCTCCCAAAATCCACAAAGAATAATCCACAAAGAAAGATACAATCCCGATGTAACAACCAACACTACATAGGTATATTCCCATACATATACCTAAGTCATCAATTCCAGCTCGGCTCCAACATCCGAGCCCAAGTTCGATCATGTACACATAGGATAGTACAACCCAATACACACAAGAAAATCACAACACAATCCACATAGAAATAAATTCAATCATATCGAAGATAATGATTGAAAGTCAAGACTAAGGTCACACAGGTATACTTCTTCATAAGGTGATAGAGATGATCAGATGTGGCCACTGATTCATCTAAGCTGGGACCCACGTAGGATACTAGACCAGCTAAGCTATCGTACCCATTTAGGATACAAGACCAGCCACTCTGTCGGACCCACGTAGGATGCTACAACATATGTCAAATACTTCCGGACCCACGTAGGATACAAGAATAGTAGTACTTTCAGACCCGCATAAGATACAAGAAAAGTAGTCACCACCGTCAAACTCACGGAGGATTTTAGTACGGCCTTCATCACTGCTAAACCCATGGAGGATTTCAGTGCATTCATCATCGTTGTCGATCCCACGGAGGATTTCAGTGCAGTTGTCCTCGTCGTCGCAGTCGCAGCCAGCTCTAGGGTTCCCACACATAGTATGCTCGATTCTAGGAGGGTCCGATCCACAAGCCAAGGGGGTTTGATACATCAAATGAAACATACTCTGGATTTGATGCATCCCAACGTTTCGTCTCGACAAAAGGAACTCAACGTGACAGATTGCGCATCAATCGGACGCCCGGTCTGAGAGTTATTGGCTTTTCCCTTCCAGGGGCCCAGTTGGTTTTTAAGTCAAATCCAACCCAACCGCACTCTAACGGCGTCAAAACCATGAGAAAGGTAAGCCAAAAAGTCTATCTCACTAAGAAGAATCCAACAATGTCGATGGAATGTCAATCGGACGTCCGAAGCTAAATTTATAAGCGTTCCCGCTCCGAGGGCCCGGTTGGTTTCGTGTTCGAAACAACCCTGCTATACCATATGTTCTCCAAAAGCTTCAGTATAATATTCTGAAAAGACCTTCTCTATCCAAGGATCGCATCACAACTAACGGTGCATCAATATGATGTATGTAGCCCAAGTTATGGGCATTTAAACAAACTTGTCTTGTTTTAGGGGGTTTTTGGCCCGGAACGACCCGGCCCAAGACCCCCAGGTCGGCCCGAACCGGGTCGACCCAAACCAGATCCGGGTCCGGCCCGATACGTCACGGCCCGGCCTGGGTGGCCGGTGGGCCTAGCGTGGGCACCGCCCATGTGGCCAGCTATGCGCTGGTCGAGCTGTCTCAGAAGGGGGGGGGGCGTGTTGCCCCCTGTTTTGAAATGGTGGCCCCTACGTGGGGGCCGCTCCTTCTTCTTGATGGGAGTTACGACCCTCGGCCTTCTATGAATGGCCGGCCAAGCTGGACGGTTGGTGCCGCGGCTGCGAGACCTCGCGGTCCCGCCCCTCCGACGTGCCAGCGGTTCCGTCCGCCGCTCCCTGCTCCGCCGCGGCCTTGGTCCGACTGGCGTGGTGCGACGGCGTCGCACCCCACCGCCGCGGCCCCGCTCCGGCTGCGGTCTCTTCATGGATCTGCAACACGTTGCGACGGTTCCATGCCCCTTTTTCATGGCCCCGCTCGGGCCGCGGCTTCATTCGGCCTCAATGGCGCCGCGCGCCAGCGCCACACTTCTTCAACACATTCCTCCAAGTTTTTCTGCGATGTCGTTGCACCGCTCCCCCTTCTTTCGAGACGCAATGAACAAAAAAACTAAGGGGGAGGAGGGTTGTCCATGTTCATGCTGTCCGACCTCCTCCGGTTAAAATGATAACAAGCGGCCTAAAGAAATTGAAGATGAATGGAACAGAATATTCACAAACAAAATCAAACCCCTACCTTGATAACAAGTTGACTATCAATGAGCATCGTGGAAAATGGCGTCGCGGGGTGTGGCTCCATACATGTTGACGGAGATTTTCCGAGGTCAAACAGAGTCTCCCTTCCTTTTTTGCAGGTATAAGAATGAAGGAAGGTGCGTTAGTGTTCTTCACGTTCTTCAAGGAGGATGATGAAGTTCTTCGAAGGTAGAACTCCCCCTCTCTCGACACAATGGAGCAACCAAAATAAAATAAGGCTTTAGCCTTATTTTATTACTTTTTCCAACACTTTTAAAATTCAAACATTCATAATTTAATTCAATTCATTTAATTAAACATAACTTTTAAAAATTAATTGAAGTGATAGGTTGAAAACTTTAATGACAAAATAGGTTTTAAAAAAGAGTTAAGGAAAAAAGAAAAGGTAGGGGATCGTGTGGTCCACACCTCATCTTTAATCCTCTCAAGGTGGGTTAGAACATCAGTGGGTCCCACCCCAACTCCCTCACATGGGCTAAACCACTTAAGAATGTTGAATAAAAATAGTAACATGATTTTTATTTAACATTAATCTTAATCCATTTTTTTTAAAAACTAATTCCACGAAAATGAAACTCTAGAAAAAGTCTTCCTAAGTAAAAACTGATGTTGTGGTTTCATCGGTGCCCTCAGATTTCGATTTCGAGCACCGATTAAAAAGTTAGCAAATCCCGCTCATTTGTTCACTGAACGTACCCGAGCTAAAATTTGGAAATTGATTCTGGGCATACAGGACCTCGGAATCAGGTGTCTTCAGATACTGTGTACTTGTAAAATCCCAAAGAAAATTAATAAAAAATTCCCCTTGAAATTTACAGGTCTTTACATGACTCCCACGTCAGGGATTTACGTCCCCGTAAAGATACATCACAATATAGAGGAACAAATGAGGGTACTGAGAATGCATCTGAGCCTACCGCTCCTAAGTGCTCTCTTTGAGGTCCCTGTGCTGCCACTTGATGTGCACTAGAAGAATCTACCACCCAAGTAGGATCCATTCCTGTTGATCCTTGATCTCCACCGGGACCTCGGAAAAATTTTCTCCATCGTCAAGGTCCAAATCCCCATGGTCGATGATATGCGTCGGGTCATGCACATATCTCCTTAGCTGAGATACGTGGAAGACGTCGGGCACCCGGTGCAACTGAGGTGGTAGAGTCAGGCGATAAGCCACCTCACCTATCCTGCTGAGAACCTGGAATGGTCCGATGAAGCACGGAAATAACTTGTCGCCTCGTCCAAATCTCTGTAATCCACGTCGAAGTGAGACCCACATGAAGACATGGTCGCCATCCTAGAACTCTGGCGGTCTCCGCCTCCTATCATCATAAGACTTATGTCGGCTCTGAGCAATCCTCATCCGCTCTTGCATGACCTGGACTTTCTCTGTCGTGGCATGGACCATCTCTGGTCCCACAAGTGCTAACTCCCAAGGGTCTATCTAGAATAGTGGTGATCTACAAATCCAGTCGCACAATTCCTCGTATGGTGCCATCCTGATGGTGGAGTGGTAGCTGTTGTTGTATGCGAACTCCACCAAGGGTAGGTGGTCCTCCCAACTGTGACCATAGTCGAGGACACATGCACGAAATATGTCCTCGAGGGTCTGAATGGTCCCCTCCGTCTGACCATCCATCTAAGGGTGAAAGGCGGTGCTCAGACGTAGCTGCGTTCCTAATTCTGCCTGCAACCACTTCAAAATCCATGAAGTAAAGCGAGCATCTCGATCGGAGACAATAGATGATGGCACACCATGAAGCCGTACAATCTCCTGAAAGTAGAGACGTCCCAAGCTCTCTACTGAGGCCTGCTCTCTTATGGGTAATATGTGTGCCGACTTGGTGAGTCATTCGACAATCACCCCAAATGGAGTTATGAATTCTAGAAGTACGTGGAAGTCCAGTCATGAAATCCATAGTTATCTCATCCCACTTCCACTCCGGGACCTGCAAGGGTTGTACCAAGTCTGCTGGTACCTGGTGCTCCGCCTTCACCTGATGAAAGGTGAGGTATCGAGAAACGAACTCTACAAAAAAATTCTTCATACCTGGCCACCAGTGCTGATGTCTGAGATCCGGGTACATCTTCACCACAGCTAGATGTAATGTTCAAGAGGAAGTGTGAAACTCTCTCAACACCTCCTCCTTCAAAGCAGTTGGTACCATGGTATGTCCTCTGAAAAGGATGATGTTATCTCCTCTTACTGAGAATCTATCAGGTGCATGTCCTGAGGATATCTATGCACGCCGCATCTCACAGTCAATGTCCCCACGTTGTGCCTCTCTAACCCACTAAAGAAGTGTAGGAGTGACTGTGAGTGATTGAAGAAAGGCTGCTACATCTCTATCCATGAAGGACATCTGCAAAGTGGCTAGCTGCTCTGTCACCTCCCCAAGTATCTGAATGCCTGTCCTCCTAATGAGAGCATCGGCTACTGCATTCCCCCTTCTTGGAGTATAGACTATCTCAATGTCATAGTCCTGGAGGAACTTGAGCCATCGTCGTTGTCTCACATTTAGGTCCTTCTGTGAGAATATGTACCTGAGACTCTGGTGGTCAGAGTAGACTGTAAAGCTCTCATCGATCAGATAGTGTCACCACATCTTTAGAGCGAAGACCACTGCTACTAACTCCACTTCATGGGTATCATAGTTCTTCTCATGTTTCCTCAACTGTCGGGATACATAAGCGATCACCACCAACTCCTACATCAGGACACATCCGAGTCTGGTACCAGATGCATCGCAGTAGACTACATACTATACTCCCTCCTCTGGTAGCCTCAAGATAGGTGCACTGGTCAACCCCTATCTCTTCTCATGGAAGATTTGTTGACATCTGTCTGACCACACAAAGGGTTTCCCCTTCTTCTTCAAAGCATAGAGCGGTACCGCAAATCTAGAGAAGTCTGGCACAAATCTCTGGTAGTGCCCAGCTGGCCCCAAGAAGCTCTGCACCTCCGTCATGCTCCTAGGTGGCTCCCAAGATAGCACTACCTTGATCATCGCAGGATCCACCAAAACTCCCGCCTCAAAGATGACGTGTCCCAAGAAGTGGACCTCACATAATCGGAACTGAAACTTAGAGATCATACCATATAGCTGGTGCTCCCAGAGTGTGTCCATTACAAACCGTAAGTGGTGGGCGTGCTCCTCTTAAGTGGTTGAGTATATCAATATGTCGTCGATGAATACCATGACAAATCGATGGAGGTATGGCTGATAGATCCTATTCATGAGACTCATGAACAATTCTGGAGCATTGGTCACGCCTAAAGGCATCACCAAGAACTCATAGTATACATACCGACATCTGAAGGTTGTCTTCTGCACATCCTCGTCCCGAACTCTGTGCTGATGATAGCCTGACATGAGGTCTACCTTCGAGAACCACCGTGCTCCCCTGAGCTGATCAAAGAGGTCGTCAATCCTCGGTAGAGGATACATGTTCCTCACGGTCACCTGGTTCAGGTGATGATAGTCGACACACAGTCACAAGCTCCCATCCGCTTTCTTGGCGAACAAAATCGGGGATGCCCAGGGTGAAACACTGGGTTGGATGAATCCCTTGCCCTGCAAGTCCTCCAGCTATACCCGTAGCTCTCAAAGATCAGTGGGATCCATCTGATATGATGGAGTGGATATCAGGGATGTCCCGGGGTACATGTCAATATAAAATTCTACCTATCTACGTAGAAGTAGTCCTGGAACATTTTCAGGAAAAACGTCCGCATACTGATCCACCACAACAGGAAAACTCGGACTCCGCACCTCAACTGCTCCTAGGATGAGGCTAGCCATCTCATGAGTGATGGGTTGTCCTCTCCTCGGCGTCAGTCCATCCTGCGCTGCAATGGTTCCATTCTCACCGGTGAAGGTGATCCTTCTCCCGTCGATGCGAACACCCCGCACCTCGCTTCTAATACAGTCAATCTGAGCATGGACTGTAGATAAAAAATACATGCCTAATATGACATCATAAGGCATCGACTCTGTTACAAGAAGATTCCATCCAAAGCTCTTGCCTCCTAGTGTAAGCTCACACTGCCCGCCCTAGTGCGTAATCATCGATTCTACTTCCGTAGGAGTCTCTAGCCGTAAGGATCTAGCTAACGGCTCTGTCAGAATCTCTGAGCTCCAAACATGGGAAGTAGGAATAAAAGAATGACTCACTCTTGTGTCTATAAGAACTACAACAAGGGTGGAGTAGACACAGATAATACCTCGAATAATCTCTGGTGCGTCGTTGTCGTAGGCCTTCGCTGCCTGAAACTGATCCGGCCTCTATCTTCCAGCTCCCTGTAGTCGGGGTGGACATCCTGGTGGTGGTGGTGGTAAATTCTCAATGCGTCTCCCACCACCTGCTTCTCGTCCAGCTCCTCTGCCTCGTTCTCCTGCTCCCTGCGGACCGCCATGGTCAACCCTAGGCCTCTGCCTGGGTGGCCCCTCAACATTCTTCTCCTCCTCTGCACGACGGGTCGGGCAGTCAGGAGCCATGTGGCCCTGCCCACCACATGCGTAGCACTGTCTGCTCCTCGGAAGGCTGGCTCTGCGCCGGGTTCCCCGCACCTCTATGCCAGTGTCCTAAGGTCGTCCGCATGATGGTCTGGTCTTCCTGGACCCCTGTGATGTCTTTCGACTGCCAGCTGTAGACGACTCTGCTATGTTCCGCCCTGCGGTAGGACTCACTGCTGGTGTAGGCTCAGCAAGAAAGCTCTCTATGAGAAGCGATCGCTCCAGTACTCCTACCTGTGTCAGAATGCTGAGGGAGATCATCAATCCCATGATCTCATTCCTCAGTCCCTGCTCGAAGGTCTGGGCCCAGAAGAATGGGTCTCATACCATTTCCGTCGAATAGTGCGGGAGATCGGTAGAACCAACCGCATACTAGGCGACCATCATGCTACCCTAATGCAGCTGTAGTAGCTCCTGGATGCACACCACATAGATGGTGGCTGGGACGAACTACGTGCAGAAGAGGCTCTCAAAGTCCGTCAAGAGGTGAGATGGCTCGTCGGGCACCTAGAGCATCAAGCTCCACCATCTGCCTGTTGCCGCATGCAGGAGGCTCGGTGCAAGGATCACCATGAGGTCAGCTAGGGTCCCCACTGACCTTAAAACTCGAACTACAGCCTACATCCAATCCTCGGCTGCTAGAGGGTCCGTCTCCTCGCGGAACCTGGGTGGTCTCTGATGCTGAAACTCGTGCATTGCACTAAGGCGATGTGCACTCTCAGCGGCTGGGGATAGTGGCATCGGTGGCTCGACGAGTGGAGGTACCACGAGTTCCTCTGCTAAAAAAGGTCCATACACTGAAGACTCGTCACTTGGTGGGTTATCATCTCACACAAAGCTCTGAACCCTAGCTGGATACAATCGTGGGGCAATCATAAAAATACACAGGTCTTCCATGGTCAAAACAGTATACCTGGTGAGCTGACACAAAGTAATCTCAAAGAAATTTTTGAAAGACACATGCAATCAATGATTTCGTGCATTGAGTCGGTAATCCGAAGTCAGGGTCTTGGAGTACAGATACGTCGATCGCCACACCAACACTGGACTCCCTGGACTGATATCCACACTCAATAACCTTAACACTATTACTTCACAAAAAATAAAGATTAGAGTCCTATGTTCTATGGTAGAACCAAACTCCTTTGATACCAATTGTTAATGACCCTTCCTCGGGACTCGTGTCGTGACTACCCCATTCCCACCTTCCATAGGCTAGGGGCTGGAGACTAGAACAAAGGCATAAATCCCGAAAAAAGGGGATGGCATTGCCTTTAGAAAGTAAACAAACACCACCGAGTAAGCCATATGAATTATACACTAAGTAAACTGAGTAGAATAGTAAGTGCAGAAAGTAAATGGGCCAGAATATAAACCCAAATTGAATGTTAAGTACAACTGGAAAGAATGTACAACAACTGAAAGTAAAGCAGCAATGTCTAGCCGTCCACTAGAAGTCCCACCTAAAGAGTGGGTACAGATAGCCTTTTCAGCTCCTCGAGTCTAGCCATATGCTCCGTTTAGATCTCGCCCAATTGTCCAACTCCATGTACCGACTACTCCACAAGCCTCAACCACGATCAGCACTGTCTGTCGTCTGCATCCAACACAACGTAGTGCAGGCATAGCCGTGCAGGGGTGAGTATACGCTACTCATTTGTGACCCCGAGACCCCCGAAGGTCTCCCAAAATCAACAAAGGATAATCCACAATGAACGATACAATCTTTAAGTAACATACAACACTACTTAGGTATATGACCATACATATACCTGAGTCATCAATTCCAGTTCGGCTCCAACATCCGATCCCATGTTTGATCATGTCCACACAGGATAGTACAACCCAATCCATATAGGAAAGCACAACATAATCCACATAGGAAGCAAGTCAATCATATCGAATAAAATGATTGAAACTCAAGACTCAGATCACATAGCTATACTTCTTCGTAATGTGATAGAGATGATCAGATGTAGCCACTGATTCATCTAAACTGGGAACCATGTAGGATAATAGACCAACTAAGATGTCAGACCCATGTAAGATACAAGACCATCCACTCTGTTGGACCTATGTTGGATGCTACAACAGAGTTCAAATACTACCGGACCCATGTAGGATACAAGAATAGTAGTACTTCCAGACCCATGTAGGATACAAGAACAGTAGTCATCGCCGTCGAACCCATGGGGGATTTCAGTACGGTCTTCAACGCAGCCGAACCCACGGAGGATTTCAGTGTAGTTGTCGTCGCTGCCGAACCCACGGAGGATTTCAGTGCAGTCGTCGTCACTGCCGAACCCACAGAGGATTTCAATGCAGTCGTCATCGTCGTCATAGTCACATCCAACTCTAGGGTTCCCGCACACAACATGCTCAATTCCGGGAGGGTCCTCTCCATGAACCAAGGGGGTCAATACATCAACTGACACGTAGTCCAGATTTGATGCACTGCAAAGTTCTGTCTCAATAAAAGGAACTCAATGTGACAGATGGCGCGTCAATCGGACGCCCGATCAGAGAGTTATTAGCTTTTTCTTTCCAGGGTCCCAATTGGTTTATAAGTAAAAACCAACACAAAATCACTCCAAATGCATCCAAATCTCGATCGGAGTAAGCCAGAAGGTCCGTCTCACAAATAGGAATCCAAAAAAGTCGACGACACGTCAATCGGGTGTCCTGAGCTCAAGTTATAAGTGTTTCCGCTCCGAGAGCCTGGTTGGTTTCGTGTTGGAACCAACCCGTCCATACCCAAAGTTATAAAAAAAACCTTGAATTTAATATAGGGAAACAACCGACTCGATCCAAGGATCGCATCGCAACTGACGGTGCATCGATCGGATGTATGTAGCCCATGTTATGAACATATAAACGAAACTGTCCGGTTTTAGGGGGTTTTGGGCCCGGACCGACCCGACCCAAGACCCCCTGGGTCGGCCCGAACCAGGTCGACCCGACCCAGGTCTGGGTCAGGCCCGATAAGGTGTAGCCCGGCCTAGTGGGCGTGGCCTGGCCTGGCCTGTGCGGCCCGGCCCAGATTGGGTGGCCGATTGGCCTGGCGCGGGCGCGGCCCGCGTGGCCAGCTCGGCGCTGGTCAAGTTGTCGCGGAATGGGGGGACGCGCTGACCCCCTGTTTTGAAACAACGGCCCCCAGGTGGGGGGTGCTCATTTTTCTAGCCTGGGGTTACAACCCCCGGCCTTCTCCGAACGGCCCGCCCGGCTGGCCGGCCGGTGCCTCCGCCACGGGACCCCGCGGTCCCGCCCCTCCGACGCGCTAGCGGCCGACGGTTCCGGCAGCCGCTCCCTGCTCCTCTGCGACCTCGCTCTAGTTGAGGTATCTTCGTGATTCTACGGCGTGGTGCGATGGTGTCTCGATTCTTAGATGCATTCCTCCAAATTTCTGCGTGGTGTCGTTGCACCACACCACCTTCTTTCGAGCCGCAACGAACACAACAACAAAAGGGGAGGGGGGTCAGCCGTGTTCGTGCGGTCCGACCTCCTCCTGTTAAATTGATAACAGGAAGCCCAAATAAATTGAAGATGAACATCAAAGAATTTTCATGAAAAAAATCAAACCCCTACCTCAATAAGGAGTTAGCGATTGATGAGCGTTGCGGAAAACGACGTCGTGGGGTGTGGCTCCATACATGTTGACGGAGATTCTCCGAGGTGAAACGGTGTCTCCCTTCCTTTGTCGTGGGAAAAAGAATGAAGGAAGGAGCGTCAGTGTTCTTAGTGTTCTTCAAGGAGGATAATGAAGTTCTTCGCTGGTAGAAATCTCCCTCTCTCGACACAACGAAGCAACTAAAATAAAATAAGGCTTTAGCCTTATTTTATTACTTTTGCCATCACTTTTAAAATTCAAACATTCATAATTTAATTCACTTCATTTAATTAAACAAAACTTGTTATAATTAATTAAAGTGATTAGTTTGCATCTTTAATGACAAAAGAGGTTTTAAAAAGGATTTAAGGAAAAAAGAAAAGGGGGGCTCAAGTGGGCCCCACCTCATCTAAAATCCTCTCAAGGGGGGTTAGAACATTAGTGGGTCCCACCCCAACTACCTCACATGGGCTAAACCACTTAAGAATGTGGATTAAAAATTGTAACACAATTTTTATTTCACTTTAATCTTTGTCCTTTTTTTAAAAAACTAATTCCAAGAAAACGTTACTCCAGAAAAGGTTGTCCTAAGAAAAAAATGATGCTATGGTTTCATTGGTGCCCTCAAGTTTCGATTCCGAGCACTGGTTCAAAAGTTTGGAAATCCTGCTCGTTCATTCACTGATCATACCCGATCTAATCTTTGGAAATTGATTCTGGGTATACTGGGCTTCAGAATCAGGTGCCGTCAGATACTACATACTTGTAAAATCCCAAAGAAAAATAAGAAAAAATTTCCACTGAAATTTACAGGTCTTTACATTACATTATTTGAAAAACTAATATGAATTGATGTTTAAATATTAATTGTAATTATTTCATATCTAAATATTAGGAATAAATTACCATGAAAATTAAAAAACAATTGGAAATAAAAAATGAAAATTTCATGTGCAAATATCATCTAGGTATCTTAAGGTAAAAATATTGTATTTATGAAAAATGAGAGTGTGGAATTTTTCTATTTTATATAAATAATATATTTTAATGTTGATAATCCCATTCCAATGATATAAAAATTTATATAACCAAATACTTGATGATTTTTTGTGAAATGGACTCATAAATTAAAAAATCCAATTATCATTTCATTTTATTGTCATCATCATATAATTTTTAACATTTATTTTCTTGATTTACACTCAACTTCCCTAGTAATGATTTCAATGATTTTTATTCATAATTAATATAAATAAATGTAACCTTTTGAAAAAAATTTAATTATGGATTCAAAATATAAAATAAATTTTTCATGATTTAAAAAGTATAAGTGGAAGGTTTTAATTTAATATCAAACTGAAAATATTTCGAAAAATATTAGGTTTTCATTATAATTTAATTTTTAATATGAATTTTTTATAATCATATCAAGTATAAAATATATTTAAAAACCCAAACTGAATTTATATTTAATAATAATGAATGAATTTGATGCTAAATAAATACAAATGAGAACGTCAATTTTTAAATACATTAATAGAAAATATTTGTTTTATCAAAATCACTGCTTTTAACTATTAATATAAAAATTAATATTTTGTGAAAATTATATAAAATTCATCAAAATATAATTTTTAGAAGCTAAATATGAAAATAAATTTAATATTTTTTTAATTAAATTTCAATGAATGTAGAATATTAAATTAAATATTCACTTATAAAATGATTGAAAATCCAATTTAAAAGAAAATATATTTTTGAAAAATATAGTGACCCTGTTAAAAATCAAATGCATATTTGAAATATATTAATTATTAAATTAGAAATGATTAACACCTTTATAAAATTCATCATGCGATTAATTTTATTCATATACCCCAAGTAGATTTATAGGATATATAGTTCACATAATAATAATTTGTTGTTTTATTATGCTCAGTGTTATGTATCTTGTATGATATCTTATATGTATATAACATTTAAAATTCATAGGAAATTTTAGATGAATTTTTATATTGAAATTTTTTATTAAAAATTTCTTCAATTTTTAATTTTTTTGTAAATAATTGAATTTTATTAACTAAATAATTTTTGTCCAATAATAATATGTCAATAATATATTCCAGAAAGATCATACTTCCATAGGAATGTTATGATTCATAAATATTGGCAGCTAATTACAACATTACAAATTCTGATCCCACCATCTCTGATTGATTCACTGTTTATTCAAATCTATCTAATGTTATATATGGTTTACAAAAATATATCAAGAGTTTTAAAAGTCATACAAAAAAGTTCTATATAGAGAATATCCAAATACTAAATTTATGATCCCATTTATAAGAATTAACCTATTTGTTACAAATTCAACATTATGATTCATTATAAAAATAAATAGTTTTGAAGTAAAATTATAAATTAATATCACCGTGAAAATTTTATTAACTTTTATTTGATACTCCAAATATATATAATATGTATTTAAATTAATTGGTTTTTTTATTTTACTCCCTACAAGTTCTTTGTAACTAAAATAAATATCCTTAATAAACAAATTTTATGATGAAATATTATACTAAAAGTGCCATTCATCTCCACTTTTTGATTTCAATAATTATTATATTTATATAGTCTTTATTTTTGTTACTGAACGTCAAAGTATATGTTGATCAATTTGTATCATTATAAATATTCATTTATTAAAATATGAAAGAAAAAATATTTTATACTAATTGAATTTATATATATGAGGATTTATATATTTTTATAGAAATTAGTCAATATAACAATTTTAAATTATAATACCAGTTTTGAAAAATATATACATACATTATAAATGCAATTTTTATCCTGAACCCCAATTTTATTTTAAACTAAATAATACACAGATAAATGTGTCATTGATGAATGGTATTTTTTGATAGATGATTTATTCTACAATAAATGGCATTAAAAGGAATTAATTTTTTTAAAAAAATTTGATTGACTAATATCATATATATTATATAATGTTATTTTATGATATATATTTCTATTAATAAATTTTCTATCTTTGAAATCATTGTTTACAAGTAACATAGAAGATAAATAACTCGTGATATACTGTTATAGAAGCTGAAAAATTCCCAAGGGCTGAAGGAGGTTTTGGTGTGACAAAGTGAAGGCCGACATGGACCCGATGATCCATTACTGGGAATCTGATGGGGTCACGCGAAAAATATTCAATGGTGCGCAAAAAAATCTATCCTATGCAGAAAATTGCAGGTTCCGCAATATTTTTTCGTGAGGCCATTGAAATTTCCGCGCAACCGCCCCACGTAGTTGAACATCCACGCTGCCGATGCTGGAACACAATATTTCGCGCGATCCTCCTTTCCTCATGGATCTGGTGACCCCAAGCACCTATAAATAAAAGGTTTCCCCTTCTACTTCTGATGGATGAAGAATATGAACCGTCAATCCTGCATGAAATTTACCTCTTGTGCACCCAAAATTTAGATCTCAGGTACAAATATTTCTTCCCAGGCCGCCCAGGGGTCCGCCTTCGCGTGGGACCCCTTTGGCTTAACCCACGTCCAAATCCCTTCGAGTATCGTCCTCTGCGTGCAATCCCTTCCACTTTCATGCATTCCTTCCAATTGTGTGCAATCCCCTGCAATTGGGTGCACCACAATCCTTGCGCGCAATCCCTTCCAATTGTGTGCAACCCCTACTTCTTGTGCTTAATCCCTTCTAGTTGTGTGAAAACCTAGGATCCACTTTATGAACCAATCTTTCTCAATTTCATGCCAACCTAGTATTTTCCACGCAATCATGCCTATTGCGCACCAATTAAGCACAAACCTCCACGATTGCATGCAATCCTCTGGGATCCCTCACCCCGAACGTTTCCCACTATATCTGCATTTTTGCATACATCATCCTCCTAGGTCATGCTCTTTCTCATGTGTCTGATGTCATTCTTATGGATACCATTTTTAGGTTCCTATCACACCCTAAACATTATGTCATACACCATTTTCATGTATGACCTTATAGGCTCATACACGGTTACTTCAAAGTCCCTTGGGCGATGATTCACATTGCATTTCTTTTCCTCAATAATTTTCACATAGGCATGCTAACAACTATTTCTTCTTTGCATAACCACACTAACGTAGACCCCTAATGAGATCACCTAACGACACCCCCTTTCTACAGCATTACTGATTCCTTCACTTCCCCAAGGGCGGGCATGTTTCAGTTTTGTAACCCCAAGGGGTGCAGAGTGAACCCATGTCGTCTGAGCTGTTGGACGTTAAACTGCCAAGCACCGTCGTCCCCAGCACATGATGTTAAATTGTTACCTCACCCCGTACACTCTACATAGAGTGCCCCATCTTGGAAAATATCCATTCCCTCTCATCTCCACAAGAGTGTGACCATCCCTCACATTTAATGATATCCTCCTTATTGAAGTTGTGCCTATCTGCAGGGAAGGGAAACCATCTTAGTGTAAGGAAAAAACCATTCTTCCAATTTCGGTTCAAAAGGCCAGTAAAGGGTGTGATTTGGAATGGTCCCCCTTCTTTCTTCGGTGCCAAATCCCACTCCCACAGGGCTTTGTCTCCATTGGGCCTCCATTATGAAGCCAAATCCCTCTCCCGCTGGCCATTTTCGCTATTGGGCATCCATCATGGAGTAAGTCCCAATCTCGATATTCTTGGGTTGCGAACCATGCATAATCCCCTATTTCATCTTTTGGCCACTAACCATGTGTAACCCCCATTTCCCTTCCCACAAACGCACCAATCACGACCTGATCATCTAGTCCCTACTGCTTCTTGTGTCTCACACTAATCATGACTCTCATGGGCTTAGAGTAAGCATACACTATGACACCCTCTATAGATAGCTTATACTATAAGCCCCACATCCATACCTGAAGTACATGGACAATGATTCTTGCTAAGGCAAGGTATATAGGAAGCCTCCATGAGGTTCAAGCCCAACAACCATTGGTTCCAACCTCCTTCACGTTGGGAAACCAATGCCCCAACCCAAACTATGTGGACAATGATACTCGCCAAGTCAAGGTATGTAAGAAACCCACATGAGGTTCACACACAACAACCATTGGTCCTGACCTTGTTCACGTCGGGACACCGAAGTCACCCCTTCCAAACTATGTGGCCTTTTATCCTTGCTAAGGCATGGTACGTAGGAAGCCTTCCATGGGTTCAATCCCAACACCCTCAAATTCCGACCTCCTTCATGTTAGTTCACCAACACCCCTGGAAACTTAGAGAGTAACCCCCACAAACATACATGAACTTCGTGGACTTTGACCCTTTCCCAAGAAAGGTATGTAGGAAGCCTCCATGAGGTTCAAAACCACCATCTATTAGGGCCCCAGGTCCATATTCATGTCATTTAACCTTTGTCCCACATGTTTTTAAACTGTAAACCCCACACAACAGTAAGATTTTTTGTCCCCCAGTCAATGGAAAGATGTTGTATCCCTCAATTAGTAGTAAGCCTCTCCATCCCGAACAGCGATAAGTTGCTGCATCCCTTATTCGGTGGCAATCCGTTGTAATCCCCATTCACCAAGACCCATATCATTGGTTTGTTCTAGTGGCATCAGTCCAACCTCAGCTTCTAACCCTACGTAATCCCTTTACACATCATCTGGTTGTTGTCTAATGTGCACACCCCAATTCAAAGTCATCGCCTAACCATTCCTTCGATCCTATGTGTCTCTTGAAGATCATGCCCCACCCTGGAGGTTCCTCTTCCTCTAGGTCCTAGCGATAGGTCCATTCTCACAAACCTCCTCCTTACGAATCCCATCTCCCTTCTTAACTACATGTAATTTGATTCCCTACCATGGGGATAAGTAGGAAGTATCCCTAAGAATCAATTCCAACATTAATGTCATCCTCACGGTGGTTCCATTCCATTCACCACCCATTTCACTATGAACCCCATAACCCATCTTGATTTTTACCCAAGCCACCACATCAATGTGAGGTCATGTCAATCCACCTACATTAGTGTGTCCTCCAGGGGTTACAGTCATCTGATCCACTCTAGTCAATGTTCTGATCAATCTTGTCCGTCTTCACTGAATGTTAAACTTGCAGTATACCCCGTGTCAAACATGTGAAACTGAGAAAAATCAGAGAAATGACTATGGAATATATTTCCTAACATTAGATGAGGGATTCCTTGAGCTTCCACACCCTCGAGAAGACCTATAATAAGTGATATAAGACATACATGGCAGTGTTCCAGTGTCCAGAAACACCAGTGATGTCCAAGGTGACTACTCCCCTGACAAAAGGTTACTGCCTTGACTTGACCCCTTAGAATGTCCTGACAGAAGCAGCATAATTAACTGGTGTCCATGAAGATATGGCACTAGTAAGAGTTTCATAAAAAATGTATTAAATCGATAAGAGTGGCCCATACTAGGTAATGATCCCTAAGGAGGAATCCACAGAAGGAAGAGCCAACATCCCATCATCCTGTTTCGATCAAGAAGCAGATGTCCCCGAATAAGCGACGGATGCCGCCCGCTTTTGTAAAGTGGGAATGAAAGGAAACAAAACCACACTTTTCATCCCCGAACAAGACAGATATGCACGCCATGGTGAAAGCATCAGAAACATAAATGGTTAACCTGATATGAATGTCTTCTCCTCAACATGGAGATTAGTAGCATTCGCGACATCAGTGGATTATCATGTCACCGGATCTAGATATCTAGTGCCATGTCCCACCATGAAAATAGTAGGCCTGGGTTGAAACACACCAAAATTTGGGGATGTAGAATGTTGGGTGTCTCGGTTGGCGATGTTGTCAGCGTGGATCCTTCTTACCAGCCATGGATGATGGGATATGGTTGAGACAATAGTTGTGAATTTACATTTTTTTAGAACTGGAAATTTAATCTCCCTACTCTCAGGAACCATGTTTCTGTATATGGAACAATATCACCACCATCCCATCAATTTAGGGGTAAGGTAAGTACCAACATGAAAATATCGTGTGGTTCTTCCTCTTACATGATGGTCACGATGACCATGAGCATTGGGCTCCCATGCCACCATCTCCCCATAAGAAGTCATCCAACAAAGGGTGATTGGTGACTTCATGTGCCAGTACGAGGAGAATGGGATCATCCCTATGAGGGATATGGACCACCTATACCTAGAGGAATCTATGCCTCATCATCAACACCACAGTCAAGGTCCATGTAGTGAGCCAATGTTCCCCACCCCAACACATAATCATTTCAGGAGTTTGTCCCCAGAGCGCCTTGATGAATCCCTGCCCTGCACCGATGAGGTACGGGATTTCTAGACCAGCCTGGTAAATGTCCAATTCTAGGGGTTCTTAACGAGGCCCCCACCAGGCCGCATTAGTGTCGCCGCCCAATTTTATTAGCTGAGGAACAGGTATTCCATTTACCTACACCGCCGACTCCGGTCCATCTGATATGGTGCCAGCGTCAGGCCCAAAATGAAGAATACACCCACCAACGTGAATCAACCTTAGTGGTTGTCATGGCTCGATCCACCACTTTCATATATCACCATCCCCAACATACAATGAGTTGGTAATTTCATACGCATGACCTAGATTGAGGCCTCAACTACCCCACGGGCAAGCTGGGTTGCCTCTCAAGGTTGTAGGCATAGGCAATGGCCGCTGCAGACTAACGCGCACCAATGAAACCCTGTATGGAGGCCCTCTATTTACCACTACTATGGAGAGTGTGGGTCTTTCTAGCTTTAAATCCTGGCATGGAGGTCTACTCCATACCAACATTAATCCAAATGAGGGTCTAAATCGTGGTGGTTATTCTTAGTATGGAGGTCTCTCCCATGCCCATTACACCAGGTATTAATTCATTCCTCCTACCAAAGACTTCAAGTATGGAGACAATGTGCATCATGTCCCTCTCCGACATGGGGGGCCACCCCATGTCCTTGTAGTGACTGGAGATGGTTCTCTTTTCCCCAATAATAAGAGGAGGGAGGGTCAGCTTTGCTTCACCAGGGCCAAGCACGAAGGACCTACCTGTGATCAGCTTGACATGTATGAGGACCTTCCTCAAAATTATGTCAATTGGGGAAATAAGAATGGAGGTCCTCCATGTGACCCCATTGACATCTGTCATGGTGCTCCATGCAATTCGGCCTACCCTGGTGAAAACCCTCTCCCCCGGAGCACCTGTATGGTCGACGGACCTCCTCATGACAGAAATATTCCTTTCCCCGACGAGCCATCCTAGGGCAGGATGGCGGGTCGTCGCCACGACATGGAGAATTATGGTAAGGTCCGGATAGAGATCAAACCAGTTCACTTCCTAGACTCTGAGGAAGAGGACGACTCAGTGCTCAAACCTTCCCCTCAGTCCTCTTAGTTAAAGGATGGGGTAGGAACAAGGCACATCAGCCTCATACTCCCAGAATGCGAGGTCTATAAGATCCCTACCTCCCTCTATAGGTACATCACGGAGTAAAAAAAGCTGGCATGTTCCATGTGACTGACCACACAGTTGCCACCGTTATCACCAGAAGAGACCTCTACCTCGACTAGAGATCACAAAGAGCTATTTTGGGGATCAATGATGGAATAAACACAGCATAGACTACCCCCAGCAGACGATGAAGCTATTACAAATACCCTGGTTTCCAGTTTATCTTATTATGACATAGCGACCATGTCACTACACTCCTTAGAGGTCAACCCGAGATTCGGCGTCCAGTCAGCCTGTTCGCTATATTCCCCTCTAGAGAACATGCCTTCCCAATAGTTTGCCTATGTACCATTGTCAATTATTCAGCCACCCCTAGTTGACGAATGGGGAAATCACGGTCCAGACCCTGAATCCAAGGCAATGATCATATGCCAAATCCTCTCAGCGAACCACTTCAATGAGATGTTTTGGCCCGTGGTAGGGGCAAATTTTTGCGCACTAGAATCCCTAACTCCATAAGATGTTGAGTGTTTCTAACAAACCCTCTGTGCAATTCAATTCTGTATTCATCATCAGTGATTGATTTATTCCATCAGTGAATTGTATTTTGAAGACATTGGTGATCAATTTCGTCTAGTTGATTTGGCCACACATCATGTGGGCCAGCGCCCCGAGTCATGAGGCCGCCGGAAGGCCCTCTAAACGTAATGTGTTCATAGTTTCATGGTACTCTGCAAGACTATCAATAAGGCTTCCCAGCATGTACAAATCCTTGGATGGGATAAATATGGTTCCCTTCTCTTTAGTCCTATCTGATGGTAGCTCAGCTTGTCATGAGTTATTGAGGACATTCTCCCATGAATGTTCACGGTCAACATGGCCGATGTAGTGAATGATGTGGATGAGATAGAGATTCTTGATGCAGAATTACCCCCCGGGGGCATCCCGCCACTGTTGCATCCATCGGGAAGGGATACTCTCCAACAGAGGAATCTGTTGGGTCTGCCTCCGCCCACTAAGACATTAGTTATGAGCCGAAATCTCTATAAGTGTAAAGAGCACTTCGGGGTCACCAAACAGTCTGATCCATCTGCCTTAGTACAGAATACGAAAGAATACCATGAAAATTCCACGATATGTCAGGACCATGCCAAACATAAAAAACTGGTTGATGACCTATTGGCCGAATGCGCTGTAGAGCAACGACCAAACTACAGAAATCCTAGGAAAGGGCTTCAGGGGAAGGAACAACATCCCCTTGATGAGATCCCTCTATGTTAACCTGACCATCCTACCCCCACAAACATGTTTGAGGCCAGATCTTATGGAAAGATGGCATGGTATGTAATTCCATCCTCTCCAGAGCGGCGTAATAATCCAAGGAACCGAGCTCGGGGTCACCCAGCTGCCCAGCATGTCTCTCCCCAAGCAGCTCCTTGAGCTACCGAGAAACCATATCACGGTGAAGAACCTTGAAACTCACTCATGTTGAGGAAACCCCAACATGATAGGGACCCCCACAATGATGATTTAATGGTCGAACTCATTTCCCACCTTGTGGTATTGGAAACATGACAAGTGGCACTCCCACCTGATGGGAAGCCATATCCATCATGGGTGGATGATATGTTGACACCTCCAGGTTTTGGGAATCCCACCTTTCCCCCTTCAATGGGACATTGGATTCTGCGCAACATCTGAACCACATTTCTTTAAGTTGTGGGCCCATGTTAGGGACTCCAGCGTAGTAGAAGGCTGCCACGATCAGATGGTTTGTGTAGACATTGGAAGAGTCTGTGTTTGTGTGCTACAGAAAGCGCCCCATCGAATCAGTGACTAGCTGGGAGGGCCTCCACAAGAAAGTCCTCTTCTAGTTCAGCTCCCTCATGCAAAATACTAACATCATAGACCTCTTAATGTGCATCTAGAGTCCAGATTAGTGGGCCATCGACTTTGTCAGCTGGTGGAAAGGACTCATGTATTCCCTTGACATTCCACTAACTCATTACCAATTACTGATGATTTTCATAAGGAACATAAAGATAGAAATGGTTCCATCTATGATCACTATAACTACCTTAGAGGATTCTGAGACTTCTCCGATAAGGATCAACACCTGGAATAATCCCCGCAACAGGCCGACAAGGCATGTCCATTTCCACTGTAATTCCCGCAAGGAGGGATACTAGAGCAGAACCTACCATGATGGCACAAATAGAATCCCCAGAAATATGGACTTATTAATAGTGGAGACATCTCTGAAACCTCACAGAGGCCCCCCACCATAGGCGCATCCTCCTACCCATCAATGTCCCCCTCAGAATCGGCATGTTCACCTACACAACTCCCATCCATCACCTATGCGGGAAAATAATGCTTCGCTTCCTCGACAGGCTCCTCTATACACACATCAGGGCCATGCTCCAAGGTCAACCTTTCCAGAAAAAAGAAACAGAACCAACACATTCAATGAGAATTAGGTCACAACTATTCCCTAAGTGCCTTAGAGCTTGGGATTGTGCGTTTTCATGATTGTAGAAGGCCAGAAGAGGAAAACCTCACAGATCGCCCAACTACTAACACTGTAACTGGATCCTGGGGAACACTCTCAATCAGTGATATGTGTTCAAAGAATGTCTTCAAGACCATGTCAATAACAACATAGTCAGGTTGGGCCCATCCCCGAATGAAGTGGCATGTGTTGTCGTATGTCCGGAAAATAGCATCGATAGTGAGGGCGAGTGGTAGTAGGTTTCTAACCTTGGGTCCAAGAATTATTAAGAGTGGATAGCTCACAAGATGGTTGCCCATGCCCATGGATTCATCTGTGTTGGCATAAATCGAACAGAGCCTTCAGAAGCCACAACTACTACATTTGTGTCATCATCTCAGTCGGCCTCTTCCTAGAAGAGCAAAAACCGGCAGTGCAAGGGAAAGGAATGCACCTCGGCAATGCCATTGTTGTCTCTTACTCTTGGCAGCTTCATTCTCCTAGAAATGGAGATTGCTCCATGGATCCTCCATGTAGTGGATAAATTTTCTAGTGAAATTAAAGGGTATGGTTTGGTTAACATTGTAGAGTTGGTAACCCCCTACACGACTCCTGACGATGGGGAGCACCAGGCGAATCTCCCTAACGTCCCCAGACAACGCCAACATCAGCAGAGCCGTGGTAATATGGGTCGTCAAGGAAGATTAGTTGGCACCTCCAGCTTGGCCATGAATGCCACTGAGACCAGACATCAAACTCAGCATAGAGCTCAGAATGTGCAACCTCTTCATCTTGTGTCATCAGGACCACCTCTACCACCTTTTGTGCTACTTGGCTTGGTAGAGCCACACAGACCTCGTCGTGATCAGCCACGCCCCATTGTGGACCGGTCTCAGCCAGCTGACCTCCATTTAGTAGTCACTCTACATGCTTCGACTATTGAGATATTTGACATTCCCACAACCTGTCTGCCCCCGGTCCAGCCAGCAGGGCCCGCCAGGCCTCCTGTCATGGAGCGACCTTATGCAAGCATAAGTTCATGCCTGTCACAGATGTATGACGTTCAGAATAATCATTCCATTATTCTAGAAAGGATGTACATAATTGATTCCCTTTTCCTATCTACAGATATTCATGAGGCCCTCAATGAGGTTTTATGATGCCCCCTCTAGTTTGAGATGGATGTAGCAGCTCAAAGTCCTTTCATACGGAAGAAATGGTGAATGCTGATTTCCAGGACATTATCTCATTCTCCAGAGAAGATGAAGGTTCTCTCATACTGGGGCACATTCACCAACTGTACATCACGGACCAATTCAATGGCATGAAGGTTTGCTGCTGCCTTATTGACACCGGCTCTAGGATTAACCTTATCCCAATATGGACACTGTAGATGCTGGGGTTGTCTGAGGACAACCTGACTCCCTCTAACCAGAAAATCCAATGTTATAATAGGATAGAGCAGACCCTGGTCAGCAGGATCCATTTTAAGACCATGTTTGGTGGCCTAGTTGCTAGCACCGAGTATATTTTTGTCTCCCAAGACACCACGTACAATGAATTGATTGGAAGAACACATCTCCACCTATATGTAATAGTTCCCTCATCGTATCACTAGTTCCTCAAGTACTCCCTCAATGGTCTAGTGGGTGTGCTCCAAGGTGACACCTCTTCTTTTTCCTCTTGTGAAGAGCCTACCCAGATGCTGATTATTTAATGAGAAAGGACAAGTAGATTCATTAAAATGAGGTTGAGCATGCTTCGGTTACAACCGAACCCTTTGAAGGTCTGGATGACGCCTACTTCTTCCCAATCCATCGATTGGAGTCTACAACCCCTGAAATGGTGAAATGTTTTGTTGTCTCCGGAACATGTGGAAGCAAATTATTAGGTCCAAGAGATGTTGGGAGATCACTTTTCATTCTTATACGAATCAATCCTTGGTGATCCCTAAGCTCCCTACTCTTGTAAGGTATCATGATGTCCGACCCATGGCAATGACAGTACGCCATACCTGCATGTTTCGTCGGGTTAGAATTAGAAGTCTTAAGCAGACGTTCCAATAATTATATGATATTATCAAGAATGACCCCTTGGGACGAGGAATAGATGGGATTGGGTCGACAACATTCATTTTTGTGGTTTTGGCAGCTCCAGAATCTCCCGATGCAATGACCACTGCCTCTTAGGCTAGAACCAGCCTCTCCTCGTGACCTATAGACATAGAGAAATATCCTCCCACCAGGGATCCCTTCATGATAAGTGAAGAAGAGGACCTATAGGGTTCTCATCCTGCATTTGAAGAGGGTGTTTCCACCACAGTTGATGAGTTGGTACAGGTGAACCTCTATAGCAAGGTAGAACTGAGACCCACATTAATCAATGCCTTCATGCCTCTCGAAGAGTATCAATGATACATAGACTTCATGAAACAGCATCATGATTTTGTCCCTAGAGCTACAATGAGTTTCTAGCAATAGATACTCAGGTATTCATCCACCACCTCTGTCACCCAACAAATCATCATGGTTTCAAGCATCCTCCCAGAAAGACACACCCTTCTCACAGTGCCATGGTTGAGGACGATGTTGATAAGTTCATAAAATCAAATTTCGTTAAGCTGGTCTAGTACCCCAGAATCCTACCAATCTTTATGCCAGTCAAGAAGATGACTGGTTAGATAAGGGTCTACATTGACTACTGGGACCACAACTGTCCCTTTCTGAAGGATTATTTTCCCCTTCCAATGATGGAGTTGCTGATTAACACTACATCAGGCTTCTAAGACATCTAATTCATGGATGTGTACTTCAGGTACAACCCAATTAGAATGGCCCTAAAGACAAGGATTCCACAACCTTCAGGGTGACACAAGGTATGTTTTGTTACCAGGTCATTACCGTAATCTTAAAGAATGCATATTCTACCTATTAGTGATCCATTCATCGCATATTCAATCCAATCCTCAGGAAATTGGTTTAATTCTAGGTGAATGATATATTCAACAAATCTCGCCAGCAACGGGAGAATCTAAAGGACCTTGAGAAAGTGTTCGGCATCCTCCGTTCCAGCCACCGGAAGATGAACCCATTGAAATGAGCCCTTGGGATCACCTCTGGGAAGTTCCTCAGCTAGGTTTTCAGATACCAGGGTATCAACATTCACCCTATGAAGATCAAGGCCATCAGCCAAATTTCTACCCCAATAAACATTCAGGAACATTGGGGCTTCCAAGTCCACTTAGACTAAACATTTCGATTCATTGAAAATCTGGTCGGCAAGTGTAAGCACTTTTCTAAACTCATTAAGGAAGGCACACTCTATGAGTGGGATGAAGAATGTGAGACTGCATTCGAGGAAATCAACCAGTATCTGCTCCTGCCTCCATTATTAATCCCACCGATATCAGGAAAGCCACTGGTCCTTAATATGACCACGCTGGAATGATCTCTCAGCAGCCTTCTCACCCAAAGTACAATGAGGGGACATAGAACAACTTTCACTACCTCAGCTGCATGCTTCTTGATAGGGAGACCAGATACTCTTCCATCGAAAAGAGATGCCTTTCACTAGTATTCTCAATACAAATATTGCGACATTACCTTCAACTCCATGAGGTACAACTAGTGTCCTAGGTAGACCCACTGAAGTATTTCTGAAGCTATACCATGCTAAAATACTGGCTGATATAGTGGGCAGTAATCCCCCCGCAGTTTGACATCAGGTTCATCCCTCATAAGGATATCAATGGGAAAACATTATCTTATTTCCTCACTGCTCATCCAACCCCTACTAACCAGTCCTTGGATATCTACATTCTCTTCTTTACTTTTTTAAGAATCTAGTTGTGTTACATGGGTGGGTCAACATCACTTGGATTTCATTCATCTAGTGCCCCATCTTCCCTAATTATTTCTACCCTGCGCTAGGAAGGTCCCACTAGAACTTCATGTTTTCAACATCAAGCATGACTAAACTGGTCATTGTTGTTCTGGTAAGACGAGTACTGGCATAGCCAAGCCACACTTACTTTTACTCATCCCGCATGACTATAAACTAATCACTCAGAACTACGAATGGCTTGGTTCCCATCCTCATGGGTTACGTAGTAATTCCATACCTCTTTGCTTTGGGACCAAACTAATTTTCAATCTTGGTCCCCTGACCTGAAGAGTTTATTCTAGGGATATATGGCATGATCTCAACCAAGTCCTCATTCGCTTCGGATTTCTAACTGCCACACCACATACTCCATTCCTGGTATCTTTCTTTTCAATCCACTTCCCAAAATATGTCGTTAAACTACACGGGTCCACAGGTCCTCAACCCATGAAAACAAACTATTGTTATACACTGAACATTGTCAGGATGGCCCATTATA
The DNA here is from genome assembly GCA_963277665.1 of Viscum album. NCBI lineage: Eukaryota > Viridiplantae > Streptophyta > Magnoliopsida > Santalales > Viscaceae > Viscum > Viscum album. The sequence continues at coordinate 338,111,221 of OY728143.1, read as the reverse complement.
ATGTAGGGAGGTGATAGTTTCCTCATCAGAGAAGTCCTATTCGGAAGTATTTTTTATCCTTAATTAGACCGATATCCTAACCAAATGTGTTTCAACCACATTGGTATAATTAAAAGAGTGTTGCAATCTAGTCGAAAACCCATCACTCCACTCTCCACACATTGCATGCCCTTTATTCGGACCCTCATCCTCTTTCACATCTAAAGGAACCCCCAAGTAATATGGATACATGGCCTATGGAATGCCTACTATCCTGGGCTAATGTTCCGGTAGACTAATCTAGTACATTTTGAGTCAGGCCCTATGATTCAAACGTGGTCAGTAGTCAGCCCTCATTTGGTATCCCCATTTTAGTCTAAAGCATTAAGGATACTATGTTTCTAACGCGGTCCACAATCATTCTTAATTTTCATTCCAACACTCCAGTGTTCTAAATCTTGGGTATTGTGATTCACACCATCTGTTCACCCCTATTCGGATTTATTCCATCACCTCCAGCGTTACCTCGTTCGTGCACAAGAGCACATCAAGAATAATGTAATTAGAATATTCTAATAGCTTCATTATCTAGTCAGGTCTCACTCTTATCTTTCATGGAATCTGGATTTGTTGATCAAACCTCGGGTTTCCGAAGCTTGGTTGGCACTCATACATTCAAGTGAAGTAATAGTGTAAACATTCCTTTTTTTTCTCACATCAGGTACGACCTACGTGATCATAGGAATGAATTTATATTTATTTCGAGGTTGTGGATGGATGTTAATAATGTAAATGAAAAATTAAGCAAATATGCCCATACATGCAGTTCAGAACAAGAGGTAGTAAAGGAAAATGAATTTCTGAGTTTAGGCAAAACAGGACCCTTAAGGATCAGTATCTTAGATGGATCATTCTAGTGCTGCTACCTTTTGGCATGTGTCCTTAAGAATTTCTTCCCACCTCATGATATCCCTCTATTTTTCAGCAGCCACAGAGCGCAGTGAAATGGCCCTAGCCTATGCTTGTTCCTATCCACTTTAATGTTCAGTCATTTGGTTACCTACTTTCACTAGCTTCTATTGGGCATCCTCCAACTATGCCATCAATTGCTCTACAAGCTCGGAACTGTTGGCGATGAATACATCCTTTTTTCTATCACCTATTATTCAAGGCGTCATACGACTTGTTCCGCCTTCATGAAAGATTGGGTACTCACTGACTCTTTCTGACACCAGGCAACGTCAGAGCGTCAGATGCTCTCGTGCAGCTTCTCAGCCATGTAGTCATAGACTGTCAAATGTAGATGATGAGCATCCACCCCTATGACATAGAGAAAGCACAACCAGGTGTGGATAGATCCCATCTGTTTTAACCATTCTATATAAGGCTCACCGAGAAAGCACTTGATACACTTCCTCCCTCTATGCTGCATCATCAAGTTATCCTCGACTGCCTCTTAGTCCGAATCATCTATCTCCTCTGGATCTGTAGGCTGATACTCGGGGAAAGCAGCCAAAAGACTAATAGTAGTGTCTTTTTTGGGGACTCCTCTCATGGGGTTAGTTACTTCAATGAATGGGTGAAATTCCTCTCTCACCTTTGTCTCAGAATCTTCTTCTCCAACTTCTAACCCCACCCTGACATTGGTATCACCGATATGAATGGCTCTTCTTCCACCGAGTGGTGGGGCCAACTCGGTTTCGGAAGTGTGACCTGAAGGGAAAGACACCTTTTCCATTGAATTAAATGAATATTAACTAGATTCTGTAGACCGAAGATCCTCCAAGGCTATTATTACTACATACACAATGAAAACTCTTATCAGTTGAGTTCTCCCATGGTAAATATCGATGTAAAAATAATAGACTTACAAGAGGCCAAAGCATCAGCCTCCTGTGTTCTTGCTGCTACATGGGCTGTCATTATAGGGGATCCCTCGGCACTCATTAGCTCAATAATGGGTGTCAGCTCTCCTATTTATTCTATCAGCTCATCCTCCCCCCTTTAGATGGAGACTCTTGGTCGGTACCAATATGCCCCTAAATAGGGTAAAGAGATCTGTTTGGGGGTTTAAAAACAAATGGGGAAAGGATATATAAGGGATGAGACATACCTCAAGTAGCTCAGTTATATCAATGTCAGACCCAATGTTCTCACAACTCTCTTTAATAATCCCTCAGTGGTCCACCCCCTGAGAACCTCCACCTTAATGATCCTCTTCTCCTTCTGCCTTCTCCTCTTCAATCTCACTACCTTCGACTCCTTATCACTATCATCATCCTCGGACGACATATTGTCTGGATGAAGCCCCTGGCCATGCATTAACTTCACCATGATGGATGGTTCCTCACACCGAACATGATGATGTGCATACATGTCCATGGCCATCATGTTTGTGTGCCGATGATGGAAAATCAATATGTCATCAATACGAATGATCCCGACCTCTTGAAACTGGAGTTCATCTCGTATTATCTTTTTTTTCTAGGGCTTCGGTACCCATCAACTATCGTAGGGTCATCCAGTACGAACACAGTGGTAGGATTATTTCTTCATCAGAAGGGTGGGGCAGGTACCTTATCTATTTCTCGAGAAGTTCCATGGCCGCTCCTTGAGATCCTCTACACCTAGGTGACAAGAGCACGAGAACACTATGTGATGTCCCCTCTACTGATGTACCTTCCTATGCGGGCCTAGTTTCCTGACATGCTTCCAACCCCCCCCCCCCCAAATCATCATGTCTGCTCTCTCAACACCCATTTTCTATAATGGATACCGTGATTTTCTCAACTGGCTTCGAAAAAAGTTCCTCATGGTATTCTATGGCCCAATGTTCTACATATTCTATTGAGAGGCCAACATCAAATACAGTGGGGGGAAATGTAATGATTTCTCCAGAGCCTATGGTCGTAAACAACATCCACATTTTGATGATAATGCAGGGATTCCTTTCCTCCTGGAAATCTGTGAAACCTTTTTCAGCTTCCGCTACCTGCACCTAAACTACCTAGATAATCATTATGGCACCTAGGGCTGACAAAAGATCTTCCCATCAATCAGGACAACACGTACCCCACCTTTTATGCTTTGGTAGTATTCCCTTTGATCTTGTGAGCCTTTATAATTTTCTATCATTGGTCCAGTCAGATTGATGAAAGTGAAAAAAGTTAAATTGGAATGATTTTGGATTCTGATCATTACACCCTTATCGTTGAGTGTCAACGGCATAACCCTAGAAATATTCCGCAAGGTCACAGGTCATTACCCAGGGGAAGAATGGAATTTGGAAAGTTATATCCACTACAATGAGCTGTGATCCGGCCATGAAAGATCTAAAGGGACCACAGATCCTCCTAAGTGATACGCCTATTGAAATGCGCCCAAATTGGCATATAAATGGGCTAACACAGGGACCCCAATATTGAACCCTTGATTCGCAGCCATGATGCCAGCCATTACTAATGTAACTGAATGAACTCCCATCCTTGCATCTCTCACTGGTATAATCCACCCACTCAGGATGGTTATTAGAAATTTGACATACCAGACATTCATATCCTGACTTTTATTTACACTGAAGCCTAATGATTGATATTCTCCTGCCTCCAGGATCCTCCAATACGATCCACTTTTTCTCCTTTGTACTACGGTCAGACATTGTCTTCTTTTCCCCGAAATCTTGACTTCCGAATCTCTTTCATGGAACAAGATGAATCATTTCTTATTGGATATGTCTTGAAAATTTTCCATGACCTCCAACCTCTCCTTAGCCAACTCCAATAGATGCCATGTTAATATAGGAGTTCGTGATCTTTCCCCCCAGACGTTCCTCATCAGAAGGAATTCATCATACTGGTGATCATCCAAAGGGATACTGCTGATGCAATGATTGTACCAGAGAATGATACCAACATCTCTTTGTTTAAGATTAAAGTTATTGGTATCGAGGGACCATCAGGTAAAAAACTCTGGCCCGAGCTCATGCTAATGGTAGAAATGAAACTGCATAGTCCACGCCACCTCAAACAACTTGATATGCCACTTTCCGTCCCAAATTGGTCACACGTCTGGAAAACCAAATACACCCAGGCCCATTCACTCCTAAAACATCATCCATAGTGCATATACCAATCCTAAAACCAGCACATGGTTTCATCAGATACACTCTAATGGAAGGGACTTGAATAGTGGGCTGGAGAATCCATCGCAACCGGGTCAGGACCAAAAATGGTTCTGGTCCTAAGGATTAAGACATTAACATCTTTATTCATTGTTTCTCTATAAGGATGGATTATATTAGTGATATTATATTGATGGAGGTCATCATCATAGGTCACCCCTGAAGGCGGTGTATCGGCTTCAAATTCTAGCACATGTACCTCCTCTAAGATATCGACGTCCCATATCGACTGTTTGTCGGATAGTGCATGCTCATTATGGGATGGGGTCAAATTGTTGAAGAGAGTATGGTTGCTGGATACAAGCCTCTGGGCTCCATAAACCTCAGGGTTGAAAAACATCTCAGCCCTTCGAGCAGTGAACGCAGATTCTCCCTCACCGTTAGCCTGCTTGGAGGCCATCTTCTTCTGAAGAGGTCTTAATGAGTCAGCGCAAAATGGCAGGCATTGGCATGAAATTTTAGGAAACATTGTAAAACAGAAAAATTATTGCAAAAAAATCTGGGTCTGCGTGTAAAATGACAGCTAAAATTAGGTAATTCCATGCAACCGAAATGATTTTTCGTGCAAGAAAGTGGATATTTGTTCATGCACAACAGCACATGACCTGTTGCGCGAGAAATTTCCATACAGATGAGGTACCCAAAATGGTTTTTATAGGAGTGCATGGTTTTTGCGCATTCGTGAAAGGCAGATTCCGTTCCATTTCTCACTTTTTCGTGAAACTGTAGTTTTGGGCATGCTCGGATCCGAGGGAGTTCTACATATCAGTGTTTCCCTTGGAATCCAACCTTTTCATCCCCACACCAATCTGATTCTGCTGGGGGAATTTGTAGACGCTGAAAAATGCTCAAGGGATGGTGGCGGTTTTGACACGATAATGCGATGGAATACTAGGACCCGGTTATCCATCCCGAGGGGCCCAGAAGGTCCGCATGAAAAAAAATCAATGGTGCGTGAAAAAATATTTCCCACATGGAAAAATGCAGGATCCATAAAAGGTTTTCATGCAGGTGCAAAAATTTTCATGCAGCCACCCTGCACGGTTGAGCTTTTACACTGCTGATGTTGGTGTGCAAAATTTTTCACAATCCTATTTTCTGCTCGGATCCAGTGACCCTTAAAACCTATAAATAGAAGGTCACCCCTTCGACTTATTACAGATAAATAATCTAAACCATCTCCTCTGCACAAAATTCACCTCTCGTGTGTGAAAAATATGTCTCTTAGGTACTGGATTTTTTGCGCCAGGTCACCCAGGGGTCTGCCTTTGTGCGAGACCCCTTCGGCTTAACCCACGTCCAAATACCTATGATTCTCATCCCCTACACCAAATCCATTCCAATTGCCTGAAGGCCTTCCAATTTCATGAAATCCACTGCAATTGAGTGTTCCCCAGTCCTTGCGCCCAATCCCTTCCAATTGCGTGCAACCCCAACTCCATTCGCGCAATCCCTTTTAGTTTCCCACAAAACCTCACCTCCAAATTATGAGCCAATCTTCCTCGATTTCGTGCCAACCCGGTATTTTCCATGAAATCATTCCTATTTCACGGCAATTGCATGCAAACCTATATGATTGTGCGCAATCCTCTAGGATCTCTCACCCCGAACATTTCCCCGATACTACTCCATTTGTGTGCTAATCGTCCTCCTTGGGCATGCTCTTTTCCATGTGTCTAATTTCCTTCTTACAGACATAATTTTCAGGTGCCTCTCATGCCCTAAACATCTAAATCATAAAACGTTTTTATGACCTTCTAGGCTCCTATGAGGTAACTTCAATGTCCCTTGGGAAATGATTCACATTGCGTTGCTACACCGCATGCTTCTTCACATAGGCATGCTAATAGCTATTACTTCTTCACATAGAAATGCTAACATGGACCCCAATGGGATCACCTCATGACTCCCCTTTTTTATGGAATTTCTAATGCCCTACCTTCTCCAAGGGAGGAAAAGTATCATTTATGTAAGCCCTAGGGTTGTGTAGTGAACCCACCTCGTCCGAACTGCAGGACGTTAAACTTCCAAGCACCATCGTCCTCAGCACATGACGTTAAACTGTGACCTCACCCCATACACTGTAAATATGGAGCCCCATCTCAGACATTATCCATGCAAGCTCGTCTCTACAAGAGTATGACCATATCTCACATGGAATGAGATCCTCTTTATCGGAGAGGCGCCTGTTTGCGGGGGAGGGAAACCAACTTGGTGTAATCCCGTTGCCTTTCTTTCTAGAGGCAGTACCCCTACTCCTTATCCCACATTGGTGAAAAAGGAAAGCAAAAGGTGTGATAGGGAATGGTGACCCTCCTTTCTGCGGTGCCAAATCCCCTCCCGCAAGGCTTTGTCCCCATTGGGCCTCCATCCTCGAGCCAAATCCCTCTCTAGCTATACTTCGTCACCATTGGGCCTCCGACCTGGGGTAAGTACCAATATCTATCTTCTTGGGCTGTGAACAATGCATAAGACCATATTTTCTCTTGGGCCACTAACCACATGTATGCAACATTTCACTTCCCATAGATGCACCTTTCACAAAGTGATCGTCAGGTCCCTCCTGCCTCATGTTTCTCACACCGAGCATGACCCATGTGGGCTTAGAGAAAGCATCTTCCATGACACCCTCTTCGGGAATCCTAGAGCGTAATCCCCACATCCATACCCGAACTACATTGACTTTAATCCTTGCGAAATCATGGTACGTAGGAAGCCACCATGAGGTCCAAACCAAAGAACCATTGGTTCCTATATCCTTCATGTTTGGAGACCAATGCCCAACCAGGACTATGTTTACATTGATCTTTTCCAAGGCCATGTACGTGGGAAGCCTCCATGAGGTTCAAGCCCAACAACCATTGGTCCCTACCATCTTCACGTTGGGACACCAATGTCACCCCTCCCGAACTACATGGAGTTCAATCCTTGATAAGGTGTGGTACGTAGGAAGCCTCCCTGAGGTTTATGCCCTACACACGATCATTCAGACCTCCTTCACGTCGGTTCACCAACACCCCGGGCATCCTAGAACATAATCACTACAACCATACCTGAACTAAATGGTCTTTTATCCTTCCCAAGGAACAGTACATAGGAATCCTCAATGAGATTCATTCCCCCATCTATCAGGCCTCGATCCTTATTCACTCATGTTCACCTTCGTCCCACATGTTGTTAAACAATAAAACCCACATAGAGGGAAGTCGTTGTGCCCCCAGTCGGCGGAAAGCCGTTATGTACCTCAATCAATGGTAAGTCATTGTATACTGATCAGCAGTAAGCCACTGCATACCCAATTCTTCGGAAATCCTTTGTATTCCCCCTTCACTAGGACCCACATATTTGGTATGTCTTAGTGGTATCCGACTAACCTGGGATACTATACACGCATAAGCCCCATACACTCATCTGGTTGTTTTCCTATGTGTATAACCCAAGTCAAGATCATCGTCTATTCTCTCCCTCGAGCCTATGTGTCTCAAGAAGATCATGCCCTGACCCAGAGGTTCCACTTCATTTGGTTCCAATCCACTCGTCCATTTCCCAGAACCGCCTCCTTAGGCATCCCGTCGCCTTCCAGTACTACACAGACATTGATTCCCTGCCATGAGGATAGATAGGATGTCTCCCTGAGACTCAAGCCCAACATTATTGTCATCCTCACGGTGGTTCTATTCCATTCACCACCCATTTCACTCAGCACCCCATCACCCATTTTGATTCTTACCTGGGCCACCACATCCCAATGTGGTATGGTCAATCCACCAATATCAATGTGTCCTCCAGGGGTTACACTCTTTTGATCCACTATAGTAAGTGTTTTAATCAGTCTGATCTATCTCTGTTGGACGTTAAACATGCGGAATACCCCGTGTTAATCATGGGAAGATGGGGAAAACCTCAGAGACATTCCTATGGAATATAATTCCTTACATTCGACGTGGGATGCCTCAGGATTTTTCACCCCTGAGAAGTCCAATAATAAAGAAAAAAATACAGACACGCCAGTGTTCCAGCATCCAAACACGCCAGTGATGTCCAACGTTACTACTCCCATGTCTGATGGATACTGCCCTGACATTACCCCTTGGATTGTCTTGACAGAAGCAGCATAATTAATCGGCATCCATTAAGATATGGCACTAGGAGAGCTTCACGAACAACATTATAAATCTATAATGGACACTGAGAATAGGTAACAAGCCCCGACGAGGAATCCATAGAAGGAAGAGATGATATCCCATAATCTCATTTCAATCAAGGAGGAAACATCCCTGAATAAGAGATAAATGCATCCCACCATTGGAAAGTGGTTATTTGAGGCCACAAAACCATGCCTTTCATCCTCGAACAAGACATATGTGCACACCCCATTAAAAGTGTCAGAAACAACTATTGAAATATTATTATATAATGTGAAAATTAGATCATACCCATAAGATAATTGAATTAGAATTAAAATAAATTTATTTTAAAAATTGTAGTATTTAAAGATGTTTAAAATGAATTCACTTGTAATTAATTCATTAGAAATGAAAATAATATAATTTTAATGTAAATGACATGTTTTTCTAATAAAAAAATTTGTATTTATACAATTGACAATTAAATTTAAAAATTAGTTTAATTTATTATAGGGAATCATTTTATTTAAATGTATATATTGAATTTTATATAAAACATATTAACATTATTTTATTATTTTTAGTCTGATTTCAGTATGAATAAATATTTTCTACAATATAATTTTCCTTCTTCTAAAAAACGGATTTCATCGCGTTTTGAGTACATATTTTAAAATTTATTTATACCATATATTTAAATTTATTCATAACAGACTGAGAACATATATGATATGAGGAGAAATATTTTTTTTAATTTTTTTTTGTTCATTATGAATAGTAGCCTTGATATTTTTCACCATGGTAAGGGTAAAATAGAAATAACATGATTAAATATTTTTGTTAAGGCATTAAATTTTCTATAAAACATGCCTTTATCCTATTACATGAGTAGTGTTAGCCCTGAATCGTCCATTATTTTAATATATGGCCACTAGGATTCATTTTTCATTAATTATGACATTTATATACATTTATTAAAAATGATAATTATTTAATGCATCATTCTTGAAATTAATAACTCAAAATTTCTATTATAAGGATAAAAAAGATATGTATTTATATAAATATTTTATAGAAATTTGATTTTTTTTGGTATTTGGTAATGTATTTATATCAAATAAGTATTTTATAATTACCATACATTATTATGAATCACAAATACTATATTTATTAAACTAATAGAAAAAAATCACTTATTTTAAAAATATTAAGTTTTAAAAAATTAGATTGTATTATTATGTTCCGTATATTTTTTATAAAATTATAATATATTATGAATTTTTAATGGGTTATATTTGAATATAATTACTGTGATTCCTCCATTTTTGTTAAATTCGATTACAATTTTCACAAATACAATTATTGATTTTTTGTGTTAAATATCATTTTATAGATCTTTTTTAAATATTCTAAAAACTATAAAATCATTAAAGTGTCCAATTTTGATGAGAAATATGCTAAAATGTTTTTGAATGGCCATTTATGAGATAAGTGTTCCCTTCCCGTAATATTATGACCTTTTAATAATAAAATAGAAAATACAACTATTAAGATTAAATTTTTTCACCGAAGAGTTAATTTAATAAATAAGTATAAAATTTCAACAATTTGAATATAAATTTTATATATTTAATGTATTTCTACCACATTGTCCTTTTTATTTATTCTATATACATTTCAAATAATTTTTCTAGATAATGGCATACTAATATTTTAGTATTTTCATGTAATCCCAAGAAAATATATTTCATCCCCTATAAAAGTACAGATCTGAATTCTTTTACCGACTCCACTAAGAGTAATATATCATGAAAAATACATAATTAATTATGTTATAAATTTTTATATTCACATCCTATTTTCACTTTTTATATTAAAATAAAATTCAATGGGTACTTAAGTAAGGATCTAAAGAGACATTTTGATGAAGAGGTAATCACCTTACCCGACCTCATTAAATTTATTTATTCTTCTATATAAAATAAGTCTTAAAATTGATTATAAAATAATAAATTTTTTCTCATAAACATGATGGAATATTATTATGATCATGAAACAATCATTATCCACACTTTTTTCAATCTCGTGGGAAGTGGAAGCACTTCTCATATATATGTGTGGACTGTTGGATAAATGTATTGATACCATTCATTTTTTATCACCATTAATAATTGATGAGTATTATAAAGGGTTTCATATTTAGAAATAATATTTATGAAATTATAATAGTTCTAGAATTACTACACCATATGTTTCTTCGTTCCTTCAAATCCATTTTTAAATTTATATCATTTCTTTAGAATTAATGGGGGCCATATCCTCCACAAAGTGATGTGTTTTTCCCTCTATATTCCATGGATGGTAATAAGGTTGGATATAATATTATATAAAATCTATATGATATAATAATTATTATGTAACGATGAATTATTATTTACCTTTAATTTTTAACATCCATCATATAATGAAAATAACGTTCATCCATACATATGTTTCACCATCCCAATGAATTGTGTAATTTAATTTTCTATATATATGATTTATAGATCATTATAATGATGTATATAATATATTTATAAGAAAGTTATATCATAAAATCCATTTTTGAGATAATGGAAGCATGCTAAATGTACAAGGACCATAACAACCATAAATAAATTCTCACATAAAATGAATCAATTCGCACTCAAAAATTATGATTTAAAAAAATTTACTAATTAATAGGAGTTAAATGTTAATTTTGATAATAATACATTTTATAATTATATAAATTGATTTAATTTAAAATTAAAACAATTTTAAATTTATTATACATGAGGCTAGATTTCCATTTTGAAATGTTGTTTAGAAGGTACAATATTTATGATTCAATATAATATTAATACTGATTAATTATGATTAAATTTATATTAATTAAAATTATATGCTCCTTTATTGATAAATAATAATTACTTTATTCACCTCTCGTTTTTAAATTATAATATATTTTTTATTTCTATTTTACATAATGTATGTACTAAAGGTCATGAATGATTGATTTTATGTGTAACATGAAATTATTTCTATCATTGATTGAAAATACATTTTTAATATTCTTTATGATTTAATAAAGTAAATTAGATATTTTTTTACTATTATCCAATAATTTCAAAAAACCATTTTACCAAAAATTATTTTCTAATAAAGGGATTCAATGGAATATTTTTTTTTTCTAAATGAGTTAAATTATAATTTTTTTAAAAAAAATTAATGACATATTTTATCTTACATATACGAAATTAAAATAGTTTACCTAAACCATCAACACAAAAAATACATTTTAATATTCATTTACATCAATAAAATTTTATTTTCAAGTAATTTTTCCCTTATTATTTTTGAAATATTTATATTTTATGTATATGATTACAAATTTGATATATTGTTATTCTCAAGGAATATTCTTACAATATTATCGTGAAATTTTTCATCTAAAATAAAATCCATTAATAATAATCAATATTTATTAGGGAAATAATCATATGATATCAAAATTATTATTTTTATGTCTTTTGTTGGTAATTATTAAGAAATATTCATGAATCTTGTTTTTTTATGAAGTTAAATTATAACAAATTTATTATCATCTTGTGAAATTCCTATGAACTGATTTTTTTATGTGAAGGGTAGGCCCAAAATTATATAGCCCCATAATTCATTACATTGTGAATAAAGTCGTGTGATTTTAAACATTACTCGATAGGTTAATGAACATTAAAAAATGGGGTACATGCAAGGTTACCCCATTCCTAAATGGGGGTCCAAACGAGGCAATCCCCATCATGAATCAAGTATATAGGAGGTTAAAATAAGAATAGTATTTCATTAATTTCTTAGTAGATAAAATTTACATATGATTTCTATGATTGCGATTATTCAAAACATAATGAAACACTTGTATTAAATAATCTTATACTATTGTTACATTTTAAAGCCTCATGTTTATTGATCCTTTTGGGATTCTTTTCTTATGAACTACCATGATTTAATCAATGACTCTTTTATATGATTTATAAATATTTGGGTATGAGTTTCAATGGTTTATATAATGTTATCATAACCATTATGCTCTATTTATATTTAAATGATCTTTTATATTTACATATTTAACTCATACTGGTATCTAAAATAATCCATAATTTAATTTTTTCAATATGATATGATGAAGTGTTTAATATATAATGTTTAGAAGAAGGGTTTTAGTTATATAAAACAATGTGGGAAATGATGTAGATATTTTTTTAACAATTAATTATGTATATATGTTTCTATAGATATAAAAGAACTATTTTTCTTACGAGGATTATAATGTTGGGGATTAAATATTCATCTGATAAGATGTTATATTTTATAATAAAATATATATGCCAGAATAATAGATCAGAGATATCATTTGTGTTTTTCCATATTTTTCACTGAGTTATACATGAAATAAAATAATTTATAAATTTGGTAATAATATTTTTAAATATATTTTGTTATGAATCCCACATATTATGTTCTAGTATAAATCACATGTTGAAAATATCAGAATATAGTTATATATTAGTTAAATAATATCAAATGTCACTATAAAAATTTGTTTTCTATATAATATTTTAATAATTTGTTTGGTAAATAAAAAATAGTCAATATAATTAAAAATAATTTACTATATAATAAATTTGATAGGAATTATTAATCTCAATATAAGTGTTATCCTTAAATAACATTGAACTAATTGAATATGTTTTTAATGAATAACTATTTACATTCATTATAATAATTTCATTTCCCTTATCTCTTATATAAAATAATAGTTAATTCTTTTAGATGAGATATAAATATATGGATTAATTTTTCCATTTCATTATATGATTTAATAATATTTTAACTATTTATTTATAATATAGTTTAATGATTTCTCCATTTATTTTTTTCTAATTTATGTTATATCTTAAAAAAATTATTTGATGAATTTCTATCATTAAAATTTGATATAATTTTTTTATTTCATAAAGTATTTAGTGTTTTCAATATATCTACCATTAATTAATTTTATCATTAAAATTATTTATATAAATTATCTAGATTAATTAATAAATTTATCAAAAATATTATTATGATAACTTGATTTATGGTTTAAATTTTAGTAATTTATTAGAAACCATCAGTTCCCAACTGATTATTTAAATTCCAATACATATTTATTTGTTTCCCATAGTATAATATTGTTCATTTACTGTAACACCCAATTCTTCCATGGTACGCTTCTCTTTGAACAATACTGTAGAGTGTGTTGTATGCAACATCGAGTTCTAAAACTCATCACAAGTAACCAAACTAGCCGTTATGAATAGTAATACCCTATTTTCGAAATTTTATAAATTATATCTTTCAAAATGGACTATATTTTTGGATTCGGAATATCAAAAATATCTTAGGGTGAATTTGTGGTATTTTTCTTCAAACTTTCAATTTTTGATGAATAGTAAAAAACCCTGAGTTATTAGTTAAAACATACTTTTTATTTAAATAATTATTTATTTTATTTAAATTTATTTTAGGTCAAAATAGATACATAATACCTATATAAATTCAATGTAATTCATCAGAGTCAATTTATATTAAATTTAGATATATAAAAATTTTATTGAACTTTTCACTGTCTTTTGCCCACCTCCTAGCATAATTTGGAAATATACATAAAACATAATATTACAACGTTTGTGAGTGGAATTTCAAAAATACGAGAGACACAGTTAATATCAAGGAGTAAAATATGGTTCAATAAGATTAAAATAATTTTTGGTGATTAATTACTTTTTACATTTATTTACCACAGTTAAAAGTAAATATGGTAATTAAGAGTAAAAATGATATTATTATTACCCTAAAACATGTTATAATTCAACTGGATAAGTATAATTCGACCACAAATATTTGTTGGAATAAAATATAAACCTTCATGGTCCACTTGGATTAGATTAGGACATTTATTATTATTTAAATCAAAGAAGAGTTAAAAGAGTTACAATCAATGTTTAACAACTAAAACATTTTTAATATAGGGAAAACATAAGATAAATTTGATTATAAATATTAATTAGAAAGATAAAATGATTTTATATATAATGGTATTTTATTTATAATTTTTATACATTAAATAATGTAATTTATTTATGACACAATGGTGATACAGTAATTACCTAATTAATGAAATATTAAAATAATTGATATCATAAATATCTAAATCAATGTAATCTGAGACATTTTATGAATTAAAATAATTTTATAGAATAATATGTCATGTTATTATTTATTAAATGAATTTATTTCTAATTAATAATGATTTTAGGACTTTAACAAAAATCAATTTTCAAATAGTGTCAAAATTGACATAAAGGAAAATTTAAAACAAATATTATATTATCAATTGATATTGTATTCATAATGATCTAAGGATCAGAAAAATGACTTAGATAAGGATATATATATTAATAATTAACCACTTCAGGTTCACTTGTATTGTTATAGTATGTTTATTAACCATATAAAATAAAAATACAATGAGACATGGTAAATGTTAAACTATTTAACTAAGAGTTAAATATAAATGATAAGGTTAATATAGTTACCCAAACTTGTCTAAAATCTATTGGTTGAATAAATTTTGACCCCTACCCACCTTATCCTAGAAATAAGTAACTTTTGAGACAATATAAACTGAATATTATTTTTTTATAAAATAATATTTTATGTTTTTTCAATGGTGCCCCTCACCCCTCTTATAAAAGGGAACTCCACCTTCTCTCAAATTCATACCTTAAAAGCATTTTGGTTAGGACAACCCATGCCCAATTATTCTCTCAACTTCCATCACTTCAACCTAGATGCATTATTTCGATTAGAAACAAAACCTGAAAATCCATTTTGATCAAATAAAAAGGAAGAACACGAGGAAGAGGTAATGTTTTCACCACCCTCTTTCAAGTTCCTTTCATCTTCCACTTCTTCTTTGTTTGTTATTTCCATTCAAAAATAATAACTACAGAATCTTATATATACTGTGATGTTATTATAAATATGTTACAACCATATTCAGAATTATATTCATCCTTTTAATGACATGTCACCATATATGCATACATACGGTTTAACGTCTTCATGTCGTGGTTTAATTGTTATTCAATACCTTATTATTTGAATGGGTACAATAATGAAGTGTAATTGAATTAAATAAAAATATATAACATTATATTGATTCGTTATATATGATATAACATCCAATTATATATTATTTTATTATTAAAAAAATGATATTGTTGCAGGTGCGTACGTACGGACTACCGTTTCCATGAACACGATGAGATTCATTCCCCATCATATCCATTCAAGTATAACTCTCATTTGATGATTAAAAATAATTTTTAAGGACTTGATATCATTTTTTATATGAATAAGATAAAAATTATACATAAAAAATATGTCTTATGTAATAAAACATATAAAATAAAACGAGTAAGTTAACACCTGAAACGACGATAATAGTAACATATTATTAACAATGAAATGTTAAAAGATCATATATGATATCATATTAATGTATATGATTCTTGTATAATTTAATAACAATTATTTTACCATTATAAAGTATGTTAAACTACCCTCAACCATGTAAAAGTACATGGTAAGTGTTAATTTTACAATCACATTATTATCCGAGGTTGTTTTTATGTAAGTATCTACTGTGACCTATTTATTATCCACATCCATTTTTCATAAAAATGTATTTCAAAACATTTTAACTAATTACTAATCTATTTTTTAATGTAATATATACCCTTTTTTGAATTTTTATACGATGTTTATAAAGTAATATTTCCATCGTTTTCCAAACAAGGTCTTTTTAACATTTTCGATAGAATTAAGGTTAGAAAATCTTTTTTTAACTTATACGGTGGGGGAAGCTATTTTCCACTGTTATAAAATAGAAAAAAGTTCCCTTAAAAGATTATAAGAATATTTTCAAAGGAAATGTTTCCATTTATAATTAGGTGTCTTTTAAATGATATAAAAAATAGATATTTCTCTCAAAGAGTTTTGTTTTCATCTATGTCAACATCCATTGATGGATTTTAAGCTTATTTGAAGTTGATTTATTATGATACAAAACATCCATATTATATTGAATGTTTTGTGATATGTTTGAGTATCCATCCAATATTAGATATTTATTCATTTTAAGGGAAGAAACGAAAAATAACAAACCAAAAGAAAAAAAACAAACACGGGTCCGCAACACCCCACACAACAGACCTAAGGTGGTCGAAAATAATGATGGCCCAGAGCATCCCCTCGAACTATGTTGACCCCCTCTGGCTTCATAGAACTAGCTGTATGGAAACAAAATTGATCTGATCGTGGGACATCATGAGAAGCAAGATGGTCTGCTACCTTATTCCCCTCGCGCCACGTGTGGATAATACTGGCGTTGTTGGAGATCATAACTCGACATGCCCTTGTGATATAATGAATAGACCATGGAATGGAACCAGAACCATGAAAATCTTTATGGAGAATTTGAGAATCAGTTTCGACCTGAGAAAGGACAATCCCTTCTTGGATACACAGTGAGAGACCCAACATCAATGCCTTCGCCTCCGATTGAAGAGGAGAACCATGTCCCAATCGGCCAGAGAAAGCTATGATAACCGACCCGAAACTGTTCCGAACCACCCCACCTCTGTGTATAACCCCCATGAGATATGTTTGACTATGGATGTCTTATTTTCATACCATTCATTGTTTATGGAGAAATTATTGAAATTTTGTGTGCTAGTTTTAAAACGAATGTTTATGTTATGTATGAATCTGTTTATATGAGGAATGCATTGGACATAGTAAGTGATGGGTGGAGCCCGATATAGCTTCTCAGTGAATTAGTAGGTCTAATGAGACAAACTAGTGTCTTGGAACAAGGCCTTGAAAAATATATTATTTGTTTTCTTGGAATAAGGCCTTGACTATGTGTTTATGATAGTCTGGTGTTATGCATTCAATCATTATAAAACTGGTTATTGATATTGCATGTGATTATTCAACTAGTAGAATATCCATGTAAATAATTAAATGGAATTATTTCATTTTATTTTTTCCATATTATGCTGATGTTCATGTTTAAAAGGCTTTTATTAGTTATATATTGCCTTAAATGTTTATTCTTATTTGTAAAACTTTCTTCTATATTGTTATCCATACTGAGCATCTGAGATCAACCCTTTATATGATTTATTTTTCCGTGGATGTGAAGAAGTATATTATGAATGACCTGTAGGGATAGTATGAGGGGATATGAGTGTATTCTATGGAGACAAGATGTAGTTGTAGTTTTTCACTTTATAATGTAATGTAAACATTATGAATTTATCTACTGTTACTAAGGCTACTAAACTAATCAATCATTCGAGAAGTGATCTTTTGTGATCATGCCTATGTTAGGTAATAATGCACTGAATCTTGGTAACTCGGGTCAGTTCATTACAGTTGGTATCAGAGAATGTTTAGTACAACCCTTGGTTGCTAGATTTAGAAAAACTCTAATTAGAGAACATCGTCCTAAGATGGTCATTTGGGATTAGTATAGAAGAACATTCTAGAATTTTGGTATTGTAGATATTTTGTGAGTTTTCTAAGAAATAAATCCCTGTCTAGATACGAGAATGGTGAGGGGGCTCTGGCACAGAAGTACCTAGGGGTAAAACCCGAAAGCACCACTTTGAGCTAGACTCGAATGGGAACTGGTGCATGACAACGAGCCTTGCTGCACTCTTGGTTACGACACACATACCTCAGAAAAGTCCAAGGTATCAAGGCCATGCTTATAATATCACTATTGGTGAGGTAGAAGCTCTGAAAGACGTGGTGGAAGGTAATTTATTGGTTTTCTCAAGTTTAGAAAATGATTTATTTGATTCTGGATCATCGCAATGTTTCATATCATTCCAGTTTTCTAAGAAAATTAGATATTTTCAATTTGATATAACAAGGTATTTGTCAGTCAAAACTCCTAAGGTAAGTTTCATTACAACAAATTTTTCTGAATCATCTCCCATTAGAGCACATAAATATTCTTTATCTTCTAATCTCATCGTCATACCTATGATTGAGTTTGATATAATCCTCGGTTTTTATTGGATTTGAACTATGATGTGAAGATTATTTGTAAGAAGAAGGAGGTTACAATTTTTGATGATGATGATAAGGAACACCTTATCTTTAGAGAAAACTCCTCACCATTGAATTCATATCTAGATCCACCCACAGTAGCTCAACTAAATTCAATTATTTGGGAGGAAGAGAATTAAATAATTGTGGGTGATGAAAATAATGTTCAAGTAGAAGATGTACCAATTGTGAAAGAATACATTGATTTGTTTCCATAGGATTTACCTGGACATTCTCGAGAACAATAAATTTAGATTTCCATTGATTTAATTCTTGGTTAAAGGCCTATATTTAAGACCCCGTATAGAATGGACACTATGGAATTAGTGAACTAAATAAAAAACTATAGTAATTGAGTAATATAAGATTTATTATCCCTAGTGTTTCTCCATGGGTATCCCCTGTTAATTTTGTTAAAAAGAAAGACAGATCTATGAGGTTGTGCATAGACTACAGGGAGATCAATGCTATAACAATAAAGAACATGTATCCCCTACCTCGCATTAATGATTTATTCAAACAACATCATGGAGCACAATATTTGTCAAATATTGAACATTAATCTGGATACCTTCAGTTGTTTGTGAATAAGGAAGACATTCAAAAGAAAACATTTCAAACCAGGTACGAGCATTATGAGTTTACGGTAATGCCTTTTGGATTGACTAATGCAACCTATGTATTAATGGATATAATGAACATAGTTTTAAAGGAATATCTAGATGATTTTTAGTGGTATTTTTTATGATATCTTGGTATACTCCAAAAGCAATTAAGATCATGAAAATCACATGCGCATTATCCTGAAGACTCTTAAAATACATGAATTATATGGGATGTTTAGGAAGTGTGAATTCTATATTCAGGAGATTTATTTTCAAGGCCATATTGTCTATAAGGATAGAATCTCTGTTGATCCTTATAAGACAAGAGCAATCCAAAAATTTCTCGCACTAATGAGTATAACTGAGGTATGGAGTTTTTTTGGTTTAGCAGGTTATTATTGGTGTTTTGTCCAAAATTTTTCCCGATTGGCTAACCCATTAACGAAGCTCACATGTAAAGGGGTTAAATTTTTTTGGACAAAAGAGTGTAGAAATTGTTTCAATGATTTGAAGATAAAGTTAGTCAATGAACCTATATTGAATCTACTATCAGGGAGTGATAGGTTTGTTATTCATTGTGATTATTCAAAGTAAGGGCATGGTTGTGTCCTTGTGCAGAATGATAGAGTTATTGATTATTCACTACGACAACTGAAAACTCATGACCAAAACTATCCTACACATGATATTGAGTTAGATGCTGTAATCATTGCCTTGAAGATTTGGAGAAACTATCTCTATGGTGAAAAATGTGAGATTTATAGTGATCATAAGATGTTGAATTATATTTTCTCACAGAAAAAACTGAACATGAGGAAAAGGAGATGGCTTGAACTACTAATGGATTATGATTGCATGATACACTACCACCCAGGGAAGGAAAATAAGGTGGAAGATGATTTAAGAAGAAAGGTTCATGTAGTTTTGAATCTGATGAGAATTGAAAGGGATCCTATTTTCATGGATCTAGTGATGTTGGATACGGGAATTACCATGGAAGGTGAAACATCGATACTTTTTCAAATGTTTTCCAAACAATATTTACTAAAATGGGAAAAAAGATCTCAGACTGATGATGAAGATTTTAAAATGAAGATTAAAGTTGTGAATGATGGGAGATTGAGTGACTTTGTGTATGAAGGTGGAATTTTGAAATTTGGGAAGAGACTTTGTGTTCCCGATATACCTGATCTAAAAAGGGAATTGTTGGATGATGCTCATAGTTCCAATTTCTCTATACACCAAGGGAGCACCAAAATGTATATTGATTTGAGGGAAAAATTTTGGTGGGACAACATGAAGAGGGAGATTTCTGATTTTTTTCAAGATGTATGGTTTGTAAACAAGTGAAAGCTGGAAGGCAACAGCCTGGAAGAGTCAAGGAACCTCTTCCCATACCGGAGTGGAAATGGGATAATATTATGATGGACATTGTCATGGGGCCATAAAACAATCCTAGAAGGAATGATGCAATATGTTTCATTGTTGATCGTCTTACCAAGTCAGCACATTTTTTGCTATAACAGAAGATCTACCACTTGAACGTCTAGGAAGGCTATATATTAATGAAGTTGTGAGACTTCATGGACTACCCCTATCCATTATTTCTGATCGTGATCCACGTTTTACATAAAGATTTTGGAAAAGTATTCAGAAATCCCTGGATACTGAACTTCGTTTGAGCACTGCCTACCACCCTCAAACAGATGGATAATCAGAATGAATTATTAAAACATTACATGACATGTTGAGATCATACTCACTTGACTTTCAAGGTACGTGAACTCAATATTTACCTCTGGTAGAATTTTCCTATAACAATAGCTTCAATTCTAGTATTCGTATGGCAACATATGAAGCGTTATACGTAAAGAGATGTCGCACACCAACCTGTTGGGATAATGTTGGTGAATGAAAACTCGTAGTCCCAAAACTGGTGGAGGAAACGATGGAAAAAGTGAAGGTAATCCAAAACCACATCAAAGCAGCTCAATGTAGGTAGAAGAGCTATGCCGATAATGGGAATAGGATTTGGGATTTCAGGTAGAAGAAATTGTTTTCATGAAGGTATCTCCATGGAAGGGAGTTATATGTTTCGACAAGAAAGGTAAATTGAGTCCCAGGTACATCAGACCTTTCGAAATTCTAGAATGAATTGGGGTTGTAGCTTACCGGTTGGAAATGCTGCCATGTCTCTCCAAAGTTCTCGATGTGTTCCACGTATCACTGTTGATAAAATACATGCCTAACCCAACACATGTAATAACCTATGAGGAATTATAACTAGACCCCGATCTATCTTATTTCGAAGAGCCTGTCAAGATTCTTTATACAAGATAACAGGCGCTGAGAAACCAGATGACTCGTCTTGTAAAAGTTTTATGGAGAAACCATAAGATTGAAGATGCAACATGGGAACCCAAGGAACTGATGATGAAGAACCACCCATTTCGTTTTATGCAGTAATATTCTAGAAATTTCGAGGAAGAAATTATTTGGAGGGGAGAATGTAACACCCCATGCTTCAATTGTACACTTCTCTTTGAATAATACAGCAGCGTCAGTTGTACGAAAATTCGTGTTCTAATACACACGACAAGCAATAAAACTAGCCATTATGAATAGTGATACCCACTTTTTGATATTTTATAAATTTTATATTTCAGAATGGACTTAATTTTTGGATTCAGAACATCAAAATTAGCTTAGGGGGATTTTTTGGAAATTTTCTAAAAACATTCAATTTTTGATGAATAGTGAAGAACACTGAGTTATTAGATAAAACCGACATTTTATTTAAATATTTATTTATTTAATTTAAATTTATTTTAGGTCAAAATAAAACACATTACCTATATATGTCCAATGTAATTCGTTGGAGTCAATTTATATTAATTTTAGATATATAAAAATGTTATTCAACTTTTCACCGTCTTTAACCCACCTCCTAAGAGAATTTTCAAACTCACTTAAAATTTAATTTTACTACTTCTATGAGTGGAATTTTGAAAATACGAGAGACATGGTTAATATCAAGGAGTAAAATGTGGTTTAATAATATAAAAATAATTTTTTGTGAATAGTAACTTTTTACTTTTATTTACCACAGTTAAAAGAATATATGGTAATGAAGGGAAAAATGATATTATTATTACCCTAACAAATGTATTAATTAAATTGGAGAAGTTTAATTAGACCAAAAAATCTTTAGAAATAAAATATGTACAACTTTTTTCACCTTTTATTAGATTAGGACATCTGTTATTATTTAATTCAAAGAAGAGTTAAAAGAGTCATAATCAATGTTTAATAGCTAGAACATTTTTAATATTGAGCTACACATAAGATAAATTTGATTATAAATATTAATTAGAAATATAAAATGAATTAATACATAATTGTATTTTATTTAAGATTTTTATACATTATATAATTTAATTTATTTATGATTCAATGGTGATGCAATAATTACATAATTAATGAAATATTAAAATAATTCATATTATAAATATCCAAATCAATATAATTTGAGACTTTTTATAAAATACACCAATTTTATTGGTTAATATGACATGTTAGTATTGATTAAATGAATTTATTTTGAATTAATAAAGTTTTTATGACTTTAACAAAAATCAATTATAAAATATTGTCAAAATTGACATAAAAGAGTATTTAAAACAAATATTATATTATTAATAGATATTCTGTTTCTGAAAATCTAAGTATCGGAAAAATGACTTATATAAGGTTATATATATTAATAATGAATGACTTTGTGTTATCTTTTCTTGTTATAGTAAGTTTACTAACCATATAATATAAATATACCAAGAGACATGGTAAATGTTTAACTATTTAACTAAGAGTTAAATATTAATGATAAGGTTAATATAGTGACCCAACCCTATCTAAAATCTATTGGTTGAAAGAAATTTGACCCATCTCCACCTTATCCTCGAAATAAGTCACTTTTGAGCCATTATAAACCTGATATGAATTTATTATAAAGTAATGTTTTATGTTTTTTCTAAGGTGACCCTCACCCCTCTTATAAAAGGGAACTCTCCCTTCTCTCAGATTCATACTTTCAAAGCCTTTTGGCTCGGCCAAACCCTACCCAATTATTTTCTCAACATCCCACACTTGATCCTAGAGGCCTTATTTTGATCATAAAGGCAACCTATGGAGCCATTTTGATCAAATCAAAAGGAAGAACCCGATGAAGAGGTAATGTTTTCACCACCCTCTTCCAAGTTCCTTTCTTCTTCCACTTCTTCTTTCATTGTTATTTACATTCTAAAATAATAAATACATTATATTATATATACTGATATATTATTATAAATATGGTACAATGATATTCAGTATTTTATTTATCATTTGAATGACATGTCACCATACATGAGTACATAAGGCTTATCGTCTCCACGTCGTGGTGTAATCGTTATTCAAAACATTATTATTTGAATATGTATTATAATAATGTGTAATTTATGTAAATATTAAATATAAAATTATAATTATTCTCTACATATCATATACCATCCAATTATATATTATTTTAATATCAAAAGAATAATATTGTCGCTCGTGCGTACGTACGGACTACCGTCTCCACGAAAGCGATGAGATTCATTCCCCATCATATCCATTTAAGTATAATTCTCATTTGATGATTAAAAATAATGTTTAAGGACTTGATATCAATCTAGATACGAATATGAAAAAACTTATCCCTAACAAACATGGCTTATATAACAAAACATATAAAATAATAAGAATAAGTTAACACCAGAAACACCAATAATACTAAGATATTATTAACAAAGCATTGTTAAAAGATCATATATGATATCATATTAATGTATATGATTCTTTTATAATTTAATATAAATTATTTCACCATTATTCAATAGGTTAATCTACCCTCAACCACAAAAAGTACAAGTTAATGGTTAATTTTACAATATATTTATTATCCGAGGTTGTTTTTACGTAAGTATCTACTGGGACCTCTTTATCATCCACATCAATGTTTCTTAAAAATGTAATTCAATTTTTTTTTTCAATTTTCTAGATTATGGGTTAATTTCATTTATACCCTTGTTTGACTTTTTATAATATGTTAATAAAGGAATCTTTCTGTCATTTTCCAAAGAAGTTCCTTTTTATCCTTTTCGACAGAAATAAGATTAGAATGTCTTTTCTTAACATATACGGCGGGTACAGCTATTTTTCTCCATTATAATATATTCGAAGATTCCATTAAAATCTTATAAGAATATATTCAAAGTAAATGTTTTATTTTATAATTATGTGACTTTTAAATTATTTAAAAAAAGTGATATTTCTCTCATGTAGTTTGTTTTCATCTATGTCAACATCCTTTGATGGATTTTAAGTTTATTTGAAGTTGATATATTATGATACAAAAATTCCTTATTCTATTGATGGTTTTGTGATATGTTTGATTGTGGACGTCAAATTTTTATACCATTCAGGATTTTTGGAGAATGTATTGACATTTCGTATGCTAGTTTTAATACAAATGTTTATGTTATGTTTGAATCTGTTCATATGAGGAATGCATTGTACTTAATAAGTGACTGGTGGAGCCCGCCAATGCTCTTCAATGCATCGGTAGGTCACATGAGACAATGTAGTGTCTTGGAACAAGGCCTTGAAAAAATATTCTTTGTAGTCTTGGAAAAAGGCCGTGACTATTTGGTTATGATAGTCTGGAATTATGCATTCCATCATTATAAAAGTTGTTATTGATATTGCATGTGATTGTTCTACTAGTAGAATATCCATGTGAATAAGTAAATGTCATTATTTAATTTTATTTTTTCCATAGTATGATGATGTTCACGTATAAAAGGATTTTGTTTTAGTTATACATTGCCTTAAATGTTTATGCTTAGTTATGAAATTTTCCGTTATATTATTATCCTTACTAAGAATCTGAGGTCACATCATTCTATGTTTTATATTTCCCAGGATGTGAAGAAGTATTTTATCAATGACCTTCATGGATAGTATGAAGTGATATGAGTGTGGTTTATGGAGAAAATATATTGTTGTTGTTTTTGACTTTATGATTTAATGTAAGCATTATGAATGTATCTAGTGTTTCCAAGGCTAATAAACTAATCGGTCTTTCAAGACTTGATATTTGTGATCATTCCAATGTTATGTAATAAGACACCGACTCTGGGTTACTGGGGTTAGGGCGTTACATTTGCAACATTACATGAAATATTATTTCAAGAATTATCTTATTAAATATTTCAGGATTTTTTGTTATAAAAAATATTCAATATAGAACAATAAATTACCTTTTATCACTAAATTGATTTCATTGATAAATGAATCAAAACTTATTAATTATTTTTTTGAAATAAAATATGAAATTATAATCATTGTGAACATAATTACTCGTTTATTATCCTATAAAATATATTCCAATAAAAAACAATTTAATTAAATACATAAGAACTAGAATGATATATTTGTAATAAATATATCCCTTTAGGGAACTATGATATTGAATTATTATCCCATTATCCATCATAATACACTATCAGTGCCTCAATATTTTTATTAAATTATATAAAAATATATTGTACCCTTCTATATTCATATAAAACATGGTATTTTTGTTAATAAGATTATATAAAAAATTTATTGGAAACAATAACATTGAAATATCCATCTATTTTTCAAAAGTATTCAGATCTAAAATATTAAAAAATGTCGAATTTTACCATTCTATTTATCATACTATACAAAAATTCCTCATAAATTATCACAATAGTAATATATTTATCTAACAAGGTTGAACGTGAGTGGTTTCACATGAATGTGTTTTCTTTTCCACTAAACTATTCTATGGAAGTATGAAAAGTAGTTGAGATAAAAAATACTAATGTGGATATATATACAAAAAATAACATGATATATTGCACTATAAATGCAAAGAAACCAATAATTTTCTAAGTCAATCACCCAATTATTTTCTGATTGTCCATAATAACACTTTTAAAGTAGATAAATTATGTTCTGTAGAGATATTTTATACTGTAATTTCTACACCTATTATTTATCACAATTTATTTAGACTCCATATAAATATTGATAATAAAAAACCCACAATATATCCATGTGTATTATATCATTATGACTATTTGACATTATAAGTTCACTCTTGTTTGTAATTTATGTGATTTAGAAAATTGAAACATGCATCTCATGTTATCAAATGAATTCATTCATAATGAGGAAAGATATATCAAAAACATATCTAAATTTCTATCCCATTAACATGTGTGTGATCTTATATTTACTCCCCCACCCACATGATGAATTAATTCGAAGGGTATTAACCATAATATTCATTAATTTATATAAATTTATTCCAAAATATATTTTTACCAAAATAACTTTATTCACAACAATGAGTCTGTATGTTTTTTAATGTTCAATACATTACACTATATCATTGAAAAATTTTGAAAAAATGAAAAACATAAAATAATAATTAAATACCATAACATAGTTCATCACTGATAATTTTTCAAATTATATATTTGTAACTAAATTGTACAAAAATATTTTTTTTTCATGATAAAATGAATGACTTAATAAGTTTTATGAACAATCCAATTCTATTCACATATGTATTATATAAGGTTTTGGGAGAAAATTACATCAAACACACACAAAGACAATATAAAAAAGAATGAAAGTTTTGTCAACTCCCCTAGGGATAACCCAACCATCATAACTATATTTTAACATATCCTCAGAATCAATAAATCAACAAAATCATCAATGTAATACAATAGAGAGTCAATATATCTCGAAGAATATTAATATGAATCCTCTATTTTGATCACTCCATATAATACATCATATATGGATCCATAGGGTAAGTTAAATGATCCAATCATTTAAATTAATTGAACTATACTACCCCTATAATTCCTTTTTCAATATATCATTTCTGAGAGTCCCATTTTTTATTGAAAATATAAATTAATAAATGATGACTGCTGCGTCATTACACAGAATCTCCTTGATATTCCATTTTTCTAAACACCATAATTCACCATTAGAAAAATAATAATATAAGATCCTTGAAATAAATAAATTTAATAAAAACATAATTCTAAACATTATTCAAATAATATTACAAAACAAAACATCAAAACTCATCATAAATCACCCATTTAATAATCTATTAATTCCATATACTAATCTATTATAATATTCTAAATTACAATAATAATAATTTATCGAGTTATGAGTTTACATTTAAAAAAATAGAATCATTATAACAATATAATATGGATGTTTTTTTATCAATTCACTCAATGTCGATAATCATAAGAAATAAATTAGTTTTTATTTTAAAAATTATTCAATATGTTCACATTTAACATTAATAATAAAAACCAATTCATAGATTAAAAAAATAACAAAAAACCATATATAAATAACATATCATATGAATGTGTAAATATAATATAATTCAATTATAATACCTCGATATTTTATATTAAATATTACCCTTTAAATAATTTTTTTCATTCGATGATTGTGTTTCACAGCACATCGACTTTATATGAATTGATATATGAATTTAGAACATTTTTATTCTATCATGAGTTTTATAACTGATGTATTTTTTTGTTATTCAATATACCTATCATAGGGCCCTTTTAATAGTCCTATTACAAGCACTATATGATAATATCTAAAGGATATCCTTTATAGAAGATGTAATCTCTTTAACAATTCATTCAAAATAATTTCTTCAATTACATCCTATTAGTATGATATACACACACTAAATTAGAATATAATTTAACATATAATCACTGATATGTTATTTTGATTTTGATATAACCATATTCCACCTTTTATTAGTCAAATCAAAAAAAGAATGCATAGTGCATCCATATGATGGGAAACCCATCTCTACATTGTGTTGTTATTCATTTTATCACCACCACCTTACAGGGTTATTTATAATGGTTGAAATAAATTATATACATAATACTTATGACATGATAATTTTCATGACCTGATCCCTCCCAAAGATGCCCCTCCTGAGCTAGAAATGATGGAAGAAATATATTAAACTGCCCGAGTCCCACCCCATAGAAGGCCTTATGGTGGTGACCAGAACCATGGGATTTGATATCTAGCATTATGGGAGGCATTTACATTTTATATCATCCATTATGGGGAGATAAGATGTATTGAACTCAAACTACTCCCAGAAATGTATATAGTTAAATGAAAATCAAAACCATCTCACATGGATGTTTGAAAAAAAATGTAATAAAAATGAAAAAGTCACCAATGTAAATACCTAATGAAAACCTAAGCAGCCACACATTGACTATCCGAAGAATCTGAGCTAGTAATGCCTATCACAGTCCATCTATCCCCCCTAATAACCAAAAAGTAGTTGTATATATGTATAGTGAGAATACAGGTATACTAATTAGGTAAAACCATAGCCTCTCATTCTGATTTGGGGGTAATATACTAATTCCCCTGGGAGAAAATAGTATAAAACCAAAAGAATATAACATGGTATTCTAGCCACCACAAAATCACCCAAGAAATTATTACCAAATTAATAAATCCATGTATTGTAGTATAGATCACAACGATGATAGGGTACCCTCAACAAATTTCAACTAGTTATCCACTCCCAAACATTAACAAAAGATATCCTGGCTCTCCCACATCATCTGACTATTTGTATCGCATCATTCTTTTAGAGACATGGGCCTAACAACCACATCTAATTCCACCCACAGACAACCGGTCCACACACAACACCCACATCCTAAAGACTCATTGGAACCACTACTCATCTCATCCTAATGAACCATGGGAATCCCATCATGGCCACACACACCTAGACATCACAAACATAAACCTAACTGATGAGTATTTGGCTATCTTTACCTTGAAGAGGGAGTAATGAAGAATAGGTAGCCAACCACCCATCATCCCACCTACATTTTTGGGATTGACACCCTCTCATCATAGCAATGGCAGTGTTTATCACACATCACTCAACTAGAGTGGGTGCATATAGAAATCACAAGAAAATACATGTGTATATATATATATATATATGGGTACCAAAAACTCTTCCCAACATATGGATTCTAAATAAAATAACCATTCCATAAAACTACAAACATTGTTTCTACCTCTAAATGAACGTATCAGAATGATCATTGGTCACTTCAGAATTCGATAAAAGAAAGTTTCTTAAAACCCAGTTTTTGATGTTATTAAGAATGGACTAGTTATTATATCCCTATCATGGAAGCTAAAAACAAAATCAAACTACCAGCCACACAACCAAGATAAATAGAGGAAGAAAACTATTATAAAACAACTTGTTTCACACATACTCCCCACTTATCATCCAATCTAAACACTATCATTATCATTCAACAATGTCATGTCGCCATGTCCATTATATTAATAAGATAACCCCAAAAATTATTCAAAAACCTTTAACACACCTCATGTGTACCATACATGGAATCCCTAATGCATACAAACACCACAACCAATAACATAAAAATTTTATAACATGAAAATATAGACTAACCGTCCAAACAATTTCCATCTATTCAAAAATAAAGAAATATCTCATCTTGTGATATCATTTCACCCTCGAAACAACCACACATAATGGTGTGCTCTCAACAGCAGCACCACACACCCCGTAGAAAAAACAAGATAGAAAATACCCATACACAACACACAACCACATTAAATAAGGCATGGTATATTCAGATTTTACCAGCACGATGTTTAATTTAACAATTAAAAATCATGGGTTATCATAGAATAAGAGTAATCTTAGGGTATTAATTTAATTTAATAGATATTTGTGATTAACCATGTTTTCGGGTTCACAATCATTCAATGGAAGGTTAATAACAAATATTAATGAGCCTAGTGCACAAACATAGTCCACCAATGGTTGTGATTTTCAAAAGGCATATTGCCAAAAATAATTAACTTTCTAGATCAATGATAATATAAAAAACAATATAAACATCATCAACATCTTCCCTAACTTCATTTTTTTAATAAGGTAACTAAACCTATTATCATAACAGGTCTGATTACCTACATAAAAGCCTTAATCAAAATTGGGATTGGACCCTAATCACAAAGAGAACTTATCTTACCCCCCCCTCCAATGATACACAAGGAAATAAAGACTAGTGGATCCCTACAATAATGATTCATATGATCAGAAAATCCCCATTGTGCCAAAAGAAACGGACATTCATGTCGTGAGAGAGACTTCATGTAAAAATGGATTTGAAGGCCACAACACAACACGTGATTCCAAAAGAATGGAATGTAACATCCCAGGTAAATAAAGAATATTAAATTATCATATGTATCAATATTTATGATTAAAATGTTAATATTACTGTAAAGGGAATGCTATGCTCGATGGCATACCCAATACGCAACAACGAGATTCATTTAAATCATACGTTGCACACTAATAATAAAATAGTAATATATTAAATAGTAGTTAATGCCTAGCCGTTGTAATGGAGGGAATGAAATAAACGAACTAAAAATTGATTATATATGATTGTTAAATATATTTAGTTTTATCCAATAATTGTTACAGGATTAAAATGCGAATGAATCCAATTTCAAGCATAAATATTCAAATACTCTTTAAAAGGTCGATTAACCGCCTTTTGATGGATAACCCTTTTTAAATACACTTTTTGACAATTTTATATGTTCTATTTGACAAAAAAAATCCTTTTTTGGAATCGGGACATCAAAAATTACTTTCTGTATGTTTTTGGTATTTTTTCGATAAAATTCTTTTTTTTAATGAATAGTGAATGATGTTGTATTTTAATTCAAAACATCCTTTTAATATAATTTGTTTATATGGTAAGATTATCTTTTTAATTAGCCATAAAGTGAAATTAGAATATATTTTTACCATTTAATCCAATTGTGGACATTAGAATTAATTTTACTTTGAAATTGGACATAAACAAGTGTCAATCTTTTGATATACATTGTTCCTTAAAAACACGTTATTTGTTTTGACAGTGGGAATTAATTATTAAATTATTTAACGCAACTTATATGTTTTTAATTTTTAAAAATATACATCAATTTGAAATTCGGAATATCAAATATATCTTAGGGTGAATTTTTTTTATTTTTCTGAAAACTTCAATTTTTTATGAATAGTGAAACCACTAAGTGGTAGTTAATAACTGATTTTTCGTTTAAATACAATTTTACCGCAACTATGAATTGAATTTTAAAAATCCTACATACATGGTTTTCATTATTAAGTAATATTTGGTTCAATGGGATGAACATAATTTTTGGTGAATAGTACCTTTTGAGTTTTATTAATCGCGATTAGAGGTAATTAGTGTAATTTAAGGTAAAAATAATGTTTTAATATAATGAAATTACCTTGAAAGATGTCCTAACCTTGTTTTATGAGTCATTTCCGACCATGAAAATCCATGGGTCAACTTGGTAACCACATGGAGCCACCTGGGTAAGAAATTTAAATTAATAACTTTTTATTTAATGATAAAATAAAAGTGTCACAAACATGTATTGTTTTACTAAAATAATTTTTACTTGGGGTTATATAATTTATATTTTTTACGATAAATATTAAATAGAAATATAAAAATATTTCCTAAATCATGGTAATTATTTTATATTTTTTAGATGTGAAATAAATAAATTTATTTATGACACCATGATGATGTAGTGATTACCTCATTAATGAAGGATTTAAATAAAATGAAAAGATAATGTAAAATATAAGATATAAACGTGTCTAAAACCAATTGTATGGGTGTATTTATAACCCTTATCACCTTATCATTGAAATATATCATTTTGGGACCTTTAAAATCCTAAAATCATTTCATAATAATGTAACATTTCATGACCTTCCTAGAGTGCCCCTCCTCCCTCATATAAAAGCCTCCCACCTCTACTCCCTTAACCACACCTCTCATGTCCTTGGATCATCCAAAACATGATCAAATAGTCTCTCCACATCCCTTTATTCATCCTAGAAGCCTTAACTTAGGCAGAAAGCTCTTCAAGAAACCCTTTTGGTTCAAACCAAGGGGAGTTACCCGATTTAAAGGTAATGTCTTTTCTTATGTTCTTTTGTATTATTTTGCATCTCCAACCCCATAAACTCTTCTTATTCCTTTATTTTGTAACAAAAACAGTATCTTCAATACACTAGGATTTTTTTATGAGAATTATTCGGGCTACACTTACACACACCACTATCTAATGGTTAAAGAACATATTGTTTCCGTGGATGTAGAATTACTACCTCACGAAACGATGAATGTTCAATTATCTCCTACCTCCTCTAATGGTGGACTTTATGATGTCACATTATTTTATATATGATATATATTGTATTTATTTTTTCTATATGCTTCAGTATTTTATATTTAAAACATACCTTTATGTTTTTCATGTTGTGCAAATGCGATAATTTCATATGAGGAAGTGAGGACTACCGCCCCCTCAAGTGATGTGACTCATTCATGAAATACATGGAATATATAAACAATGATATCAATAAAAATATGTGACCTATATAACATATATATTATACTAGAATTATAATATATATCTCTCTCTTTTATTTTTAATTCCATTAATATGACAAAGAAATGAAAGTAGTGTTTATGTGTACATACGACCAACCGTCTCCATGAACGGTGTATTTCATTGTCTATATCCAAATATTATGGAATAGTATACAATAAATTTATACTGGATATATATTATATTTAAATCATTAATAAAATTCTGAAGATGATTTACTTATAACTACATGGACAATTCTTTTCAAACAGGTTCATTTTTTACTCAAGTACCGAACATCGACAAAAACGTATGATATGAACTCCCATAATTAACTAATTATTATAAAATTATAATATGTGATATGAATTGAATAATAAAATTTAGAGGATGTCCTCATGAAATTTTAAATTGACCAATGTTTATTATTCAGGAATATAAAGAAACGAACAAGACAAGTCGGACTTGAGATATGGGATCTGACCTCTCTCCTTCTTTTCAAGTACTCTCTTTTATGTCATCTCTTTTATGCTCCATGTTCTTATGTGGGAGGATGTTATTTTATATGAAACATACTATAATTTGTATTTTCATATGATTATAGTACCCCTATTACTCTCATCAATTCATTTTAAAAAATTTTAAGTGGCGCTGTGAGGATGCCGGATTTTCGTAAGGGGTTTCTTATCTCACTTTTAATACCGTGAGATTTACATTGGTGACCACTTATTTATGGAATGTGGTGTATTGTGTAATTCCATTTGATATATATTATCATTATTCTTTTTATATTCATGTTTTTCTGAAATTTATTTTGTGGTTATTATCTTTTGGTTATACGACTCGATTGAGTACAACGATGTAAGGGGTTTTTATCTCACTTTTTATTCCCGTGAGATTCATGCTACATTTGAAACTATTTAATTTTTTGGTGTATTTACTGCCCATTATTCTACTATCTGTGTAATATAGACTCGTTTATGGGTATTTACATCTTCATTTTATGACCCTTCTTTCAATGGGTGTACGTTTCGAATGTTACCCAAATCGGCAAAGAAACCTTTCACCCTTCTTTTTTTAAAAGACTTCTTTTTCTTAGGTCTTTTAATTTACATCTTATTATGTTGGGATATGTTCTTATATATCTATATTTCTGTTAATTATATGTCCATGTGATGAGATACCCTTTTTATCTCTCATCATTTAATTTTATGAATTTTAAAATGACGTCGTTAGGCTGTAGAATTTCTGTAAGGGAACTTCTTAACCCAATTTCAATCCCGTGGGTTAAACATCTACTTCTTGATTATGTGGTACTATGAATATGTGTGGATGACCTATGATTATTTTACACTTAATATCCTCTTATATTGGGTTTATTTATATGTGTCACAGATAATTATGTAATTGATTTATCCTTAATCTAAGGATACAGACATTGTAAGGGAATTCATCTTAATCTCATTTCATTGAGGTATATTTTTGTTGTAATAAAATAATTTATATTATATGATGTATAAACACCTTTTAATATTCATTTCATTAAAAGGGAATATTTTTCTATGAAGATTTTTACTAAACGACAAAAGTGAATGTTTCTTTTAACATAAGCGGTGACAATGACCTTTTTCGCCTCCACGATTTTTATTTGATATTTGGATTCCTCAATAATCCATAATATTTTTAAAAGTGAATAAATACCATATACTATTTAATGTGTATTGGTATTCAAAATGGATTTGATAATGGATTTGTTAAGTCAATATATTTAAGTGATATATTGTTATTGAAATGTGGAAATGTTTTCTTTCCTTTATAATTGTTTTATGTGTTATGATTTTATAATGGTACTTGGACATTTGATGGGTGGTTATGTGATAAACCAAATGACATGTGGTGCCATGAATACCAGGATGAGTGGTTACATTATAACCTCCAATGAATTGGTTATGGAAGTCGGCCATATGGCAATTCTATTTAGTGATATGTGTGGAAGTTGACTATATGGTTATTCCATTTAAGTATTTTAATGTCCCAAGTTACCTTTTTATGTTATATATTCTTTATATGGTTTTTATGGTAATATTTTGTTTACAAAAGGGTAAGTAATGATCTTTTATTCATTGAAGAGTATTTACTACTTTATAAAGGTTAATGGTATTACTTATGATAATGTATTCATGATTTACTTATTGTTATGAAAAATCTAATAGTTTTCCATCGTTGTGTATCCATTTATTGGATTTTGTTGCTCATCCCATGTTTTTGAAATGTTTTCTACAAGACTTAAATATGAATATGGAAAAGTATGAGATCAAGGAAAGAAATAAAATCTAAAACATGAAACTAGACATGTTTCTTTTTAAGAGTTTTTATTTTATGGAAACTTATTAGAAGTGTCTAATTTGTAATATTTTGGGATGTAATAGTTATATCCTAATTCGATAAAACTATAAACCTGAAAATATCCTCTATGTGAATTATTCATTTAATTCATGATTTTGTAATTTTTTAAAACCGATTCCTTAGAGTTTGTATCAGAGTTTTTATTAGATAGCTTTAGAGGTTAGGGTATTCTTTAAGCACAAGTGACATTATAATAATGGTTAGGATTTCAGAAAGAGTCATAGTTTTAGATAAATTGAATGAGTTTAAGATAACAATAATAATTATATATTAGTATTTACCCACCTCATAAGATGTTATATGATGATTCTAATGATATACTCACAATGAACACTTTGGTATTAGTAAATGGCTGGATCTAGCAGGAACCAAATTAATAGTGGATGTGAAGAATACTGTGGCGGTTTTCTGAAAGAACAACTGAATGATATGGGAGCAACCACAAGAACTCTTGTGGTTATTCTCAACCAACTATCAGGAGTCATGATTAACCACTTTAACATTGGTGAGTTCTAAATTGCATCTTTTACGAGAGAACCAACTCGATGTGAAATTTTAGGTAATAAATATAAAGGTAACCATTAGGGTTTATATGATCCTTAATTTTGAGGTAATTATGGGTTACTATATGTTCTGATGGAAAATTAAAGGCAAGAGATAAACTTGAGTTTAATTATGTTATGGTTATTTTTGAAGATTTTATCTCTTTTCGTGAAATGTTTTAAGAATTATATTGTTTTCGGAGAAAGGACAACACGCAGACCGTGTGATAACCTGTCGTGTCGAACGAAGCTACGAGAATCAAACCCACAACCAAAGTGGGACTACCATTTATCGCCTACCACTGGACTACATGAAGTCCCTGGTTAGTTTGGCAAATTATTTTTAGTTCGATTATCTAATGAATTGGGAATAAGTTTATTTTGGGTTATTTTTGGAAATTATTAACCTATCATCAAAGATATGCGATTTGATTAATTACTTTTCATTATGAGACTTTAACTGAAACTGATGTTATTTGGAGATAAATGTTAAGATTTACCTTGGAAGACTATGTGACTAAATCCTTTAGATACTTAGGTTTCAATCATAGTTTAGTTTAGTTTTGAAGAATTTAAAGGGAAATTTTGTATTGAATGGTATCATTTGAACTTTGGGTTGTTTGAAAAATTTTGAAGTTTAAGAGTAGTTTTTTTTTGTAAAAGATTATCTTTTTTTGAATTATATAATCTTATACTAACAATTATGGTTCTGGTTAAGGACTGAATACATGGGAAATATATAGTTCCCCTTTTGGATGAGTAGATTCTATAGAAGTTGATTATAGAGCTCTTAATGTGAACATGTAATGCTAAATACTCACCTTTTGGAGAAAATAAGGGTTTTTGTAAGAAATCTAGTAAGAGATGAGAGTTTACATGAAAAGTAATTATGTTTCCTTATATTTTAGTTAAGCTCATACATAAATTCCTCAATGAAAAGTAACTAAAAAAAGTTTTCTGTTAACTTTTACTACTGGGGAATCAAATACCATTTAACCCATCACAAGTTTGTGATTTTCTGGTGGTTAACATTCTCCTAGAAATATTTTCCCATCACTCTGCATCAAAACATAAGGGTTTGTTTTCTCCTCCATTTCCATGTTATCATGGAATCCTATTATCTATTGTCTTGGGTTCCATTTTTACATTTCTTTCTTTTAAAGTGATAGTTTATTTTACTACCTTTCCGATGTGGGGCTTTCAATGATGTTTTTGAGCCCAATTTTAAAATTGTGCGGACGCAATTCCAAAAAGGGGGGAAGGATGTAACATCACGGGTAAATAAAGAATATGACATTAACATATTTATTAATATTTTTGAATAAAATGTTAATATTAATTTAAAGGTAATTCTATTTTTGATGGCATATCCAATACACAACAATGAGTTTTTTTGATATCTTACGTTGCACAATAATAATAAGATAATATTATCTTAAATTGTAGGTAACGCCTAGATGTTGTAATGGAGGGAATGAACAGACCTAACAAAAAAATGATTATATAAGTTTGTTAAATATTTTTACTTTTATCCAATAAATGTTATAGGCTTAAAATGTGAATGAATGAAATTTTAAGCGTAAATATTCTAATATTTTTTTAAAGGTCGATTAACTTCCTTTTGATGGAGAACCCTTTTTTAAATACACTTTTTTAAAATTTTATTTTTTATAATTGACAAAATAAAAGTTGTCTTTAGTATTGGGACATCAAAATTTACTTTCTGTATGTTTTTGGTATTTTTCCGATAAAGTTCATTTTTAATGAATAGTGAATGATGTTGTATTTTAATTCAAAACCACATTTTAATATAATTTATCTATATGGTTTGATTATCTTTTTAATTAGTTTTAAACTGTAATTAAAATATATTTTTACCATTTAATCCAATGGTGGACATTACAAATAATTTCACTTTGAAATTGGACATAAACAAGTGTCAATTTTTTAATATATATTGTTTCTGAAAACATGCTATTTGTTTTCAAAATCGGAATTCATTATTAAATTAATTAATGAAACTTATATGTTTTGAATTTATTAAAATAGAAATCATTTTTGAATTCGGAATATCAAATATCTCTTAGGCTGAATTCTTGTTATTTTTCTGACAAACTTCAATTTTTGATGAATAGTGAAACCACTAAGTGGTAGTTAAAAACTGATTTTCCATTTAAATGATATTTTACCGCATCTATACATTGAATTTTAAAAATCTTACATACATTTTTGTCATTACTATGTAAAATGTGGTTCAATGGGATGAAAATAATTATTGGTGAATTGTAACTTTTGAGTTTAACTAATCGCCATTAGAGGTAATTACTTTTATTTAAGGTAAAATAATGTTTTAATAATACGAAATTACATTGAAACTTGTCCTAACCTTATTTTATGAGTCATGGAGGACCAAGAAAATCCATGGTTCAACTTGGGGACCCCATGGATCCACTTGGGTAAGAAAATGACTTTAATATCTTTTTATTTAGAGTTAAAATAAAAATGTCACAAATATGTATTATTTTACAAAAACAATGTTTTTCATGGGGTTATATATGTTATATTTTTGACTATAAATATTCATTATATAGCTTAAAATATTTACTACATCATGGTAAATTTTTATAAAAGTTAGACATTAAATAAATAAATTTATTTCTCAAACCATGATTATGCACTGATTACCTCATTAATGAACGATTTAAATAAAATGAAAAGATAAGGTAAAATATAAGACATACACATATCTAAAAACTATTGTATGGGAGGATTTAAAACAACTATCACCTTATCCTCAAAATATATCATTGTGGGACCTTTAAAATCCGAAAATAATTTCATAATTAAGTAACATTTCATGACCTTCCAACAGTGCCCCCTCCCTCTTATAAAAGGCCCCCACATCTACTCCCGTCCACACACCTTCCAAGCCCTTGTCTCGTCCAAAACCTGCTACTATTTTCTCTCCACATCCCTCTACTCATAATTGAATCCTTACCTTATGCAGAAAGCTCTTCCAGAATCTCTTTTGGTTCAATCCAAGGGGAGTTACCCGATTTAAAGATAGTGTTTTCTCTTATGTTCTTTTGTATTATTTTGCTTCTACAACCCCCTAAACTATTTTTATTCCTTTATTTTGTAACAAAAACTGTATCTTAAATATATTAGGATGTTTTTATGACAATTATTCGAGCTACACTTACACACACCTCCATAAAATGGTTAATGAAAGCACTGTTTCCGTGGATGGCAAATTACTCACTCACGAAATGAAAATTGTCCAATTATCTTCTACCGCCTATCATGGTGGCCACTATGATGTCACTATATTTAATACATTATATATATGGTATTTATGTTTTTTATATTCTTTTATATTTTATATTTTAAACATACCTTTATGGTTTTCATGTTCTGCAAATGCGATAATTTCATACGAAGATGTCTGGACTACCGCCCCCTCAAATGATGTGACTTGTTCATGAAATAAAATGAGTGTATAAATAATAAACATAATGAAAATTTGTGGCCATTATAACATATATATGATAATTTAATTAAAATATATATATATATATATATATCTTAGTTAGTTTTAATTTCATTAATATGACAAAGAAATGAAAGTAGCGTTCATGCGTATGTACGGCATACCGTCTCCATTAACATTGAATTTCATTTTATATATCCAAATGTAATAGAATTGTATAAAATGAATTTATACAGGATATATAGGATATTTAAATCATTAATACTATTCTGTAGAAGATGTACTTATATCTACATGGACAATTCTTTTCAAACAAGTTCATTTTGGACTCATCTACCGAACATCGACAAAAATGTCTAATATGAACTCTCATAATTATCTAATTATTATAACAATATAATATTTGATATGAATTGAATAATAAACTTTAAATTAGGTATTTATGAAAATATAAATTGACCAATGTTTGTTATTCAGGAATATAATGAAATGAACAAGACTAGTTGGACTTGAGGTAAGGGATCTGACCTCTCTCTTTCTTTTCATGTACTCTCTTTTATGTCATTTCTTTTATGATCCATTTTATTTTGTTGGAGGATGTTATTATATATTCACCATACTGTAATTTATAATTTCATATGATGAGATACCCCCTCTTACTCTCATCAATTCAATTTAATAATTTTTATGTGGTGTCGTTAGGCTACCAAATTTCCGTAAGGGATTTATTATCCCACTTTTAATTCCATGAGACTTCATTAGTCGCCACATATTTATTCAATGTAGTGTATTTTGTACTACTAATTGATATGTATATATTTTATCATTATTATATTTATATTCATGTTGTTCTGAAATCATTTGGTGGTTATTTTATTTTGGTCATACGACTTGATTGATTATAACGAGGTAAAGGGGGGTTTTTCTCACTTTTTATTCCCTTGAGATTCATACTAAATATTCCACTATTTCCTTTTGTGTGTTTTATGTACTGCCCATTAATCTAATATTTGTGTAATATAATCTTGTTTATGGGTATTTACATCTTCATTGTATGACCCTTCTTTCATGGGGTGTACGTTTCGAATGTTACCCAAATCGGTAAGGGAACCTTTCACCCTCATCTTTTCAAAACACTTCTTTTTGTTTGGTCTTTTAATTTACATATTATTTTTTTGGGATATGTTCTTATATATCCTTACTGCTCTAAATGATATGCAGATGTTATGAGATACCCTTTTTATCTCCAATCTTCTAATTTTCTAAATTTTAAAATGACGTCATTAGGCTGTCAAATTTTTGTAACGGAACATCTTAACCCAATTTCAATTCTTTGGTTTAAACCTCTACTTCTTGATTATATCTTACAATGAATATGTGTGTATGAACTCTGATTGTTTTAAATTTAATATCCTCTTATATTGGGAGTATTTATATTTCTCACACATAATTATGTAATTGATTTATCCTTAATCTAATGATACCAACTTAGTAAGGGACTTCATCTTAATATCCTTTCATTGAGGCATATTTTTGTTTGAATACAAGTAATTATTTTATATGTTGTATAAACATCTTTGAATTTTCATTTCTAACAAAGATAATGAATTTCTACGATGTGTTTTACTTAAAAACAAAAATTAATGATTCTTTTAACGTACGCGGTGACAATGACCTTCTCCGCCACCGTGAGTATTATTTGATATTATGCTTCCTAAACAAGATGTAAATTTTTTACATGTAAATATATACCATACACTCTTTTATGTATTTTTGTATTAAAAATGGTTTTGATAAAGGATTTTTTATGTAAATATATTTAAGTGATATGTTGTTATTGAAATGTGGAAATGTTTTCTTTCCTTTATAATTTTTATGTGTGTTATGATTTTATAATGGTACTTGGACATTTGACGGGTGGTTATGTGATGAACCAAAAGAGGGGAGGTGTCGTGAATACCATGATTGATGGTCACATTATAACCTCCAATGCATTGGGTATGGTAGTCGGTCCTATGGATGTTCCATTTAGTGATATATGTGGAAGTTGACCATATGGTTATTCCATTAATGAATGTTTATGTCCCAAGTTACCTTTATATGTTATGTGTTCTTTATATGGGTTTTATGGTAATATTTTGGTTACAAAAGGCTATGTAATTGTATTTTATTTATTGAATGCTATTTACTACTTCATAAAGGTGAAATTTATTACTTATTATAAAGTAGTCATGATTTACTTATTATTTTGAAAAAACTAACAGTTTTCCCTCATTGTGTATCCTTTACTAGGATTTTATGCTCATCCCATGTTTTTGAAATGATTTCCACATGACTTAAAGATGAATAGGGTCGAGGATGGGATCAAAAAATGATATGATATCTAAAACATAGAACTAGAAATGTTTCTCTTTTAGAGTTTTCATTTTATGGAAGCATTGTAGAAGTGTCTACTTTGTAATCTTTTGAGATTTAATAGTTATGTCCGAATTTTCTAAAACTCTAAACCTAAAAGGATCCTCTATGAGAATTTTTCATTTAATTCATGATTATGTAATTTATTATGGTTGGGTCCATAAAAGGAAGTCTCAAGGAATACCATGAAAAGATAGAAACACATGGGAATAGAATATCTCCAGTTATAAGAGCCAGATCTTATTTCAAGGGAATGGAACAATTTCATGTTCCATTAATGCCAGATCGTGGTGAAGACCACACATCATTTTCATCTCAATTTCTCAGGGCATTATGATATTAATGGAATAATTTATATCCATGGAAACTACTTTGGATGTGTCCAAAAAAGGTTTTATACATGTTTTATATCAAGTAAAAATGAAGAGGGGGAAAATTAGAATAATTTGGAAAAGATGGAAAGGAATCAACAATGGGAGAGTCACCGACGCATGTTACAGATAGAGGCTCATTAAAACAACTCACTGATAACGACTCAGTGAAAACGAGTCACTGACATGACCCACTGATATAGAGTCACTAATGTGACCCGCTGATGTCTGACAAACTGAAATGTGTCACTGATGCCTATCATACTGACACCCGACCTGTCGATGAACCTATTAACATAACATAATGATGCTGAGATACTGAAACTGTGCCACTAACATGAGCTTCCTATGTGATCTATTGATGATGAGATAGTTACGTGAGATACCAATATGAGTTACTAAATCCAAGCTACCAACGTCAGGTACTGATTCTGAGAAACAGATACAAAATAACATTGGAAAAAATGGATTTTTTTAAAAGAAACTCAAAAAATGAATTAGTCAGACTGCACAGAATACTTCAAACATTTAATTTTTACAATGGAATAAACTAGAATGGTCTTGTAAATTACATCATATACCTCTAAATCTATTCTATACCACATGAATTCAATAAAAAACAAATAAGGGAGAGTAGTCTGAACAACTAGTTCATGAGATATATATCAATGCTCATGCTGAACTTGAAACACTATGACCATCATCAATATCCAATGATAACCCACCCTATCAGGATATATGAATCCGATAATTCCTTCCACAATATCAAAATACTATCCGCTCTGGGGAGAATATACTCACCGACATGGGATTAATTTCATATCAATTAATGGGTCTCTATTATGAATCAGGTACTCCCATTTATATATGTTAGGACTTAATAACACATTACACAATAAGGAAGCAACCCTTCTTATATAAAACAAGGTTCCATAATTAAATCAGAAAGGAAAACTAAAAACAACTCCAGGTACTATGAATTCATCTGTGTCTCCATTTCAAAAGTACTATCCTCTAGGGAAGCATACCTCCAAAACACATGAATGAATGTCATGGTCCCCCATACAACACATTATCCCAATGGTACTAGATGTCCACCCACTGCTCCATGGACATTGCATAATCCTCGATATCCAAATCTCCCCTGTCAATGATATGGAAGTCATCGTGATGATACTAATGATGCTGGGAGACATGAAATAAATCCTGGATCCTCTCCAACTATGGGATAATGCTAACTGGATTTCCTCTTTGTAATCATTCCCCAACACCTAGTAGGGTATGTTGAAACTAGGATAATTATTTCTCCCTCTATAGAAACTCTACTTCCTATATCGAGGGGAAACCTTCTTGAACCCATGGTGTCCAACCTAGAAATCCAAGGGCCTCGTCTTTTGATTTTCATATTGCTTTTTTCAGTCTTATTATACCTTCATCATATCATAGACACGAGAAATATTCTTTTTCATACTCTGAACTACATTCAAAAAAATAATAGTTATCCCCCAATATGTTTTCCCTCGGAAAGGTGAATGACATGGTCTATCATTCAAGGATTCAAATAGATCCATACGAATGGAAAATTTATTGTTTTTATATTATGAAAATTATACCAAGGGCAGGTTGCGTACCAATGATCCAAAAAAAATCCATGATGCATGGCTATAATATTCCTTCCAATGCATATATTGTATGTTCCATTTTCACATGTATATGATGGTGTAAAGTAGTGATGTGGTGTAACTAAGTGACAAAATCATGATGCAATCCCCTCCAAACTCGTGAGGTAAAAAAAATATCCCGATACTAGAAAATGGATATTTGATCTC
Organism: Viscum album; assembly: GCA_963277665.1. Taxonomy (NCBI): domain Eukaryota; kingdom Viridiplantae; phylum Streptophyta; class Magnoliopsida; order Santalales; family Viscaceae; genus Viscum; species Viscum album. The sequence goes on along the minus strand of OY728143.1, from coordinate 338,067,352 downwards.
CATGCAACTACATCACCTCATGAACATATCTCTTTTCAAAGGCATCCATTGCACCCAACTCCTTAATCACAATGATGGGATCCGATTTTATCAGTCGATCCACCACTACCCAGATAGCATCATAACCTCATTGATCCCTATGTATACCAATGATGAAATCCATTGTTATTTCATCCTAATTCAACTTGGGGGCATCTATGGGAGGAAAGAAACCACTAGTTAAAATGTTCTCATCCATATATTTATAGAAAACTATGCATATTTGAACAAACCATGTCATTGAATTCTTCATCCTGATCCACCAAAAGTATTCCTTTATGCCATTGTACATCTTGTATAATTCTGGGTATAGCACTAGGGGAGAGAAATGAAACACAATGTGAACTCCCTCACACATCACCACTGGAAAAATCAACTTCCCATAGAAGAACATGTGATTCTATAAATCCTCTGGTTATTCCATTGGATCATCACCCTAGTACCAGTGATCTCTCATCACCTCTACCTTAATTTATCCCTACCATGACTCATCTACCTGCTTCATCAGTGAAAACTGCATTGTCATCTCAAATATAAAACCTCTTCTACCATCTATTCCTACATCTATGTTCATGGTACCAACTCCTCCATTTCCAACCAAGGGTCTAAATATTCCCGAACTACATCACTAGGTGACTTCCTTAGCAAGGTATCAACCACAACATTCCACTTTCATGAGGTGTATGACATATCAAAATATTAGTTCTAAATAAACTACATCCACCTCCTCTATCACAATTTCAAATCTCACTAGGAAAATATATACATAATGATCTTTTGATCCATGAAGACCAAAAATATCATCCCCTTTGAGTAATTCTACAAATATTTTAGTGCATTCATGATCGCTTCTAGTACTAGATCATTAGTGGAATAGTTATATTCATAGGGTGAAAATTCATCATCCCATAATAGATCACTCCTTATTGCTGCACCAGAACACATCCAAAGAATATTTGGGATACTTCCCAAAACACCTCAAACATCACCACTTCCTATAGAAATAGGAGAACATGATAACTAACCAACTTCCCCTTTAGAAAAATGAATTTTACCTGAAGCATCTCACTCCACACAATGGCCTGAACCTTTTTGTTCAGAGATATCAACAAAGCTTCATCTCAAGATAAATCAGTCAGAACTCTCTAGTAATAGTATTATAGATTGAGAAAACCACGAACATCATGTTGACACACTAGATAGATAAATCCATCCTTCGTCGGATAATTAATCTGTATTCTCAAATCACACAATTCATAAGGTTTTGTCTATTAAAGATCCATCGAAATAGGAGAAGTAGTGACTTTCATGTCTATCCCAAAATCATCTTCAAGTCAAGAGGATGGTGTCACATCATCCTCATTTAATACATTCAACAATTCCCAAACAATTTTGGAAACCCCCTTCATCTCAGTATCCACTGATTCCCCAAGTAGCTCAGCCAACAACAAATGATGATTCTCCAGACATCTACTTCCAATCGGACAACTTCTCTCTACAATGAAAGCCACACGCTGCCCACCCACTTCTGAAAACATGATCCTTATGTAGAATAATTCTATTATAGAAGAACATAGTAAAACAATTCAATGTTAAACATCAAAACCTATGGTTGCATCTGTAACATGAAAATATCCTCATGGGACTAATTTGGCTCTATCATTAGTCTACAACCCAGTCATACTTCGAACAAGAAGGACTGACCTCCAACTATTGTACTCAACAAAAATGGCATGGAATGAATATCTATTTATTCTCCCAGATCAATGGATAATGTATGTGAAATTTAACGTCCTGGTTCTGGAAGCCACCCAGAGGTTCCCCATATGTAGTTTGTCATAAGGCGTCAAGTGCATTTCCCCAAAACCAAGAGGCTGACGACTAGAAGCGTGGGACATGGGTTTCATAGTTGGGAAACTATGACCTCATTTGTAGAGTAATTTAGTAGAATGAAAAGAAAATAACAATATTGAATCTAATAATAACATGGAGTCTAGTAAATCATAGATGACTGAAAGTAAATAAAAAACTACAACATACATATATCTCAATAAGTATGCATCATGCATGTATATTGGCAAGTAGCCAAACAAGTCACAGAGCTAGAATACATTACTAAAACAATTTAAAAGGAATACAAGTAAACAACTCCTGAACATTGCAAGCATCTTCTTGGTCCAATACACTTCAGCTCCACTACAGTTTAGTTCCTGAACAAGAAGGGATATTTCCCCTATCTAGACCAGTAGACATATAATCTTTTTGGGCCCCAAAGCATGACCCAACCATGGTGTGACAAAAATACTAGTAGTAAATAACCCATATACTTGTTACAAACAGTAAGTTAACATATATATGGTATGATATGAGTAAAATGAATCAATAAACAATGAATTACACAATGTGAATAGGCCAACAGTTTCAATTACATTATTTAAATTTAACAATTTAACAAACAAATTACAAATACTAGAAACCCTATGGGAATTTTCACATAGCCTATCCCCTCGGGTTCAATTTTCAATAAGGTTAAATATGTATACTCTATGAGTAATCACTCACCTTCTATTTCCCTTATATCCTTTTCGCGGTAAACTATAGACACTCTGAGGAAGAACTCAACATCAAGTCCTCATATTGTCTCATAATACATCTATAGACACTCTGACAGAGAATTCAATGTGAATCTCCCCTATGGTATCGCAGCGTGACAATTATAATAGACACTTTGGGAAAGCCCTCAACACCAATTTTCTTTATGGTCTCACAACACTAGGTTCCTGCAGCCCCATGTAAAGAAATCGAACACACAAGATAATTATTAGAAAAGTAAACCCCAATGTACTACTTGGATAATTATCTACAAAGAATAGAATAACATATTAGATAAATAATCACTCAATCCTAACAACACTAGGAATAGAAAAATATAGCCTAACACGCAAAACTAAACCAAATTGTCAAAATCAAATAAGCATGGGAAAAAAATCCATAGCATTGCAATTAACAATATTCACAATCAACAACCACTATTCAAACATACAAGGCATAACATGCATTAATAGGCTAAAAATTCCTAAAATACTGATACCTTGAATGAGGGTATCTGACACTTTTTCAAATATAACATGCTGACTAACTACGGAAAGGCATAAAACACCTACTATGGAGTTTTATGATTGATATATGTAAACCTCACACCTTGAATCTCTCTTTAAAGTTTGTAGATATACCAAATGATAAAAAAATTAAACCAAACAAAACTCACAAAAGAAGAGGAATTAGGATAATAGGATCATGAATAAGGAAGATAATACCATGTCGATTCCGATGAAATCAACTACGATTGATTCAGAGAACATACGGAAAGTCAGGGCCCTGAAGAAGAATCAGTTATCTTGCTCACTCTTGGATGATATGAACAGAGGAGAATGGTTTTTTGTTAATAAGGCACAACCCCAATTCATTTAATGAAATAAAAAGAAATTACATAGTGTTTTGTTCAATGGTACATGATATTTACATGCTTTAACCATACTCTACATTAGGTGGTCTCCATGTCACCCCACATGTTCATGTGTTCAGTCATTACATGACCATCACAAGACCACTTGAAGCAACCGAGTACATAGGCTGTACATTAATGTACATGACGTGTACTTCTTAAATTTCTATATTCTCCACTATTCCTAAAAAACCAGAAAATAAACACATACTTGAAAAGAATATCTGGGATCTTATAAACATCCAACCGTAAATAAAATTTTCCCTGAATTTCCGTAAGAAGGTGGCATCAAATAATAATCCTTAAATAGCTCCAACCACTACAATCACACATTGGACTCCCTCCCCCATGTCTCGTCCTGTACTCCCCCGTGTTTCCATATTAATCATACTGGAGGAACTAACCATCCACAGAGAACCTTCACACTGCGATCAACAATCCAAAAATGAAGCTCCTCAAATGATGCGTCCACCTCCATCATTACCTCCACGCATTGAAAGACATGAGATGAGTCAAAAAATTAACACCACAACTGAGAAATGTGGAAACCTACATGAATTTCCCAATACCTCTAAGGTAATTGAAACTCATAGGCAACTAGCCTGACTCTATCCAAAACCTATAACGGTCCAACATATCTTAGCGAAATCATACCATGTCTCCAAATCCTCCTATATTCCAACCATAGTGAGACATGTTAGAACACCTAATATATGTCCTTTAACTCAATAAGAAATCTATGTTGATAAGAATAAGTATTCTATAGCGACAGTGTAGTAGCCATTCTTTTTCTAATCAATTCTATCAGTTATGTGGTATTTTGAATAAGAAAATGTCCCATCATAGTTTCCTCCCCTACTTCTAGCCAACATAGGGGTGATTGGCATGACCTACCGTACAAATCCTCATAAAGAACCATCTTAATAGTTTCATGAAACCTATTATTTTGAGAAAAACAAAAAGAGTTTTGTGCTTCTCCCAAGAACCTCCAAAATCTAGGACGCATGCTCTAAGAATGTCCTCCAGCTCCTAAATCATTTTCACTGATTGGCCATCTATCTGTGGGTGGTATGTTGTACATAGAAACACATGTGTACCAAAAGCCCTCGGTAATCCCTGCCAGTCTCGAGAAGTAAAATCTATGTCGCTGTCTGAAATAATTGAATGTGGAACCCCATGTCGACATACAATCTCCTGAATGTACAACCTTCCCATATCATTTCAGATGAAGGTACCCATGATCAGCATGAACTGAGAATCCTTTGCGAGTATATCAATGAAAACCGAAACATTATAATTCCCTCGAGGTGACCTCAAAAAACATGTCACGAAATCCATCATGACATCTTTTCACTTCACTAGAGAGTGGGTGACTGATGAAAAAGACATGTGGGTCTTTGATACACTGCTTTCACGTACTAAATGGTGGAAAAAATCATGACAAACCTAGGAACCTCTATCTTCATACCTGGCCACCAATACTTATTTTGTGTATCTCAATACATATTGGTGACTCTAGGATGTACTTCTCAAACTGAGGAATGGAAATACTGAATCATCTCCTTGTGTATGTCTACATACACCCATACACATCCATTAAAACATATGATCTCATCATTTCCTATGGTCCATCCAAGAAAATGGTCCTCCACAAAAACACTCTCCAAAAGGAAGATGCCTTTATAATATTATAGCAGCCTCATTCTCACTCGATCATGTAGAGTGCAAGTAATAAAGCCATAATGTCACAGTCTCTACTGGCCTTTTGAACTGAGAGTATCTGTGTCATCCTACTCAATGCATCAGCTGTTGTGTTGCCTTTCCTAGCCGTGTAGCCAATACTAAAGTCATATGACTGATGGTATTAATCCCACCATCACTATCTCAAATTCAAATATCACTTTTTGAAGATATATATGATAATTTTTTGACATGTGAAAAAAATATCTCCTAAACGATAATGTCTCGAAAAGATTATTTCTTGAGATACTGCCGCCAAATCGAGATTGTGTGTTACATAATTACTCTCATGTGGCCTCAGCTGTTGAGTATTTTATGCAACAACTCATTCCCCTTGCATAAGCACTACTACGAGTCCGATACTGGATGCATCATTGTAAACAATAAAACTCATGCCCAGATCTTGAAATAATAGTATGATCAATGATGTTAACCTATATCTCAGCTTTTCGAAGGCTAACTCACAATAATATCTCCACAATATATCACACCATTCTTATTCAGGCCTATCAGTGGTGCCACTGAGCATGAAAAGTCTCGTATGAAGCGTCTGTAGTATCTATCCATCCATAGAAAACTTTTTTACAGCAAAGACGATATTCGGCTTCTCCTATAAAAATAATTCCCTCACTTTCTCTAGGTCTATTAACACTCATATCCTTGAGATATCATGACCCAAGAAATGAATTTGTTCCATCCAAAGGTAAAATTTCGAGAGCATTGCATATAACTGGAGCTCCCTCATTGTACTAAAAATGTTCACAAGATAGGTAAAATGGTCGTGTTGAGTGCGAGAGTACACCAAGATATATTCCATGAAGACTTCCCTGAAATAATCCATGCATGTATGGAACACTCAGTTAATCAGTTCCATGAATATCGTAAGCATGTTCATGAGACTGAACATCATAAAAACATATTCTAATAAAACATACAAACTTTAAAAAGCTGTAAGAGGTATATATGATTGTATAATGCACAAATAATGGTAACCAGATCTCAAGTCAGTCTTTGATAACACCAAAGCTCCTATAAAATGATTAAATAGATTATAAATCATCAGAAAGGGATATTGGTTCAAGAAAGTCTACTGGTTATACTTCTATAATGCACAAAACGTCTGAGGGTACAGTCCTCCTTAATAAAAAACAGGATAGGCGAACCCCAAGACGATGTACTGGGAAAGATGACACCCTTAGCATGTAACTCTGCTAACTGATTCTTGAGCTCCTATAACTATAGTGTAGCCATCGTATGAGGAGGAATGGACACTGATACTGGTTCTGGAAAAGGCTCAATAAAAAATTCTACCTATGAATTTGGAGGAAAATTGAAAAGAATTATAGAAATACATATCTGTACTGATCCACTACTAGAGGAAATTTCAACTAAAAATTCCCCTGGCCATCCAGATATAGACTAGAAATATAGGTCGTAACTCCCCCAACCCATGATTCTTCGGTCCCTCTCTGCTCACCTGGACATTCCATTCTCCATTTTGATGATACGATATACCCTCTGGTGATGTGAAAATCATCCTACGGTGATAGCAGATGACAATAGCCTAGAAAGGAACTAACTAGTCCATTCTTCAAATGTCACCATAGCCCTTCATCTATTAGGCATAGAGGTCCCAAATGATGTGAGACCCATCGACCTCAAGAGGGAAATCCTTGCACTATCACACATTAGACGTTCTTGTCCCCAATGATGTGTCCAACATCTAGACATTAGCAGAATTGAAGATACATAGCCCAAGGCTCTAAATAATAGATACATATATGAAACTATGGGATGACATTGTATCGAAATGTGAACGTGCTAAAACTAAGGCAATTAGGATTGTACATCGAACAATAGATGGTCAGAGATCCTTATCGTACTAGGTCTACACCACTACCACTATCTTCCTCGTACAATGCCCTTATGACCCTACCTGACCACCCTGAGCTGATCCACCTTATCATCACTGAAAGACTACCGACTAGATACCAAGACCACGACCTTAACCTCAGACTATATAGTCAGATGAAATCTAGTTCCCAGACTGATGAGAAATTGGTGGTACTGCTCCTGAATGCAGAGTCATCGAGGAAATCTCATCACCAGCTGTGGGTGGGAAGAACTGACAGATTTACTGATGATGTACCTTCTTTCTGCAAGATCAGCACTAAACTGGGTCTCTCGGGAAATGTTGCCTTGAATGCTCGAACATCCCACACTGGTTGCATACCACACTAATACCTAAATGTGTATCTCGTCTACTCAGATCACCATGTATAGAATCCATACAACAATTCCTACTATTAGACAAAGAAGTACTAACTATGGTTGTCGATATACCCTGGCCCACAATCCCAGAATCCTACAGGTTGTTCTCTATGATCAACGTCTGGTTAGCGATAGAAGATATGGAAGTCAATGTGATGATATTCAATTCATCCCAAATGTCTTCCCTAAGACAATACTAAAACATCCCTTATATGAATAAATAATATCCCACTAGAAATTGTGATATGGGCTGCATATTTTTGAAGTGATAAGAATACTCCATGCATAAAAGAGTTCCATGTTCCAAACCCTTGAACTCTTGGGCTTGATCGGCCCTCAATGTCTTAGGGTAATTGTAATAAAAAAAGGTAGTCTAAAACTCCTCCAAAGCAATACTGTGCAGGTGTCTTGCCTATGAGATCACATCCCAACAACTTTGGACAGAATCCTGAAGATTAAATGTAGTGAGTTTCACCCTCCAGTATGAAGGTTTCTCTAGATACTCGAAGATCATCAGCATGGCTTCCAGACATGACTCTCCACCCTTTATCCTCCACCCCCTTGGAATTTGAGAGTATTATACTACTTAAAGTCCCACGTGAACTATTCCATGGATGGGGTAGGAGGTGGTCCTCCTTAGAAGGTCAGCCTCATCCTCAAAAAGCGCTATCAAAACTATTCATCGGCACCTGTATCCTAAATAATGGATGGTGCCAAGAGGGACACAACTGGAGGATCTTCTAGTGGTCCCGGATTGACCATATCAGATGTTTGATCATTGTCTTATTACATGGGTTTAATCAAAGTAATTCTCAGTGGCATGAATCTGCAATGTCAAGTGCAGACCTTAGATCATGATCATCAAGGACTGAAACTTATAAGTGTAACAAGCGATCATGAGAAATAAAGAATTCATGATATTCAAATCATGGATACACGATATGTATATACCCTAAAAATCATGTTCTATTATGCCTTCTCATGGGTGCATACTCCTTCCAATCATGGTCATGTAACACCCCTCACACACAGCTTTTTGTCCTAACCCATGATGTGAACATAAATCCACTTCATATGACCGAGTTCTTTTACATGAATTAACCCACATGGTTCACCTAGAGAAAGAGTAAATGGAAAATTTGTGATAGACATAGTGTGTACTAGATATAAATTCACCAACCTGTGTTGTTAGTCACACGATTGAATCTACACGGCATGTTTGTTCAAGAAATGTCGTGTACTAACTACCAACCATCCACCTGTGTCGTTAGTCACACGAACGGATACATATTCTCTACAACATGGGATGTACATTAGGTATACAACATGTCCCACTAATTATTTCACATCTGCATGTCTCTACCCACACAACCCTATGACACGGTTAGAGAATACACTGTGTTTATATACAGTACACAGTGTGTACTTTATGAAAAAAAGTTCCTTCCCAAACAGAAGGATAAAAGGAATTAATATATCATTACACATCCTGTATTATAGGTTTTTCAAGACAGTAATCCCCCCAAACTACTCCGGATCCTAGAAAATCACTATAATGAACATTAAAGTTCCAAATTCCTATCTATGAGTGCCCATACTCTCTGATAATCCAAACCTGGCATCTTATAAAAGTAATATAGAATCATAACAGTTCAATAATTGACCATATTTCAATCCATGAGGGCCCATAACACCTAAATAACAAAATATAGGTGTTCATTAAATTGAAACCTTCAACAAAAAACACCCTATCAAAAAACAAGTATTGTATCAAGGAATCTATCACAATAGGATGAATATCTAGAAAAAAATCTATCACAATAACAATCTATCTGTAATGCACCCTAAATATCATATACATTTTATGAAATGTGATCCCTAACAAGTGCCTATATGATGCATGAGATAAAATACCATCATTTCACTGGGTTGAAACAGAAATAGAACCTCAATAATATATAAAATTACAACACAAAATATGTGAATCATCCAACGGTGAAATCATATCTACTGTAATAATTGAAAAACTAGAATAATTGCAATAATCATGGTAAATTGGATTTTCCTTATACATGTGTTAGCTACTCCCATATCAACGTATTAAAAAGTAGATATTACTTCATATCCCTTGTTATAGCACCAAGTAGTAAGTAAAGAAGAAAATAATTTCTTTTGATACCACTTCGTAACATCCTAGTTCAAGAAGTCTCCCAAGGGGTCTGAGTAACCAATTGGTCACATTTCATCAAGAGCATTACCCCAAACTCCAGACGCTACTGATTAGTAGTGAGGGTGTTGTGAGTGATAGTGGGGAGATGATTCCCTCATAGGTAGAGTAATGCAGTGGAATGAAAAAAATAACAATAGTGGATGTAGTAATAACATGCAATCATGTAAAAAATGGTATAATGAATGTAAATAAACAACTATGATATATATATATATATATTATGATGCATGATACATGTATCTAGGAATGTAGAAAAACAAGGCACAATCCTGGAATACAATATTAAATTAAGTACATGGAAAACATTTAAACCAATCCTCAGAATCGAATGACTTAGCTTGGTCCCATGCCCTATAGATCCACAACTATCATGTACCTGAAGTAGAAGGGCACTTTCCCTTATCAATAAATGCATAAAATAAAATCTGTTCAGTTCCAAAAGCATTAGAAAAATTGGGTGTGAGATGAATCCCAGTAAAAAACCTCCCAAATATTTGTTCCAAATAATCAATGAATATATATATGCAGACAATAAGTAAAATAAATCAATAAAAAATGAATTAGTCAAAGTAAATAGTCTTACTATTTGACTTACATCATTTAGATTTAACAATTTAACCATCTAATTAAAAATACAAGCAACCCACTATAAATGTTCTCAAAGAACATCCCCTCTGTTACCATTTTTAAATAGGGTATAATAATGACTCTGTGAGGAAGCACTCACCCTCAATTCCCCATGTTGTCTCTTGTAAATCAAAGACTCGTTGAGGTAGCAGCCACTGTTAATTCCCCCTATAAGATTTTAATGTTAAACTATAAACACTCTGATGATAAACTCAACATCAATTCCTCGTGTGGTCTCATAACATATCTATAGAAACTCCATGGGTGTACTCAACTCCAATACCCCATATGGTCTCGCAACATGAAAATTACAACAATACACTCTAGGAAATCCATCATGGTCAATTTCCCAAATGGACTAACTATTATAGGTTCCCACAACACCATATAATGTAATCATACACAAACTATAATTAATATCCAACGTAATCCACAAAGTACTACATGGATAATTAGTTACAAGGCATAGAAAAACATATCATATAAATAATAACTCCATCCTAACAACACATGGAACTGAAAAAAATATCCTATCATGAAAAACATGACCAAACGGTCAAAATCAAACAACATGGGAAAACACATCCATAGAATTTCAATTTAAACTATTCAAAATCAACAACCTCTATTAAAACATAAAAGACATTATAACAATTTACAGGCTTACAATCCCTAAACACGCAATAACCCGAACACCGTAGATCTAAAAAAATCTAAAAACATTCAACCAATGATAACTCACAAAATAAGTGGAATCCAGAAACAATACTGTAGGAGAAGGAAGATAAAAACATGGTGATTTTAATGTAATCTATTGGGGTTGTTCCAGATAAAGGATGACAACTATGTGGCTCGGAAATGAATCTGTGGTCTCGTTTGTTCCTGGAAAAGACAAATGGAGAAGATGAGTGTTATGTCAATTAGATGCAATCTCGTAATGCTTAATGAAATAAAAATAAAGTACACAACATGATTTTCAAGGACACAAGAACAATTATTTTCTTTTACCAACCTCCTCTTTAAGCGGTCTCTAGCTCACCACACATGGACATGTGTTCAGTCGTTACACGACCAGCACATAGCTACCTGCAGCAACAGAGTACATGATGTGTAATTTTAAGAACACGGCGTGTACTCTCTAAATTTTCAGATTGTATTAATTTCTTCAATAAAAAATATAAAATAAATACCAACATGAAATGAAGATCCAGATTCATGCATGAAATGTAGTTGTGTGAATCTTACCAATGAAACAACACACAAGAAATATTACTGAACATGCTAATCATACATCACAATATATCATACCCTACTAGAATTTCTTCCACTACAGAGTGCAATGGAGAAATACTAGCTTCTATGACCCTTTCATGATGACCTCCAAACATTACATGACTTGGATGAGGACCACAACGTACACCCTGAGGTCATCATCCACCTTATTTGTCTCCCCTTAGTGGAGTAGGAGCCTATTATCTATACGGCTGAAATGGTTTTGCTGGAAACTACGGCTAATGTGGGCACTGAACCTACCAAACTCCAATATACCATGCTCGAACATCCATCGCAACCTTTCTATGAAGGATCCCACAATCTACATAGATAAAACACACAATCCCCAGATATACAGGATATGAACGTGGACCATAAGGATGAAAAGGAAGCTACTAAGGTCGACTCCCTAATGGCCATAACATCCAATTCCATAGATCATGAGACATGATGATGGTATACTAGCCTTTTAATGAACCCTATTAGATTCCCTACCACATTATAACTAATCGAGAGTTAATTTTTTTTCAACTATGTATACCTTCTTCTCGATCTCTAAGTATGTCATAATGGTGAATGGAGTAACTCCACATTAGAGAGAAGGAAGAAGATCCTCTTATGAGCGTCTTGCATGACACTACTCATCTAGATAAAGATTCACAGTGATTCTAAGGAAATCCGTGATGTTTATCCCCAACTACAGTCTTAATATACTCCCCTCCTAGAGGGAGAATATTGTATTTCACATCTCATCCTTCTTGGTCAAAGAATGTTATTCTACTCAGAACTCGTTCTCAAAATAATTCCACAAATATTTAACTTCAATTCCCTCAACCATGTACAACATCCAAAATGAACATACATATCTCATAATATGAAAAACTACCTACAGAATCATGTACTCCATCAGATACGGTATCAAACCAAAGGTGATATAAAGCTCCTCGAGCCAGCTCTCTGTCCCCATATCAGAAATGACGCCCCTATAATTTTCCATGGTCTACCACTGGAATGAATATAACATTCTCTAACACTAGTTTTTTTCCTCCTCAAGATCAAAACACTATCGATTGGATGGATTGGCATGATGGGCCTCCATTTCTTGAGCCAATCGTTCAGGACGACCGAGTGCCACAACTAAAACATAAACAAGGGTCTCTTAAGCTGGAGTAGTATTGAATTTTATATAATATTAATTTTACCTATATATTTATATAAAACCTAAAAAATGTTCAATTCTAACACAGTCACAAGTCATCAAGATGATGTTCTTTCCCAGGTTATCTACTCTACAAATAGTGTATCCTCACTAGGTCATTCTATATGATCAGAGTCCATGCATCAGATCATAATGGGATATAATATCATGTGTCTTAGCCCATCTTCCCTGGCCTATGTGAAATACCGAGGTCACATAATAATGTTTCACAACTAAACCATTCAATACTCAATGTTTCTATCTCGAAACATCAACATATATCTCAACCATCATCATTTTATAACGATTTTTCCTAACCCCCATTCTCTATAGATTCACCTCCTGATTTTGAAATGAAGGAAGATTGATAAAGACCCCTCAGTCCCTCCTCCAGTATGCCCTGGGGTGGTGACTACCACCAAAGGTATTAAAATATCAGTAAATGTGAGGCATTAAAATTTTAATAGTATCTATGTACCTAAGAGAAGATGTACCAGCCTCAAACTACTCTAAGACAAGTATATAGATAAAATAAAATCCAAACTATCCCACATGATTGAAAGAAATGAAATGGGTACAAACGAAAAACATATAGACTAGAAATATAGATTGTAGAAATACATATCTATAACGATCCACCACTAGAGGAAATTCCAAATAAAAATTCCCCTGGCCATCCAGATATAGACTAGAAATATAGGTTGTAACTCCCCCATCCCGTGATGATTGGGTCCCTCTCTGCTCACCTGGACATTCCATTCTCCATTTTGATGATACGATATACCCTATGGTGATGTGAAAATCATCCTACGGTGATAGAAGATGACAATAGCCTAGAAATGAACTAACTAGTCCATTCCGAGAATGTCACCATAGCCCTTCATCTATTAGGCATAGAGGTCCCAAATGAAGGGAGACCCATCGACCTCAAGAGGGAAATCCTTGCACTATCACACATTAGACATTCCTGTCCCCAATGATGTGTCCAACATCTAGACATTAGCAGAATAGAAGATACATATCCCAAGGCTCTACATAATAGATACATATAATAAACTATGGGAAGAACTTGTATCGAAATGTGAACGTGCTAAAACTAAGGCAATTAGGATTGTACCGCGAACTATAGATGTTCAGAGATCCTTATCATACTGGGTCTACACCACTACCACTATCTGCACCGTAAAGTGCCCTTATGACCCTACCTGACCACCCTGAGCTGATCCACCTTATTTTCACGGAAAGCCTACCGACTGGATACCAAGACCATGACCTTAACCTCAGACTGAACAGTCAGATGAAATCTAGTTCCCAGACTGATGAGAAATTGGTGGTACTGCTTCTGAATGCAGATTCATTGAGGAAATCTCATCACCAGCTGTGGGTGGGAAGAACTGACAGATTTACTGATGATGTACCTTCTTTCTGCAAGATCGGCACTCAACTGGGTCTCTCGGGAAATGTTTCCTTAAATTCCCGAACATCCCACACTGGTAGCATAACACAATAATACCTAAATGTGTATCTCGTCTACTTAGATCAACATGTATAGAATCCATATAGAAATTCATACTATTAGACAAAGAAGAACTAACTATGGTTGTCGAACTACCCTGGCCCACAATCCCAGAATCCCACAGGTTGTTCTCTATGATCAGCGTCTGGTTAACGAAAGAAGATATGGAAGTCAATGTGATGATATTTAATTCGTCCCAAATATCTTTCCTAAGACAATACTAAAACATCCAATCTATGAATAAATAATATCCCACTAGAAATGGTGTAATGGGCTTCTACTTTTTTAAGTGATAAGAATACTCCATGCATAAAAGAGTTCCATGTTCCAAACCCTTGAACTCTTGGGCTTGATCGGCCCTCAATCTCTTCAGGTAATTGTAATAAAAAAAGTTAGGCTAAAACTCCTCCAAATCCATACCATGCAGGTGTCTTGCCTATGAGATCACATCCCAACAACTTTTGACAGAATCCTAAAGAATAAATGTAGTGAGTTTCACCCTCCAATATGAAGGTGTCTCTAGATACTCGAAGATCATCAGCATGGCTTCTAGACATGACTCTCCAGCCTTTATCCTACACCACCTTGTAATGTGAGAGTATTATACTACTTAATGTCCCATGTGAACTATTCCATGGATGGGGTAGGAGGCGGTCCTCCCTAGAAGGTCAACATCATCCTCAAAAAGCGCTATCAAAACTGTTCTTCGACACCTGTATCCTAAATAATGGATGGTGCCAAGAGTGACACGACTGGAGAATCTTCTGGTGGTCCCTGATTGACCATATCCGGTGTTTGATCACTGTCTTATAACATGGGTTCAATCAAAGTAATTCTCAGTGGCATGAATCTGCAAGGTCAAGTGCACACCTTAGATCATGATCATCAAGGACTGAAACATATAAGTGTTACAAGCGATCATGAGAAATAAAGAATTCATGTTATTCAAATCATGGATACACGATGTGTATATACCCTAAAAATCATGTACTAATATGTCTTCTCATGGGCGCATACTCATCCCAATCATGGTCATGTAACACCCCTCACATACAACGTTTTGTCCTAACCAATGATGTCAACTTAAATCCACTTCATATGACCGAGTTCTTTTACATGAAGTAACCCACATGGTTCACCTAGAGAAAGTGTAAATGGAAAATTTATGATAGACACAGTGTGTACTGGATATAAATTCTCCAACCCATTTTGTTAGTCACACGGTTGAATCTACACGACATTTTTGTTCCAGAAATTTCGTGTACTAACTACCAACCATCCACCCGTGTCGTTAGTCACACGGACGGATACATATTCTCTACAACATGGGATGTACATCAGGTATACATTGTGTCCCACTAAATATTTCCCATCCTCATGTCTCTACCCACACAAACCTATGACATGGTTAGAGAAAACACTGTGTTTATATATATTACATAGTGTGTACTTTAAGAAAAAAAGTACCTTCCTAAACAGAAGGATAAAAGGATTTAATATATCATTACACGTCCTGTATTCTAGGTTTTTCAAGAAAGTAATACCCCCAAACTACTCCAGATCCTAGAAAATCACTATAACGAACATTAAAGTTCTCAATTCCTATCCATGAGTGCCCATACTCTCTGATAATCCAAACCTGGCATCTTATAAAAGTAATATAGAATCATAAAAGTTCAACAATTGAACATATTTCGATCCATGAGGGCCCATAACACCTAAATAACAAAATATATTTGTTCATTCAATTGAAACCATAAAAAAAACACCCTATCAAAAAACAAGTATTGTATCAAGGAATCTATCACAATAGCATGCATATCTAGAAAAACATCTATCACAATAACAATCTATCTGTAATGCACCCTAAATATCATAGAATTTTTTTGAAATGTGATCCCTAACAAGTGCCTATATGATGAATGAGATGGAATACCATCATTTCACTGGGTTGAAACAGAAATAGAACCTCAATAATATATAAAATTACAACACAAAATATTTGAATCGTCCAACAGTGAAATCATATCTACTGTAATAATTGAAAAACTAGAATAATAGCAATTATCATTGTAAATTGGCTTTTCCGTATACATGTGTTAGCTACTACCATGTCAACTTATTAAAAAGTAGATATTACTTCATATCCCTTGTTATAGCACCAAGTAGTAAGTAAAGAAGAAAATAATTTCTTTTGATACCACTTCATAACATCCTAGTTCAAGAAGTCTCCCAGAGGGTCCGAGTAACCAATTGGTCACATTTTATCAAGAGCATTACCCCAAACTCCAGACGCTACTGATTAGTAGTGAGGGTGTTGGGAGTGATAGTGGGGATATGATGCCCTCATAGGTAGAGTAATGCAGTGGAATGAATAAAATAACAATAGTGGATGTAGTAATAACATGCAATCATGTAAACAATGGTATAACGAATGTAAATAAACAACTATGATATAAATATATAAATATATATATATAATGATGCATGATACATGTATGTAGGAATGTAGAAAAACAAGGAAAAATCCTAGAATACAATATTAAATGAAGTACAAGGAAAACATTTAAACCAATCCCCAGAATCGCATGACTTAGCTTGGTCCCATGCCCTATAGATCCACAACTATCATGTACCTGAAGTAAAAGGGCACTTTCCCTTATCTATAAATGCATAAAATATAATCTGTTCAGTGCCAAAAGCGTGAGAAAAATTGGGTGTGAGATGAATCCCAGTAGAAAACCTCCCAAATATTTCTTCTAAATAATCAATGAATATATATATGTAGACAATAAGTAAAATAAATCAATAAAAAATGAATTACTCAAAGTAAATAGTCTTACTATTTCACTTACATCATTTACATTTAACAATTTAACCATCTAATTACAAATACAAGCAACCCATTAGGAATGTTCTCACAGAACATCCCCTCTGTTACCATTTACAAATAGGGTATAATAATGACTCTGTGAGGAAGCACTCACCATCAATTCCCCATGTTGTCTCTTGTAAATCAAAGACTCTTTGAGGTAGCAGTCACTATTAATTCCCCCTATAAGATTTTAATGTTAAACTATAAAAAATCTGATGATAAACTCAACATCAATTCCTCATGTGGTCTCATAACATATCTATAGAAACTACAAGGGAGTACTCAACTCCAATACCCCATATGGTCTCACAACATGAAAATTACAACAAGACACTCTAGGAAATCCATCATGGTCAATTTACAAAATGGACTAACTATTATAGGTTCCCACAACCCCATGTAATTTAATCATACACAAACTATAATTATTATCCAATGTAACCACAAAGTACTACTTGGCTAATTAGTTACAAGGCCTAGAAAAACATATCATATAAATAATCACTCCATCCTAACAACACTAGGAATTGAAAAAAATATCCTAACAGGAAAAACATGAGCAAACGGTCAAAATCAAAGAACATGCGAAAACACATCCATAGCATTTCAATTTAAAATATTCAAAATAAAAAACCTCTATTAAAACATACAAGACATAAAAACAATTTATAGGTTTAAAATCCTTAAACATGCAATATCCCGAACATCGTAGATCTAAAAAAATCTAAAAACATTCAACCAATGATAACTCACAAAATAAGTGGAATCCAAAAACAATATTGTAGGAGAAGGAAGATCATAACATGGTGATTTTAATTTAATCTATGGTGGTTGATTCGGATAAAGGATGAAAAGTATGTGGCTCAGAAATGAATATGTGGTCTCGTTCGCTCTTGGAAAAGTCAAATGGAGAAGAGGAGTGTTATGTCAATTAGATGCAATCCCGGAATGCTTAATGAAATAAAAAGAAAGTACACAACATGTTTTTTAAGTCCACAGAACAATTATTTTCTTTTACCAACCTCCTCTTTAGGCGGTCTCCAGGTCACCACACATGGACATGTGTTCGGTCGTTACACGACCATCACATAGCTACCTGCAGCAACAGAGTACATGATGTGTAATTTTAAGAACACGACGTGTACTCTCTAAAATTTTAGATTCTATTCATTTCTTCAATAAAAAACATAGAATAAATACCTACATGAAATGAAGATCCAGATTCATACATGAAATGTAGTTGTGTGAATCTTACCAATGAAACAACACACAAGAAATATTACTGAACATGCTAATCATACATCGCAATATATCATACCCTACTAGAATTTCTACCACTACAGAGTGCAATGGTTAAATACTAGCTTCTATGACCCTTTCATGATGACCTCCAAAAATTACATGCCTTGGATGAGGACCACAACGTACACCCTGAGGTCATCCTCCACCTTCTTTGTCTCCCCTTAGCAGAGTAGGAGCCTATTATCTATACGTCTGAAATGGTGTTGCTGGAAACTACGGGTAATGTGGGCACTGAACCTACCAAACTCCAATATACCATGCTCGAACGTCCATCGCAACCTTTCTATGAAGGATCCCACAATCTACATTGATAAAACACAAAATCCCCAGACATACAGGATATGCACGTGGACCATAAGGATGAAAAGGAAGCTACTAAGGTCGACTCCCTAATGGCCATATCATCCAATTCCATAGATCATGAGACATGATGATGGTATACTTGCCTTTTAAGGAAACCTATTAGATTCCTTACCACATTATAACTAATCGAGAGTTAATTTTTTTTCAACTATGTATACCTTCTTCTGGATCTCTAAGTATGTCATAATGGTGAATGGAGTAATTGCACACTAGAGAGAAGGAAGAAGATCCTCTTCTGAGCGTCTTGCATGACACTACTCATCTAGAAAAAGATTCACAGTGATTCTAAGGAAATCTGTGATGTTTATCCCCAACTACAGTCTTAATATACTCCCCTCCTAGAGGGAGAATATTGTATTTCACATCTCATCCTTCTTGGTCAAAGAATGTAATTCTACTCAGAACTCCTTCTCAAAATCATCCCACAAATCTTCAACTTCAATTCCCTCAACCATGTACAACATCCATCACGAACATGCATATCTCATAATATGACAAACTACCTACAAAATCATGTAATCCATCAGATACGATATCAAACCAAAGGTGATATAAAGCTCCTCGAGCTAGCTCTCTATCTCCATATCAGAAATGACTCCCCTGTAATTACCCATGGTCTACCACTGGAATGAATAGAACATTCTCTAACACTAGTTTTTTTCCACCTCTAGATAAAACCACTATCGATTGGATGGATTGGAATGATGGG
Organism: Viscum album; assembly: GCA_963277665.1. Lineage (NCBI taxonomy): Eukaryota > Viridiplantae > Streptophyta > Magnoliopsida > Santalales > Viscaceae > Viscum > Viscum album. The sequence continues at coordinate 338,047,705 of OY728143.1, read as the reverse complement.
CCTCCATTTCTTGAGCCACTCATTCAGGACGACCGAGTGCCACAACAAAAACATAAATAAGGGATTCCTAAGCGTGAGTAGTATTGAATTTTATATAATATTAATTTTACCTCAATATTTATATAAAACCTAAAAAATGATCAATTCTAACACAGTCACAAGTCATCAAGATGATGTTCTTTCCCAGGTTATCTACTCTACAAACAGTATAGCCACACTAAGTCATTCTATATGATCAGTGTCCATGCATCAGATCATAATGGGCTATAATATCATGTGTCTTAGCCCATCTTCCCTGGCCTATGTGAAATACCGAGGTCACATAATAATGTTTCACAACTGACACATTCAATACTCAATGTTTCTATCTCCAAACTTCGACATATATCTCAACCATCGTAATTTTATAACGATTTTTACTAACCCCCATTCTCTATAGATGCACCTCCTGATTTGGAAATGAAGGAAGATCGATAAAGACCCCTCAGTCCATCCTCCAGTATGCCCTAGGGTGGTGACTACAACCAAAGGTAATAAAATATCAGTAAATGTGAGGCATTAACATTTTTATAGTACCTATGTTCCTAAGAGAAGATGTACCAACCTCAAACTACTCTAAGACAAGTATATAGTGAAAACAAAATCCAAACTATCCCACATGATTGAAAGAAATGAAATGGGTACAAACGAAAAACATATCTAGGTGATCATACAAGTATACTCCGTAGAAAAAACAAAATTATGTCATGCATAATATGAGGGAGACAAACTGTTTCTATCAGGAGAAAACAAAATAAACTGAAAAAAAACCAAACATGGTATACTACCCACCCAAACTCTCCAAAGTCATGCTAAAAAAAACATGTTATGTAATGTAATATAGAGAACATCGATGATCGGGCCCAAACCACTTTACCACAAATTAGCCGATCTCACACCCTAACAATATGAAGTCTTGGAACTCCAACCTCTTCTGAACATTCCACACCACGTCCCTCCCACAAACACCTGGGCCTCAAATCACATCTCATCCCGCCCGCAGACACATGGGCCAAAAATCACAGCCACCTCTTGAAGACACCTAGTATAAAAACCACTTATCATCCCAAAGAAACATGTGATGCACAACCCTCCCTCACACACCTAATACTCAAAAATCATAACTACACGATGAGTTTTGGGAATGAACTCTAAAAAGAGGGAGAATGGAATTTCTGATATCTAGCCATCCATCCTCCCACCACTGTGTTTGTTAATGACACCCTCCACCATTGTAATGGGGGTGTTTGGCACGTAACAATCAATTGTGGTTGGGTAAAAATAGAAATCACAAAAAAATACATGCATATAGAGGAACCAAAAAATCATCCTAATCTATGGGTTTTCAAGAAAAAAAACCCATAATACATCCCACATTGCTACTACTATTAAATGCACATTTTAGAAAAAACAATGGTAACATGAGAAATCAATTAATTAAATCCACTTAAAAACACATCATTTTATCATTATTACGTATTTCTATGTTATTCCATCCCTACATGAGAATATAATAACCAAATTATAAAAATATACTCATTATGAAGTCTGACATAGGAGACAAACTATGATAAAACCCCACGTAAAATATCATCCCCACAAAGCAATCAATATAACCCCAACCACTGTCATTATTAAAATTCATTCATCCTAACCATTCTATCATATATAAAACCCTATCTTATAGAGAAAAATTGAACCACACCTCCATAAAACAATACATGGTATCCCAACTTCATAAATACACCACATACAATGACATAAACATAATACAACCTAAAATTGCATCACACCTACCAATCCAATGCCCATCCAATCCAGAATCAATCAATATCAAAACCTGGGATACTATTTCACTCTCAATCAACACACACACACTATCGTTCTTTAAAAAAATAGAATTCAACCTGTATGAAACATGAGACAAAAATGTTGCACACGTAGCACAAAATCAGACCAAAAAAGGAATAAAGTATTCAGATTAAAGACAAATGTTCTTTAATATCACCTTGGTAATTTAAGGGTTATCATAGATCAATTTTGATATAGGGTAATGTATTTAATTAACATTATTTATGTTATTAATCAATTTTTCATGTCTAAAAACATTCAACAGAAGATTAACTTCAAGTATTAATGTGCATGGATCACAAATAGAGACTAATAATAAGCATTTTTAAGTAGAAATATGTCTAAATAAATTAATAGTATGCGTCAATGATAAACTAAAAAAGAATATAAGCATCATCATTATCTTCCCCACCCCTCATTTACTACTATGGTAACAAAACATGTTATCATATCATTTCAGATTATCTTCATAACAACATTAATTAAAAGTGAAATTCGACCGAAATCACAATGAGAGATTTTCTTACCAGCCATGAATGATACAAAAATAATGAAAGACTAGTGGATACATGCCTAGAATAATCATACAATCAAGAAATCATCCTTGAACCAAAATTGGGGTCTGGACAAGTAATATGAATGAATCCATGGAAAATGGATTAGACGGATACACCACAACACATGACTCCATGGGGAATAAAGGATATGGTTGTACCTAGAAAAAATGGAAACACATGGGGAATATAAGATTTCGACTATGAATAACTATATCATATATTAATGGAAGGGAATAGTTTCAAGGGCCAATAATGTCATATCGTTGTCAATCCCTCACGTCTTGGGTGTTCTAATGTATTTTGGAATTATGACATTAAGGATAGAGATAATATATATTTAAACTACATTATAATTGGTCAAATAAAGTTTTAAACTCAATTGAATTCAAATAAAAAATAATATTGGCGAAACTGGAAATACCGGGAAAAGCTGGAAATGGCTCATCGTTGGGTGAGTCCCCAATGTGATTCATTGGCATTGACTCCCCAATAGAAAGTCATCGATGTGACCCTCCAATAGCAAATCTGGGATATGGATTCACCGAAATCACCCACCTAATGTGAGTAATAAATATAAATAACTAATACCTTACTCACTTATGTAATTGACAGATGCTCGACCTACCAATGCCCAACCTACTAGCACACCATCTGAAGCCACCAACTGACGTTGAGCCACCGAAACCTAACCACCGATGCGAGTAACTAATGAATGATATATATACACATATACCAACTCGAGCCACTAAACTTTGATATTATTGTTGAGCTATCGATGTGAGCTACCAACACTGAGCTACTAATGCAACCTAGCATTAGAAGACTGGATATTTGGAAGACTCCTGAAATAAAGCACGAAGACTCCCCAAAAGACTTTAAAAACTATATATTCACAAAATAATTTTCTAGAGATATCCTATACATTACATTAATGTTTATTTAAAGTTAATTTCACTTGTAATTATTTACCCACTCATTATTAAGGGAATGTTATCATCACTCGTAGGCAATTACATACCACCATCTTCACGAAGTGATATGACCCATTTTCCATGTATGAATATAAATAATGGATATATTGATGTATTAAATCATTAAATATTCTACTTATATAATTAATAATACTCAATATATCATTAATTTATATCTCTTGAACATGAACTATATTTAATGTGACAAAACATTCTTGAAAAAATGAAATACTGAACGCTCGAAACATTTCTATTTATGAAATACTGTAAATGTGTAGTTTATAAGATGTCATATAAGGATTAAATATTGTATAATAAATTTGGATATGGTTTTAATAGAAATTAGTAACATGTGTCAGAGATTTATAAAATATTCTATAATAATTTATTCTAAATGAAAGGACAATGAAATCGATCTCTTGGAACCTCCCTATTTCCTTTAGATTTCAATTTCTACACCATTTACTAGAATTTCCTTTTTTTATTATTCTCATATACTTATACAATTTTATAATTATCTATTCTAATCATATTTATTTATCTCAACACATCTTTTTATGATGTAGAATTACTTGTTTTAAATGCTCAACTTCTTAATTCCTCTCGATATGCAAATCCGATTAAAGGGAGTATCTCTACTTCTTACTAATTATAAGATCCAAGATTTAAAATCATTTTATCCCACAATATATATATTAAATCCAAAATATAAATTCATGATAAAACATGTAATTATTTTTTACTTTTATTAAAATAATTATATACTCATCCTCTTTAAAGTGTCTATATTATTTTCCATAAAACTGCACTTAATTGGTGGATTTCAAATGATACATAAACACACAATTTCATTTTTTAAATTTAGGTCAAAATAATTATAATTAATATATATTTTTTTCTTTTAATATTGCCTATGACTTTTTTAAATCCATTATTTCATGGATTAAATTATCATTTACCCTTTGGTTGTTTCATATGACATGATTAGGATAGAGATTTCGTTAAATGGGTAACCCTTATTTTAATTCCTTGTATAGGATTAATTATATGGAAAAATATGCTTGAATATGTTTCGAAGGGAATTACCAGAGAGTTCAAGAATGTATTGGGTAATTTTTTAGTCTCTTGATTTGTTATGTATGTGATTAAGGAGTAATCTTTATCAATTTTGGGACACTATCAACTATGAGATATAGTCTTGGTTGTTTTATGTGACTCATGTTTATGTTATGTTATATACTAAGTTACCATTCCATTGTTTCTATGAATGTATGATTGAATAATTTATATTTCATTATCCTATATGGTTACTTATGATTCATTCCTTTTATGTTATCATGTTATGTATTCAAACTAATGGTGTATGATTTTTTGTGATTATTCCCATATTGGGCTATCCAACTCGTCCCATTTTTATATTTTTTCCTTGGGCATCATATAATGTTTTAAGATATCAATTAGTGTTAGGATATCATTATAGATATTAAAAAATGTATACCTTATTCTATTTTAATTTCATCTAATTATGTACATATTATTAAAATTACTCAAGCCTTTTCAATCATTATTTATTATTTTATAGAAAAAATTTCTTAAATTCATGTAATAATATGTGTAAAAGTCCTGGTTCATAGTAGTTTATATTATATGATATTCTAGTTATTTTATGAATTAGGGAAAAAATTAGTTTTAACCCCCAATGATAATTATATAGCCCTTGTTAACCATTACTGATACATATTGAATCATGTGTTTGGATATAAATTTAATTTATTAGTTATTCATTAAATTTTCACTGTTTTGTTTTTATAGGATCAATAGTTAAATAGTCAATCCCCATAATTTTTCCCATTTTATTAAATGATGATGAATATGAGAATCAATGCAAATTTCCTATGTGATTAAAAGTGAGATGATTTCTATAGTGTAATTCCAATACTGATGGTAATATGATCTTTAAACATCATGAATTATTATATATTATTGCTCACGTTATAAATAATAAAATCATTCATTTGAAACACCCATTCATTTAAAAATAAATTTTTTTTGTCAAATCCTTTATGTGACAAATGCCACTTATCATTACTGGATCTTATGATCTCCTCATTAATGAAAAATGTATTAACTTCACTGAGAAGATATTCCCAGTACTCCATTACATATAAGAACAAATATTATTAATTCTAGACTATAATTTTGATAGGGAAGATTATTAGTGTAAAAATATGATCACAAACACAAATTATATAAATTAAATTGATTCCAAGTTTTGGGAATGATTATAGAATATATTAATCACCAACTTTATTCCCTGAAAATCACAATCAAATATATAAAGTGAGTTACTTATAATGAGGAAAAATACTATGAGTCTATCATAGTTTATGGGGAAAACATTTCAATTTTTACATGATATGAACTAATGTTTTCAATAACCCAAAAATAATGGAAGATCTATATGTTATTTGATTAATATGTATTCTAGGAAAATATCTGGCTATTTGATACATTGAAAACATGGTGATATTTTAAATTTTATCTTTATAGTTGATTTGTTTATTACAAACTCTCAGTGGTATCTTGTGATTAGAAAATACAAAAAGAAGATATATTTTAATTTGGGATTATCAATAGTCATATCCCTTATAGAATGAATAAAAAAATACCACTTATCGAAAATGTGGGATGACCTATCATGAATATTTTATAAAGGGAGAAAAGAGATTATTCAAACATGGAAGAGAAGGACACCATGTTAATCATTGAAAAATGGATTTAAATAATACCACTACTCTGAAAGAGGAAATGATGCTTTATATAAACACTCAACCAATATTTCATTTTAAAACCCTCTTTTAACATTAAAATTATCTGATCTAATTCAATTAAAAATTTGTTTTCTGAAAAAAAATATTATAGGACAACTACTATAAATTAACATAATGGAATACATTATCAAAATTAATTATGTGGATCCCAAAAATGATTTGGTGATAGGTATGTTGATTATGTATTCAGGAATAGAGAATTCACTAATTTATTCAAGATATATTCATCCATTCATATCTTTCATGTTTAATATAACTATTCAAACACCACATCAAAATATGGAGGATGATTTATCTATAAGAACAAAAAAAATTGTTAAATTATTTTATCTAACATATATATCATTTCCTTGGTCATTTTTTTTGTTTTGTCAGTCTAAAATAATCTCTTCTTACTTCTTTCGGAGTAGTTTAATGCTAAATTGGGAATAGATTTTCTATTAGTATTCAATGCCCACATCAACTATTGGTAAAGGGATATCCCCCTTAACATCATGATGCATTATATCTAAGAGAAGGATGAATTTCTAGAAGAAAAATATATTATTGTATAGATACTATTTCCTTATGAGAAATTCTATCATTAAAAAAGGCTTAATTTAATGTTGGGGATTCTTCATAAAGAAATTTATATTTTAAATTGCTAAAAATATATATTACAAGGTATGTTTTCATTTATCCATCATATTAGATAGGTTAATTTCTCAATTGAACATATACATATATATATTCTAATATCAAATAATTTTAATAGGATTTCCACAATTTGTGATGGAATAATGAAGAAGAAATTACAATATAATATGAAAAAACTTTTATATGACCGAGTGCTTCACTCCGTGGAAGCGCATTTCATATTAATAAAGAAGAAGTATTGATCAATTACTATATAACACCCTCATTTTTACATATGTGTTGCTATATGTTTTTATTTTATTGATTTAATATGCTTGAGTGTAGTTTTGGAGGTATGAGAGGAATTTTCCTATGTATTTTAGGATTTTTGGGGGAGAACAGTTTGAGAATGGTTAGTAAAAATAGTGAAACCCCTCTAAAAACTGTTCAATTTGAGGTAGTGGGATCAAGATATTTATAAATTTTAGAATACGGTTTGGCCAAACAATGCTTCCACATAGAGGAATCCATGTTTCTGGGATGAAAGTATTTTTCCTAGTTTCCCCATGGTTTTTATTTTCTAGGCGGTCCAACCATGTTAGGTGCATCATGAGCCAACATCATGTTCTTGATAAGCATATGAGTTGCATAACCATGTATGAATAAAACACATGGTCTAAACGTAGATCCTATAAAAGTGGATATTAGTGATAAATTTCCCATAAACCATTATTTTCCCTCCATTACAAACCAAACTATGTTTTCTCAACACCCAAATGTCATGGAGACTGTTCCAATAAATCATGGAGAAATGTACTAGAAAACCATGGTGTTTTAAAGGTAGTATTTCCTGATTGGTATTTGTTCATGTTTTTTCCATTGATATTTTCATCCACCCTGCCATTGATTCATATATAATGTCCATTTTGGATTAATCGTTGATAGCTATTTCCATTCATGATAAGATATGGTTCTGTTGATGTTATGAAACATATTCCAATGCAGGTTTTTACTGATTCACTTGAATTTTGATGATGAATTTTTTTTCATTCTACATTTTCACCATAGGTTTCAATGTATGTTTATTCAATATAATCTTCTTATATTATAACGTACAATATTAGTTCATTTTATTTCAGTTTTAGTAAATTTATTTTAAATTTTTGTGTAAGGTATTATAAAAAACCTCGTTAGTGATGGTTTGTGGATTTTTGAAAATTAGATGGTTTGAAAAGTAATTTTTTATAAAATTTAAATGTATTGTTATAAAATATTTTTTTGTATGTTTTATGGATAATGGTTTTGCTAAAAAGAATTACTAAAAATTATTTTTACTGAAATGACATGGTTGGGTGGCTTGGTTATCTATACAAAGGTTTGAGTGAGTTCATTCTTTAGACATGACCCTAAATTTGTGTCATGTACCATTCAGTTTTAAGGTATATGAATCATGATATGTGGAATGTGACATTAAGGAACATGTATATTGGACACATTGTGATTACATAGAAAATTAATGGGAAACAACTCATGATTATAGAAATGTCACTCAAGCATGTATGTTTGTGTGTGTGTGTGGAACATGGAATACAGATTCCAAAATAAATGTGAAATCTGACCAATATTTTTTTTTATATTACGATGTAATTTTAATTGTTGGAAACGTTTTTTGGGTTTAAATTTATTTGTTTTTGATATATACTAATGAAATAATTTTTAATTGATTTAAATAATTTTATTTTATAAAAATATTCTCACTTGTTGTATCATAGTTTAATTAATAGGTATGTAATTTGGGGAAAACATACTGAGTTTCATTACTCACCCCAACTTTGGGACATCGGTTATTTTGTAGATATTTTTATCCTAACACAGGTAAATGAAAAATTTACTTTTTCTTTAGTGATTTGTAAGGATACATCTGCAGGGATTGTGGAGTGGAGCATAAAGCATGATGGGATCTCTGGTGTTATGTTTTTGTAGTCATTGATATCTGGGGTATTGTCTTCTACTTTAATACTATGATATCGGTTATAGTGAAGTTTGGTATAAAATTGTCTTGAATTACGTCTTTATAATGCATTACATAGTAGTTTTTGGTTGCGGTATATTTTTTGTGGAATTTATAGTTTCAAATGGAAAATCATCACACAATTTTGTTGAAACCCATGGTATATAGTTACATACATTGGAATCATGGGGATGTTTCCTATGCCTAAAAGCAATTATTTCATGGTTCAATCCCCTAAGGAGGGGTGGGATGACACACATAGTAATAGTCTTGATCAATACAAATATTTTAGGGACAAGTGGTAATAGTTAGATTGATCTTTTGGTGATAGTTGTGTTTGGGACGGCACGGCGTTTCCCTCTCGATCTCGGTGCATCTGTCAGGATCTCTGAGGAATCGCGTGGATTCGTGGTCTTCCCTTGCTGTGGATCTTTTCTTTGGGCTTCGGTAGTTGCTGGTTCGAACGTCCCGGTGTAAGACCGGTCCCCGTCGACGGCATACTCTTCAGAGCGCTCCTGGGTTCTTTCTCAGCAGCTCGCTGGTGACCTGCGGTGAGCTTCTCAGCGTCTAATGGATGTTCTCTTGCGTCAGCATGATTGGGGTCCCGACCTTCCTTAGGGGAGTGTGGTGGGGTTTATTCATGTCTGGAGTGGCCGTTTTGGTTGGTGGTGGCGGGAGCATTAGATTCAGGGCATGGCTTGTGCTGTTGGGTGGTTGTTGTGTTTCTGAACCTTCGGTAGTGGAGTTGAAGTTGAAGATGGCGATGGCATTGGCGGTTGGCTCTCGCTGGTGATAATGTGGAAGGTGTGAGAATTTTTGTTCCTGCTGTGTTTCCGCCGGTGGTGATTAAGTGGTGTTGCCGGAGGGACATCAGCAGTGCCGTGTCGATGGATGCCAGAGAAGGTGAGGCGGTCTTGCGGCTCGAGATGATGGAAGATTCCATAGCCGGTGAAGGGTGGCACATGACGGTGGCTCGGGCTATCGTGTGGCCTTCGTTTGGCATTTGGACTGACGACAAGGATTGATGTGGAAGGTGCGTGGCATGAGGCCTGTCAGCGCAGACGATGACGCTAGGGTTGCGACTCAAGGCGAATGGCTGTGAATGTGAATTTGTGTTTGAAATATGAAATGGAGTTCGTATTTGGATGTGGTGAAGTGTTTTTTTGGATGTGATGAAATGATTTATGGGTACCAGCATCCCCTTAACTAGCCATATGAAAATCGAAAAAAATGATTTGCAGGAAAGAAATTTATGTTGAACATCCCATTTCATGGGAGTTTGGGAGATATGTTATTGGGAGACACTTGTAGGTGTTATAATCTTATTATAATTGTTCTATCCAATGATAAAAGCATGAATTGAATTGATAAAAATTATGTTACACAAGGTGAAAATATTTATTTTTGAGAAATGTGTTTTCATTTGGTGAAAACATGTTAATTTTTTAAAAATGTGGATATTTTTATCAAATTTGATAGTAAAAAAGGCCATGGTTGTGGTATTTTGAAAATGGTTTCATTTTCAACAACATTTTGTAATTTAACAAAATTTATTAAAGTAGAAAATTGTTTAATTTCAAAAATATTGGTTATAATTATTTTGATGTTGTTGAATATTTATTTTCTAACACATTAGTTATAAGAGATTGAGTCATATGGATTTTTTTGTTATTAAAAATGGGAACCATTAGGTGTAGAAGAAACTAGTTGGACAAAGATTCTGAAAATGTGGTTTCATATGAGCCACAAGTCACCTAAAAATAATCTTAGAGTATTATCTATGATTTTCAAGCTATATATGGAGTGAACATAAGGGTGGTCCTCGAGAAGTTGGATCATTCTGTTCAGTTTAGAAGAAGAATCCATCTATATTTTGTGGATATTCTAAACAAGAAAAGTCTTAGGGTTGGATGATTATTATTAATTGAATGATATATTTCATAGAGACACCTTCTATACTGATAGTCACATTGGAAACAAATATAAAAGAGGATATTGAATTCCAGTTGTGGTATTTAGAGGTTTAGGATAAATTATAACAAGATATTATATTGAATGATTTGAATAAATTTTCTATAAAACAAATAACCACACACATTTAGTATTTATAAAATCATACAATTTCCAACCTGAAGAAATAGAATCTCTCATTGATAGAGTGTGAAGATATGTTTTTAAATTTTGTCTATTTTTAGCTGATGTTACTTCATGTGAATCCGTGAAGGAACACATTTTTGAATCGAGGATATGTAATGCGATTTGATCGAATATTTTCATGTTCTGTATAACAGATTATACTGATTTGGTTAATAGGGACACATTTTGTAAGGGTAGTGTTGGGATATATATAAGGATGGAACATTTGATACCTATGGTAAATGTTGGTAACTCTAATTATGGGAATGAGAATTAGAGGGACACCAACATCCAATGTTGTGGGATGACTCAAAATATGACTATTAGATTAATGAATCTTCCTCCAAAACTGAAGATTATGGATAGATGATTCTAATATAGATCTTATGATCACATCAACATTGATTGTGCGACACCAACATGAGAATTTCACAATTTTAACCATTTGGAATATCATTAGGGACACTTTCATAGTGGTCCATGGTAGGAAGTTTGAGACACTATCTCATTTCATGGACATCGTATTATTCGATTGGAATAGGAAAACAAAATAAATCTCATTAGTGGAACCAAGATAGACCTGTTGATTTGAGGAATACCATAAATCCTCCCCAAGGGATATCTTATAAGGGAATTAATGAAAAATACTATATTGAGTAAGCATTTATTAGGTGTTGAGCAAGCGATTGTGGATTATCAATGTGGACCATGGATGGTGAGATGTGTGATTCATTAGAATTCTACCCTTATAAAATGATTTTTTATAAAGTTGAATTCCATTAATTTCATTATTCTTGGGATCATGATTATCTTTGTTGGAATGTTCAAAGTATCCATTCTATATTAAATGATCAAATTATTATTGGTCAAAGGGAATGTTGAGATATTATGTAAAAATAAATCTCAATTAAAATTGATTGTGATGAGTTGATAATGGATTTCTCTTTGATTTAGATGGATTTTTATCACATAATCCTTGTTATAGATTGGTTAACAATATTCAAAGATCACATTGACTGTTATACATGACGTGTTAGTTCTAGGATTTAGAAAGGCATCTAGATTCACTTTTAAGGAGAACAAAATCTAATGAATGGTGCAAAAATATTTTTGGCACCATTAGTTGATTCTGTATTATACTAATTGGAATCTTTGACTATTAAATCAGTGTAAGAGACCGATACAACTATTTTTCATGTGATTTTTTTAATTTTATGAATGATTTTTTTGATAATTTATCAGGGTCTCCACCCATAAGATAAGATTCCTTTTTTATTCATCTCATACTAGATACTAGTCCTCTATCACATCACTCCTACCAGATGGAACTAATATATTGAACTGTAACACACAGTTTTTTTATTAAATACTTTATTAAAATAATTTTAATTATTCAGTAGTTTGTTTTGCATGAAATCATGGGTTTAAATGAATCACATGATGACCTTAATATAAAAGTACCATTACAACCTCCCCGTCAGGTTAACATGAATAATTATAACTAACATATGAAAATGCAATATAAATTTATCAGCTATTGTTTATTTATGAAAAATATAAATCAATTAGATATTTTAATTTTTTTGAGTAAATTACAATAGATAATGAAATTAATTATATATTTATTTGTAATATACTTAGTATAATATTTTTTATTTTCTTACAATAGATATTTTAGACATATGGTATGAATTAAACCCTATTTTATTTATAAGAAACTATTTTTAAAAGGTTATTTTTACACCATTGAATGGAAACCCAATTTTAAATTAATATTTTGAAATATTTATCACTTCTATATGGAAAAATAAACATTTTATTTTGATTCGGGATATAATAATATACTTTAGATAAATTTCGGATAAATTTCTGATAACTTTCATGTTTTGATGAAAATTAAAAATATGCTAAATTTTAATTAAAATTTACATTTTTCATCAAGATAATTTATATGGTTATGTTAAAATATTCAATTTTTTAATGTATAAATAGAATATATTTAACCAATTAATATATATTTTGTCATTAGAAATAATTTTATACTAATTTTATGGTAAAAAATTTTAAATCTTTTCCAATGTTTTATGTTTAAATACATGTTTTCTCAAATATACAACTAGATTAATTTTAAATTTATTATTGTAACATCTCTATTTTAATTTTTCAATAATCTATTCCATATTTAAAATCATAAAGTCCATGTTGGGTGCTAATGGAACTTTTATATTTGGACAATATGAATAATAAATTTATTAATTATTAATATTTAACATTATTAAATGGTAAATCTGGTAAATAATGGTAAAAATAATAATATAATAGTATAAAACTACCCTAAAATGTTTTGTAATTATATTTGACAATATATTTAAGACCATGGTGATCATTGGATCGATTTTGGGATTCCATTGATTAACTTGGATGTAAAAATGTCATTATATAAGAATTTATTTTATGCAATGATAATTATATCATAAATGTATATCTATTACAAAATAAATTTTACTATGGGGTTATATAACTAATCTCTATGTATATTAATATTCATCAGAAATATAATATTATATCTCACATCAGGGATATTTAATTAAAAATTTTATTCATTACATAAATATATTTATTTATTACACAATTATTATGTAGTGATTATTTCATAAATGTATGATTCAAATATATGACTTTATAAATATTAAAATAAATTTAATTTGAACATTTTTAATCCATATAAAAATTTTCTAGATGAAATTTACATATTTTAAGTGATTTAATTCCTTTTTATCGAAGTAATCTAGTAGTTATGATTTTTTTTAAAAAGTCATGTTTGAATAATGTCCAAAATTGACAGAATTTATAACTTAAATCATAAAATGTTATTTAAAAGTATATTAAATTCATAGAAATATAATTATCTTCCAAATGATCAATACAAAACCAAATATTTCATAAATATCATTTTTTGTGTTGTTTGACCTGATATGGTAATTACATTAACCTATAATGTGTAAATAACATCTTATCATTGTATAATTAAAATGGGTAAAATAAGGGTTAATCCCAAACGGTAAAGGTGAAAAATATATTCAAAACCTGTCTAAAAATTTTATAGATTAGGGTTATTTGAATTAAAATCATCTTTTAGTATAAGTAATTTTGTTTAGGATCATTTTTAATCGAAATATAATTAATAAGAAGTTAATATTTTGAGAGTTTCATAAAGTGATCAACTCCTCCCTAATAAAATGGAACATCCTACCTATCATATTCACACCATTTTAATCATTAAATATTGTCCCAACCCTAACCATTCCACTTATAAACATCCCTAGTTACATTCTAGTGGTTATGGTCTTCTCAAAATGCCAATTTAGTGCCCTAATAAAAAATTTAATGGAGGCACGTTGAGGAGAAGGTAATCACTTCTATCGATTTATTCAAATTTCATTATTCTTATAATCCATATTATTTAGATGTTTAATTATAATTTCATTACATAAGTATAAATTATATAATGATATGTTATTATAAATATTAAACAACACTATTCCTCCTTCTATAAATCCTATGAAAAACTAAATCACAGTGCGTGTGTTCATACGGCTTACCGTCTCCACATCGTGGTGTAATATATTTGTCACCACAACCCTAAATAAATTTGTATAATGGTGGATAAAATAACCAAATATGATTATTATAACATGATACTAAATTATATATACTATACACCATCCAATTCAATACCATTCATAAATTATAGGAATGATATCGTCACTCATGCATAGATTTGGCTAACAGTCTCCATGATGAAATGTGATTCATTATATATAATATTAAATAAAACATGATTATATAAATTAAATGAATGAATAAATATAATATATATTGTATTAATACCATTTTTTAATTCATATATCTAAATCCTAAAAATAGGAATAAGAACTTATCTAGCAAGTCATACATAAGTACTTCAAGCATTTAATACCCAAATAACGAGTAACAATGAAATGTGACTAAAAAACAAATGAAAATATTATCATAAATGTTATCATAAAAATGAAAATTATTCCATAATAAATCAGTAACATTATTTAAGTCAATATATTTTTGGTTCAGATATATACTAAGAATATCATACATACGGTAATGGAAAATTTTGCAATCTCATTTTTATATGAGATTGTATATATATAATTATAAAATAGGGATTTATTTATAATCCATGTCCATGATTCCTAAAAATGTTTTCATATAATTCTTATCAATCATCTATGTATGTTTAGATTCATTTTTACCCATTTTTAACTTTTACTATAAGGAATGGAATGAATCTTTCATTTTTTTCCATACGATGTACTGTTTTAATTTTCAGAAAAAATCATTAAGATAATGTTTTTTAACATAAAAAGAATGAATGGATTTTTAAGGTTTCAGGAAACATTATTTCCATGTATTTTCCTATACACTATTTAAATTTTATTTTCAACTAAATTAATATCATTTAAAATTTAACTGAATTTTGAGAAAGGAAAACGTTTGTTAATAAGAAATGATAGTTTCCTTATGAACTAAGTTCAAGTGTTTAATCAAAAATACTTTCTATATAAGAAGACTTTATTAAATATGGTTATTTTAATATTTCATTTTTTACTATTATTTTATTTCATTAAGGATAGACTTATCTTTTATATGGATTATTTTATGATGTTATGATATCTAAGAAACCAATTTTTTATGTGATGATGAATGATCTGTGTTTTGTCGATCATGTAAAAATGATTTAATGATGAGATAATGGGGACCTAAATATCCCTCCAATTAATTACGTAAAAAATTATACTTCAATTGATAGACATGGTTGTAACAAAAAGTAAATACGGTTTACTGGTACCAGGATGGAATGATAAATGAATAAAGTTCGGTAATGGAATTTTTATGTTATGATGTTCTTAGAAGTGAACAAAGACTAATATGAAATGAATTTCTATTTTTATATTGTATGCCACAAAATTTCATATATTTTTTTGTGACTTTTGTTATTACATTTCATGTTTATGATTTATCTGAGGACATTATATTGTGGTATTTCATAAGTAGGATAATTTTTTGAATTGTTATGTTATTATGAATATGATTTGATTGATATTTCCATTGAATACCCTTACTATGAATTTGAGCTCACCATTTTATATGATTCTTTTAACCAGGTCGTAAATAAAGGTACTAAGGATGATATTCCAAAAGGTAGCTAGTAATGTTGAAATAAATTGGAGATAATGTGGATATTTTATAAACCAGTTGTTTTTGTTTCCCAGTTTCTAAAGACACTATACCTTTACGGTCTAGTCAAGGTTTTGTTATATTTTGTTAAAAATATACATCAATTTTGAAGTAATATAATTTTATTTAAATAATCGGTTTCAATATATGGTATCAGTGAAAATGTATAGTTATTTTCTAGGAAATAACAAGGAGAAAGCCCTGTGGATATGTATAAGTATAGGATACAATCCACGTGTTTTAGAAATGACCATGAATAACCTAGTTTAAAACCTAAAGTGTCATAAATTGATATTTTATTCCTTATTATGGAATTTTAATATTTTGATTATTTCTTCTCAGACAATGCTTCTCGGTTTTATTCAATGGATGGAACATGAAGGAACCACATTGACGCTAAATGAGAAGGGAAATGCAATGATTGTTACCCTCAGCTATTAAATGTTATTGGAGATGCAATAAAAAATATTGTAAACATGATCACACAATATTTTCAAGGTATGAATCATGACAGACTTCCAAACAAGCTAATGAGGGAGAAACATTCTGTTGAACCCTTCATGAAGAAGTGTCCACCTTCATTTAGCAGGACTTATAATCCCTTAGTGGCTGAACAATGGATCATTACCACTGAAACGATATATTTAGTCATACAATGCTTTGAACATGATAAAGTCATATTATAATTATATCATATGTATGGGAAATCCAATCAATTGTTGTATCTATTCCATAATATGATGTAGAGAGATGAAATTGAGTCCATGAAAAGGGATGTGTCCAATAACTTATTTTTCAGTAATTACATTCATCGTATTCTTTGAACAATGATGGATAATGGCTTCTGTGAGCATATGAAAAATGATGATGAATCTTTGGGTACCTATGATGTAAATTTTAGAATACTTATAAGGTATGATTATGGAATTACTATCTAACCAGATAGTTAGATTGATTGATACTTTATTGGGTTAAAACCACATTGCTGAAGGGAATTATCCATAAGGTACTCTATTAGATATGTGGAAATTTTTTGATATTTTCTCAAGGTTGAGATGGATATTTGAGTAAACCATCACTTATATGGGTTTGATAAGAAGAGAAAAATTAAATTCAATGGAAAATCTAGAGACCACACTAAAAAAAGATTATTTTTTCCTTATTCTCAATGTGTTGAATGAAACATGGAGAGAATTGTCTTAAAGTGTCTATTAATTTTTTTATGTGTGGAAAAGAAGGCCATCGGGAAATAAAATGCTAATGTGATTGGAAACATATGTCTAATTTTGCGAACAATGAAAAGGCTGCATGGAATATAACTCCTACACATCAATGTTACAAGGGCATATAAATAGGGAATTATTCCAATCAATTCTATAATTCAATGGTTATTGATGATGATCGAATTCAAAAAACAAATAAGGAAAATTTAAAAGGAAAGTCACATTCAATTACTATTATTAGCATTGATAGTGATAAAGAAGTTTTGAAAGGTAAACTTACCATCCAATCTAATTTGGAAAATATTTTATTTGATTCTAGATCTGCACACTATCTTATTTCTGATGAATTTTATAGTGGTATCACAATATTACCACAACTACTAGATGTTGAGTTAGCTGTGAGAACTCTTAATGGAACAATAATTGCATCAAATGATTATAATTCATATCTAATTATTATTTTTCAGAATTTTCTTCCTAGAAATCATGATATCCTTCGAATAGTTGAATTCTAAATGATTCTTAGAATAGATTGGCATTCTTTATATGTTGAACATACCAATTTCCAAAGTAGGGATGTCGTATTTCATATTCATGATCAATCTATAAGCATATATCAATGAAAAATTGAATATAACCTTCCAGTAAAATTTCTTCCATATTGGGGGTATTTATTCAAATAAATGAAGGTTATATATATCAAAGGGTTGGGAAGAAACTAACAATTAAAAATTCACACATTGTACAGTTGTTTGATGGTGTCTTTTTTGAGGAATATATTAGTCTTCCACCAAATCATGAAGTTGAGTTTTGAACAGAACTCATGTCAGGTTCTAGGCCTATTTCAATGACACATTATATTATTACACAATTTAATTGTGGGAATTGAAGTCACCACTCCAAGAGAATCTTGATATTGGATTAATACCCCCTAGTGTGTCACCTTGGGGAGAAAATGATCTCTTTTTTATGACTATTTATTGATCACTGAATCTCTTCATAGATTATCGAGAACTTAACAGGATCACTATCAAGAAAAAAATATCTTCTCTCACATATTGGTGAATTATTTTACTAAATATGTGGAACTCAATACTCTTCCAAGATTTATATCTGTTAAGGATATCATTAATTCAGGGTCAAAAAGAATGATATAACAATGATAACATTCCATAAAAACTATGGAAAATATGATTTTATTTTGATGCCTTTTGTTCTTATTAATTCCACTACTATCTTCATGGATCTAATGAATAATGTTTTAGAGAATATCTTGATTAGTTCGTGGTAGAGTGTATATATGATATTATTTTCTATTCAAAAATAAAAGAAGAACATAAAGATAATTTGAGAATTGTACTAATGATTCTGTGAATGGAGAAGCAACATGCCAAATTTACAAAGTGCATATTTTGGCTTAAAAAGGATTCATTTTTGGGCCATATAATTTTATGTTAGGGGATATACATGGTTCCAATGAAAATAGAGATTATTGAAAGATTTTCGAGACAATCACAATAGCTATTATCTGAAGCCTCCCGGGTTTGGAAGGATATTATCGAAGTTTTGAGAGTAATTAATCACGATTATATAATCCACTATCAATTTTTTCTCGGAAAGGAATTAAGATCATTTGGATGGAGGAATGTGAAGGGATTTTCAAAGATCTAAAAAGAAGGTTAGCCAAAGCACCAGTTCTCCCATTAAATTGTAGTGGAGAATGTTTCGTGATCTACAATGAAGCATTAATGAAGGGAATGGGGCATGTTCTCATGCACAATAACACGGTGATAGATGATGCCTCATGGTAGTTGAAAATTCAGGAGAAAAACTACCCACACATTATTTGGAGTTAGCTTTTGTAATCAATGCATTAAAAATATGGAGGCATTATCTATATGGTGAGTGGCGTGATATTTATTATGATCAAAATTGTTTAAAGAATAATTTCACACAAAGTAGATGAATATGCGGCAATGAATATGGTTGGAGTGGATAAAATATTATGACTGGTTGATCCATTTCAACCTAGGGAAAGCAAAAATATTGGTAGATACATTGAGTCAAAAAGGCCGTGCTACTATATCCATGATGAGGAGCATGAAAGGTCCCATATTTATGGATTTGAAAAGTATGGATCTTGAAATTTTAATGTGAGGGGAGAAATATTATATTTCTAATATTAATGGTCAACCATATATACTAGTAAATATTAAAGAGGTGTATAAGGAAGATGTATAATTATAAAATAAAATGATAAATTTTCTTGAATTAAATCGTGATTGTGATGAAAGAATAAGATTCAGTAACCAGGTTTTTAATCCTCCTATTCTATAATTAAAGGAGCGATAGGATGAGGCTAATAGTTCTTCCTTCTCTTTTCTCCCTGGATGCACAATGAGGTACAAGGACCTAAAACACTACTTATTTGGGGATGTCATGAAATTAGATGTTGAAAAATATGTCTCTTGATGCATGATTTGTCAGCATATTAATGCTGAGAGAGTGAAGTTTAAAGAGATGTTAATACCATTAACCATACCAGAATAGAAATTGAAAAATATCAATAAGTAGATTGACATCAGACTTCAAAAAATATCCAATAGTAATAATTCTAACTGAGATATAGTTTATCATCTTATGAATTCATCACACTTTATTGCTATTAGAGAGGATTTCTCACTTCTTCATCTTTCTAGGATATATGTAAATG
Source organism: Viscum album (assembly GCA_963277665.1). Lineage (NCBI taxonomy): Eukaryota > Viridiplantae > Streptophyta > Magnoliopsida > Santalales > Viscaceae > Viscum > Viscum album. Next base: position 338,027,484 of record OY728143.1, on the reverse strand, counting down.
AAATGTTAAGATTTAAAGGGCTACCCCTTTCAATTATATCTAATCATAATCTGAGGATTAACTTGATGTTTTGGAGATATCTTTACCATGATCTAGAGGCAATGTTTTGTTTCAGCAATTCTTATCATCCTCATACAGACGGTTAGCCTGAGAGGAAAATTCAAACTCTAGAAGACTTGTTGAGAGATTTCCCTATGTATTTCAAAGGTGGTTTGAATGAAAACCTACCCATGGTGAAATTTTCATACAATAACTACATTCAATAGATTAGTTAGATGGATCCTTATGAAGCCATCTATGGAAAGATGTGCAGAACTCCAACATGCATGTATGAAGTTGGGGAATGAAAGGTATTAGGACCTGATCTTGTTGATGAAATGGTAGAATATGTTATATATATTAAACGACACATAAGCGTAACTCATAGTCAAAAAAAAGTTATGCTGAAAATCGATGAAAATACCTAGATATTGAAGTGAGTGATTAGGTGTTCTTATGAATATATCCTTCGAATAGAGAAATGTGTTTTTGAATGAAGGGAAGGATCATCCTTAAGTGTATCAATTTTTTTTAAATACTTGATCATGTTTGTATGGTATTTCACCGATGGGTGCTTCCACCAAATCTATCTCATGTTCATGATGTGTTCTATGTTTATCTCCGAGGGATGTACATATCTGATCCATCGCATGTACTAAGCTGATATTTTCTATCTTTGGAGAAACATGTTTCTTATGAAGAACATAAGATAGAGATTCAGGATCGTAATGAAAGAGTTCTATGAAATAAGACCACTCGCTTGGTTAATGTTTTAGGGAGGAATCACCAATTTACAGAAACTACATGGGAATTAAGGATATGATGAGGGATAGGTATCCTTTTCAAATTAATTAATGTAGGCGAATTTCCAAGTTGAATTTTAGTTTACCGATGGTAGAATGTAAAACCAAGATGTGATTATGAAATTATTTGTTTTAATAATTTTTATTCTTCTGTAGATTTCTTTGCAAGAAATTTTGAGTTTAACTGAACCGCCTGATGTACTTAGTATAAAATTATCATTATATCCTAGAAGTTATGTTATGTGGAATAATTATAACCATCTTATGAAAATGCATTATGAATTCATTAGCTATTGAATATTTATGAAAAATATAAATCAATTTGATATTTTATTTCTTTAGTAAATTACATTTGGTAATTAAATTAATGAGATATATATGTGTTATATACTTTATAAAATATTTTTTATATTCATGTAATTGATATTTTAGTAATATGGTATGAATAAAACCCTATATTATGTATAATAGAATATTTTTTTGAAAGGATAATTTTTATTCCATTGAATGGTGACCCTTTTTAAATTAAGATTTTGACTGATTAATAATTTCTATATGACAACATAAAAATTATATTTTTAAGTAGGATATAAAAATTTATTTTGGTTAAATTTCTGAAAAATTTATGATATCTTCCATGTTTTGATGAATAGTAAAAATAGGATAAACCTTGATAAAAAGTAACATTTTTCATCAAGATATGTTATATATTGAAATTATAATATTTAATAGTTAAAAAGTCTAAATCGAATAATTTTTTAACAAATAATATAATTTACTTCATTATCATTCATTTTATATTGAATTCATACGTAAAAACATCTCAATCTTTGGCAATGTTTTATCTTTGAAAACCTAGGATCTCATTTGATCAACTAGATTAATTTTAAATTAATTACTGAAAATTATGTGTTTAGAATTTCGAAAAATGGATTCCATATTTGTAATCATATGTTTTATATTATGGGAATATGATCCTTTTATTTTTGAACATTATGAATAGTAACACCAGGATTTATTTTTGATTACCATGGATAAATGGTAAATAAGGTAAATAAGGATAAACAATAAAACTTTAATAGTATATAACTACAAAAAACATGTTTTATTCTTATTTGATGTGATATTTCATGCCATGGGAATCCTTGGGTCGATTTGGGGAACCCATTGATTCACAGGGATGTGAAAATGAAAATTTATAAGAGTCAATTTATAGTAAAGATTATTATATCAAAAACATATATATTTTAACAAATCGATTTTACTATATGGATATTTAAATGATCTCTATATCAATATAAAATCATTAAATGTATAAATATATTTCATCAATCATTGAATTTTATTTATAATCTTTGACATTAGTTAAATATATTTATATATGACACAATTATGATTTAGTAATTACCTTATCAATGAAATATTCAAATAAATGAATTTATAAATATTAAATTTAATTTAAGATGAACATTTTCATTCCATCCAAGAAGTTTTTGGATGAAATTTACATATTTATGATGATTTAATGTTTTTTTTAAAAAACCAGGTTTGTTGAGAATTTTTTAAAAATTCAAGTATGAATGGAGTCCAAAATTAATTGAATTCATAACCTAGAAAATAAAATAGTTTATTAAATGATTTTAAATTTCTAAAAATCTATGATTCATTCAAATATTATATATATTTCCATCGATGTCTTAAATAACTTTTTGTGGGTTGTGTTATAGGATATGGTAATTACATTAACCCATAATGTGTAAATAACATGATATTACTATGAGATTAAAAAAGGTAAAATAAGGCTTAAAAGGGAATGATAAAAAATACATTAAAAACATGATTACAAAATTGGATTATGGGTATTCTAACCAAAATCATCTTATTGTCGAATTATATATTTTATATACAATTTTTAATCTAAATTGAATTTATACTAAATTAATATTTTGGGAGTTTCCTAAATTCCCTCTCTCAAATCTTATAAAAGGGAAACTATATCATATATTCTTCATTAAATTTCCCCCCTTAAAGATCATCCAAACCCGGCTCATTTCTCAAATTATATTCCATAGTAAAATTCTATAGGTTCTTTTCTTCTCAAAATACAAACTCTCGTTCCCTAATATAAAATTTAAATGAGGCATGTTGAGGAAGATGCAATCTCTTCTACTGATTCATCAAATTTCATTCTTATTCGAATTTCTATAATTTTGTTGATTCATTATAACATAATAACATAAAAATCACTCATATACTAATTTTTTATTACAAATATGAAATGATCATACTTCACCTTTTATTTATCCTATGAAAAATGAAATCATTGCACGTGGGTATATACGACATACTATCTCCATGCTTTGGTGTAATATTTATTTCACCACCACATTACGTGGATGGGTATAAGAGTGGAAATAATAACTATATATTATTATTATAAAAAGATACTGATTATTAGATACTGGACAACATACGCATTAATACAATTCAATAATTATGGGAACAATATCATTGCTCGTGCTTACAAACAGTTTACCGTCTCCATGACACGATGTGATTAGTTATACATAAAAATCAATAAAACATGATTATATAAATGATTTGAATGAATAAATATAATATATATTATACAAATACCATGATTTAAATTATATAACTAAACCTAGAAATATTTATAAGAACTTATCTGACAAAACATGCATAAAAACTTAAACAGTGAATTCCGAATAATGAGCGACAACGAAATGTTAACAAGATATAGGTGAAAATAATATCATAAATTTTATCATAAAAATTATTAGGATTAAATAATAAATAAATTACATTATTTATATCATTATACTATATGTTCAGATACATAACATGAATATTGGACCTAAGGCGGGGGATAATTTTACAATCTCATTTTTATCAAAGATTGTTTATACATAAATATTTACTACGAATATATTTATCATCCGTGTACATGTATAAAAAAAATGCTTTCATAAAAATTTTCCATTTATTATATTTTTTTAATGTGACATTTTTACCAATTTTTTAATTTTACAACATGGTATGGAGGGAATATTTTTTTGTTTACAACATGAAGTACTTTTTGACTTTTCCAGAAAAACTATGATGATAATGTTTTTTGAATTATACAAAATGAAAGGATTTTTAGGGTTTCCAAACACTTTATCTCCCATAATATTCTTCTATACTATATCAATTTTTATTTCAAATAACTTATTCCCTTATAAAATTGTTCACAATTTTGAGAAATTTTTTTTTTTAAGAAGAAATGATATTTTCCTCTAGAACTCTATTCAAGTGTTTTATCAAAATTATTTTACATCAAAGATGATGCTCTTAAATAAGGCAGTGTTTATATCCTATGTATTATGATGATTTGGTTGTGTTAATGATGTAATTATCTTCTATATGGATTCTGTTATTATTGAATGATATTTAAGCAACCAATTTTATTTATTGGGTTATGATATGACATATGATTTATGTTTTGTGGAACATGTAAGAATTATTTCATTATGAGATTGGTGGGACCTATATCTCCCACAAATTCATTTGGAAAATATTAATATCTCATGTGATAGACATTTCAGGAATGGAATGTAAATATAGTTGAGTGATACAAGGACAGAACGAGGACAACAATCAGTTTTGTAATGAACTTTTCCTTCTATGATAATCTTGGCAATGATCCTTGGATAATATGTAACGATTTTCTATAATTAAGCATGTATTTACAAAAATATAATGTCTTATTTTATGGCTACTGGGATAACATTTCATTTTATTTATTTATCCCATGACATGATATTTAGATCATTTATATGCCAGAAAATATTTTCAAATGACATTTTCTTATGAATATGATATGATTGTTATCTTCTTTGTTTACCCTTACTGAGAATTTGAGCTTACCCTTTTTTATTTTTATTTTTCCAAGGTGATGAATATGGTTATTAAGTATGATATACAAAAAAAGGAGTCAAGAGATGATGAAATAAATGGGATACAATGTTGAGGTTTTATTAACCATTTGTTTATATTTCCCAGTTTTTAAAGACATGATACCTAAATGGTCTTCTCATGGTTTTGTTAAATGTTTTAATAAATATAATTATATTATTATGTAATATCAATGTATGTAATTAATGGGTTTCTATATTAAGGGCATTGAAATTAAAGCTGTAATAGATAGAATGAAATGGTTCCATTCTTATATACATGTACAATTGGGAAGAACCTGTCTCGTCTCTCAAAATATGGGATATAAATCTTTAGGTGTGTATAGATTATTATATAGTTAACCAAGTTATGATAAATAATATGTATCCAGATCCATGATTTTATACTGTTTTTATTCAATTCAAGGGTTCTAATTGGTTCAATAATATTTAATTACTCATTGAATATCATTAATTTCTGATTCAGAAGGAAGATATTCCAAGGGAATATTTTAAGAGGAGATATGGCCATTATGATTATATGGTTATAAATTTTGGTTTTAAGAAAGCACATTTTTCCTTTATTAAATTGATGAATCTGATATTTCATAAAAAATCACGAAATATTTAGTAGCAGTTCTTATATAGGACATGTTTGTGTATTAATGGACAAGGGATGAGCATGATAAACACTTGACAATTGTGTTGCGAATTATATAGATTACCCATTTATAGGGAAAATTGTGAATGATTTATTTTTTATACAATCGATTTTTACATGGCCTTGTAATATCTTAAAGAGGAGTTTATGTGGATCCTAGAAAGATAGAGGTTGTTTTCTCTAAGTAAAAACCATATATTGTATTTGAGATTTGTAGTTTCCTTAGTCTATATTTTAATTAATGTTTTTTTGAAGGATTATATTGAATATATTCAACAATGACAGTTTCCATGATTAAATACTTTCCATTCAAATGTAATAATGAATGCATATTGTCATTTCAAGAGTTCAATGTTCTCCTTACATCAGCATTAACCCCATTATTTTAATAATCATAAAAGGGTACACATTGTATTTTGATTATTAATTATCTAGGTTGGGATGTGTCCCCATGAAATTTGTTCATGTTGATTCTTAAGGATCATGATAGTAAATGATTATTAAGAATAACTACCCTATAAAGGATTTTATGTTTGCTTCCAAATTACACTATTGGAAAACATGATGCACTTACATATTTGGTGATAAATTAACAATGTTTATAGATCATAATAACTTGATTAAACTTTTTTTACAATAGGATTTGAACCTGATACAATGAAGAGGGATTGTGTATCTCTATATGGGTTAAATTTAAAAGATTAATATGTGGGTAACAATATCAGTGGAATATGTATTAATATGATATTCATATTTTCAACTAGAGAAAAAGGATTCAAATCAGTTTAATTTAATGTTGATTCTAACCAACATGGAATTGGAATGTGAATATATATGATGTGATGTTTTTTTCATTATATCTTCCCTTCATTTATTAGTAATAGGTAAGGAGGCATTGGCATATAATTCAATATGTGTTCCAATGTGGTCTAAACATTGTCGTTGGGAGACCATTTAGGAATTAAATCTAGATGGGACATCAATATATTGATTTTGGGATTGGATGGTCAGACTAATGGGTATTCAAGATCAAGTTATTCATGATTAATCCCATTGGAGGTGGAATTATAATCCTAGAATACATAATATGTATGTGGAACTGAAAGAATTGATTTGGTGGGTCGGTATAAAAATAAAGGCAGCTTATTGTGCTTCAAGATACATAACATTTCTATAGGTTAAGGTTGGTCATAAAAAATCTATATTTATGTTTCATAATTTACCTAGTCCTATTTGAAAATAATAAAAAATGGAAATGGATTTAGAAACATGTCTCCCATGTATGGTTTAGGAACACAATGCCATATTGGTGTCAGTGGATCTGCTCAAAAATATGGACCTTTCATCCAATATTCATGAATTTTATACAGTGGATAAATCTTTTAAATTATATATCAGAGAAGTGGTAACGAGATATGGAATTCTAGTATTAATAGAATCGGGTCGAGGTACGAGTTTTACATATCATTTTTGGAAATCCTACTAGGAGGCCCTTGGGACAAACATGATCATGTGTATGTTGTATCATCCATATTGAGATGGATAATATGAAACAATGACAAAAATGTTAAAAACTTGTTTTTGGAATTTATAATTTATTATATTCTCATGGTAGGAGCACCTACCATTAGAGGAGTTCGCATATAACAGCAGTTATAAATAATTTATACGTATTTCTCCTTTTGAAGCATTTTTTGTGAATCCTTTCCTTTGTAAACATTGATGGTAGAAACATGTGAGACTTCAATGTTTGGAATGATTGTCCTCCAAGAAAAATTAGAGAAGATTCTATTTATCCAAAAATGGATGGAGGTGACTCCGAGTCATCAGAAATAATATGATGTTTATAATTTATATTCGTTGTTTGATGTGAGTGATCAAGTGATCTTGACAGACTCTCCATGTCATGGACATCATCAATTATATATGTAGGTAAAGTTATCTCACATATACATAGGAACTTTTTGGATTCATGAATGGGTTGGTGAGGTGTCTTATAATTAGTATTTTCTACCATGATCAAATTCAGTGCATAAATTAGCGCATGTTCCTCAGGTGAATTTTTTTTATTGTGATATAGACCAAGTGATTGGATGGTATCACCTTGACTAAGATAAAAATTCTTCATTCTTGCATGTTCTAGTACAAAATATGCATAGGATAGACAAATTAGTGGGTGAAAAAACTTTTATTCTTGAGATAGTTTTTGGGAAACATTGTGAGATTCCATTAGTGGATTGGGAATGAGATAATGAAATGTTAATACAATGTCCCAAACTCTTTTAGATGAATGGTGGTTTTATAATTTCTATGGAATAAATGTATATTGTTGGTGATAATTTTTCACCCTTTGTTTCAAGTAATTAACCCTTTATTTATGTATTTTATTTATGTAATGTGAATGGGTAACATTTGGGGGGGATGTGGTAACATTGGGAATGTTTTTGGAAGAATTTATAGAAGATTATGGTTTGATAACAGTTAGTATAAAACATGAAACACCAAAAATATATAATGAATGTCGGGGATGTTGGATATGAGTAGGTACTCATTTAGGTTCATGAAATAGCCAAATTGTTAGATCATCAAGGAGATACCGTGTAGTTTGGACAATGGGATATTGAATAGAGGGAACATGGTTTGTTAAACCATGTGAGCTAACCCTTCTTGGTGCATCATTAGGTAGATTATTTTTCATAGTTTGTGAATTATGTGGAAACTATGTCAGTAACCACTACATGATTGAAAATTATATCATAAAAATTTAAATATCACTTGGAATTTCCCTTAAATAACTAATTTTTCATCTACCCAAACCAAAATCAGTTTTTATTCAACCCAACAGTTATGGAGAATATTACCTTTTAACCATAAGTGATATGTTAGAAAATCAATTTTCAATTTGGGCTAGATATATGTATAAGTTTTTATTTTTTGTACTATTTCTTTCAAAATTCCATCTTCCCACTCTTATATTTAGATATATAGTCTGCTGGGGATAGATCTATGATATTTTATGACAATAATTAAGGGAAATGGTTATGTTGATATTAGGGAATAATATTTCAGGTATCTTTTTGGATATTCAACATGGTTATGTTTCAAAATTCACATCGTTCTTCATTTTCTCTTGACTTTCAAGGGTAGCTGGCTTAACTCTCTATTAATATTATTATAAATTGATGGAATTCTATCACATTGAGGGAATTTAATTAATTTTTTTTAATTTTTGTTCAATGCATTGTAGAAACCATCTTTAGTGATGGATTTTGGATTTTCGAAAATTGGTTGTTATGCGATGTCCTATGATTATAGACTTTAAAATTATTAATTTAATATAGTTGTTTTTTATTGTAATTCTTTTGGAAAGGATTTAAAAAAAATATTTTAAATTTGAAATGTATTGAAATAAATGGTTTTATTTGTTTTAGATATCTGTTGTAGGTGTGAGTTCATGCTTCCATCTTGACCTAACATAAAGGGTGTATAAAATTGTTTTATATAGGACATTGACATACATATGGTGAATTCTCCATTGTGGAAATAGGATATTAGACAATTATTGAAGAATTAGTGGATGGTTGAGATACTGATCATGAGTATGGAAATTCCCCTAAATCTTTTTTAAGTGTGTGTGTGTGTGAATGAATTGTGTAATATAGATTCCCAATGTAATGTGAAATGGTTTATTACATTTTATGATTAATATCCATTCAATAAAATTTGGTTGGGAATGTTTTTTTTTGTTTTCAATTCTTTGTCTTTATTATAAACTAATGAAATTATTTTTAATTGGTTTTATATTTAGGGTTTTCTATAAATGTGATAACTTGATTTATTATAGTGGTTTGATTATGGAATTCATTTGGTAAAAACACCTTAATTTAATTACTGTCACCTTGATTTGAAAATTTGGAACTTTTTTAGATATTATTTATCGATAAATTAGTAATAGAAAGGTATCACATTGTTTTAGTGATTCTTCATGATACATGGGCATGAATTATTGGGTGAACAATGTAGCATTCTGTAGCAGTATATATTTCTTACTAAAAAATTTGAACTTTGTTGTTAAGGTTTATAATTTGGTACTATGATATTATTTAGGATTTTTTTTATATTAACTCTTAGTATCAATTTGTCTTGGGTAATATGTTTTTATTCATCATTTAGTTGGTTTTCATTTTTGTTTTTAGGATGAATTTATTTTAGATTCAAATGGAAAAATCATCCCCAAATTTTATATATCCCCTTTGAATTTATATTGAACCTTTTTTGTCATGTCAATGTCGCATGTGGATAGAATCAATTATACCTTGATCCAAGATAATGAGGAGGGGTGGGATGTTTCATCACTTATGAATTTATTATTTTGAGATAAAAAAATTGAGGGTAATGAAAAATTATCTCTATCCATGAGTAAATTACTTGTTTGATCAACTATGCACGGGGGAGAATTTTTATTTTTTGTAACATTGTTTATGATATAGACCATTAAAATGGAAGATAGTTGATATTCTCAATAATTAATTTAGATTTATGTATCCAAATAATTAGTTCATTATTATTTTATTCAGACTCAGTAATGCTCTAGAAATATTCATGGACATAAGGAATATTTTTTAGTGATTAACTTTATAAATATGTTTTTGGAATCATAGATGACGTCATGGTATACATCAAGTGTAAAGAGTACATTGAGGAGAATTTGAATTATCTGATATGAAATTTGAAATAGGTTAAAAAATATTCAAGGTAATTTAAAGGTTAGTTCTTGGTGGAGGATTTTTCATTCTAGGTTTATGTTATCACCAAAAAATCGATATTAGTGTACCCTTCTATAACAATGGAAAATGAGGTGTTGTAAAGTCCCCCAAATGTAATAGATATCTACATATTACTTGATATGGAAAGAGTTTACAAACAATTTTTGAGGAACATATTGTATATTCTAATACCATGAACCATGCTAACCCAAAAGTGAGTGTGTTTATATTGAATAGTGATTGTAAAGAATGCATCAACGATTTGAAATAATCCTCTCACTATAAAAATACATACACTACTGATAAGTAGAATAATCTTAGTTGTATTAATCTCTACATGAAAATTGTTCTTAGTCTCTATACTATTTTTGAATCATAAATTCATAGTTTATTACTCCTGGAATGTGAATATTCATGAGAGAATATATCACATGCATAGATTGGTGTTTTACATTGTGAAATTTCAATTGAAAATCGTTCATCTTTATCAATATTTGTAGAAGTGTTAAATATATAATAATCAAAAGCCTTAAACCTTTATTCATAGCGAAGTATACGAATATACGATGATTAATATATTTTTATATCATTAATGGTTATGACTATTTTCAATCTTCATGAATTTTCTAAGCATAAATCATGACTTAAAAACTCATTTGCATCAACATGTTTTCAACAAACCTAAATATCGAAATTCGGTTCATCAAAACATGATCACACCTATTTGGTTTTATCAGTTGGGATTATGGATAGGAATCTCATTAATCTATATTTGGTTATTCAACCACTATCGGCTCAATTGCATCAATTCTCCACCAAGGGCACGATTCAATGATTTTCCACTATATGAGAGGACCTTGAAACACTCCTCAGGCGATAAATCTTGCACTAGTCTATATATACACCAAATTGAAAAAATGTCCCCAACAAAAGTGGAATCAACCACATTAGTTTCGTCGAGGTTCGGAACTTGAAATGCCTATTTTATGTGATTGGATAAGAAACCATTGGATCCTAGAGTCACAACAAACCGTAAGGAATGTTTGGATAGAAAATTGTGAGAATCCTCAGGATCATTCAATTCATCACCCCATAACAACAATGTCTATTCATATTTATTTTTAAAGAAAAAATAATAATCTCCAAATGCTTTTCTATGCTATAATTGTAATATAACATTTATGAGCATCTAAAAACGTTCTAAATCCAGATAGATTAGAAGACCTTCCTATTTTGCAACATGAATTATATCACAGATGACATGAAATAAGGGTATATAATGGATTACTATCAACCACATATATACATAAAAATCATTACTTTTTATTCTACCTTCCTAAAGCCTAATATTATGAGAAAAAAAGTCCTCATGGTGCAATTACCAACTTCGGAAACCAAAAAAATGCATTGAGGAGTGGGTCCATTCATCATTCTAAATGTAGATATGTTTTCTTTAATGGAACACTTGTTAATTAAAAATAATAGGCATTGATCAAAATCCCCTCATGAAATTATTATTCCACCAGGGATCCTAATGGTTGGGCTTAGGCCTATAAGGGTGTTGGGAACACAACCCCCTTCTGTTTTTCTTACATGAGATGAATATTATTGGAAATAGATGATATGAGAGTTCACACCCCTATGTATGTGCTCCATCTATACAATATCAACTAGGATAGTGTCACCAAGGTATCTTGGGAATTGATGGAGGAGGGATCAATCAATTTAAGGGATGTGGTCGATGAGGTTGTAGGGTTGGAGTCTGAGAATGAGGGGAGTGGCTCCCTACTACAGCACTTCATGGATGGCCTACATAGGCTGTGATTCCACCCCCATGCCGAACATCACTCCACTCCCACTCGCTTTTTCAACCTACCCACATCAAGCTTCTATGCCTATCCCTCCCCCTCTGCCTCTCTCTCAATGGGTATAACTATTCAATAAACTATCATCCTTGTAATGAAAATAATGTTATAGATTTTCAATAATGAAAAATCTAAAAAATTTATCAGTGATGATAATTGAGAAGGATCCAATCATAATAGACAGAAAAAATATGGATTCCAGAATCATAAGAGAAGGAACTTTATAATGCTTTCCTCAAATTATTTCTCAAACTTAAATTTTGGTGATGATAATTAATTCCCAATGAAATGATTATAAATTTTTATGAATGTGGAAGCTATCTGAAATGAGAAATCCTCATAATTTAGAATTGAAGAGGGTAAATTTGTAGGATTTCTTTCCCAGATAATTGTAACATAAAATCCATATATTATTTTGGATATTTCGAATAATGAACATTTCAAGACCTTCTCCATCCACCCATGTAGTTCAAAGATGTATCTAGATATATTATAACACTATTAGAGGAACAACATGATGAAAGGGGTCACATAATATACATCAATGATCCTGTTGTGTCTACAGGTTAAGTCAAAAAGGAAAATATATATGGGGAAATGAAAATATTTCATATAACTACAGAAAATAAGAAAATTCGCCCTGATGATTATCGTTGTACTTATGAATACATCTAAATGAAATAATTCCATATTTGTTTATGCGTGTTATATTATAATGATAGATCATGTTATATAAATTCAAGTTGAAATATAACTTGATCAACGTTCATAGATACACGTCAAAGATTAGGCAAGGATTCATGGAGTACCACTATTATTTCTGTTCTATCGAGATCTGAGATTTACATCTATGTTCTAAAAAATTATATAACAAAATTTAAAGTCTAATCTAACATTAAATTTAGATTAAATTAGAGAATATTATGTATAGTGTAATCTTAACATTTAGTCATTGTAATACATATTGAGAGCATGATCAGTTGACTTCCTAGGAGTATGTGATTAACATCTACCACTGGTGATGTTCACATACACAAATAGTTTCCACTCAAAAATAAAAATTGATATATATAAAGACCAATATAAGAGAAAACATTGAACACGTACTTAGGGGGATAAAATTGGTGAATATAATCATCATGGTCATAAAGTGCTCTATCAAATGATAGAAAAGTTTATGGCCATTGAACAACACACCATGATTCACAAATTTGATAGAAAAACTATATAAACAATCATTGATGGGGCATATTGTATGATTTTAGATATAAGTTATTACTGTACATATATATCCATGAAATATCATCACGAGATTTTAGAATAATGTAAGGATTATTCCATGGTACATTAGCTCCTTTTACATTCTTGATTTTATCAGAGTAGTGGAATTTCGAATGGAATATCTACCAACGATGAATCACGTTCATGTTGTTTTCCACATATCCCTTATAAGGATTTCCATACCATTTCCTTCAAATGTACATATTTCAGAGATAATATAGATATAAAATAATCTATCTTATATGGAGAACCCTGAAAAGATCAAGGACTTTATTGATAATTTTATGCACAATAAAACCTCTCACCTGGTAAAATTACCTTAAAATGAACCAGAAATATGAAGATGTCACATGGGAACATGAGGAAGTGATAAAGGATATGTGGTGTCATGTGTTTTAACCTTATTATATAATATATGTTTTCTAGGGTGAAATATCATTAGGGGGAAGAATTTAAGACCGTTATTTTTTTGTGAAATATATCTACATAAATAAATTTATTTCCATATTCCTTTTCATGAACATGAAATGAATTTAAAAAAACCAAAATATGATATTAAAATAATTTTTCTATAAAATTACTATTATAGCATAGAAATTAAATTGGTGGATATATATATGAATCAAAAATTTATTAAAAAATATTAATTTTTTATACTTCTTAAACAAACACATAATTCTTAGTAACATAATTTTTTTCTTCAAATATTAGTTCTCCTAAAAAATGATTTTATTGCTTTCAATGAGAAAATAAATATATTGAATTCTGAAACAGCTATAAATTACTTATAATAAAATAAAAATCATAATTTAATTCTAGTTGTCTAAATTAACTTAGGATTATTTTTTTATAATTATCTAAAATGTTTTAAATTGTAATGAATAGGGAATAATAATGATTTACACTAAGAACTGTATATTATTTTCAATAATTTACAAAGTCAAATTATATTATTGACTAGTTTTATACATAATTATATCATTTTTAATGTAAATATTCTAATTTTTTCTTTGAAAATAATTTTATATAAGAATTTAGAATAAATATTTTTTTACACAAATAGGTATTTTTTGGAATATGTTTATTATCATTAGGACTTTCCCATTTGATTTAAAATTGTGTTCTCCAACTTTTGTGTTTTGAGTATGAAAAATTGATTCCCTATTGGGAATCATAAAGTAATGATATTTTAGAAAGAACCATTGTATTTTTTGTCTATATGAATTGTTACATAGATATTTTTTTATAAGGATAAAGGGTAAATTGGGTAACTAAGAGTAAAAACGATATGATATAGAAAATAACAATACCCAAAAAACATTCTCTAATTTTATTTGATGAGTAATATTTTTCCATAATCATCACGAGATCTAATCTATGACCAATTTATGTCAAATGGATATGATTATGAACTTTACAATATTTTATTAAAGGAGATGTCAACTTTGGCATACTACTGTTTTTAACAGGTATAATATTTCTAATATGTTTTTATTTAGAGGATAAGGTGGGAAATGAATATTATTTGGAATGATGAAATATTTATATTCATTCTAAAATTCTATTTTCAATTTTTATGTATGAAATAGTTACTTTATATTATTCCACTACATTCATATAATTTTTAATAAATTAATAAAAAATTAAACATAATTAAATATAAAATATTTATATGAATATAATATGAGATATGTAAAGTCATAAATGACCTAACTATATGAAATTAAAGTGTTTTTGATATATGAAAATTTGTTTATTTTGAATTTTTTTATTTTCCTTATTTTATTAATGTAAAAGTAATGAATAGTGACAAAATTGAAAAAAAATCATCTAATAAATATACATTTTTATTAAATTATTTAAATATAATTTAAAAATTATATATCGTGAAATCAAATAATATGTAGTTTATGGAGTAATGAAATATAAAGTTTTAGTCCATTTGGAAGAATTTGGATCTAGAATGGCCTTATTATATTTTTATATTTTTAGACATTCCAAAAGGGACCACACCTGAATAATATAACGGAACCCCTTCCTTTACTTTTTCAAACCACATTACACCATATGGCTTGAAAAACTACTAAAAATTTATTTTTTTAACATCCTTATTTATTTTCATGGGGTATTTAGAGTTCCAATATTCTTACCATTGGTCCCTTAAGAGAAGCCATAAAGGATATCCTTCAAAGAAGAGGTAATAATCTCCAATTAATTATTATATATTTTTTCTTATATATCCTATTAATATTTCATTCACAGAAGAAAATTATAAATCCATTTTAATCATTATCATTATATGTTATTATAAACATGGTACAACCACTTTCCAACCTTTATCCATCCCATGAAAAATTATAGCAACACTTGTGTGTACATACAACGTACCATCTCCACATAGCGGTGTAATATATTTATCATCACCACCATAAAGTGATGATTATAATGTTTTTAATAATGAGTATATATGAATTACAAGACATTATATTTATATGGTAAAATTATGTTGTCCTCCATTTCTTTACACATTCTCCATTAATATAATGTTACACTCACAAGTGTATATATACAATATACCGTATTCATATTGGGATGAATCTAATTATCAAAATAAAACATTCAATAATGGATATTATAATGTATACAATAATTAAATATATAGCTTATAGTATTAATAAAAATCCTTATATTATTAATACATGTCCTATATACATGTATTGGAAGTTATGGGAGAAACATTCTTGAAAAAATGAACCTACAAACCCCCAAAAAATTATAATAAATAAATATTAATAATAAGTGGGTGGTAAGAGTTTATATAATATTTAATATGATATAATTTATTTTAATATGTTTTAGGAATAAATAAATGTCATTATTTATAAAATTATTGTAACGGTGATTTCCCACTCGCTCTGTTATAAAGCCGGTATTGGTTATTGGGGCTGTTCAGAGGTAGATCAAAGGTGTTTAGAGATGTTTAGTTTCTAAAATATAAAAGAAAGAGGATTACACATTTTGTAATAGAATTATACGTTGTGAGTTTTGGATTCATGGCTTGTCTTGGAGGTTTCACGATGCTCAATCATTTTAAAATCAATGAAAGAGGGTTTCAAAATATGAATCATTTTGGGGATAGAATAAACAATGAGGGATGTGAATGGATTTTCAGTGAATGATGATTGTGTGGAATTACATTACTGGAATGGTTATTACACGTTGTTTAGTACACTAGTAATATCTTTTATGTTTTTTTTCTGGCCTCTTATGTGTCAAACCCCATGACTACATCAACCCTTCTTCAACCACAGTGACCCAGTGGCCTTTCATCAGCATATTGAGGATTCCTTGAGCAATTTTTGATTCCTAACTCCCCACCTTATATCCATAAGAAGCCCATATTCAATATATTGGGCATTATTCATTCATTCTTTCTATTTTTTTTTGGTCTCATTCTCTCAATGTTTATTCCTTCCATAATAGGGACGATGATCTCCCATGGTTCTAAATAGGACTCTCTTCAGTTGTTTTTGTTGTAGTAGTGCCACAATATCCATAGACAGATGAAGTCCTTAAGAGATAGGTGTGTGGGGACCCATTTCTGGCCCATTCTACTATGAGGACTGTTGAAACCCTTTTTAAGAAGGGTTTCCATCGTTTCTCTTAATTTTTCATAATTATGGTGGGGTTATCTTTTGTTTACCTATGGATTTTGGATGTTCCAGTATAAAAAGGATAATGATAACTTAAAATAAATTTAATTGGTTATAGGGATTAATTTTTCATTGCCTCATAGTTTTGATATTATTATGGTGATATTATGACTATATGCTAAACACCCTGCAGATAGTGGTTGTTGTTGTCGGATTTCTTGCGATGGGAATATTTTTTGTGGTTGTTTCATTGTCACGATTGTTTTGTATCACCGAAAAAATGTTCATTGGTTAGTAACATATATTATTCTAATGAATGGATGTCAAATGATCATATAGTATAGTGATAACTCTCGAATATAAAATTTTTAATAAAATAATGAATTACTTGTCAAATATAGATATTTTGTTTTGTTTTGGTATGTGGTGTGATTCAATGTGTTTTTTTGCTTTTGTTGGTGTTGTAGCATTGTAGTAAGATAAGTTTTGTATTGTTAGATAGAATAGGTTGTGAAATTAAATCATAGGATGGGATATTGATTGATTGTGGAATGAATTAGATGTGTCGTGCATTTAGGCTATAAAACTGGTTGTGCAGTAATGAGTTACTAGTTGATGTTGCGAGTTTAAGGTTTGTTCTATTGGTAAATAACATGAGAAGGATGAGTTTTAAGAAGGATTTTAGTGTTTAGTATAGTAAATTTTCTTAAATATTTTCTATGAGTATCATGCATAATGTTTCACCCCTAATCTACAAGTTCGATATATGATATACCATGAATGGGTGTTAATCATAGCGGAAATGTGTTTTCTCCTACATTTATTATGTATATTCACCTTATGATAACTTTATTGCTTGTTTTTTTGTTTTTTGTTGTAGTTTCCTAGTAATTGGTGGAATAGATAAATTACTTGTCTAATGATGAATGAAATATGCTTAACAAATTTGTTGGGAAAGTGAAACAGGTATTATGGATCGTTGTATGTTGTTGTTTATTCATAGGTAGTAGCGAATTTGGTAGTGTTCTGATTCATTATCTTGTTTATAAAATTTTTGGGTGCTTTGGAGGAGATGAATTCGTATATGTATATAATTTTATTTTCCATTTCATTTATACACTCACCCCACCCTAGTAGATCACTATTCATCGAACACCCTAATCATCACCGGGAAAGGGTGTCTTTCCAAAACACCCCGATGGGATGTTGGTTGGATGTCCACCAATTCAATGCTTCTCCCTCTTCCAGGAGGGGACAATAGAATATTATTCCTGTAGGTTGTTATTAGTGAGTCCCAAGTGTGTGGGGTAGAGTTGTGATTTTTTGTTTGTTTTTAAGATGAGATGTTTTGTTCTTTCCCAAGTGTCTATTGTATGATGTTTTCTTTATGGACCAAGTGTATATGGGTTTGTTGAGATGTGGTATGTGGCCCACGACTTTGCATGCATAATGTGATGTGGATTATAGCCTAGTTGTTTGCGGGTGGAATGTTATTTGGTTTGTCTCCGAGGAGTATCATGTGAAATGTCTTGAAGAAATGATACGTCCAACAATGTAGTACATGATTACTCCTTTTATGTTGTGATAGTACTATATGGTTTCGATAAAGGAATAGGTGATTGTATATATTAACTCTCAATGTGGTCTACAGTTAGAGGGGAAACAAAAATGTTCTTTGAGATGAATGGTTTATGGTGTCAGGTCCTAGGCACCAACAGTTTCGAGGATTCAACTGGTAGGGAGTCAACATCAACAAATCAATTTTCGACCATTGAATCTTCTTGTTATTTCTATAGGATTGGGGCCCAGATTCTTATTTTGCAGTGTTATTTTCTATATTAAGATATAGTTTCCAATATCCATTTGTGATCATTATTGTGTTGGTGGAAATGTTTAACATTAGCCTTAGTAGAATTTTTTGATGAGATTGTTTTAGCCATAGGGGAAACATAATTTTTCACTAAATAGTATAGATTTAATATGTATATTATGACCACAATATGTTATTTATGTTCAAAATACTTGAAATAGGATTGGTAATTGAGGCAGTCATCCGGAGAGAGGCATGCGAGTCGAGCATTGTAAGTTTTACAAAAAGGAGGTTTTATTTCCACCTATGCCATAGATTTTCATTTTTCTGTTACTTTTCTTCAATGTGACTTCATATTCATTTTGATACAGAAGATTGAAACTATTTTTTTCATCCTCAAATTCCCATTCTATTGTATTAGACATAGAGAGGCTTCCTATGCTTACATGGTTGAGTACGCCAGTCAAAGGACAATCAATTTTGTTTGATATGTGCTGAGTATGTAGACTGATAATGGGACCACATATGTACCATTTAGATATTGTCTTGATATTGATGAAACCATATGTTGTTATAATTAACATAAAATGGTTGTATTCCGTTCATTGCATTATTTTATATTTTGAATGGAGAGTTTTGTTTTTTGAAATAGATTGATATCGTGTAATTTTCATTGCATGATAGATTTTTCTGGTGTTCATTCGGTTATTGTAGATTATTTCTTCATTGTTTAGTAAGACATCAATGGAAATGGTGGATATTGAGATGTTAGAGGTTTTTATGGTAATTGGGGTGTTCCTGGATGTTTTCCATGAAGTAGTCATGACGCTACCACACCGACTTGATGTTAAGTTCATGATAGATTCCCCTCCTAGTGATTTTCTAATTTCAATGGATCATTATAAAAATGGAACATTTGGAGATATGGAAGTTGAGTATTTAGATAGATGGTATGATGAAGAATATTTTTTCCTTGGCCTAGTATGTTGTTATGGGTTTCTCATATATTTTTTACTAGAGAGGGATATGGTATTATGGGGATGTGCATAGACAACCAGTGGTTGAATTAAGTAACCATCAAGAAATATAACCATATTCAATGTTTAAAAGATCATATAAAGTAGGTGATAGGGTATAATTGGTTTTCAAATATCAATTAATGGTCTTCATATCACTGGTGGATGTTGAACGAGTAAAATATCCCAAAAACTGCCTTCAAGTGAAGATATGGGCACTTCATGTATTTCATTATGACCTTCAGTGTTACGAACACACAAACTATATTCATTTGGTTTATAAACACTTTTTTATATGTTTTCCAAGAATAGTTTGGTCTTTTTCTTCAACGATATATTAATATAATCATAATCATAAGAGGATCATGTCGAGTATCTCATAACAGTGTTGTAGTTTCTTCGATGCCACCACACTTATGGAATGTTGTCAATGATTATGTACAGGTCATGATGGGTGAGTATTCTCCATCATTTTGTGTCCTAATATAGAGTACCAGTACAACCATCAATAGTTGAAGAAGTTGTTTCTAGGGTACCACCAAAAAATGTTTCAGATGTTCACAGTTTTATTGTATCGTAGGATATTATTGAAAGTTTTTCCTTATTTCTCTCATGTTATAGCCTCGTTGATAGATTTTCCCAAGAAGAATTAATATTTTATGTGGATTGAGATGATTGATGAATTTTTTACTACCTAATTTAGATGTTGGTAAGTTATCTAGTGCATCAGTTTCCTGAGGAAAGGCATTTGTTTGAGCTGTTATTTGATGCTTCTCATATGGGAATGGTATGAATCTTGATAAAATAGTGTGGTGTGATGTCATATGGGATGTAGAAGTTACGTCCCCAAAAGGGTAATTATTCCAACCATGATCTGGATTTGTTAGTAGTGGTTTACATTCTGATGTTGTGGCACCATTACCCCAATGGGGAGTGCTTTGCGGTCTTCTCGAATCACAAGAGATTGAGGTGTATCTTATTCTAGTGAGATATGTACAAGATATAGTAGAGGTGCATGATATTTCACAAGTAAAATTGAATTTATATAACCTGCACAATAGTAAAAGGGATGGACATAGATGATTTTGTGTGTTTTAAGTCTCAATATA
This sequence comes from Viscum album, assembly GCA_963277665.1. Classification (NCBI taxonomy): domain Eukaryota; kingdom Viridiplantae; phylum Streptophyta; class Magnoliopsida; order Santalales; family Viscaceae; genus Viscum; species Viscum album. The sequence continues at coordinate 338,006,528 of OY728143.1, read as the reverse complement.
AGTCTGTTCTAGAAGTTGTGGATGTATGGAGAGGGATGGCAGAGTTGGCATCATTGAAATTGGATATAGTAATAGAAAACCGTAGAGGTTGTTTGTGTTAGATGATGATAAAATCGTACATTATTTATCATGTAGAGGCTTCTCAGTGTGGATACTCAAAGACATAGATTTTACATGATCATGTCGGCCAAAGTGTTGTTCTGGTGGGATAGTTGGAGGACGGTTGGAACTAGATTTGGTTTTCTATAAATTTGTCAATTTCAGTGGTGATGAATTAGGGAGTCCATTTTGAGTTTCTTTTATTGCCATTAATACGGACCTATGAGTTTCAAGGACGTACCATTGCATGATGAGGCATTTCTGGTAGCCCGGCGTGAAGTAGGCATGGGCAGAGTTTGTGGAAATTTTCTTGTTCTCTTGTTTAGTAAAATCCATTTACTGTGTTCTAGATGGTTTTTTTTCACCCATGGTTATTCCCAAGTAGAATTGGGATGAAATATTGATGGATTTATTTATAGTCCTACCCAGATCTCTTAGAGTATTTGATGATATCTAGGTTGTAGTGGATAAACTAATAAAAGTCTCTCAATTATTAGCAATTAAGGAGTTCGGCGTAGTGTAAGCCATAAAAAAAAGTATGTGGGAGAGGAGGCGAGGATAAGTGGAGTTCAAATATCCATATTCTTTGATTGGGATACATGTTTCTACTCATGATTTAGTATAAAATTTTAGCATGCTTTTGACATTCAGTTGTTCCTCATCACTGCTTTCGTCACCAAAAAAATGTCTAGACATAGCGGATTAACCAGACATTAGGGGACATATTGTGAGCATGCATCGTGGACATTGGATTATAATGGGTTTGAAACTGTTCCTTGGTAGATCAATAATATAATATTATATACCACCCTTCAATTTGAATGGATACATTTGAATATTTATATGGAAGAACTTTTTTTTCACTGTTGTGTGGGAGATGAGTTGGGGAGATTTTTTTAGACTTGATTCATTGTAGAGAATGTCACAAAATGTTCATCTTTTTCATGATAATATTATGGTATCACCTGATAAAAAGAAGAAATAATATTATCATAAGAAATGTCCATTAGAGATCGATGTTGGTGATCTTATGATAATGACGGTTTTTCATTGATAAGGGATGTGGAGGTTTGGAAGATGATGTGTGATTTTTACTAGGTTTTTTGATCTATTTGAGGTGTTAGGGAGACTTGGTTTGTTGGAATACATGTTTGCAATGACATGTCATCAAGATATGATCCACGGAAACATCCATATATCTCATCTTCATCAATATAATTATATTTAATCACACATCATTGACGGAGGAGTGGTTGATATTGAGGATGATATGATGATTATGGAGGGGTAAGTAAAGATCTAGGGTTGTTATGGGAAGGATCAACATGGTTGGACCATTCCATTGGTTCATGGGATGTGGTCGCATGGGGGAGAAGATAAGAGTATCAGGGAGTGAGAGATGATATGTTTTACCAGTAACCATAGTTGTTTTGAGTTGTTCATTGTTTTATTTTTACTATATGATTTAATGAATGAATATTATTTTATATGAGATGATATTAGTTCCATGACATGTGTTCATGTAATGTAATATGTGGTAAATTTTTTACAAATGAAAAAGAGAGGACATGATCACTAATCAAAACACATTAATTGTGATTCTATTAACCTTGTAGGGGTGAGTCAATCGTACCTAGAGTAGATAATATCTCAAAATAGAATATGACATTCTAGGAATCATGTCATTGGAATCTTTCAATTTTTTGGATTTATAATGGTGCAGTTAATTAAATGTGTAGTGGGAATGTGACAGTGTTGTTGTATGAGAGTAGTAGTGTGTGGTAGTAGTTATGAGGTTGTACATTGTGTTTGTGGTATTTCGGTTTGGTGCTTCAGGCTCATAATAGAATTTATGTTACGATGAGATCCTCGAGAGATATCTTGTGGGGTTGTTGTTTGGACCACTCATATTCTATGTTTGTCATTTTATTATCTAAGGTTAGAATCTTTTGAGAGGTATCTGATGTAATGGAATGGTTCCTCTGAGTGTGTTACGTTTCCAATTTTTGTTTTTCGATGTATTCAGTGGTGTCTTAGTAGAGTATGCAGGTGCTCAGTTTCCAAAATTCGTGATGAAGAGGATTACATGTCATGTAACCGAATTAAATAACATGAATTTCGGTTTCATGGATTCATTTGTAGTTTTCATGATGTGAAAACATTTTGAATGCCATGAAATATGGTTTCACAATGTGAAATGTTTTAGGGCCTGAAAAAAAAAGACTGGACAAGGGGTTTTCAGTAGATGTCGACCGCAAGGTTTTACATGGCATGAAATGTTATTACTAATCATATGAAACCACGATGATATTACTTTTAAGAGTTTTTTCGGAAGCTAGGATTTTCATACCTTGTTTGTGAAGCCACCATTCCTCTTCCCCTGGAAACTGGGAAACCAATCATTAATGTTTTGAGGATTACTTCACCAAGGATTGATTTCTAGATCCCTTACTTTGATCAGTATAGATCTATATTTAAAATATGGGTTGTTACTTCTATTTTCTTGTGGTTTCTTATGTAATGGTCTCTTTTCCCCCATTTCGTCTTACAATGTGACAAAAGATGATATATAATAGGTATAAATGGGATTATCTTTGGTTGGTTTCATAGTGTATTTGTCGAGTTTTAATCTAATGGATGTCGATACTGTGGTATTATTGATCATAGATCTCTTGTGTGTCATGATGTTGAGTGAGGATAATTAATACTCCTCCAAGGTTGGATTTAATTCATTTCTCTTAATTTTTCATCATGCAGGAAGGATTCTAATTGGTTTTCCTATGGATGTTGGGGTTTTCTGATTTATCAATGATATTATTTAGTTAAATAAAATTTAATGGGGTAGAGGTATTCATATTATCAATCCCATAGTTTTCATATATTTTGATTTTGATATTGTGATTATGGCTAAATGGTATGGTAAGTGTTGTGATCATTGGTGAATTTTATTGCTATGGGAATACTTTTTTTGGTTGTTAGTTGATCGATATTTCTTGTTACCATGAAAAATGTAAATTGGTTAGTAACATATATTTTTCTAAATAATCAATTCTATATAATCATACATTTTGATGATATCCCCTAAATTGAATATGTGGAATTAAATAAGGGATTCTTAGTCAAATCTTGAATAATTGTTTTTCCTTGGAACATGGGGTGATACGATGTGAGGTTTTTCTATGTTCTATGATAAAATATGGATTTTGAAATTGTTATGTGATGCGGGATGGACTACGTGTTGTAACAAAATCATATAGTGGGATATTGATTAATTATGGAATGGATGAGAAGTGTTGTGTAGTGGGGCTATAGAACTAGTTGTGTAGTAGTAATGTGTTATCAGTTGGAGTCGTAAGTCGGTGGTTGGTTCTGTTGGTAAGTAACATGAGAGAGATGAGTTTGAGTTTGGACAATACAATTTAGTATTGTAAATTTTCCTAGATTTTCTCCATGAGTAACATGATAAAAGTTTCACATCATATCTAGAGATCGATATATATTATATATTGAATGGGTGTCAAACCTTTGAGGAATGTAAAGTCCCCTTATTGTACCATGAATATTTAACATATGAGAAAATTGTATTCTATTGCAATTTGTTAATAGTATTTTATTCTGTATTCATGGAATATATAAATTATAATTTTAATATAGAATGAAATTGTATAAATAAATTGGTTCAGAATGTGAACATGGATTTGTGGCTGATAGGATGGTGATGTGCATTTATAGGTAGCACTGAAGTTGTAAGTGTCGTGTGTCAGCAATTTGTTTGATTACCCATTGGTTGGGCTAAGGGGTAGGTATCATATATGTAAATACTTTTATTTTCCATGTGATTTCTATATTGACACCACACTTTTTAGTACAATGTGCAGAACACCCCCATCATCATAGTAGAGGGTGTCTTTCCCAATCATCCATTGGAAAGATGGAGGGAAGAAACCAAGATCATCGATAATCCTTATTCCAGACAGTGATTTCACAATATTCTTCAAAAATATTTTGGTTTTATATTCTCATGTGTGTGTAGGTGTGTTGATCATTCCTAAGTGTTTTCTAAATTAGATGTGTGGTACTTTCTAATGTGTCTTCATGATGAGGTGTGGTCTGTGGAACATGTTTATATTGGAATGATGAGATGTGGTACATGGCCCAAGTGCATGTGGGTGTATAACACCCGAGTCTTTTAAGAGAAATATTTTGTTTGTATAAAAATCATTAAAGGAATCTTTCACTACACACAACACTAGCTTGGATTTCATTACACACAATCATGACCTTCCTCGATATCTTGTGTCATACACAATACCGAGTTTCACTAAACAACGACATGCTATTAAAATATTATTAAAACTAACCGTTATGAATCGTAATACCCACATTTTGAAATTTTGAAATTTTATTTTTGAAAATGGACTTCATTTATGGTTCAGAATATCCAAATTAGCCTAGGGTGAAATTTTGTATTTTTCGGAAAACTTTCAATTTTTGATGAATTGTTAAAACACTGGGTTACTATTTAAAAACCGACTTTTTATTTAAATAATTATTTATTTTAGTTAAATTTATTTTAGGTCAAAATTGATACATAATACCTATATATGTTCAATTCAATTCATTGGGGTCATTTTATAATATTTTTAGATATATAAAAATTGTATTGAACTTTTCACCGTCTTTTACCCACCTCTTAGGAGAATTTCCAAATTCACATAAAACTTAATTATACAACATATATGAGTGGAATTTCTAAAATCTGAGAGACACGGTTAATATCAAGGACTAAAATGAGGTTCAATGAGATGAAAATAATTTTTGGTGAATAATAACTTTTTACTTTTCTACCATGGTTAAAAGTAAATAGGGTAATTCAGGGTAAAAACGATATTATTATTACCCTATAACATGTCCTAATTCTATTGTATAAGTGTAATTCAACCAAAAACAAACTTAGGAATAACAAATGACCATTTGGGACCACTTGGATTAGATTAGGACATTTATTATTAATTTATTTAAAGAAGGGTTAAATTAGTTACAATCAATGTTTAATAACTAAATAATTTTTAGTATAGGGTTATACATAAGATAAATTAGACTATGAATATTAATTATAAAGCTAAAAATATTTCCTACAGAAGGATATTTTATTTTTAATTTTTAGACTTCAAATAATTTAATTTATTTATGACACAATGATGATGCAAAAATTATATTATTAATGAAATATTGAGATAATTGATGTTATAAATACACAAATAAATGTAATTTTAGACTTTTTATGAATTAAAGTAATTTTATCTGTTAATATAAAATTTTAGTATTGATTTAATTAACTTTTTTAGAAATAATATTTCTGTTATGATTTTTTAAAAAATAAATTACCAAATAGTGTCAAAATTGACATAAAATAGTTTTAAAAACAAATATTATATTATTAATTGTTATTTTATTCCTAAAAATATATGGTTCCTTGAAATGACTTATATATAGTTATATATATTATGAATAAACAACTTTGGGTTCTCTTGGCTTGTGATAGTATGTTTATTAACCTTATAGTGTAAGTAAATAAGAAGACACGATAAAAGTTAAATTATCTAAATTAATGTTAAATATTGATGATAAGGTTAAAATAGATACCTAAACTTGTCTAAATTCTCTTGTATGAGAGTATTTCGACCCATACCCACCTTATATTAGATATAAATTAAATTGGAGCTATTAAAAACCGAATATGACTTTATAATAAAATAATATTTTTAGTTTTTCCAAAGGTGCCCCACTCATCTCTTATAAAAGAGAACCTCCTCCCTCTCTTCCTCACACCACATTGAGCCATAATGCTCAGAACAACCCTTACAAATTCACTTATTCACTTCCCTAGAGACATATTAGAGGGATTTCTCTTATTAATAGACCAATTTTAGTGCCCTAAAAGGAGGTCTCAAAGAGGCGCTTCAAAGAAGAGGTAATGTCTATTACCGATTCTTTCACCATTATTTCTTCTTCCACTTATTATTCATTAATTGTATCATTATGAAGTAATTACATCAGTATCACTCATATACTGATATGTTATTATAATTATGTAACAACCCTATTTCACCATCTATCCATCCTATAGAAAATGAAATCACCACGCGTGCTTACTTACGGAATACCATCTCCACACTGTGGTGTAATCTATTTTCCACCACCACCATACTTGGATGGGTATAATGGTATAAAGAATAAATATATATGATTATTGTAAAGTGATATTGATTCTTAAATAGTATAAATACACTCCAATACAATTCAACAATCATGTGAATGATATCATCGCTCGTGCGTACGTACGGAATACCTTCTCCACGATGTGATGCGACACGTTCTACATGATCATCATTGCATAATGATTATATAAATGAATTTAATGAATGAATGGGTTATATATTACACTAATAACATTCTGGAAATGATTTATCTATAACCTAAAACAAATAAGAATTTATTCGACAAAAAATGCATAAGAATAAAAATTAATAAACACCCGAATAACAAGTAACAATGAAATATTTCTAATAAGAAGCTAAGAATATGACCATATATGATATCATAAAAATAAAGATGATTCTGGAATAAGTCAATGACATTATTTAAATCATTATAAAGGAGGTTTGGACACTTATGAATCCAATCGGACCTAAGGTTAGGGAAAATATCACAATCTCTTTTTTATCCGAGATTGTTTATACTTTGGTATTTACTGGGGTGTATTTTATCATCCAAATCCATGTTTCCTAAATATGTAATATTATTTCCATACACCTACAATTATTTAAATCCAATTTTACCCTTCGGTGAGTTTTTAGTAAATGATATGAAATGAATCTTTTATCATTTTTCATATGAGGTACTTTTTGACATTTCATACAAAAGTACGAGATGAATGATTTTTAAACTTGTACGGCATGAATGGATTTTTAAAACATTATTTCCAAGAATTTTATTTTCCAAGTTTTCATGTTTATTTTTAATCAACTTCATTTAGTTTAAAATTGTATAACATGTTATGAAAGGAAAATGTTTTTGAAGTTGAAAGGATATTTTCCTCAATAATAGACTTCAAGTGTTTTATCACAATTATTTTCCATCTAAGATAATATAGGGTTCTGTTTATAAACCTATTATTACATTTATTTGATTATGTTGTGATGAAATTATTTTTATGAATTCCTTTATCTTATATGAATTGTTTTATGATGTCACGGAGTTTAAGCATCCCATTCTTATTACATGGGTTATGCAATGATGTATGATTTTTTATTTTGTGGCACACATAAGAATGGTATCATTATGAGATTGGTGGGACCTATATCTCCCTCCAATTCTTTGGGTAATGATTTATATCTCATTAGATAGACATATCTGGAATGACAAGTTAATCCAATTCAGTGAAAAAGGACTGAAACGAGGAGTGAACTGGGATCAGAAATGGACTTTGTCCGCTAAGATAGTCTTGGAAAAGCGTATTGACTACTAAAAAATGATTCTATATGATTATGTGTGTATGCCACAAAGTTTCATGTTTTATTTTATGATTAATGGGATTACATTTCACTACTATTATTTATCCCATGTTATGAAATTATGATCTCTTTTTCAGGTTTAGATTTCCAAAATGATATATTCTTATGAATATGATGTGATTGATATTTCTTTTGTTTACCCTTACTGAGCATTTGAGCTCAGCCTTTTGCATGTTTTCTTTCCCCAGGTCAGGAATAAGGTTATTAAGTAGGATATGCAAAAATAGAAATCGAGATATGATGAAATAAATGGGAGACAATGTAGATGATTTATGAAGTAGTTGTTTATGTTTCCCAGTTTCTAAAGACAATGTACCTATACGGTTCATTCATGGTTTTGTTATATGTTTCAATAATTGTACTTAAATTTTAATTTATTAACAATGTATCTAATGTATGGGTCATTATACGGTGCGGTATGATGTGTTCTATGGACCAGGTGTCTATGAGTAACATTTAATATGGTTTTTGTCAAAGGTGTTAATGGGAGGGATGTGTTGTGGTTTTGGGACCATGTGTGTGTGTGCAATATGTGATGCAGTTTGTGGCCCAAGTGTGTGTGAGAATATTTTGACCTAGTAATTTCAGAAGAGGTGGGAGTGTAAGGAAATTTTTCATTATGATTGAGCATTTAATCAGTGTTATGCAGTGTTGGATACCATATCATTGATGTGTATTATATTACATGACTTGATGTCTTCTATTTAGTGATCGTGTATTCGTGATTTTGGAATGGTTATTAAACATTCTAGGTGATGTTGGTTCAACTGTTTTCTCACAGGGTAAATATTATGCTTCTTTAACTTGTTCATTAGAGAATTTTCTTTTCCTACTCAACATACATGTATTCTCTCCATACATATATAATATTTCTTTCATGTTTTACGGAGGATTTAGCAGACTATGATTGACCTTTCTAGTTCAGGCATTGTACAGTTCTAGAGTCACCGCATTGCCTAACATTGGTATTAATCTACATACATTGTTACTCATAAATTTTATATTTTAAAACATTCATGTGGGATTGTTTTTGTCTTTCTTTCATATATAAATCCTGTATATGTTTTTTGAATGATCCATTATATATAACAATCTTGTTTAAAAAAAGGGTATTCCCTCCATTATTGAGAGATCTCTATACCCTTGGTGCTAGTATCCAATTTGGGGCCTACTAGAGGCAAGACTCTGGGGCCAGTATCTCCCTTTCATCATTTCCATCCTAGGAAGGGAATATTTAGAGGTAGGGGATCAAGATAATTATACGTGAGGTTAAATAATGTTCAGAAATCGAAAAGTGAAATGTAAGGTATCTACCTAGAATTCCATATTCCAAAATATTACACATTCTATATATTTTCCTCAATTTTCCTCGTCATTATTCTTAAATACATTTTAAATATTATGTGTATATAATTCATACATGTTTATTTATCTAAATTCATATTTAATTTATGAGTAATTAAAATTTTTAATAGGTATTCTCCTCAATTCCACTTGATAAGAACACTCAATAAAAGGGTACTTCTCTGTTTCTCACTTATTTTTACGTACACTACATAAACATATTTTTTCCTGTGATGAATTTTTTGAATACCTCAATTTATCATAAATATATATTTTAGTTCATTTATTATTTTATGTAAAAAATTATACCTTCATCCTCTTTAACGTCTCTGTAATCTTTTCCAGTAACCTGTACATAAGTGTCAATTTTCTAATGTTACCTAACAAAAATTTTATGATTTAAATTTAATTCGAATCCATTATTGTAGATCTATTATATAATTTTATATTAATAAATATACACAATTATTTAAATCCAATCTTTCACGGATATCATTGTAATACTCCCATTGGTTATGTTATTTGACAAGATTGTGATATCTACTTCATTCAATGGGAAACCCCTATGTTCATTCCTTATCTATGATTCTATAAATAGAAAAATATTCCTGAACATGTCATTATGGGTTTTCCTAGATAGAAAACCAATTCATTCTAATTTTTTTATTCCAATGATAAGTTTTGCAAAAGATTTGGGAGTATACAGAATACATATTGAAACTCAATCAACTATATGATATAATCTTAAAACCTAGAATTGAATCATGTTTATATATTGTTATATGATTCTACAATATTCCATTGATAACCTGATCATATAATTATATTTTATATGTGTTATGATTCCATATGTTTATTCATGATACATTGTTTTTATGTTCTCATTTTTTGACCTATAACTCGTGTGTTATGTATCCTTTCCATTTTTATTTATCATTTGGGATATTGAGCCCATCACTTTTGTCTATAAATTATTCAGGTTACCTTATACAATTATTGGATATAAAATGAAGCATCAAGAACATTATGGATATTAATTAAAATAATTTTATTACATTTCCATGATTTCTAATTATCGACATAGTCTTCCAAATAGAGTAGAATTTTTTATCCTTTGTTTTATTTCAAGGATAATTATTCATATAGTCTTGTAATAATATGTGTCAAATGATTTTTTTGATAAAGTAACTATCACAATAATCATAATTTTTAATTTGTCTATATGTTTATTTTTTTATTAGGATGGTCATACAAAAAATGAAAATCAATAATCATCATAAAACATGGTTTATACTATCTAATAAATCAATCATAATAAATCTTATATTTGATATAAATGATATCAATATATTATACCAAAAATCCATGGATATTATAATTTAATTGATGAAATAATTGTAAAATTAAAATTTTATATGAACACTATCAAAAATAATTGTCAATCTAGGGCCATCAAGATTGCTTGGTTTTTATTTTCTGTTAGTTAGATATGCATATGAAACATTTGACCTTCAATGTAACAACATCTTATCTCAACATCGAACACAATTTTTTTCCCATAAAAGAGTGAATTGATATAAATTTTTGATGACCTACCCATATATATATATACTTAAAAGGTTAATGATGTGGCCTTAAATTTGTACATGGTTTAAAAATACATTTATGGAAATTTTGAGCCTTCATTGGAAAATGTGTTTTAATATAAAAATTATTCATTTGTTATCAAATTTTATAAAATAAATACATTTTATATTTTAATGAAATTTCTATTATTGAAAAAAATAGATTAATATTTATCAATATTAAATTCAAAAAATATAAAATATTTGTTTGATTTATTTAAAAAAAAATTATTATAACTTATTTTTCCATGTATTATATTTTTATGTAGTTTAAATATTTTTATAATTATTATTTCATGTTTTTATAATTAAAATATTAAATTTTTTAATGTAATGATATTTATTATTATAATTTGTATATTCATGATTAATATGATTAACTTGCGATAAACATACATAATGAATATGATCTATTTTATCATAATTATTATTAATAAATGATAATTGTTTTTGTAATACTTGTTCTTGTAATATGGATAGGTCTATGTAAGATAAGATTTAATGTAATTTTTTTTAGATAGAATGGAATGTTTGATTCATTCATGTTGCTTCATAATAGTGAAAAAAAGCAAAATAAGATTCATTGGATTATAAACATAAGTGTATGTTTATATCCATCTTAAGAGGAAAATGGGAATTTATCTAATATGAATATAAAATAATATTTCATTGATTTCAAAAAAATTATATGAGTTACTAAAATTTGTATTGGTTATATTGTTTCCAAAAATATGTTAGTGTTTTGAATATACGATTGAGTGTATTTATCTTACATAATAGTGAAAAGAATATAGTGTATGTGTGAACTAGAATTGTTTTATGAGTCCCCGTGTAGTTAGTCATATTGGAAGCATGTAATGAAAATGTGAGAATAAATGGATCCCACAAATGAGGAATTATTGAATCCATGGAGCATGTTTGATGATGAAATGTAAAAACATAATGACTATCATCAATATGGAAATATTTACTGAGTAATATTGAAAACATATAATAATTCATATAAAATATCGACTAAAAGATAGAATTTATTTATCAAAATTTAACACCATTAAATGTTAATAAAAAACCACAATATACCTATAATAAAATGATCTTAGTCCTTAGTTAATAATTATTGTCTACAATTCGTCATTTTTGTTGGTTGATGACACTATAGAATAATTTTATTAAAATTCTTTACATGATTTTGAATTTATAAATTTTTGGATTATTTGTGATAAAATTAGAATATTAGGTTTATTCACTTTGAACGTTTGTTTTGAAATAGGTTTCCTTAAAAACTAATCACTCTATTTGTAAGGATATTTATAAATAAACATCATATTCATAAATTAATTTCATTAATACAATAATTTTTATTAAATAATATTAAATATTCAAAGGTATTCATATTTATGTATCAACATAAACCCATATTTCTTATATGGTGAATGTGAATGAAAGATAATATTGAATTAAAACTAAATGATATCATTCAAGTAAAGGAACCTATAGATTTTTTTTGATTATGATTATGATTTGATCATATTAAATATTTTTTAAGGATAGATAAATGATATTCTATTAATTTTGAATTAAATAATAATATATTAGTATTTCATAATTTATATGTAGAGTTATGTCACCTATGTTTCAATTTCCACTAAATGGAGAGTGCTGAAAAAAAGTTTATCTATATTACTGATTTTTATATTTTTTCCTTGTATATCTAAACAGGAAATAAATGAATGATATATGAATTAAAATATATTTTTTATAATTTAGAGAAAAGTTTTCAGTTTGATGTATTTAAATGAATTAATTATAATTTATTGGATCATAGATGGAGAATTTAATTTTCAATGCATGAAGTTAGAAATTTGTGAAAGGGTTATGTTATTATGATAAATTTTTGTAAATAAGTATTTAGAATAAAAACATCCATTAATCTATTAAAATTATTTGTTTGTTCATTTTTATAGTTTCTTACAAAATAAAATGGAATATTTTTTGGGATGAAATTTATTGGAATCTTATTAGATATAATTTTAAGACTACATGTAGTAAGTGATGGAAGAAATTGAAAATGTTGGATTTAGATATTGCAATGTCCTTGAACTTGTAAATCATTTTTTACATCCCTATAATTACATTGCTTATAATACATTATGATGAATTCCTATATATATTTAATTTAAGATTATATTGACAAATTTTACTAAGAATCATTAGTGTGATAAAATTAATAGAATCAAATTATATATTCTTATTATTAATTTTTTTTATTCATATCAGTATATTATTCTCCATTTCTTGTTATATTTATTTTCATCAAATTTATCTAAATATAAATTGGTATATGAAGATATAGTTTCATTATTTATAGTTTTTCTATATCAATTAATTATCCACAATAATTTAAAAATCAAGGATGTTTACCCAGCATTTTCAAAAAATTAAAATTTGATTTATTATTCTCAATTTATCATACTTATGAGAATCATTTATACAGTAATCCATATATAAATTTATGGTGATAAATCAAAAATATCCATATAAAACCAAAACTAATGTAATACATGACTAATTTTTTATGTTTTTTAATCTTTAATGATTCATCCTTATCTAGAGTTTTTATATAAATATCAATTAGTAGGGGAGTTCACTATGATAAATTGATCCTAATGGGACATATAGAGATTGAATCATAAATCTGACACAACTTTATAAAATATCAATTTTAAACATTATATGAAAACTTCAGCTCCTTTTCAAATTATTTTTTTAATTATATTATTAATATGTATACCATATTCATAATTAAAATTTTTTTTCTTTCGTTTCACAAAGATTCTATATATAATATAAAATAGATTCACATAAGTTTTCACATAATCCCATCATTATCATTTACTCATTATTCAAATTTTATTTTTCTATGTTTGTTTTCATTACCATATATTATGTTAATTATATCATTCCCATGTGTTCAAACCTAATTTCAATTATCTAAAATTATATTATAATATAAATAAATAAAATATTTCAAGTTAATAACCACACTACCAAATATATTAAACCATTTTCCGTGAATGAACAAATGACTACATAGAAAAAATAAATAAAACTAGAAATTAAATCTCCTAAAATAATATTTTATTCTATGTAATATTGTCTAGGTATTTATTTTTTTATCATTATATGTCAACCAATTTTAACATGTTCGAATTTTAAATTGTTACACATAATTGAAAAATCTAAAAAATAACTAAATCATATCGTATAAGAAATTTATATAAACAATATACCCATTGGGGAGTGAAAATTTAAAATAAAAAAATTATATATAATTTAGTTGAAAATCAAAACGAGAATCATGTTCCACCTCCATCATAGTATGAAAATTATGGGAGCCCTATACTTATGGATTTACAACGTGAAATAGTTTCATCTAATTTATCATGAATATGTTTTTCTCATTGAAGAATAAAATATCTTATTAAAAAATCATACCCCTCAATGAAAACCAGAGTTATAAGATGACCAATTTATGATATATTAGAGTTTATTGTATTTTTAATAGTGTAATTCAAAAAATATCATTACATCAGATAAATTAAGGGGACAATTTTCGGATAGTGTTTCCATTTTATTCTAATAGTAATAAAAAAGGCTAGTTTCAGAACCTATATCGATATTTTTTTGAAAAATGATGTAAATATTTAAATTACCATTTTAATAAATTACAACAGTGTATCAAGAACAAATAGGTGAGACAAATTATTCCAATTATGATACCTGAAGAGGTATAAATGTTCATTCAAGTATTAAATTTATTTAAAGAACCTATTTTGAAAATAATTACAATCATATCATTTATATATATATTATTTCAAAATCATATAATGGTATAACCCCTTACTAATAAACAAAATTTGATAAATCATATGAATGGGTAATTTCCGATATCATAGCCATGCAATTGAAGAATATTTTAAATAATCATGTAAAAATATATCAATTAAAATTTTATATGAAAATAACTGTCCATTATAGTGATTCTTATCATCAGGATGCAGGAGTTTATTTTCATAATTATCGATGTTAACAAAGATAAAAATATATTAATTTTGGAATATATAGGAATAAAAATAATTAAATACTTAATTACTATATACCAATTCTAAATGATGTAAATCACTATTAATAAGAATTTATGGATGAATGAAATTGTAAAAATGAACCTTTTTATAATATATATATATATATATATATATATATATATATTTGTTAATCAAAATCCCAAAAAACATTCGTAGAGAGGCCATGGGTTGACGGGGGAATATTCTATGTCTAAAAAAATTAGGTACAATATCATTTTCAACCCAATACTAGATCTTATAATAAAAATTATAATTTAGACATTTTTGTTTGTAAGATGATCAAAAAGGTGGAACCTTGTCAATATGAAATTTATAATCATGAGATTTGAATATTAAAAGGGGATAAAGAACATGGAGCGATATATAAGTGGTTTTTTAATATAACCACAAAGGATAACCCAAAAGATATTTTCATTTATTTTACCATAATATTTGTCTTCAAATAATATAAAATAATATGATTAATCATTGTAAAATTGAATATAATATCTAAATGATTTTGAAAATAAAATTAAAAATAAGAAGATAAATTAGTTATATTAAATATCAAGATGAAACTGAGAATAATGATAAATAACTACACGAAAAGGAAAGGAATAAAAGATAATGAAATAATTATTATTTATGGAATGGAAGAATAATGTTTATAGTGATGATAAATAGAATGTATAGTCTTTTTAAACACATATTTCCCACAAATTCTATTTCCCCATTGACTAATGAAATCCATAATTATGATATTAATTAATTAATATTTTATGATACGTTAAAATTAAATAAATTTAAAATTTCCTATGTTAAATCCATAATAAATAGATTATAAATATAAAATTTATGAAAAAGATTTTGATACTAAATGAAATGTCACAGAAATGAATGTCAATAAACTAACTAAAATTTGTTGTTAGCTTCAAAAAATGTTATTTCCTCTAAAATATGTTATCGTATATTTATTATCATATATTTTATGAATGCAAAAAGTGGGAATCAGATTTTTTTTATTTAACCTAGGAGATATATTCAATCATTTTCAATTCCATATATATATGAAAATGAGTTTAAAGGAGTTAAAATGTATTTATTTTATTCAAATTGGATGTCGGGTTCATTTATCAACCCCTTAAAATGGTGGATGAAGTTTTATTATATATAAAGAAGAGTTCATTATCCGAACAATTCCATTTTTTATAAACTATGTGTGTTGAAATAGTACTAATTATTTACGATATCATAATACTAGATATTGGTGGAAATATGAATGGGTTTTCAACATTTAAAACATTTTTTTATTCCGGTGATGAATGTGAAGAAATTATTGTCTTAATGATATCCATAATATAATTAAGTTTTATTCTAATTGATGTGGACAAGGGAAAATTTGGAAAAAATGAAAAAAAATTCTAATGGACATGTTGATGATATAATTCCAACTTCAGTCCAAGATAACATTATAAAAAATTATATAGAATCAAAATATAACCATATTAATAAATTTAAAAAAAAATATCAAAAAAACCACTTATCATTATTACCCTGATCCATAATATTGATAATCCTGATAAAGGTATTATTTTTTGGAATGTATTTTAGGATTTTTGAGAACAATCACAATAATATATTTCAAAAAAAGTTTACATAAAACAAAATGTATATCTAACAATAAAAATTAATTAACCATTATTTTATGTGGATGCTAATGATATTTTATCTTATAATATTGATTTTATATTTGTTTTGAAGACATAAGAAAATTTGGTGCCATGTACTAATGTTGAAGAAAATGTTTTATTAAGTTATATATTCTTACGATCTAGGAATATTGTTGTGTATAATAAAATTTAACATGTTCTTTAAATCACATAGTTTATGATATGTTTGGAATCCAAAAAGAATATATTTTAGTGAGGAATTTGATCTATTTAATTTTTAGTCTAATAAGGTGTTTAATTTTTAATCCTTTTTTAATTTTTGATGATTTTGAGATATGAGAAGTAGGATAAGAAAATTTTAATCAATTTTTTGGTTTCACTAATTATGAGAAAATACTATGAGTCTATTTTTGGTCACTTAGGTGAATTGGTTGGACAATATTACCCATATTATGTAGTTTTAATGTTTTTTAAACAAAATAATATTGAATATTATAATAATTAAAAGTCATTAACATAATAAACATTAATAATGATCCAGTAATTAAATATAACCTACTTCCAATTTACTATTGATTGATTTTATGGTTTAATTTTTGATAAATACTAAAAAATAACATCACGATGGATTAAACCCGTGATTTAAATTTTTTTCATAATTTCTTGATTTTAAATTTCTATCCCCCACTCTATTTTTCGCATCATCATAACCTTATTAGACAGTGAACACTATAACTTTGTTATATTATCCATGGAGTAGCTCCACTATAACATAAAATTGATTTTAGGGACTATTTTATAATAATGATATACTCTCCCATTGTAATGGTTTAACATATTATTGATAAATGATTTATAATCATTGATAATTTAATACTTTTTTAGGAACAAGAATGTGATAAGTAATTAGGGGATTGAATTGTAAGGGATATTTAACCTTTGGACACATTTTACAATAAATGTAATAACTTCTAACATAGTATCTTCTTGAATAATGTATTTTTTCAGATTATTTTTATTTTTATTTAGATTGTATTCTACACAAAAATTATTACTTTATTTTTTATTAGTATCATAGTTTAATAACATCTCAAGTGAAAAAAAATCTTTTTTTATAGTGGAGAGTAAATTTCTAGACCAATTAATATAAATTGATGATTAATAGTTTAAATTTGTGTGTACCTTGGTGCATTAAATCTATTTATTTTAAAATATGTTATATAAAAGTAAATGTGATTCATATGATACAAGAAATAATTATTATTTAGAGAGTTAAATACATGAAATGCTACTTTTTAAAAAAATTTCAACATTTATCTCTCTATCCATTAAGTAAATGTATTGATATTGAATATAATTCTTCAAAATTTATTTTAAATTTTTGGAAACATGGTAATTAATTTCTCATGTAACAATAAAAATTCTAATCAAGAATATGAAATTATAAATCTGTCTATATTATTTACATCTTACATTGGTTCTTTTAATATGGAATTCATTAATTGGGAAAATGCTGCTTTTTATTTATGGTGGGCTGAATAATTTCTACTAAATATCATTTCATGAATTCCATGTAAATGTTATCTAAACATATTCAATTTTCACCATAGTCATGTTTCATTTATAAAATATATTGTTTTAAAATTTTTTTCAATTGATTTCTAATTTTTTACTTTTAGTAAATAAACAATTATAATCATATATAGAATCTTTTAGGAAAAATATATTAAAATTGTCATAAAATGAAACATGTTTTTATGTAATATTGGGATACATTTTATAATTATAGCTAGATTTATACCTGATAGATGGATTTTAAAAACATTATTTTCATTTAATAGAGAAATAAATTAAGTGTTAATACATCTATAAGAAAATTTATCTTAATTTTAAAATAATAAGATTGTTTTAATATACTATTAGGTAATTTTTAAACTCACACAACAATTTAATTGTGTGTAATTATTTTATACGATTAAAAAATCTCAAAAGAAAAAAGGGATATTTAATGGAATAATTGAGTACAATGTTCATTTTTCATAAATCATAATTTTTTAATTCATTCATCTTAATAAAAGTTCAGACCAAATTTTTTCTACACATATTTATTTTTATAAGATTAATAATACATTATAATATAAAATATTATTCATGGTAAAAATATATTTTGAAGTAACATGTTATTTAATCCAAAATAATTCATTAGTAAGATTAATTTTTATAATATTAATAATTAAATATAAATGAATGATGGAATTTAATGAGCTACAAGTGGTATAATTGGATGTTTCCTTAATTTGATACATTTGTTCCAATTCCATTTGAAGGAAATTACAATGATTTTATGGATTACATATATTTTATTAAGATATTAATACAGTATTAATTAGTTGGTGATGAAAATATAAATCATTCCATATTACATAAAAATGGATTGTTTTATTGGTTAATAGATGAAATATTGTTTTCTATAAATTATATACACTGTAATAAATTTGTTAATGATTCTGAAAAAATATTTATTGCAATATTGTTTTGTCTGTATATTGTATGGTTACATTTTTAATTATATTTTCATCCTTATATGGTTTTATTTTGATTATATTATATTGTAATAAATAATAATAATGATCAGAGTAGGTAAATTTATCTTCTACATGATTTAATTTCGATAAAATTAATTAGTACTATTTCTATATTTTTAATTGTTAATTTTCAGAAATATAAACATTTGATTTTAGATTATTTTAATACTTTGATGTCAATTTTGTTAGAAGTTATTGTGTTTTTTATATTATTCATATAATACAGTGTATGATTCATTGATGAAACTTTATAAGACTGAAATAAACATTTTTTCAGATTCATTATAGCATAAATACAAGTGTTTTTAGAGAATATATAAGAGAAAATTGAGATTTTTTATATGAGTGATATATAATAATGAATTATTCGTGGATGAAATAGAGTTTAATTCAATAAAAACAAGTGTGATTTACTGATGATGGGTTATGTTTGATTGTTTTCATACTACATTTCAGTGAATTACACGTGTGTTCAAGTTAAATCTGGACAGCGTCTCTATGAACCATAATTGGGTATGAGTCCCTATATCATTGAAAATATTTAGTGAATAATGAAAACATGTTCAAGGGAATAGTGCACAAGATATCATAACAACTAAATCCATGGTGCTCTATTGGGAACGAAATTTAGGTAATTGTAAATACATGTTTTATTAGAATTCATGGCTATGTAAGATCAAATTTTGATGAAATATCTCATATAGAGTTTTACTAAGAAAATTAACAATTCATGATCTAATATCCTCAAAAATAATTTTTAAAAATATAATTACATCTAAAAAGGGGGCATAGGATTCAACTATTATAGTTGTGACAACATTCATCTTTAGTGGAGGGTTAATGAACTAAATCACTAGAGTCCAACTAAATTATGAAATATTGATTGAGTTATACCATTAGATTCTATATATTCTATTTGATCACGTTGTTTTTTTATGTGTTTGACTGATTTTAGGGATGTGGCCTTAACCATCTAGTTTCACATGTTTTTAGGAAGGAAATCCAGTTCCACTAAACACTCGAATGATTTTGTGTTCAGGAACTAAAGAATGTGTGACAAGGTTAAACATTCAACTATAGTACCAAAAGATGTCTCAAATCAATAATTAGTTTTAAATTTGATCAACATA
Organism: Viscum album; assembly: GCA_963277665.1. NCBI lineage: Eukaryota > Viridiplantae > Streptophyta > Magnoliopsida > Santalales > Viscaceae > Viscum > Viscum album. The sequence goes on along the minus strand of OY728143.1, from coordinate 337,986,374 downwards.
AATGAAATTTCAATTATTATTAAAAAATAATTTGATCTATCTAGAGAATTATTCTAGGACATTTGGATTGTAATTTGATGATGTATAGATTATATAAATGGCAGTGTACCCATGAAAATGAAATGGGATGCCTAGTTAATTGGAAACATTTTGATAGAATATGTGGATTTAAACATATGAATTATTATTGAAGTCAAATGATGATGGATCTATATTAACTGTTTTGATAAAAAAAATGTTTACATTTACTGAATTATTACTTATTAAATCTCATCCCAGTCATACTGAACTTTAATTCAATGGAATATGATGGACAAGACACAATATTATAAAATATTTAAATTAAATTTTCATATGTACTAAATTAAATAAAATTATGAGAAATATCAAGAATAAATATGGGCGATTTAATTTATTATGAAATTAGGTGACTGATTATGAAAGAGTAAATCTATTACAATACATAGGATGATAAACAAAAAATGAAGAAACACTCACATTTTTATAGAACATATTCTATGATGTAAAGTAGTGAGATGTATAAAATCATGTATCCAATAGGTAGAATTAATTTATTTGGAACTATTGTAATTTTTTTTAGGAAATTTGTGGGGAACTCGATGTAGTAGGTTTAATTATTTAGAGATGGATCCGTGATTTTTCTAAATTGAGAATATTGTTCTTTCCATATTTATATATTCATTCCTATTTATGTTTTGGATTATATTCTAATTTATTTATTTATTCTATTTTGATAATGTTAATTAAAAATTAAGTGAAATTAATGGGTTGGATTTAAAGAAATTGAAATATCATTTCAAATTCTTTTTGAGTTTACACATATATGTTTATTTCACTTGTGATATTTATTTACAAAATAATTTCTTATAATATATAATTAAGAATAAGAAAATGAATTTAACAATATATTATATTTTTAAATTCAAAAAAAATCACTAACATAAAAATGAAATATATGAGGTGGTTTTAATAGGTAGTTCAAATTATTTCATTGTTATTCACTGATCTCATTAATCTATTCAACAATGACTATCATTTTGAAAACTCTCTATTTATGTACAAGTAATGTATAGTTAATCATTTTCCATTAACCACTAATATAATGTATTATAAATAAAAAAACTATGGTGTTCTTCTTTGTTTATAAATAATATTTTTAATATTATGTATTTATAGACATATAAATTAGTATGAGTTTTAATATAGAAATGTTAATCACCAATAAATAGTTTTGTTCATCAGAATATTCACTAATATACTGTTTATGACATTTTTTTGAAACCTGATTCTACTGAAGAGACCATTTTGACATTTTAGTTTATTCTAGTTTCCATATATCCCTAAATTGGTGAGGATTTATTTTCCATACATCAATTACACACTATTTTGTGCACATTCACTAATGTTTTAACAATATTTTTTACTAAATTATATCACTAAATTTCATTTGTAATCATCTTTTCAATATTATTTTTTGTCTTCATTAAAATTTTTAACTCAAATAATTTTTTTCATGTTTTTTGTATAAAAATTTTTTCACAATAAATTTTCCTATAAGATTAGTGATTGATATATTTATGTCCCCAATGACTACACTTATATTAAAAAAATAAATAACAAAATTTATAACCTTTTTTCCATTATGTAATGTCATTGGCATAGTGTGAATTAAAAAAATTAATTGGGTTATGATTTCCAATTTCATCAAGTAAAGGATATTTTAAATTGGTAAAAATAACATGAGGGGTTTCAATTTCATACAATCCAAAACTATAATTTGAAGAAAATATAACATTCCCTAGTGGGATGTCATAAGGATGTATGATTCATAATAAAATAACTAAATGAATAAAAATATTCAAAACAATAGGTCATTATTCTAAAAAACTAAAGTGATAGACATCCAGAACATTATAAATAATAAGAAAAAATTATAATATAATATTTGAATATTATTTGAATTCAATAATTTCAGTAGTATTTTGGTAGAATATTAATATAGTTTCTATATAAAGTCATGTAAAACGTTTCTTAATTTTATATTTAGTTGAATTTAAATTCAAATATATGAAATAATATATACATTTACCCATTGTAATCATGAGTTCATATGTATTGGTTTCGTAATTGAATCATAATTGAGTTACATAAACCCCAAACTACCAATACATGTATCACAAGATCATTAATGAGAGTGTTTATGCACTAGGGTATTTAGAACATGAAAATCCAAAATAAAATAATAAATATTACACCTCAAGAAACTGTGAATGATCCAATTTTAATGAATAATAAATAAATATAATATAAAAGTTAATTAAATACATTTTGAATTTTTTACTAAAATTTAACCAAATTTAATCATTATTTTAGGTTGGTAAAATATAAATATGAAAACAAAATATTTTAGGAAATGATATTCTATCTATCACTATTTCTTATTTTGTGTAACATTTTCAAAATAAAAAATGAAAACTTATCAAATGTCATTTACCAATAATTGGTCCCATATAAAATATACCACGATAATTCACTAAAACCACTCATTATACAAAACCATATCACAACAAATATTTATTAGGGTTTCACTTTGATATATTGTGTGATGTGTATGAGGATGTGTTTGAAATAATTTGTTAAATTAGTTTAATTTTAGTTTAGATTCTAAATTTTTTTCTACAATGTTTCAAAAAAATTCCATATCCTTTGTTATAATATGTATCATTATTTAGAGACTTCACACTTATTCTTCATATAGTTACCAAGAGTTGCAATAAATATCATTAAATTATAAATATTCTGATTGAGTGAGAAGAGCTTATGTGTAACGACCAAGAATTATTTTAATTTAATGTTTTATATTAAATTATGTCAAATTTGGTAATTTTGTATAATTTAATGAATACAAACAACATGATATAAGAAACAAGTTTGGTTAAGTTAATTTTTAAAAAATATTTAGATAGTATATTTGGATTTTTCTATTGAAAGTTTAATAACATGAAAATAAAATTGAAATCAGATAACTATAATATGTATATTTGGATATGTTTAATCCCCTAGAATGATCACACTCATAAACAAAAAATATAAAAATTCAATAGAATATTAGTAATGTAATAATCATTTTAAAAATGAAAATATATACATAAAATTTATATAAAATAAAATGGAATGAATAATTAATCAATTAGGAGGTATTTATATAATATTGGAAACCAATATAACCATTAAATAATAGAGCATTATAATTTTATTATTTCAATTGAAATAATTATCAGTCATTCCATAATATTAAGCTGACTATTAGACCATATTTATAAAAAAAAAATTTAATTATCAATATATTTTAAAAAAAATGAAATTTTGGAACCATTATATCCTGATACAATAAAATAATTCAATTTAGAAATTATAAAATAATTGATTATATTTTCATCAAACATTTATGTTTTATCTACATTATTATAAAAAATATAGATTTTTAAATTAATTTTTTTTAAATAAAAATAATGTTATAAAATTATCTTTAATTTCAATGATTATATATTTTTATGAGAATATAATTAATATCTCAATGGGTAGGAAAATATATCAAAATTTATAAATTTTCATTTTTCAAATAAATATTAATACTATTTTATAATTACATTTATATTATTTAGAAAATTATTTTCATAATATATAAAATATTTTTTAATGAACACATGACGAAAAATATGTTTAATTTTTTTATTTTTCTAAAATAAAGTAATATTTTGTTTAAATATTGAAATATGGTAAAATATGGAACCTACAATTATTATATATTTACCATAATTATTGAGTTTTATTAGATGTAATAAATCATTATTTAAAACTCAAAATTACCAATTATTGTATGTTTTCACACAATTCATCCATTGTTGTAGTCTTGAGAAAAAATAATAAACCACTCAATTGTATATTCAAAGATACTATTCTCATAACCCTTTAAGTACCACTCCTTTTCATCACACCATATAAACCTTGGATATATCCAAAATTTTATCAATTTATTCCCCATAATATCATACACATGTCATTCCATTATTGTTATTTAGGAAAGACAATTCTTTGGATATGTAATGGGTCACTAATGACGTGACATCTATTGGTGAATATAATAGACTAAATAAATATTTTTAATTTTTCTTCATCCACTACCTAAAAACTAATTTTATCCGTTATAGAATTATTTATCATTATTAATTAATATATTATAGATTAATTTTTTCAATCAAATTTCCATCAATGAACATTTTTCCCTTTCATTATAAAATTAAAAAATTTCCCTCACTATAGTCTATTTACATCCACCACACACACCACACATTATTTTTTCCGCCACTTTAACTGATAGTTATAAAAATAGTTCTCAATTAAATAAGATAAAAATATTCATACTATATCATATTTCATGATTTCAAATTTATTAAAAATAATAAAAATAAAAAAACGACTTTATTTTAGGAGGTTATGTAAAATTTACTAAACAGGATACACATTTAATTGTAATAATTATACGAAATTTTTGATCACTACATCATATAACATGTGGATAATTAGGAAAATTTAGTTTTTTAGAACTATAAGGATATCATTATAACTCAATTCTAGTGTTTTAGAACAATTTCATATTAATTTCAAAATTTATGGACAAACGCAAGCAACCATGTTATCACGAATCAAACAGCCACAAAATAGTAATTCTTGACACAATATTTCTATTAAATGAATCCAAAATAATATAAAAGACTAATAATAAATTTAAAAGATTGAAAGAATGATCAAAGAATTTTTTTATAAGAAATCATTAATTTGGCGGTTATGTGAATTTTTTGAATGAATCTGAATAAGATATAAGGGATCTTCCAATCTAGACACATTTATTTCATTTCATACCCTATTCATATAAATATCACTTTAAAACAATATTATTTGTTAATATTTATTTAATATTACATATATATATTCCTCCCACACATATATACAGTCTTCAAAATATTCCTTTGTTTGTGATACAATTTGTGTTTTATTCATTCCCTCTTAATTTCATTGATTTACACATCCCTATTCATACAATTAGTTCTATTTCTTACAACATTTAAATAAAACCCCATTAAATTGTTTAGATCATCCATGATTTCTAATCATTCAAATTATATTGTGAAAAAGATTTTTTAGTTAATTTTTAATATAACTAATAATATTATTTGTATTTTTAATTAATCATTAACTTTTTCCTTAAAACCCCATTTAAAATGTACCTTTCCAAATTTATATATCCCCACATGATCACATAATCACATCACATTGGAATAAATTTCATAAAAATGAATTTTTATCAACTATGAATATATAAAAACATTATTCCCTTATTTCATGGAATTATTTATGATTTTTTGTCTTATTATGTTTTATTACATGATTATAAAACTAATTACATTATATGGGTAATTCTTATGTTTATTTATTATGTTTGAATTCTATTTTTTGACGAAATATACGTGTACCTAATATTATTGGTAAATATATACAGTTCCCAATTATATTTGGCAATTTTCTATCTCATTATTTGATATGTATGGGATTTAATAATAAATCCAAAACATGATTGTAAATTTCCCTTTATGATATGATTGAATGGTTGTGATGAATGGAATTTCTTTATTTCATGTTTAATGTTTTTTTCCAAATTCCTAGAGTTCAAATAAATAATTATTTAATCTTCATTATTCCATTCATCAATATTATTATTCATTAAACTTTTAAATTAAAGTATCATCATATGCCACATGACATATATGCAATACCCAATTATAATGCAAATTACATAGCTAGGATTCATATCTCTACCACTTATTATGTTTTATATTGGTTATCATACACATATTTATTATATCCAGTGAATTCAAGACCACGATATGGATTATTAAAGAATAAAAATTAATTTTATTATTAATTTTATGTATAATATTTCTAATATTCAAAACACACAAGACCTCTAAATCCTGTGGTTGTTTTTTAGATTTTTTATATTGAAAATAATGAAATTAAATATGAAAGAATAGTATCTCACTATAATTATTTTCAAACTAAGGTTTAGTTGATTTATAGTATTTATAAAATAATACATTATTAATACCCCTATGTATTTTATCATTTACATGAAAACGTTATGAAATATTCCTAATTTAGAGTGTGTGTGATTCCCAAGAGATTAAATCCATGTTTTGATATTACAAATGAATGCCACTCAATAAATGGATATCATAAATCTAATAAACTCAAAATGAATTCAAATGTATTAAGTAAACATTTACCAAGTTAATGTCAAATATTCCAATATATAGACTGGGTTTTCACTCTAGGGGAATATGATTTGTGGATTTTATAAACACATTTTGAAGCATTTTGAATGTCTAAAAGATATTTTATGGTTAAAAAATAAGAGGGAATATTACCATATATAACCTATTTCAAGTCCTATTGAATCATATGTAATGATATATTTTTTATTTTTTATTTTACTCCTTCTATGATCATATTTTACCTATTTATATTTTTATTACTTTTGGTATTTTCATCCATAATTATTTATATATGTTTTTTGTTTCATGAAATTGGAGAAATCAAGAAAAAAACTATCTTTATAGGTAATGTGATGATTTACCTAATGAGATACCTAATTCAATTAAAGTTGGAGAACACACCACCAATGTTTTAAATATTAATTTATTGAGAAAAGATGGTAGAAAACATATGTTGAAAATATACAAGAATACATTTAGAGGGGCTTAATATAGTGAAGGCCGAGAGAATCATCTTGAAAAATGTGACTCCCTCCGGGGTAAAGGATCGAGGGTTTGAAAAATAAGATACTACTCATGGTAGTACTTGTTCAATTCACTCCGGTTTTGGATAATACCTATAATAATGCAGAAGAAACTCTTTCTCACATTAAAGTGACTGTTGAGGTTGAGCCCCATATGTGAAAAATGCCTCCTAATTATAGTGGACTGTCTGACCCCATTTTCATTAAATATTGGACTAACTTCATTGATAGGATAAACAATGTCCTACAGTGCTCTGTACAATAGAAAGTATTAATTATCATGTATCATATGAGGAGATTTTAATTAGTGGTGTGATCTTATAAAAACACATAATTGTAATAGAGGAAATCAAATCCATTTAATGGAAGGGATTTTCTAATTTTTTTTCTTCAAATAACTAATATCCCAAGACAGCCTATATTAAAATGTATAGGGATTTTATTATTCTAATGTAGATGTATGGTGATCATATTGGTGTCTTATATGGTAATTTTTATATGTCTCTTTTAGTATTACAATTTATTATTCATTTTTAATTAAAATAAGTTGGGATAATTATTAAGTGGATTAAAGCATAGTATATGAAAGTAGTTAGAATTTTAGGACTAGTGTAGCTATGAAAAAATTGTTTTTTATGACCATAGGTATGAGATAGATATTGGTGACTCTTAGGGGTTTCATTTAAATAGATATAAATCTTTTTAACTGAATTTAAATTCTAGAGTATCAATGGATAAATTCCAAGTATGGAATAATAAACTACACAAATGTCGTGATTTTGGATGGCAAGACACGAAATTACATCAATGGAATATTGTCATGTTTCATTTTTGAAAGAATGGTAATATGGATGATCAAATATTAAGGGGAATTAATATGTTAAGACCTTAAAGTTCTATGGAAATTATATTTCATAAATACAAGAGAATTTTCTGAGTCTGAAAAAAATTACGGTGCATGATTCTGAGGCCTGGTGTGCCCCGAATCACTTTCTGTGTTTTGTTTTGGTATATTCAGTAAATGTATGAGCATTTTTTTTATAACTTTTGAACCGATGCTAGGAACTAAAATCACGAGGGCACCATTGAACTCACATCACCGGTATTCGCTTAAGAAGACATTCACTTCGACAACACTGAGTCAAGGATAAAAGTTAGTTTTTGGGGTTTTTTAAAAAAAATAATAAAATAAACGCAGCTACATTTTATTTTATTGAGCCGCCATGTGAGTGTTGGTGGTTAAAACCTCCTCATGGGAGTTGTAGGTTGGGCCACCGGACCTTAACCATTCATGAGAGGTTATGTTGGTGGGGCCCACCCGCACTGAACCTCCGTTGTGAGGATAAATAAGGTGGGGACCACCCTAGCATTTAAACTGTTAAACTCCACATTAAAGTGGAGAAAAATTTTAAGCATCACATTGATTTAGGGGACTCTCTTTACCTCCACTAGCATTTAATTTTTCCAATCCTTCACAATTAAGGGGGAGCTTACCTAATTATTTACTCATTTTTGAATTATTGCCAACTCCCAAAATAATACGAGCCAACACCCATGAATTAATGAGGAGAAGACTTTTAAATTTAATTCAGCCATTTGAATTTTTCCCAACGAAAAAATTGACCAAGAATTTATTATTTGGAACAACGAATTCACTTGGGTGATTGAAGGGAAATCTCACAATGATGAACCTCATTCTCCGATGAAGAACTCTCGGCAATGATGAACGCCGGTGACAATCCTTCTTCGACTTCTTCCCGGACACCTACCGGCGTGGAATCTATTCTACAACCGTCATGAAAATTCAGGAGTGGAAGAGTGCGGTAGATGCAACGAATGACAACACCATCTTGTTCCCGCGACTTCAACGTCGACACCCTAAAAAACAAAGGTAGGGTGTTTACCATTGTTTTTTATTACTTTTCTTTTCTCATCATCGCTTGAAAAGAAATCATTGCGTGGTTGTAAATAATTGTTCTTCAGCTTTCCTAATTTGATGAACAAATTGATACCACCCTAAACATGGAGGGTGCGGTCCAATCCAGCATGGACTGACCCCTCTGCTGATCTTGTTTATGTTGAAAAATCAGCGATGAATCAGCATTGAGGTGATGATGGCGGCAACGAAAAATGCCTCACTACCCACGCCCTCTGCGAATCACAACTTCCCCGTGGCGCAAGCTTCGTCAAACTGGCCTACCCGACCGCAGCCCGGTCGCTGGCGCACCTTCTCGCGGCATCTCGTGTGGCATGCCTAGTGCCCCGCAAGGCCTGCCCGGCATCCAGTGAGGCCTGCCTGCACCCCGCCAGAATGCTAGGGCCCTACCGCGACCTGCCCGACCTCCCTATGGAATCCCGTGTGCCCTGGATGGCTACCATCGGGCTCCTGGCCTCCCGAGACGGCACATGACATCCCTCTCAGTGTCTCTAGCCAAACCATGTCGAGATTACAGACCGAATTTCCCGAGCTGTGCCCCACATGGTGTTGGCCGAACCATCCCTGTCCACCAGAGTGACCCGCCTATGAGGCGTCCTCCTAGCCGAACCACCCTCGCAGTTCATTGGGTCGGGCCTAGTGAAGCGGGACGAACCTAGCGGGATGACCCTCCCAATGGTCCGTGTCAGACCCAGCGGGTATGACCGGGTCAACCCAGATCGGGTCAGCACAGTTGGTGTTGGGGCGGGTCGGTCCGAGCAGGTCGGACCAGACCAGGGCCCACAACTGACCATTTTCATCCTTTGGCCATATCTTTGGAACTGAATGAAAATTTGACAAACCAATAGCAGTGCTGGTATTTTAGAGCACAATGATCCCTTTGAGTATAACCCACTAAAGTTTTGGGTAATTTTATGATACGGTCAGGTTGGATCATGAGTGAATCCAGCCGGGCCCCCTATACAAAAAGGTTAATAACTCACAGACCAGACGTCTGATTGATGCGTCGTCTATTATGCTGAGACCCCTATGATAGGGCGGACCTTTGAGATACTTCTATGTGGGACTTTGTGACAATTACAGTATCGACCTATAGCTTGTGGAGCGGAACCCATAAAGATGGGCAAGGGGAGTACGGAGACCTAGTAGACGGATGAGACCTGACGACCGCATGACCGATTCAAATTGGAGTTATTCGACTTATCCTATTAGGGAGCACCTGGTTGCGGTTCAAGACCCACAAATGAGGATCACCTAGTATTTGGCAGCAAACCCGCAGTACGTGACAGGAGGAGTAACTCTATAGGGTATTAGGGGGAGCGCCATGTAGTTGGCGGAAGACCCACAATGGGAGTGCCTCTGTGTCAGTGTGACAGACCCACGATACTTGATTGGAAGAATACCTCAATAGTCCAAGGTTAGTGGGAAGCGCCTGGTTGTGGCGGCTTGCCCACTGTACTTGAAAGAGGAGGAGTTCTCCAACAACTGTAGTTTCGAAAATATGGATAAAAATCCTGGTTGAGCTGAGTTAGTATCTTTTGTGTTTACCTCATGACTGAGATGGATTACATGATAACATAAGTATATGTATGGGCATATACCTGATTGATTTTATCTGTTGATTTCATATCTTTTTGTTTATCCTTACTCGATTTTGTGAGACCTTGAGGGTCTTGAGGTCTTTAATGAGTATCGTTATACTCACACCTACACGGGTTATGCCTGCACCTCATTGTGATGGTTGTAGATGATGGACAACATTGACCGAGGCTGAGTAGAGCAGGACTGGATAGTACCTGGAGGTGAACCATAGGGGGTGATGACACACGAAGAAGACATACAGACATGGAGTGTTATAGAGGCTATCTGAACCTTCCCATTAGGTAGGATCTGTGGTAGATGATCCAGGAGTTTCTCTACACCTTTAAGCTATTTTTTCCCTTTTCAGTTGTACTTTTACATGACATTTGGGCTTGTGTTTATGGCTTGTTTACTTTTCAGCACTCCTTTTGTAAATAGTTTTACTTAGTGTTTTTCTTCCAACTTATACTCTGTTGTGTGTGATTATAATTTATAAAGGCAATGCCTTCCTTGTTTTAAGGATTCATGCCTTTGGTTCTAGTCGCCAGTGCCTTGCCTATGGAAGGCAGTCTTGGGTTAGTTACTGCACGAGACCCTAGGATGAGTGATGTTGATTGATGCAGTACTGTCTTGGGATCCACAGATGAGTTTGATGAAGGTAAAGAGTATCTTGGGTTTTTCTGGATACTACTGTAGGTTTGTGCCATACTTCTCTAGTGTTTCAGCACCACTATAATCTGTGATGAAGAAGGGGAAAACCTTTGTGTGGTCGGAGATATATCGACATATATTTTAGGAGATGAGGCAAAGAGTGGCTACTGCCACCATCTTGAGGCTTATAGTAGAAGGCGTTGTCTATGTAGTCTATTACGATGTATCAGGGACCGAACTCGATAGTGTATTGATGTAGGAGGGAGTAGTGATCGCTTATGGTTCCTGAAAACTAAGACAACACAAGAATAACCATGCTACCAATGAATTTGAGTTAGAATAAGTGGTCTTCGCCTTGATGATGTGGAAACACTATCTGATGGTAGAACGTTTTAATGTGTCCTCTATTCACAAGAGTCTCAGTTATATCTTCTTTTAGAATGACCTGAACCTGAGAAAATGGTGATGGATTGAGTTCTTCCAAAACAATGACTTTGAGATAGTCTATACACCTGGGAAGGGGAATGTTGTAGCATATGCACTTAGCTGGAGAACTTTTATACAGCTTCTAGGAGATGTGACATATCATCTTGCAGCTTTACAGATATCCTTTGTGGATAGAGATGGAGAAACCTTTCTACAGTCTCTTACAGTCACTCCCCCACTTCTTCATCGAGTCTGGGAGGTGCAACGTGGTGACGCTAACTGCAAGATGTGACATGCTCAGATATCCACAGGGCATGCACCAGATGGATTTTTTGAAGGTATGGAGCATTTCATCCTCTTCATAAGACATACTATGGTTCCAGTGTCAATTAAAGAGGAAGTGTTGAGGGAGTTCCACACATCCCGATTAGCGGTACATCAAAGAGTGGCGAAGATGTACCAGGACCTTCGATGACAGAACTGGTGGCCAGGTATGAAGAAGGCAGTAGTGGATTTTGTCTCATGATGCCTCACATGTTAGCAGGTGAAGGCAGAGCACTAGGTACTAGTAGGCTTGGTTCCGTATTTAGAGGCCCCGATGTGGAAGTGGGATCTGATATCCATGGACATTGTGATGTGTCTTCCATGTACATCCATGGTTCATTATTCTATTTGGGTGATCATCGACCAAATAACCATGTTGGCCCACTTACTACCGATCAGAGAGTAGGGTTCATTAGGGTGCTTTGGATGCCTCTATATATAAGAGATTGTGCATTTCCACGGTATAATTTCTTCTACTGTCCCTGATCGTGACACACAGTTTACTTCCCAGATATGGAAGGGGTTGGAGGAGGCATTTGGGACACAAATTCGCTTGAGCAATACCTCCATCCTCATAAAGATGGTCAGAATGAGTAGACCATTCAGAACCTTGAGGAAATGCTTGTGTCCATGACATCAGGATGGCCCCTTTTTATTCCTTGTACGGGCCACCATGCAGATCACCCTTGTGCTAGACTGACCCTGGGGAGTCAACATTATTGGGACCATAGATGGTAAGAGATACCATAGAGAAGGTACAGATCATCTAGGAGTAGATGAATACTACACAGTGCAAGAAAAAGTCATATGCAGATAGGAGACAGAGGCCTCTAGTTTTAGAGGATGGCGACCACATATTCCTACGGGTCTCAACTCGATGAGGTATATAGATATTTGGATGAGGAGGAATGTTATCTCTAAGATTCATTGGTCCTTTATAGGTCCTCATTTGAGTAGGTGAGGTGGCTTACCACTTGGGTCTTCCATATTAGTTGCACTGGGTGCATGAGGTCTTCCACGTATCCCAGCTGAGGAGATACGTGCATGACCCATCTCACAGTATAGATCATGGAGATCTATACGTTGATAATTGTGAGACATTAAAAAATGTTCTTGTAGAGATTGAGGATTGATAGGATCGGGTCCTATGTGGACGATCGATAACTATTGTGCGCGTACGCTGGCAACACGATAACCTCCCGGAGAGAACAGAGGAGCGGGAGGCTTAGATGCATGCTCAGTACCTCCACTTGTTCCCATAGTTAGAGTTGTATACATGGATGTAAAGCTATGAGGTAGGGAGAATGTAATCACTCAGAAATTCTATAGAATATTTTTTTTCATAAATACATGGGGAGTTTGTGAGTCCATGAAAATTTACGGTGCATGATTCTGAGGGCCGCTGTGCCCAGAATAAATTTATGAAGTTATGTTTGGATACGCTTAGTAAACGCAGGACTGGGTTTTATTATAAAATTTGAATCTGTGCTCAGAACTAAAATACGAGGGCACCGTTGAACTAGAAGTGCCAATATTTTCTTATGAATACTTTCACTTCGATGACATTGAGTCGAGGATAGAATTTAGTTTTTGGGTTTTCTTAAAAAAAACAATAAAATACAGTGGGCTACAATTGATTTTATTGAGCCTCCATGTGAGTGTTTGTGGATTAAATATCTTAATGGGAGTTATAGGTGGCTCCGCCAAACCATAACATCCCTTAAGAGGTTATAGTGGTGGGTCCCTCCCGAACGCAACCTGCCTTGTGAGGATAAATGAGGTGGGGACCATCCGGGATTTTAACCCCTTAAACTCCCCAGTAACGTAGAGAAAAATCATATGCTTCACATTAATTTAGGAGAGTATCTTCACCTCCTCTAGCATTTAATCTTCCCAATCCTCTATAATTATGGGGGATCCTATCTAATTAATTGCTTTTTTTTAAAATTGGTGCTTACTTTCTAATTAATACATTCCAATACACATGATTTATGAGGAGGGGCCTTTTAATTTTAATTCACCCTTTTTAATTTATGCCAACGAAATAATAGATTAAGTAATCTATTATTTGGCACAAAGATTTGACTTCGGAGTTTTAAGGGAATGCTCTCAATGTGAAACCTCATCCTCCAACGAAGAACTCTCACCAATGAATATTGCTGGAGATGATCCTTCTTCAACTTATTCCTAGACACCTACCAACTTGTTATATCTACTAAAACATTCGTGCGAAATCGGGAGTGGAAGAGTACGGAGGAAATGAAGAACGACAAATCCATCTTATTCCCATGACATCAATGCTGACGCCATAAAAAATGGTAGGAGGTTTACTTTTGTGTTTTATTCTTTTTCCTTTCTCATCATCGTTTGAAAAGAACTCGTTGGGTGGTTGTAAATAATTGTTGTTCATCAATCCAACTTTGACGAATCAATTGATACCACCTAAATTGCGGAAGGATCAAGCCAAACTAACAAGGCCCAACCACTTCACTGATCATGTTTATGTTGAACCTTTGACCATGAAGCATCAACGAGGCGACAAAGGCGGCAATGAAAAAGGCCGCATTACCTGCGGACTCTAGGAATCGTGCTGCCCCATCTGTGCACTAGTGCTCCCGGCCGAACACTGCTGGCCCATGCCTTGCCAAAATGGAACATGCGGACGCCTCCTGGCTACCGACCCTCTAACCTGCAGCCTCCCGTGGGGCATGCCCGTGGCCCGCGCGGCCTGCCCGACACCCCGCACGACCACCCAGGGACCTGTCGGCGCCCCGCCCGGTCAACCACAGCCTACCCACGCCCCTCTGGCCTGCCACGCCTGGCTCAGCCTGTATGCGGCCTCCCACGTGACCTTCCCAACAACCGCCGGCCTCACAGCCTTTCGAAACGTCCTGTGGCGTCCCTCAAAGCATTGCTGTACGAACTGGCTCGGCCTTCGGAACTGAGCCGCCTGAGCCGCACCCCGCACGGTGCTGTCCGAAACCACCCCGGCCACTGGACAGAGCTGCATACATGGCGAACTCCTGGCCAAGCCATCGATGCAGTCTACTGGGCCGGGCCTAGAAGACAGAGTCAAACCTAAAGGGATAACTGGTTCGACCTGGACCAGGTCTTCCCCGTCTGGGTTGGGCCGAGTAAGTCCCACCAGGTCGGACCGGACCCAGGCGCAACCGACCCTTTACTTCCTTTGGCCATATCATTGGCACCGAATGACCATTTGAAAAATGGTCAGCGGCACTGTTATTCTTGGAGCATGAAGGTCCCTTTGATTATACCCCACTAGAGTTTTGGGTAATGTTGAGATACGGTCAGGATAGATCGTGCACGAATCCATCGAGGCCCCCTGACAAAAACGATAATAACTCATAGAACATGCATCCAATTGGCACTCCGTTTATTTCATTGAGACCCAAATGAAAATGTGGACATTTTAGATACTACTACATGGTACATTGATAACTTAGGTATATGTATGCGTACATACCTTATGTGAGGTTATCTGTTGATTTCATACCTTATGGTTTAACCTTGATGATTTTTTTGGGACCTTGAGGGTCTCGGTGTCCCTATTGAGTATCGTTATACTCACCCGTGCACAGGCTATGCCCGCACCTCATTTTGTTGGTTGCAAACGACATACAGAGCTGATAGAGGCTGAGTGCACCAGGACTGGATGATACCTAGAGGTGGAAGACACGACGTGATGGTACATAGAGGCTAATTGTTCCTACACTTCAAGTAGGATCCACAGAAGACGATCCATGAGCTGCACTACACCTTTCAGGTGTTTTTTTTCTTTTCAACTGTACTTTTACTTTATATATGGGCTTGTATTTTTGGCCCCATTACATTTCAACACTCCTTTTGTATACAGTTTTACATAGTGTTTTGCTTCCAGCTTATACTATGTTCTGTGTGTTTATAGTTTATTAAGGCAATGCATTCTATGTTTTAGGGATTCACGCCTTTGGTTGTAGTCACCGGCCTCTGGCATATGGAAGGCGGGCTTGGGGTAGTCACGGCATGGGCCCCGAGGACAGGTCGTGACAGAATAATCCCACTAATGTGATAAAATAAAGTCAGCATCTCGTAAAATATCATCTAGTAATATAATTTTTTGACTATAACGAACTTGAACATCATGTATGTGTGTTCCCCATACCAAGTATCATTGGATATAATAAATGGCCACAATCATAATGGATAGTAAATAATTTAATGGAATATTTTATTGGTACAACTAATGTGGATAATGAAAGTGTTGTTGTGGCATGTATTCTTGTTATTTATTTATTAATAGTTAATATAGTACATAATTTTAAATCAATAAATTTATTAATATGATGGATTTTTATTAGAGATATATTAACCCCACCAAGAAAATTATTTTTGCACAGTGATTGATAATAATAAATATATCATTTATTTCATCCACTGTAAATAACACCCCCATTTCAGTGTTATTTAGGACCAATCATTATAGTAAATCATTTCATACTTTAACATTTTTTTTCTATAATCATTATTGATTGGTATTACATACATAATCCTAATATCAATTATTAAGATCGATAAATCACTCTTTAAATAATAATACATCATCTTATTCATTACATGTGTAAGGAGAATGATGAACCTCTTTTGTAATAATATCCTCATGTATGGATATTGTTTTAATAATAGTATGAATATCTTGATCACAAGATTGATAAATAGGGGGAAACATGAAGATTACATTCCCATTATAAAATATTATACTAATGTATTCTATATAAAGTTTGTAGGTATTCTTCCGGACTAAGTGGTTGAGTTATTTATTTAACATATACATGGATCTTTTCCAATATTATAGTATCCCTTTGGTTTTTTCAACATTTAGTTATAATAAATAATGAATTAGTTATGGTAAAATATAGGGATGTGTTATATACCACTGAGTGCATCATTTTTATTTTTTCCAATCCTTTTCATTGGGAAGAAGGATTAGTCAATGAACCTCATTATTGATTTTTGTAAACAAAAAACGTTATTCATAAATAAGAAGTGACCATTTATATTTATTTACGAATTTTTCATTAAGATATATAGGTCATAGTGATTCTATAATGATTAAATTTGGTTTGGATATCACCAATTAATGGTTATGAATAGATATATTTCCCTGACTTTCATACAAAAAATTAATGGACTCATTTGAGTTCATAATTATTCCATTGCAAGAAAATAATTCTCTAAAAATATTCATTTAATTTATGAATAGTATCATAATAGATCAGAATGTCAAATTTATTGTAGTCGTTATATATAATATTATGATATTATCTGAAACAATAGAGGAACTTGAAGTTAATTTTTGAATTATCCAAAATATTTTATGAAATTTAAGTAATATACAATGTATAAAAAAATGTGTTCTAGATATATGAATAATGAAACATGAGAAAATTGAACATTTGAAAATGGATGTATATATATATTTATATGAAAACGGACCTTGAGAATTGGCCCATAAAATCATTTGTAATTTATATCTGATGATTTCCCAGATTAGCGGGGTTTTAACAATGATGTATAAGGAATTTACCAGGAAAATGGAACACGTTGAACAAGCTATCTTTGAACGGGTTAATGTTTTATAGAATAATTGATGAGAAGTGAGAATCAATTAATTGAAATAAGTATTATCAACAAATTAATTCATATAGTACACTTGATAAGTGTACATTTAATGGTATACAAAAATGATTCAATGTAGGTACCAGGATATGTAATAATGGAGAATTATAAAGGGATAGACAATATATCAAAATAGATGAATTTTCAGGAGTATATATATAAAAAACATGAATAATAATATGTTGTAGTTATTTTCAAATCATTATTTCAATATATTATCTATATTAGGATAATTATGAAATATATAAAAATCCTAAATGCATCAAATATATTCTCATAGAGAATGATCACAATATAAACAAAATAAGATGTTTTGAGGTGGTCAAGGAAAATGGATCCCCAATCGATTAATAATATAAGAAGAAATATATAGTGGAATATGTAAAATATAAATAGGATCATGTAACAATAACATTTATTATAATTAAGATAAATATATACTTTTTTTAATTCAATGCATTACCATAGATGTAATAATGGAATGAAAAAATCCTACCAAGATCACATGACGATACACAAATTTATTTCAATGATGATAATGGATTAATTAAGAGATTATGTTGAAATATAGAATAATGTGGAGACAATATGTAATGGTAAATCAATGGTGTTCAAACCATTTAAAAATATGTTTTAAAATTTGGGTAACTCTATATGTCCCATATATTCCTGAGAAAAAGAAGGTGTTGTTGAATGATGCAAGACGATTAAAATTCAACTTTCACTTTGTACACATGGATATATATTAAGATATATAAATGAAATATAGGTGGGAAAATATTAAGTATTATATTTTATATATATATCATAGTTTCTTGTAGTTTATCATGTGAATGTCGATAAGAAGCATTCTATAGGAATAATGAAACCAATACATATTTCAATATTTAAGAGAAAAATAAGTCCCATAAAATTTTTCACAGGTAAACAAAATTAATTAATTAAAAATAATTCTATATGGGTTATAATGGACCACAATTCTATAACTACCCTCTTTGTATCAAATATAGAGGGATTATCAAGTAATCAACATTCTAGGATTTACATCCTAGATGTGGTGAGGCTATATAAAATACCAATGTCGATTATATTTGATCAGGATCCAATATTTTAGACTATGATACAAAATAATATCTAACATTATTTAAACATGTATTTAATATTTATTATGGGTTATCACCAAAAAAAACTAATTTTTATTTTAAGAATACTATCATTGATCTAGATGAAAAACATTAAACATCTTATAAGGATGT
Source organism: Viscum album (assembly GCA_963277665.1). Lineage (NCBI taxonomy): Eukaryota > Viridiplantae > Streptophyta > Magnoliopsida > Santalales > Viscaceae > Viscum > Viscum album. The sequence continues at coordinate 337,967,647 of OY728143.1, read as the reverse complement.
CAAAGGAGGATATGATCTACATATTCCTCTAGTTGAATTCTGATAAAAATTTTATTTCTTTCTAGTCATCTAAATGGATCCATATGAATTCATATATTGTAAGAGGTTATGTAAAATTAGGTTTTGTGTTTTATTTTTTGAACTCATATCATTTGAAGATTAAATAGAAGATGAAATGGATGAAAATTACAAAAACATTATCCATTAAATTGTACAATCCCATTTTTTGTTAAATAAGTATAATGATATCCATTAGAGATACATGTATTTTACGGATATAAATATATTTACCTATTTATATTGAATGGGAATAGAGTCATGAGATTTTGGATTAAGGGATTATTTTTTCTTTGATAAATCAATCCCATTGAAATTATTGACTGCACCAGAGTTGTGACGTATCGACTAGTACCCCCATCAACCATGTCTAAAGTATATGAATTAGTTTATTTATCCCTAATAAAAATTTTAAAAAAATCTACACCACATGTGCATAAAATATAGTAGGTGTATTTGGAAAAAAATTTATATATGAATAGTTGGTTTGAAATTTCATGCAGTATAGAGAAAACAAATTATGAAATATGAAAACTAACTATAGGAAAGATTTATATAAATACCATAAGTTAGAGTATGAGACATGGAAACCGATTGAATAAATGAAATATAAGTGTTGTAATATATTTTCCCATAGAAGTTGAAATGAAATTTTGATTAAAAATTTTAATCAGATGAGATGAACATATTGACCATATTTTTTATCAATGGAATTTCTCTTATTATTATATAGTTGTGTTATATATAAATAAATGAACTATTATAAAAAACACATCCAATAAATTATAAAACCTACAATAAATTTTTATATATATCTGAAAATTGGATTTTGATAATGAATATGTATTCAATAATTGAAATTGTTAAAGTGAAATTAAAAATAGATAATAAGATAAATATTTTATGAATATTTGGAAATGAACGATCCCCTAGTTTGATCATAGTCACTAAAACACTGTTGAATTTGATCATAATATTAGTAACATATTATTACATTTCAATATTTAATTATATATATGATTTAGGTAATATTCAAGCAAATGAAAAAAGAATAAAACTTGGTGCATTTATTAAAATTAGGGAACAAATTTGATTGTAAAAAATTTTACAGTTTTAATGGTAATATGATCATTGGAGGAGTTATTAGACTCATATGAGTAGTACGAATTCATTTAAAATATAAAAATCATATATTGACAATGAAATTAAAAAATTTGTATATATTATTTTCAAAATAAGAAAAAATTATAATGTTATATAAGTAAATAAATGATTTGAAATGTTGATAATAAGTTTTTGTATTTATTATAAAAAATATTAACATTATTTATTAATTAAAATAAATAAAAAAATTTAATTAAATATTTTATTTAATAATATGGATTTATAAATTAATATTATTTTCTTTAAATGGATATTGATTTTTTATTCCATATGTAATTTTTAAAATTACAGAAAAATGATAATTATAAAAAAAATATTTATATTACATTCTTGAATAAATTTTATTTAAATTATTAGTTTCTAATATATTGGAAATATTTTCCTACAATGGATTTATGTTTGTCAACATACATATAAATATTATGTTGTATTAAATTTTTTATTTATATTAAATAGTTTATTTTTTCTAAATATAGAAATATGGTATAATTCAATATTTAACATTATAAATGAAATTCATGAATTAATAAGTAATGGATAATGTGAGAAACCACGATTTAGAATTTAAATTCTCTCATTTAAAAATATATTCATAAGCCACATCACTAATGGTAGTCTTGATCTAGAATAATATACTATTGATTATTATATTCAAAAACACCCCACTCCTTCATCTAAAAATGGAACAGCTTACCCATTATCATCAAATCATTAAATCCATTTATATTGTAAAAAAATATTCCCATTCACTTCATAAAAAATCATTCCCACATCCTAGGAGTCATTATCTAAATACGAACCATTTTTTGGATCCATAAAGGGTGGTTTAAGACTATACATCAAAAGAAACAGTTTATACATTCATTGAGTTTTCTTATTTTTCAACTACTTAGTACAACAAATCACTTCCATCCAACATGTAATATTGATTCCATAATCAATTATATAATAAAAATATTAATATTTTAGTTGAATATCTATCATAAAAATTCTTATTAGATTATTTTTTTCCACAGTATGGTTATTTCACCACCTGCATATATAATATACTTTATTTATCTAAACCATCCTCCAAGAGATTATAAATATAAAAATATGAATCTGAATAACCATATTTCATAACAATATATTCATTCAATTTGTAGAATTTATTAATATTAAATGAATTATATATTTTTAATTTAGTTATATATGGTTATTAAAAATGAATAAATTCCTTAAATATGTATCATTAATGTGTACATAATCTTAATATTCTATATGTTAGAACTCGTGTGGATATTTTAGTCCATTTAAAATTATTAAAATTAAATTAATATCATTTAATTTATATTTCAGAGATGTAATCCAATTTGACATGGTATTTTGTAATTATCCTTAAACTATAGTGTCCTTGAAAACATGAAATGAATGACCTCAAAACAATAATAATAGATATGATATATCATTTAAAAGGCTACAATCTTACATAGAATATATAAAAAAATAAAATATATCTTATTAAGGCTTGCAATAATTTATTCAGTTTAACTAAAAAGACAAATTTTGACCTTCTATGAATGTGTCGAATGGATCAGCACCAAAGGAGAGTGAACATCCAAACCAACCACATTTTTAAGGTAAATAATTTTTAAACCAAAAATAACTACACCACACTATTAATATCATATATTAATTAAATAATTTATATGATTACTCATACCATATATATATCATGTCATACTAAATATTTTTCATTAGGGATACACATATGTTTAATATTTGCCTCTTAATTTCATTCATTAAGAAAACCCCATAATAAAAATACTTTCTTTTTCTTTTCCATTTAATGTGCCACTATATAATTGGTCTTTAAAATCCATAGATTCTAAAATTAATTTTTATATGATAATATCATCAATTTAGTGTATTTCTTGTTTTATGGAAATTATCATTATATTTTAACTGTTTATATACTCTATAAAACTTTTTTAAAACCAACATAAGTGGTACATTTCTGAAGTAACCTATCAACTATTTTTTATTCCGTCACATCACATGAACATAATATTTGATGGAAAAAGATTATTTTTCACATATGAATGAATAAAATAGTATTAATACCTTCTATTATGCTAACTAATATGACAGACCATTCGGTTATAGTATAACACATGATTATGAAACCCATTTCCTTGTATGGGAGAGTTTTTTGTTTATAACATATATGTTATTTACATTTATATCCCACATATTCATGATAATTATATTATGGCTTCACCTATAAAGATACCTAATGTAATGGGTGATGTTTATTTCACATGATATGTCATACCTCATATTACTGAGTAAACATAACACACGATGGGACTCCTCCTACCATATTATGTTTTCATAGTAGTTGTCATACACTTATACTGATTTCATGACCTATGTTGTTACCATGATTCTATTATTCCATTATCTGATGATTTAATCTATTTTGTGCAATTACACAATATGATTATTTATTTTCCCTCCCATTATAATCTCATGATATTACGATTGGATTGTATTTAATGGTCCATTATCATGCTTATACAATTTATATGATTTATAGATCACACCATCTTTTTAATTTCTATTTTAACAAATTTATACATGTATAATTTAGTTTATTAATATTTAGATATTCCAGTTCTAAATAATTATTAACTGTTTTGTATGTATATTGATAGGTCTTGTTTCTAGTGTTCCAATGCTACTAGTACTCAAGACTATTTTGTTTTGTTTTTCAAATTTTTAAGTTTAAAATCTTGTAATTAAATTTATAAGAGGCTTGTGTAACTATAGTATAAAATTAAATTAATTAAATGGATATAATCAAAATTCATAACCCATGGTAGTCACATACGGATGAAAAAATATTCTATCATATCTCACATGCGTCATCACTAGAATAAAAATCCATCAATCATCCATAATGGGACAAAACCCCAAAATACATAGAGGGAGGTTACAATCAAATTATATTTTTTAATAAATAAAAATTAACAATTACCTTATGATCCATCACTGAATAAAATTAGATAGATATAATACATTTAAAGTGTCATATTTATTTAAAAAATAAAGATAGAGGTTCCTCTCTTTGTTAAACTAATATAATTCTATAAAATTCATTATGATATTTATAATGGTGTAAAGGATGAAATATTCTGTGGGTCCTACTGTTACATCATGACATTCCATCTCCCTTAATTCTCATATGGATACTGGATATTTTCGAAAAATTAATAAAAAAACCATCATAAAACCACACATTTATTTAATGAAATCCTTAAATAAATATCCAATAGTCTATCACATAATTTCTCAATTTTGACTAGTCATATAAGAACATGACATAATGTAGTATTAAAAACATGATATCCCATAACAATTATAAAAGCAATCCATGTATAGTCATTCCATCATTAAATTCTGTTATTTATAATTCCAAAAAATATCCTATCAATTAAATATATCTACTGAGAAAGTGAGAACATAGAAAAAACACCTTAAATGAGATACTAATTTATGACTCAATACCCTATCATGATTTTAATTAAAAAGTTCGATGTTTTAAATAATTTATTTGAAAAATCCATTGTGGAACACATTTTTAAACACAGAATTATTTACTTTACACATTAAATAAAAAATAAAAACAAATAAAACTATAAAATAGTATACACCTAAATCAAATTTCGATCATTATTTTATTATATTCTATTGTGATAAATATAATATTATTAATATTTTATGAAATTTTAGGTCATTAAAAATTATCATATACATTGTAATAAAAAATTATTTTATAATTTTTTATAAATATTGTTATAAAAATAAAAATAAAAATATCATAAGGTTACATTATTTATATTATAATTGTCTAAAATTTTATAACCTAAAATAAAAAAAACTATATGAATATATTAAATTTATAATTGGTATGTTTTGTTCGGATCAGTAAAAATATATTTATAAGTGGATTGAAACATGATGGGAGGATGCATTAAATTTAGTTTTTCAATTTTCATTTGATGGGTTTATAAATATTCATTATATATAATATCTATTAGATTGTTAAATTTGAAAAATATTAATTTTATAATATTTTTATTGAATAATATTTAATATATTAAAAATTATTTAACAAGATTTAATTTTTAGGACTATTTTACATGTATTAAATGATTAGAAATATAAATATTATTAGACTAGGTGACAATAATAATATTACTAAACAAATGTGTACATTTTTTTATGGATAAACATACTAAATATTTATCAAAGTATATCCATGATATATGAATGAAAATGTTTAAAAAGTTTTATTGTTGGTAGTTTTAATGCAAGGGAGCTCGAACAATGGGAATGTAGTGTATAATTGAAAATATTAAAAAAATCCATTTTATTAATTAAGAACTATTAAAATTAATATTTATTTAAAAATTGTGTCATTGATAAAAATATATATTTTGATAATAAAGAAGTTATATGTTAAAATATTTTCATTAGAATGGATCTATAACCATGTAATAATTTTAGAGATATCTATGATTACATATGAAAAATGTTTTTTAATGGATTATTCTATGGTTTTAAATTATAGCTTAATTATCAATGTAGAAACTATGTAACCTATGATTGTATTTCTTCAAAGATGATCCTTTATCACTATAGAAAGGTTATCTAGTATGGTATATCCTTTTACACTAGAAACCACATGTAGTAATTGTTATGGTTTATATGATGTTTTTTTAATATAATCCCTAAAATTGTTTTGTCATTCCATTCTTCAAGTATGACACTATTTTGGTTTTATAAACTTATTATCATATACGAGGTTGAATAACATATTATATTTTACATAAAAATAGGGGAAACCAAATTGTTGAGGCTATTGATGTGAATATAGAGGACTCAATTACCTCAAATAACATGTTATTGTAAAATTTTATCAAGAAGATCTTATTACTTAGGATATTGGTAGTCCATATAGGGAACATAGGTTTGGATTTATAGTGTGTACCATCCACATGGTGTTGTGCATGACTATGGTGAAAATGGTTATGGATCCATTAAAAAGATTTTCTAACAATTTTATAATAATAACATTTATAAATTAAAATAACTTTTAATATCAACCATAAAATGAATTTATGAATATTAGATGACACTATTTCATGAAGATAGTAGTTAATGCATATTAATGAATGATGATATCATTTGACAATATGGTAGAAATGAAATAATGTAAATAATAAATATATTTTATAGAATCATAAATATGATAATAATTATATATTAACTTATTAGTTTCATCCTTATTACTATAATTTTTATGTGAAAATGAAAAATAAAAACATCACATCATTGATGTTTTAGTACCGATGTCCTCACAAGGAACATTAACAGTTTCCAATATATGGAATAGTAAGAATATAAGTTCCATAATAAGTTTATAGAATCATAATTAAACAATATAATATATATATATGTGTGTGTGTGTGTGATATATAAATTCTTCTATTAATATGATCTTATGAAGAAAAATTAATAAAATCACTTTGAAGAGGTTGTAGTCCACACATAAGCACTGGTGGCATTTTAATATCCCACACGATGAAACAAAATATGATTAATGACTATTCAACATTCCAAAAATAATAATAATATTTATAATATCTGGATGAAATTTTATAAATGTGGTTCAGTAATATTCTATTGGTGATAAATAATAAATAAAAATTCACCACTCATTTATGAATGATACATCTATATTTAAATTTCTCCCTTAGTGTACATAATAAAACATATCTGATTCTAATTTTAATGAAACTAGATCCTCTAAAACATATATAGGGAATCGTAGAATATATATTTTTTGTATTGGATGAGATAAATGCATCAATTTCAATAAATTATAAAGAATAAGATGTTCAATTTAATAGGTGGGGGAATTGGGACACAAGAAAATACATATAGTTATTAAATATACTATATGTATTTATCAAATGAATGTGGTACCAAATTGAAATATTTCAATTATAGGTTGATTATAAATAATTATAAAATATTAAAATAAAAGTTGAACAGTTTTTATAATATTTTATTTCTTATACTTTTCTTCTTTACATCCACATTAACACATTCAACTGTTTATACAAGAAAAATATTTTGCAATGGATGTCAATAATAGTAAATAAAAATGAAATTGAGGTTTTTTAAAATTTAAAACTAAACATTAATAATATAAAATATTGTTCATTATATTATATTTATTAAGTTAAATGAATTATTTTTTATATAAATATAGAAATAGAAAAGAAAATAGTTTTTTAATGAAATCATTTTAATTCATAATGATTATTTTAAACTAAAATAATGTATAATTATAGTGAAACAAACATTTCCTGAACACATATTAAAACAAATTTCTTGAATATAGACTATGTAAAATTTTGATCATTTATTGAAATTTAATTTATTTAGTTTCATTGGATAAGATGAACATAATTATATAATAACATTATATTATCATTTAAAAAACATACCATGCCTTTTTAAGATAATAATCAAGATTCGTAGAATAATGATTTAAAATTCATAATACAAAAATCATATAAAAATAGAATAACATGATCAATGAAAGAAAAACATTATTCCAAAATAATTTAATAAAATTGTGTCATAATTGTTGGAATAATCATTATCATATAATAATTACTGTTACATTACCCACCTATTCATTCCTCGCATCTTAGGCTTGGCCTATTCACCCATGCACTTACATTGAGATTGAGATTACCACTTGTGTACACTATTTTAGGCCTGTGATAAATGGAAATGTACCATTACTGATCTCATATATCATTAAATATTTACCCAATTAATTGTATTTATTTAAATTTCTATTCCCTCAAATTACATCACCATAAATACATTCAAATGTATACCACATGATCCGAGAAATCACATCATTTAATCAATAAACATTGAAATGAAAATGATTTTCATCAATATGTAATTATCATAACTATAAAACAAATAGAAATATTATAATAAATAAATGAATGATTTATATAACCAATTATCCATTATTAATAACAATAGATATTTTCATCAACTAAAATGACTTTTTAATGAATATTTGTATATTTCTTGAGGAAAAATAATATATTAATTTTGAAAAAAATTATTAAAAATATAAAAATATATATAAAATTATAGAATTAATTTACATTCAAAGGACATATGTATACTTTTAATGGAATCATAAAATAATTGGGAATTATTGATGATATAAAATTCAATAAATTCAATGTGTATTAAAATTAGGATTCATGAATTTTTTTGGTAAAAAATACAATGTTTGTCAACTAGGAATATGAAAAGATGAATCAATTAAATTATTTTATATAAATCAATAATCCAACAAAAATGACATAATGTGATAATTTTAATCTATAAAATATATTATTTTATTTCTTTTGAGAAAACATGGACTAGGAATAAAACGATTCAAAATCAAAAATAAAATAAAGAATAAATTTCTCATTAATGTTTTTTATAATTTTCTGTTACATAGAAATAAAAATATAATAATTTTATGAAAACATCAAGAATAAGTATATTATAAGAAGATATATTTTTTTTACCCAATGGAATCATATAATTCCCCTCAATGAAAGTTTTTGCGTGAACAATATCCATTAAAATGAAATTGAATCATATATATGTTATTTCTTCAGAAGATTTTAATTTGTTAAACCAATGAATGAATCATGTGAAATGAATAATTAGATAACATTAAAATAAATATATTAATAATATCATATTTTAAATGAAATATTTATAATTATCCTGTAAGAGGATGGGTGAATAAAAAAATGTATCTGTCAAAGAAGACACTATGAGTAGATAATTACTTACAACATTCGTCAAACCTAAATCAAATCATCATTGGATGAAATAAATATTAAAGTATTTTTAAAAACCATAATTGTTTTTTAAGGAAATTATAAAATACTATTATGGGAATTATATACACTACAAAATATAATAAGTGGTGAATATTGAATTTTTACCGTATAAAATAATTATATGATAAACCTTGAACTCAAATTCAACATACTATGTGATAACTCTAAACTCTAAAATATTAAATATAATTTTATTAAACATTAATTACATAAACATTTAAATTTAATATCATATATTAACTATTCATTAAATTTATATACTTATTTATTAGTAAAACCTTTTCAATATCGTCAGTTTTATTTGTAAAGTATTGTATTTTTCATGAATGTAATACTTTAGATGTTATGATTTTTGTTCTTTTATATTTTCAATGTCATATATATAATTTTACTTATTTTTAGAGGTATCATATTTAGACCTTATATACAAATTTAAGACTCTAAATATAAATAATTAATGAAAAATTAATTACAACACTTCATGCAGATGGTAGTCTGTGTGTACTCTCGAGTGATATTTCCTATTTATGATGGTTGGAATAATAGAATGGTAAATAATAAATATCCTTTAAAGAATAATTATTTTATATTGTATATCATATATATTCATTATATTCATCCTTATTTCTATCCATGTAAATAAAAACAGATAAAATAATAGAATCACTTCATGTAGGTGGTAGCACGCACATATACATCAATGACATTATGAATTTACATTGAATGTAAATATAATAATTTAATTAATGTATTAATATAGATAAATAATTATGCTATAATTATAATATATAGTAATCATATACATCATTATATCCATCCATGAATTTTGGTGATGGAGAATGAATTATTTCACAGCATTTAGAGAGTAGTCCACACATATACATGAGCGATGATTTTAATTTTAAAATTGATTGGAAAAAATGTTGAAAATCAGTTATATATAATCATAATAAGGATAAAGTATATTGAACATATAAAATTACTTATTTTATATTATGTTCCCATTATAGTGTAAGTTTTATAAAATTTTATTAATTTCAAATTATGTATCTTTTTTTATCTAAATAATATAAAATGATATGGTTTAGAAATTTTGTATATATTTTAACCCTTTTATCCTTAGTTTAAGCCCTTTTATAAATTTTTGACCATAATTAATGTAACATTTATTTCTATAATTAATGTTCAAAATTTTAATTTTATATTAATAAAATGTCACCAAATAGTCAATGGATGTAATTTTTCACCATATCCAATCCCATTTGTCTTATTTCCTAATGTTCAAAAATTTTCATTCATTTATTTCAAAAATATGTAAAATAAAATATCACGGAATGTTTATTGGGAAAATTCATTTCATTTTAAATTAAATACATCAATACTAGTATGAGATTATAATACAAAACAAATTAAACCATATATTATACATTTCTATTAGACATAAAATTACCATGAAAAAAAATTATCGGAAAATTATTACTTTTCAAAATACTAAAATCATAGCTATTAATTTTTTTTTCTACAAGATGAAATACTTTGTTATCATTTTTTATGAATTTAAGGAAATTATAAATTTACTAAAAACTGTAATAAAATTATAATTATAAAAATTAATAGTTTTAGAAATAAAATTTAATCTTTGTTCATATAATATAGTTATTCATTTTTAATGAATAATTTATATTAAATGCAATGTAAGAACATTTTTAATTTTTCAGGACCTAATGAATTATTAATTTCATTATTAATATGAAATGTTCCCAAAATTACATATATTATATGTTAAGAATATTATGGTAGGATAAATATCTTTAAATAAAATAAATTGAAGTGTTAGGACTATTTTGTGACATTATCTAGTAGTTTTAAATATTTTTATTGGTTTTACCCATTCTAGAATAATAAATATTCATCTTAGTTATTATTCATAAAGAAAAAATTAAAAATCATATATTTTAATGGTTTTTCCTCATAATACAAAACATAAAATCTATTTGTAAATATTAAATTGATATATATTCTATAAATTTTATTTTATTTAAATGTGTTATTGATAATGGGGAAGAGTTTTTTGAAAAATGAAATTTAAGAATAAAAATTATATATTACAGAAATCATTAATTTTAGTGATGTAAATGTATTTTATCATATAATTGTAAATAATATGAATAATATTCATTTTTCAATAAAGAAATAAAATATAATTGGTATTGTTAATAAATTTTAAAATTTAATGAGTTAGAAGTATTTGAAACTTTTTAAATATCAAATTCGCAAAAAAAATATTTCATTTTTGAACATTCCCAAAATTTCACCCTATGTAAATTTATAGAACCCGGATTCAATGATAATTTTAATTTTCTTCAAAATAACTTGTAGAGTGGAATAAATTATTTATGCAAATCGTTAATAAAAAATAAAAACAAAATTTTTAGGGAATCATTAATTTTCATGTATAAAATGTCATTAAGAAATATTTGAGTTCTTATTTCCTTATAATTAATCATTAATTATTGTTTATTATTTTTAATATATGAATATTTAATGATGATATTGCTTATAATTATAAATTATAATATATAGTATATGATATAATCGTATTATTTAAATATTAATATTTATCTCTGGGTATGTTTCGAGAAGGAGGTTCCTGTAAAAATTCTGTGGAAAAATATAATTTATTTATAGAGAAATACATTTAAAAAAATATGGATTGTTATTATCTACCCCTTAAATTAAATAATCCAATATATTTTATCACGATAATATATGTTTCAATATTTTCAAATACCATTATCATAATTTCAGAATGTACAAAGAAATAATCTAGCATCAATTAAAAATTTTATGTGGGAATAATAAAGGAAACATGATGTAAATCATAATTGGGTTCACATATAAGAGTAAAATTGATGGGATGATAATATATTGCCATGTAAGAGATTAATAAAATCCATCTAATAATAAATATTGATATTGAACATGGTCATGAGAATGTTAAATGCCACAAACCATAAACCATTGAGGGTTTAAAAGCCCATAAATTCATAATGAATGACTAAATTAAAAAAAACATTTCATGATTCACTCCACTAATATTGGGGATAATATTATAATATCCTATACTTTTCTAGAGTCACCAAAACCATCTTTTTCGGAAATTATTTTTATGTAAATTTGTTTTGGAGATGTGCCTTGGGGTGAATTTGGGTAAGTTTTTTAAAAAATAATAGACATTAGGATGTGCATAGTTTACACATGGTTTAAACAATTTTCCCCAGAACCTAGGTAATCTTGTGAATCAAGATATCCTAGATATATTGGTCTACACATTTGGTTCATAGTTTACCCTAAATTCACCTCCCCTCCAAGGAAAACACTCATCCATTTTTTATTTGGAATATTGTTTTAATATCATATAATACCACCCAAGACCCCTCTATTTAAACCTAGGCTCTGGCTTGACGTATTATTTGTCATCCCAAATCCATCTGGATGGATTACATAGAGATTAGAATAGTGTAATTTGAGAATCAAATCCCATATTAAAAATCTTCTCTTTTTCCCAATAAGTGGATTTCATCCTGATGCTTCTCATTTTCATTAGTCAATCATTATTTGAAATTTTTAGTGAAAATATACACTATTTCTATGGATCTAATCCTATGTGTTGAGATATAGATCTAGGATTGTAGATCTTGATCTAGATTTTCATGACCTTGTTTCTTTTCAAATTTTTATTGGGTTTATGGATTTATATATGGATCTTGATCTACGTTATTATGCCACGTTGATATTAGGGATTTACATTAGGATAAAATCCATCACAAAAACAATGTATCAGGTCTACATCAAACTCACATGGTAATGGATTTGATATGTTCATGTGATATTGATGAATTTCTCGAATCCATCTATAATTTATTACCTAAATGGGGCTAATTACAAATATCTTTTTTACTGTTTATAGATATCGAGATATAGAATATTAATTAATGATTTAATCATAGAATCAACTTTCTTCCCAAATAGATAAATGATTTGGAGAAATTTTATTATGATTTGGGATATTGTATTTGAGATATTAAATGTGTTTGGGTTCGATATAATTAATAAATGGGGATTAATTAAGAGATGATGATTGGTTATGTGAGATAATTAATGATGAATTAATTTTGTACCTTGATATTGATTAAAGAAAGTTGAATATGATAATTAATTAAGATATGATGAGATTTGGTATGGGTAATTAATTGTGAATAAATATATATTTATATGATTTGTGTTGATAAAATAATTAACAGATGAATTAATTAATGGCTTATTTAAATAGTTAATAGCTGGGTTAACTAATAGACATTGATATTTTAATCAAATAAATGTATTATTAATTTAATTCCATCGGTAATTGTTGTAAAATTAATGATTTATTCAAATAATTGATAATTTGGGTTCTAGATAAGGCTTTCTAGACAGGTTTTGATGATGGGACATGGACATTATATTCCTCCACAATAGTTATACAATCTTGTGATGTGGGGTTCTATACATGGCTATCTACACAACATGAGATTTTGGGTTATCGAGAAAGCATTCATCACCAAATGAATTAAAATAATGAATTATGATTTTAATGAAATACATTAATTGAAACAGAGACTAATTTTAGGATTTAATAATAAATCGATTTTTTTAACAATTTAATTATTATTAGAATATATTAATTCAAATAATTTCATAAAAAATCATTTGACTTTACTTGTTTTATACATCGTTTGGGGGGGAGAAATATGAGTTTAACACACAATCTACTCAGGCCTCCTGATCATTACCCAAAAAAACCTTATTATTGTAGGACATAATTAGGGAAAGGCAGTGGGATAGCTTTATGTTTAGGAATGAATAAGCGGCGATGGAACCGAATGTGGTTTCAGACCAGCTTTGGAGTCATTGTGTCTTTAACTTTAGTTTCATTAGATACATAAGGAACGTACATTATCATATCATATTTCCCTTTCAGTTATGTATTTTGTTCTTGTTTTTACAATCATGGTACTTGGTATTGTTATTGTAATTTATATGCCTCAAAAACATTTATAATTATTTTATGCTTCCACTGCTATATTAGTATAATAAAACAGGGTATATTCTCCCCCCTGACTGATGTACTGGACCTTCATTGTATTTTAGAACCCTCTAGAATACAGGGAGGCGCGCTTGAGGGAATTTGTACAACTAGATCGGGACACTATAAAGTGGATCCTTGATTTGGACCTCACAATGTGGAACCATAGTTGTTTTCTTTGATTTCTTCTTCTTTTATATTATTGGTTTTGGAATGGTTACAGAAGACTATGAAGTGGGAGGGATTGGAAATGTGATCATGAATGGTTGTTTTAAACCGTTGTATGGGGGAAAATCCTGGTACTCATGGTGGTATTGTTGTTATTGCTGTTTGTTTTACATTTGGATATTATTTCACCCTGAGTGATTCAAATTGTGTTGTTATGTGATATTTGGGTTGAAATTTTTTGAACATTGATAAATGTACTAAAGAGGTAGGAGAGTTGAGTTTTCATGAATCATTCTAGGATCTTAGGGTTATTGTGACATGAATCATTTTAGACCATCATGGGAAAATGGGTTAGTGGATTATTTTTGAACATGAACTATTTTTCCTAGAGGCTGAGATTGAAGTAATGATATAAAATTAGAATAAACGGGTTCATAATGAGTATATTGATATACGAAATAGGTATAATAAATTAATTAATTATTTAGTTAAATAATTTCAGGGAATGTGACTAATTAAGTGTTGAATTATTTAATGAAATGAGAGAACCATTGTTAACCAAGAACCATGAGTATCATGGTTAAGGGAGGTAATAAGTCTTTATGTTGGCCATATTGTGAGAAATGGGGAAAGTACATGTTGAAATTTTTTGTGTTTCATTCTCATTTATTGTACATTTAATAAGGTTCCATTATGATACATAAGACGTGTGTTTGGAATTTTAGTGATACGCCTCCCTGGCACTTATTATTAGGGAGACTGAGGGGTAAGGATGAGAATGTACTTCCCGACAGGGAACATGAGGCATCATTGGTGAAAGAAGAGTGGGAAGAGGATCAGTTCTTATATAACATTCATCATATCATCAAATTCATGGAGATATTCCTTGGTAGGGTTTGGAGTGCATATATGAGTGGACAAGGGAGTAGCATCTACAAAACTATGTATCTTTTACTGGAGAGGGTGGACCCGAGGTAGCTTAATTAATTATTGAATCCATAGATACGATACATGAAAATTTGGATACTTATCCTAAAAGGTAGGTCAATTTGGATACTTATTTTCTATGGGGGTCAGTAAAGCACTGGTGGGAAATTCGGGAATGAAATGAACAGACTGAAGATATGTTATGGAAGGTATTTGTGGATATGTTCTTGGGAAACTTTTATCCAAAGACACTAAGATAAGAGAAGGATTGATAGTTCATTCATCTGACCCAATGATTCATTTCAATAATGGATTATGTTTAATGTTTCAATGATTTATAATTTTTTATCAAGAATTCATTTATAATGAGGCATATTCAACAAAATTATTTCATCATATACTTATGTGTGAGATTAAATCCTATGAAAATAAATTTAGTTCGAAAAGGATCTCATAAGTGGTGAATCAAGATCTCATTTCGGAGGGAAACCTGAAGGAGGCTTTAGGACTAGACAGGTAGTTGTCATTGGATGATCAAGGAGAGTTCCTTGTAATAGAATAATGTTGCATTACGAGAACCTTAGTCAGGATAAAGGTATGCATGGTAGAATGTCAGGAAGATTAGTTTCACAAGATCTTATACATGCTCTCTTCCACCAATGTGGTAGGCCGAGACACTATCTCACCCATTTTCCTTGACCACCAATGGAGTTATGGTTTTTTAGAAAGAGGGGGAACGTAAAAAAATTCTTTATAATGTATCTATAGGATGGTACTGTGGGAGTGGATACATAGAGTCATAGTGTGGGAATAGGTTATTCTATACCTTATATTTATTGAATTATTGGTTATACTAGTGGATTCTGTATAGGTAGTGGATGCCATGCTTCAAGGTTTGAGCACCCATATTAGCAGAGTGGTGCTACTCAATAATGTTTGATGACGCCATAGTGAATATGGTTATGGAAGTTACATGAAATGCATCCTACACTATTGGAAAGAATATATGGGCCATCAATAGTGACATGTACTATTTTAGTTTCTTCTACATTAGCTAGTGCCTTGTTTGATATTGGGGCCTCGCATTCCATTATATCTAGAAATTTTGTTAATGATTTAAGCTATGAGGCGGAGTAATGAACATCGTTACACTTTTGGGAATGCGATCAATATATGTTTTATTAAAAAAGCTATTTTCACTATATATCAAAATGTATCATTTTCCTTGGGATCATTATGTCTTCGATATGATGCGCTTCACCCTGATTATGGTAATGGACTTTTTAGTCTTAAAACGAGCCCACATCGATTGTTACCATATGATATGGATCATTGTATCTCATAATTATGTCCAATATATCCATCGTGGATAGTGGGATATCCAAGAAGAACTACCTGGGACAATTACTCATCAATTTTGAGAATGTAGAACCCTTGTTGATGGTCTTTTTTATTATGACAATAGAAGGAGGAAATACATACATCCACTAGTTGTGGACCAGTTCCATGATTTATTTTCGGAATACTTATTTGGGATTAACACCAAGGAGATATTTCTAATTCACCTTTGAGATCATGTTGAGTGATGAGCCAGTATATATTCCACATTACAAAATGGAAACAACTAAGCTTCAGAAGATTAAGACAATGTTGGAGGAGATGGAGGAAAATGCATTTATCCTTCGATGTATTTCATATTGAGGATCACATATTTTTCAATAAAATAATGATAAAGGGAGTTTATGTTTGATTATTGGCTATCGTAAGTTGAATAAAATGACAATGAGGAATAGATATCATCATCCATATATCAATGATCTGTTTGACTGGCTGAAGGGGGCTTCAATGTAATCAATGATTGATTTTAGGTCAGAGTATCGTTAGGTGAGAGTTTAGAACTCAGATATATCTAGAAAAACATCCATGATTAGGTATGTCCTTTTTTAGTTTTTTGCATGGCAGTTTTAGTTGAAAAATGATCCTGTAATGTTTATGTCCTTGACCAATAATATTTTTCCTCCAAACCTGTATTATTTATTGGTGGTGATTGTCGAAAAAATCTTACTATACTTTAAGGCTCATGATGATTATTCCCAACATCTTGGCATCATCCTAATTACACTGAGACAGAATAAGATATATACCAGGAAATATATGTTTTAGTTTTGGATTACTAGTGTACATGTTTTGAGGTACATCATCTCGGAAGAATGTGTAGTAGTGGACCTAGATAATGTTCATTTTTCGGATTCTTGGGAGAATCCAAAGAAGTTCTGTGATATCCATAGATTTTAGGGATTAGTAGGATATTATAGGAGGTTCTTCCGGGACATCTCCTAAGTGGAGGTGTCAGTTTATTGTTTGAAAAAATAATGTTGTATTGTTTGAATGTAATGAAGCATACAAGAATGAATTCTCTGAGTGGAATTAATTCCTTACATCAACCTCAATTTTTATATTAACTGAGTCATGTGGGGAGTACATGTTGTATTGGGATGCTTATGGCATCATAATCAGACATGTGTTAAATCATGGGGATCAAGTCCTATGTTATCGGTCTCATAAGATGAGTCAACATGAATGAAATTACCATATCCACGACCTCACGTTGATAGTGGTGGGTTATACACATAATTTCTGGTGACAATATATTTTGGTTAAATAGTTTATTGTAACACCCCAAGATTATACATTACGCTTCTCTTTGACTAATGTGATAGCGTGTGTTGTACGCAACACCGAGTTCTAACAACCAATCAAACTAGTCGTTTTGAATAGTAATACCTACTTTTTGAAATTATATATATTTTATATTTCAAAATGGACTTCATTTTTGGATTCATAATATCGAATTTAGCCTAATATGAAATTTTGGTACTTTTCGGATAAATTTCATATTTTGATGAATAGTGAAAATTACTAAATTTTAATTAAAAACAACTTTTTTAATCAAAATAATTAATAGTGATAAATTATGAATTTGAGTGGTTTTAAAGTATATTTAGAATATATTTTTACCATTTATTATAATGTTGGTCATTGGACATAATTTTACAATTAAACCGAACATAAACAGGTGTCAATCTTTTGATAGTTATTACCTCTTAAAAACACGCTTTTTGTTTTGACAGCAGGAATTAATTTTAAATTAATTTCTGCCACTTATGTGTTTTGAATTTAGAAAAATTGATCCCATATTTGGAATCAGGATGTCCAAATTGTCTAAATAGGTAACTTTTATTTTTAGACATTTTGAATAATTACTGTGGTAAATATTTTATTTACCATGGTTAAGGGTAAATCTGGTAAATAAGGGTTAAAAAATAATATTATAATAATAATAAATTACCCTGAAACGTGTCTGAGCCTTATAAGTTAATTCATGTTCGACCATAGGAATCATTGGGTCGATTTTGGGACCCCATGGTGCCACTTGTAGGTGATAGGGACACTTTTTTTTAATTAAGTTAAAATGAATACAAAAATGACACAAGTGTATATCTTTTAGAAAAACAATTTTTACATAGGCTTATATATGTTGGATTTTAGATTATAAATATTCATTAGAAAGATAAAATGATTTCCTACATAATGATATTTTATTTATAATTTTTAGATATTATATAATTTAATTTATTTATGACACAATGATGATGTAGTAATTACTATAATAGTGAAAAATTAAAATAATTGATATTATAAATACCCAAATAAATATAATATGAACCTTTTAATGAATTAAACTAATTTTCTAGGATAATATGATATATTAGGATTGATTTAATTGACTTTTTTTGAAGTAATAAATCTGTTATGAGTTTCAAAAAAAATCAACTATTGAGTAGTGTCAAAATTGACATAAAAGAGTTCTTAAAACAAATATTATATTATAAATTGATATTAAATTCCTAAAGATCTAACGTTCGGACAAAAGACTTATATAATAATATGTTCATCATTAATGGACCACTTGGGGTTCGATTGGATGTATATAGTATGTTTATTAACCATATTATATAAAAATACAAAGAGACATTGTAAAAGTGAAACTAATTAATTTAGAGTTAATACTTAAAGATAAGGTTAATATAAGTACCCAACCCTCTATAAATTCTATTGGTTGAGTTGTTTTCGACCTATCCCAACCTTAAAATTTAAATAATCATCTTTGGATCCATTATAAACCGAATATGAATTTATTATAAATTAATATTTCTAGCTTTTCCAAAGGTGCCCCTCACCCCTCTTATAAAAGGGAACTCTTCCTTCTCATTTCTTCACAACTTCAAAGCCTTTTTGTTCGGAAAAACTCTGCCCAAATACTCTCCAAACATCCTTCAATACAACCTAGAGGCCTTAGTTTTATCATAAATCCAACCTAAGGAGCCCTTTTGATCAAATCAAAAGGAAGAACCCGAAGAAGAGGTAATGTTTTCACCACCCCTTTTCAAGTTCCTTTCTTCTTCCACTTCTTCATTGTTTGTTCTTACCATTCTAAAATAATAACTCTAGTATCTCACATATACTGTGATGTTATTATAAATATGGTACAACCATATTCAGTATTCTATCCACCCTTTGAATAACATGTCACCATACGTGCGTACGTACGGCTTACCGTCTCCACGTCGTGGTGTAATTGTTATTCAATATATTATTATTTGGATGGGTATAATAATGATGTGTAACTCATTTAAATAATAAATACAACATGATAATTATTCGGTATATATGATATAACATCCATTTATATATTATTATAATATCAAAAGAACGATATTGTCACTTGTGCGTACGTACGGACTACAGTCTCCACGAACGCGATAAGATTCATTCTCCATCGTATCCATTCAAGTATAATTATCATTTGATGATTTAAAAATGATGATTAAGGACTTGATATAATTATGGATATGAATAATATACAACCAATTCTTTACAAACATGTCTTACGTAACATAACATATAAAAGAAAACAAGTAAGTTAACACCCGAAACAACGATAATACTAAGATATTATTATAAAATCAATATTAAAAGATCATATATGATATAATATTAATTTATATGATTATTGTATAATTTAATAACAATTATTTAACCATTATACAGGTGGTTAACCTACCCCAACCAAGGAAAAGTACAAGGTAATGGTTATTTCACAATCTCTTCATTATCCGAGGTTGTTTATATGTAATAATCTACTGGGATCTTTTTACCATCCACATCCATGTTTTCTTAAAAATGTATTTCAAAACATTTTTATTATTTAAAATAATATGGGTTATGGTCATTTATACCCTTGTTTGAATTTTTATAAGAGGAAGATTTCCGTCGTTTTCAAAACAAGGTCCTTTTTAACCTTTTCGACAGAATTAAGGTAAGAATGTTTTTTTTAACTTATACGACGGATGTGGTTATTTCCCACCGTTATAAAATCTTCAAAGATTTACTTAAAAGCTTATATGAATATTTTCAAAGAAAATGTTTTATTTTATATGGCTCTTAAATGATTTCAAAAATATAAAGAGATATTTCTCTAAAAAGTGTTTTGATTTCATCTATGTCAACATCCTTTGATGGATTTTACGTTTATTTGAAGTCGATTTATTATGATACAAAACTTCTATATTGTATTGAAGGTTTTGTGATATGATTGACTGTGGATGTGCTATTTTTATACCATTCATAGTTTATGGTGAAATTATTGACATTTCATATGCTAGTTTTAATTCGAATGTTTATGTTATGTTTAAACCATTTCATATGGGAATGCATTGGACTTAATATGTGACGGGTGGAGCCTGCTATAGCGCCTCGATGCATCAGTAGGTCTCATGAGACAAACTAGTGTCTTGGCACAAGGCCTTGACAAAATCTTATTTGTAGTCTTGGCACGAGACCTTGGCTATGTGGTTATGATAGTCTGGAATTATGCATCCCAACATTATGAAAGTGGTTATTGATATTGCATGTGATTATTCGATTAGTAGAATATCCATGTGAACAAGTAAATGGCATTATTTCATTTTACTTTTGCCATACTATGTTGAAGTTCATGTTTAAAAGGCTTTTGTTTTAGTAATACATTGCCTTAAATGTTTATGCTTATTTTGAATGTTCCTCTATATTGTTATCCTTACTGGGCATTTGAGCTCACCCCTTTTCTATGTTTTATTTTTCCCAGGATGTGAAGAAGTAAGTTAGGAATGATCTGCCGGGATATTATGTGGGGATATGAGTGTGAATTATGGAGACATTATGTTGTTGTAGTAGTTTTTCATTTTATGATGTAATGTAAAACTTATGAATATATGTAGTGTTTCCAAGGCTCCTAAACCAATCGGTCTTTCGAGATTTGATCTTTCTTGTGATCATGCCAATATTATTTAATAATGCACCGACTCTGGGTAACTAGGGTCGGGGCGTTACAGTTGGTATCAGAGGAAGTTTAGTACAATCCTTGGAAGCTAGATTTAGATAAACTCTGATTAGAGCACGTAGACCTAAGATGAACTTTGAGGATTAGTATAGAAGATCTTCCTAGAATTTTGGTATTGTAGAGATTTTGTGAGTTTTCTGAGCAATACATCCATGTCTGGATACGAGCAGGAAGAGGCGGCTCTGGCACAGATGTACCTAGGGGTAAAACCTGAAAACACCGCTTTGAGCTAGACTCGAACGGGAACTGGTGCACGACAACGGGCCTTCCTGCACTCTTGGTTACGACACTCCCGAGGGATATGCTTAGGATAACTCTCATTTTATTTACAAATAATTATGAAGGGTTTATGAGTATATACTTCCTCAAAGAAAACATTTTTATGATTATGGATTGTATCCATAAATCATTCAATTTATGTTAAGTGTTTTATAAGTATGGGATTATGTATTTTGATTCATAAACTGATCTAGTTTATGCCATTGTTTAGAAATGGCACCTAGTGGAAGAAATGGAAACCGTATCAATGCACGCACTCCATGTAGGGATTTCCCTCCTGCTCAAGATAATTATAGTGGGGCTGGTGATGCAACTGGTGCCGATCAGCTAATCAACATACTGGGACAACTTACTCAGGTTATGAATAATAACCTTACCCGTATGGAGCACCCTGATCCACAGCGTGGAGGATCAATGTTATAACGATTCATGAGGCAAAAACCACCAACATTCAATGGGAGTACAAATCCCTTAGTAGCTGAGCAATGGATAAATTCCCAAGAGAAAATATTTCAGTCTTTGGGAAGCAGTGAAAGGGAAAAAGTTATCATGGCAGTTTGCCGCCTCACTGGAGATGCTGATCAATGGTGGTCATTGATTCAAAACATGAAGGAAGACGATGAAGTATAAAAAATGGAATGGAGAGAGTTCAAAGATCGGTTTTTAGAAAAATACTTTCCTCGCGACCATCAAGCAGATATGGAAAGGCAATTTCTGAGTCTGAGACAAAAGGAGGATGAGAATGTCACAAAGTATGAGGCTAACATTACAAGGTTAGTGAGGTATGCTGGAGATTATATACATAACCCAAGAAGTAAGATTGATCGTTTCTTTGATGGGTTAAAACCATTTCTTCGTCGAGCATTCGTCTCACAATCCTTTTCGTCGTACGAAGACATTGTCTCATGTGCTATCAAGACCGAAAAGGAATTCTCTAAGTCTTATGACTTTAGAGCAAAGAAAGAGAAGAAGAGGCATGCTGATCAATCTGGGAATGGAAATAAGGGGAAGAAGGTAAAGGTTGAATATCCATCTTGTGGTAAATGCGGGAAGAAACATCCTGGTACTTGCTAGAAGGGAATGGGAGTCTATTACAAGTGTAGTGAAAAAGGCCACCAAGCTCGTGATTGCAAGGGGAAGAAGGAAGTTACCAACGTTCAGTGCTACAATTGCAGGGTGATGGGGCATTATGCAAATGTATGCCCTAAGCGTCAGGAGAACTTACCTCAGAAAAGGACAAGGGATCAAGGTCAGGCTTATGCTATCACTACTGCTGAGGTAGAAGCTCCGAAAGACGTGGTGGCATGTAATTTAATGGTTTCCTCAAGTTTAGCAAATGCATTATTTGATTCTGGATCATCGCATTGTTTCATATCTTCCCAGTTTGCTAAGAAAATTAGATATTTCCAATTTTATTTAATAAGGGATTTGTCAGTTAAAACTACTAAGGGATGTATCATTGCAACAATGTTTTGTGAATCAGTCCCCATTAGAGCACATAAATGTTCTTTATCTGCTGATCTCATCGTCATACCTATGATTGAGTTTGATTTAATCCTCGGTATGGACTGGCTTTCGGACTATGATGCGAAGATTTATTGTAAGAAGAAATAGGTTACGATTCTTGATGATAATGACAAGGAACACCTTATCTTTAGAGTAGAATCGTCACCACCTAATTCTTATTTAGATCCACCCCTAGTAGCTCAACTTAATTCAATTATTGGGGAGGAAGAGAATAAAATAACTGTCGGTGAGGAAAGGAATGTTCAAATAGAGTATGTACCTGTTGTGAATGAATTTGTAGATGTATTTCCGGAAGATTTACCTGGACATCCTCCAGAACGAGAAGTTGAGTTTTCCATTGATTTGATTCCTTGATCCAGGCCTATATCGAAGACCCCTTATAGAATAGCCACTGTAGAATTAGTTGAACTAAAGAAACAACTAGAGGAATTGAGTAATAAGGGATTTATTCGCCCTAGTTTTTCTCCATGGGGAGCCCCTGTTCTTTTTGTTAAAAAGAAAGATGGATCTATGATGTTATGTATCGACTACAGGGAGATCAATGCTATAACGATAAAGAACAAGTATCCCCTACCACGCATTGATGATTTATTTGACCAACTGCATGGAGATCAATACTTTTCAAAGATTGACCTTCGATCTGGATACCATCAGTTGTGTGTGAAGAAGGAAGACATTCCAAAAACAACATTTCGAACCAGGTAAGGGCATTACGAGTTTACTGTAATGCCGTTTGGATTGACTAATGCACCCTCTGTATTCATGGATTTGATGAATAGAGTTTTCAAAGAGTATCTCGATGAATTTGTGGTGGTATTTATTGATTATATCTTGGTATACTCCAAAACCTACGAAGATCATGTAAATCACTTGCGCATTATCTTGAAGACTCTGAGGAGGCATGAATTATATGGGAAGTTTAGCCAGTGTGAATTATGGCTTCATGAGATTTATTTTCTTGGCCATATTGTCTCTAAAGATGGAATCTCTGTTGATCCTTCTAAGACCAAGGCAATCCAAGAATGGCCAGCACCTACGAGTATAACTGAGGTACGTAGTTTTATTGGTTTGGCAGGTTATTATCGACGTTTCGTCCAGAATTTTGCCCGATTGGCTAACCCATTAACGAAGCTCACACGTAAAGGGGTTAAATTTGTTTGGACAAAAGATTGTGAAGAATGTTTTGAAGAACTGAAGAGAAGATTATTCAATGCTCCTATATTGACTCTACCATCAAGGAATGATGGGTTCATTATTTATAGTGATGCATCAAAGAAAAGACTTGGTTGTGTCCTTATGCAGAATGATAGAGTTATTGCCTATGCGTCACGACAGTTGAAAATTCATGAACAAAACTATCCTACTCATGATATCAAGTTAGCAGCTGTGATCTTTGCTTTGAAGATATGGAGGCACTACCTCTATGGTGAAAAATGTGAGATTTATACTGATCACAAGAGTTTGAAGTATATTTTCTCACAAAAAGAACTCAACATGAGGCAAAGGAGATGGCTTGAATTACTCAAGGATTATGATTGCACGATACACTACCACCCGGGGAAAGAAAACAAGGTGGCAGATGCTCTGAGTAGAAAAGACCATGGAGTTTTGAACAATATGAGAATTGAAAGGGATCCAATTTTCTTGGATCTAGTGAAGATGGACATGGGAATAACCAGGGAAGGTGAAGCATCAATGCTTTTTCAAATGGTTGCCAATCCATCTTTACTAGAAAGGATTAAGAGTTCTTAAACCGATGATGAAGAATTTAAAAAGAAGATTAAAGCTATGAATGATGGGAGATTGAGAGACTTTGTGTATGAATATGGAATATTGAAATTCGGGAAGAGACTTTGTGTTCCCGATATACCTGATCTAAAAAGGGAATTGCTGGATGATGCTCATAGTTCCAATTTCTCTATACACCCTGGGAGCACCAAAATGTATAGATATTTGAAGGAAGATTTTTGGAGGGACAACATGAAGAGGGAGATTGCTGATTTTGTGTCAAGATGTATGGTTTGTCAACATGTGAAAGCTGGAAGGCAACAGCCTGGAGGAGTCATGCAACCTCTCCCCATACCGAAGTGGAAATGGGACAATATTACGATGGACTTTGTCATCGGGATACCAAAGACTCCTAGAAGGAACGATGCATTGTGGGTTATTGTTGATCGTCTTACCAAGTCAGCACATTTTCTTTCTATAAGAGAAGATATATTTCTAGAACGTCTAGCAAGACTATATTAATGGGGTTGTGAGACTTCATGGAGTACCCCTATCGATTGTTTCTGATCATGATCCCCTTTTTACTTCAAGATTTTGGAAAAGTCTTCAGAAATCACTGGATACTGAACTTCATTTGAGCACTGCTTACCACCCTCAGACAGAAGGACAATTAGAACGGACCATTTAGACCTTAGAAGACATGTTGAGATCTTGCTCACATGACTTTCAGGGTATGTGGGATCAATATTTACCACTGGTAGAATTTTCCTATAACAATATCTTCCATTCGAGTATTCAGATGGAACCATATGAAGCGTTATACGGGAAGAGATGTCGTACACCAACCTGTTGGGATGACGTTGGTGAAAGAAAACTTGTAGGCCCATAATTGGTGGAGGAAACGGTGGAAAAGGTGATGGTAATCCAAAACCACATCAAAGCAGCTCAAAGTAGGCAGAAGAGCTATGCCGATAATCGAAGGATGGATTTGGAATTTCAAGTCAGTGATCATGTTTTCCTGAAGGTATCTCCATGGAAGGGAGTCATACGTTTTGGTATGAAAGGTAAATTGAGTCCCAGGTAAATCAGACCTTTCAAAATTCTAGAACGAATTGGGGTTGTAGCTTACCGATTGGCAATGATGCCAAGTCTCTCCAAAGTTCACGATGTCTTCCTCGTATCTCTATTGAGGAAATACATGCCCGACCCAACGCATGTACTCAACTATGAGGAATTAGAACTGGAACCTGATATTTCATATTGTGAAGAGCCCGTCAGGATTCTTGATACGAGAGAACAAGTACTGAGAAACCGGATGACGCGTCTGGTAAAAGTTTTGTGGAAAACCATAAGATGGAAGAGGCAACGTGGGAACCCGAGGAACTTATGATGAAGAACCACCCGAGTCTCTTCATGCGGTAGTATTCTAGAAATTTCGAGGACGAAATTATTTGGAGGGGAGAATTTAACACCCCAAGCTTCTACGGTACGCTTCTCTTTGAATAATGTGATAGTGTGTGTTGTACGGAACACCGAGTTCTAACAACCAATCAAACTAGCCGTTATGAATAGTAATACCTACTTTTTGAAATTATATATATTTTATATTTCAAAATGGACTTCATTTTTGGATTCGGAATATTGAATTTAGCCTATGATGAAATTTTGGTACTGTTTGGATAACTTTTATATTTTGATGAATAGTGAAAATTACTAAATTTTAATTAAAAACAACTTTTTTAATCAAAATAATTAATAGTGATAAATTATGAATTTTAGTGGTTTTAAAGTATATTTAGAATATATTTTTACCATTTAATATAATTTTGGTCATTGGACATAATTTTACAATTAAACCGAACATAAACAAGTGTCAATCTTTTGATAGTTATTACCTCTTAAAAACACGCTTTTTGTTTTGACAGCGGGAATTAATTTTAAATTAATTTCTGCCACTTCTGTGTTTTGAATTTAGAAAAATGGATTCCATATTTGGAATCAGGATGTCCAAATTTTGTAAATAGGTAACTTTTATTTTTATACATTTTGAATAATTATTGTGGTAAATATTTTATTTACCATGGTTAAGGGTAAATCTGGTAAAATAAGGGTTAAAAAATAATATTATAATAATACTAAATTACCCTAAAACGTATCCTAGCCTTATTGGTTGATACATGTTCGACCATAGGAATCTTTGGGTCGATTTTGGGACCCCATGGTTCCACTTATAGATGATAGGGACACTTTTTTTTAATTAAGTTAAAATGAATAAAAAAATGACACAAGTGTATATCTTTTAGAAAACCAATTTTTACATAGGGTTATATATGTTTTATTTTAGATTATAAATATTAATTAGAAAAATAAAACTATTTACTAGATAATGATATTTTATTTATAATTTTTTTACATTAAATAATTTAATTTATTGATGACAAAATGATGATGTAATAAATACTATAATAGTGAAAAATTAAAATAATTGATATTATAAATACCCAAATAAATATAATATGAACCTTTTAATGAATTAAACTAATTTTCTAGGATAATATGATATATTAGGATTGATTTAATTGACTTTGTTTGAAGTAATAAATCTGTTATGAGTTTCAAAAAAAATCAACTATTGAATAGTGTCAAAATTGAAATAAAAGAGTTCTTAAAAAAATATTATATTATAAATTGATATTAAATACCTAAAAATCTAAGGATCTTCAAACAGACATATATTATGATAGTTTCATCATAAATGGACCAATTGGGGGTCACTTGGATGTATATAGTATTGTTATTAACTATATTATATAAAAATACAAAGAGACATTGTAAAAGTGAAACTAATTAATTTAGAGTTAATACTTAAAGATAAGGTTAATATAAGTACCCAAACCTGTCTAAATTCTATTGGTTGAGTTTTTTTAGACCTATCTCCACCTTAAAATTTAAATAATCATCTTTGTATCCATTAGAAACCGAATATGAATTTATTATAAATTAATATTTCTAGCTTTTCCAAAGGTTCCCCTCACCCCTCTTATAAAAGGGCACTCCTACTTATCATTTATTCACCCCTTAAAAGACTTTTGGTCTGGCCATACTCTGCCCAAACACTCTCACAACTTCCCTCACTAAAACCTAGAGGCCTTAGTTTGATCAGAAAGCCAACCTATCGAGCCCTTTTGATCAAATCAAAATGAAGAACCCGAAGAAGAGGTAATGTTTTCACCACCCCTTTTCAAGTTCCTTTCTTCTTCCACTTCTTCTTTCTTTGTTCTTACCATTCTAAAATAATAACTCCAGTATCTCACATATACTGTGATGTTATTATAAATATGGTACAACCATATTCAGTATTCTATACACCCTTTGAATAACATGCCACCATATGTGCGTACGTACAGCTTACCGTCTCCACGTCATGGTGTAATTGTTATTCAATATATTTTTATTTGGATGGGTATAATAATGATGTGTAACTCATGTAAATAATAAATATAACATGTTAATTATTATTTATATATTATATAACATCCATTTATATATTATTTTAATATCAAAAGAATGATATTGTCGCTCGTGCGTACGTACGGACTACCGTCTCCACGAACGCGATAAGATTTATTCTCCACCGTATCCATTCAAGTATAATTATCATTTGATGATTTAAAATGATGTTTAAGGACTTGATATAATTCTGTATATGAATAATATACAACCTATCCTTTACAAACATGTCTTACGTAACAAAACACATAAAATAAAACAAGTAAGTTAACACTCGAAACAACGATAATACTAAGATATTATTATCAAATCAATATTAAAAGATCATATATGATATCAAATTAATGTATATGATTCTTGTATAATTTAATAAAAATTATTTCACCATTATACAGGAGGTTAACCTACCCCAACCAAGGAATAGTACAAGGTAAGGGTTATTTCACAATCTCTTCATTATCCGAGGTTGTTTATATGTAATAATCTACTGGGATCTTTTTACCATCCACATCCATGTTTTCGTAAAAATGTATTTCAAAACATTTTTATTATTTAAAAGAATATGGGTTAAAGTCATTTATACCCTTGTTTGACTTTTTATAAGGGGAATCTTTCCATCGTTTTCAAAACAAGGTCCTTTTTATCCTTTTCGACGGAATTAAGGTAAGAAAGTTTTTTTAACTTATACGGCGGATGCTGTTACTTTCCGCCGTTATAAAATCTTCAAAGATTTCCTTACAAGCTTATAAGAATATTTTCAAAGAAAATGTTTTATTTTATATGGCTCTTAAATGATTTTAAAAATAGAAAGAGATATTTCTCTAAAAAGTGTTTTGATTTCATCTATGTCAACATCCTTTGATGGATTTTACGCTTATTTGATGTTGATTTATTATGATACAAAACTTCTATATTGTATTGAAGGTTTTGTGATATGTTTGACTGTGGATGTGCTATTTTTATACCATTCATAGTTTATAGTGAAATTATTGACATTTCATATGCTAGTTTTAATTCGAATGTTTATTTTATGTTTAAACCTTTTCATATGGGAATGCATTGGACTTAATATGTGACGGGTGGAGCCTGCTATAGCTCCTCGGTTCATCAGGATGTCTCATTAGACAAACTAGTGTCTTGGCACAAGGCCTTGACAAAATCTTATTTGTAGTCTTCGCACGAGGACTTGGCTATGTGGTTATGATAGTCTGGAATTATGCATCCCAACATTATGAAAGTGGTTATTGATATTGCATGTGATTATTCGATTAGTAGAATATCCATGTGAACAAGTAAATGGCATTATTTCATTTTACTTTTTCCATACTATGTTGAAGTTCATGTTTAAAAGGCTTTTGTTTTAGTAATGCATTGCCTTAAATGTTTATGCTTATTTTGAATGTTCCGCTATATTTTTATCCGTACTGGGCATTTGATCTCACCCCTTTTCTATGTTTTATTTTTCCCAGGATGTGACGAAGTAAGTTATGAATGACCTGTAGGGATATTATGTGGGGATATGAGTGTGAATTATGGAGACATTATGTTGTTGTAGTAGTTTTTCATTTTATGATGTAATGTAATACTTCTGAATATATATAGTGTTTCCAAGGCTACTAAACCAATCGGTCTTTCGAGATTTGATCTTTCTTGTGATCATGCCAATTATTGTAATAAAGCACCGACTCTAGGTAACTTGGGTCGGGGCGTTACATTTATAGTCTTTACAGATCATAAAAAGTTGAAGTATATCTTTTCACATAGATAATTGAATCATCGGTAGCGAAGATGGGTAAATTATATGTAGTCCTTAAATTTTGAACTAGAGTATACACCTGGAAAGGGGAAGAGTGTGGCCAATTCGTTGTGTAGGAAAAGTTAAACATTGTTTGTAGAGGAGTCAAGTCTATAGTGGAAGATGATGAATTTTCTGGCTGAAATGCATGTGGTGGTTCAGGATAGTCATGAGAAGATGAATCTGCCTTCAGTAGAAGAATAGTCTACACTCTTTAGATGGATCTATGATAAGCAGTATGAGGATCCGATGTTTTTATCCTTAAGGGAAAACCTTGAAAGTGGGGAGACACCTATAGAATGGTTGATATTTGAAGATGAGATCATATATGTGAAAAATATCGTTGTTGGGCCAATGAGTATACAAGAGGAACTCATGCATGAATTTCATTGCTCGAAGTGGGAGGTATATCCTGGAGTGACCAAAATGAACTGTGACATATAACAATAGTTTTGGTGTCCATAAATGAAAAAGGAGATAGTAGGGTTTGTAAAAAGGTTTTTCAAAAATCATTAAGTGAAATCTGAGAATCAACGAACTTGGGGTCTATTACAGCAGTTTCCTATTACATAATGGAAGTTGGATGATGTTATTATGGATTTTGTGGTAGGTCATCCAAGGACAGTTAAGAAGAATGATTCTATTTTTGTCATTGTTGATCAACTAATGAAGGAAGTAAATTTATTATATATATGGTAATCCTTCACAGTTTATCATTTGGGATAAAATTATGTTCATGTGAAAGTTCATTTTCATGTGGTTCCACATAGTATAGTTTCAAATTTCTATTCGTTCATTACATCAATCTTTTGTTAGGGCTTGTAGAAATATCATAATATGCAGATTGTTTTATGTACAACCTTCCACCCATCGTTATATGGGATGTTAGAGGGTACTATACTTGTTCTATTAGAATTATTGAGGGTATTTGGGCGTGCCATTAGTGGACATTGAGAGAAACACTTGGCTTTAGTGTAGTTCTAATTTAACAAATATTTTAGGAAACTATACAGATGGCACAATATGTTTTATTTTTTGTTGACCATATAGATCACCATAATCCTTGATATAGTTGGATGTGTATGATATATTGGGACTGAGTCATGTGTAAGAGATGTTAGAGATGGTGCAGTTGGTTAGAAAATATGTTTGTATGTATTAGTGTTTGAAGAAGTCATATGTTGATAGATGAAGATGACCCCTAGAGTTTATAGAGGGTGATCATGTATTATTTGGAGTTTTTCCTAGGATGGTTCACCATAGGATACGGAGATAGGGCACATTTTGACCCTTGTTTATAGGTCCATTTTATGTTGCGGAGAGAATCAGGACGATGGAATAACAAATTTCCCTCCCAAAAAAATCAATAATACTTATGATGTGTTCCATGTGTCACAACTACGGTGGTATCGCTATGACCCATTTCATGTGATCTATGTAGATAATTGTTACCTTGAGATAGATGCATATTTGAGGATTAAATGATATGTACGATGGATCATAGTGAGAATGTTTTTTAGGGAAATATTATGTTGATAGTATGTGTGTTATGGAAACATTGAATAGTTATAGAGGAATCTTGGGAAATTGAAGTAGACATGAGGGATCAATGGACCCAAATTTTTAAAACATAATCTTACTAAATTTTGGGAGTACAGCTGAAGGATGAACAGTTATATGGTGGGGAAATTGAATGATCTCATTCCTTATGGGAGTTAAATCAGGAATCATTTCATGTACTTTTTTTTTGTTTTAAATTACCTTTATTTTGGAGTTGTTCCTTAGGGTGGATTTGGGAGAGTTATGAATAAAATAAAATGGAATGATGGATATGCATGTTTTTTGAATGGATTGAAAAATTGTGCACCTACTCATAGGTTATAATGGAAACTCTAAAAACCTAGACAGAGAGGTCTGCATGTTTGGAACGTGGTTTACCCCACCCAAGTGCACCTACTTAGAATAATATGATTGTGGTATTTTATTAGCTAAAAATTGGTTTTTAAATAACATGAACACCCAATTACCCTCTATTTTGTCCTAGTGTTGGGATTGGTAAATTATAAGATATACTAAAGCTTACTGGATATATTTCTACATGATTTGAATACGATTCTTCATGATCTAAATCCCAGATGGAAAATCGTCTATCTTCTTTGTCGGTATATTACATCACTATACTTCTCCCATTCTTTCCCAATCTTTAATAGATCATATAATGGATAATATACAATGTTTCCATGGATATAAAACTTTATGTTGAGATCTAGATCACGTATTGTGGTTCTAGATCATTATTTACAAGATATTGTTACTTTTGATCATAATTTTGGTTTTAGGGATTTAGATAAAGAAATATGATTGACATACTTGTGCTGCTCAGATTTGGGGATTTCTTTTTGGATTACATCCATAAAAAAACCAAGATAGTTTTTCGAATATAACTCCCATAGTCATGGATTTTATATTTGACTATGAGATTGAATAATATATTTAATCCCTTAGTAATTTATTTCCAAAATTGGTCTAATTAGGAATGTTCTTTGAATTGTGGATTGATTTGGA
The DNA here is from genome assembly GCA_963277665.1 of Viscum album. Lineage (NCBI taxonomy): Eukaryota > Viridiplantae > Streptophyta > Magnoliopsida > Santalales > Viscaceae > Viscum > Viscum album. The sequence goes on along the minus strand of OY728143.1, from coordinate 337,934,372 downwards.
GGTATAGATGATTAATTGATGATTCAATCATGTAACTAAGAGGATTCCCAAATAGATACTTTATTGGAAGGAAATTTTTTATGATTTGGGATATTTTATTTGAGATATAGAATGTGGATGGGATTGAGATAATTAATCAGGGGGATTAATTATTTGATGATGTTTGGAAATGTGAGATAAATAATTGTGAATTTTTTATGTTCCATGATGTTGGTTAAATTTAATTAATTTTGATAATAAATTATAATATGTTGATATTTGGGATAACTAAATATTCGTGAAGAATTAATTATGGAATAAGAGTTTTGTTGTTTTCTTTATTAATTTATGAATTAATTAATGACATATGTGCATAGTTAACTGCTAGGATAACTAATAGAATTTGATATATTTAACTAATCGTTGTATTATTAATGTAAGTATGTGGTTAATTCATGGGAAATTAATGAATGATTTAAATTATTTAGATTTTTGGTTCAAGACATGGAATTCTATAGTGATTTAGAAGTTGTGACTTGGAAATGCAGCACCCCCAAATAGGTATCCAAGATTGTGAAGTGGGGTTCTAGACATGGAAATATAAATTGAATGAGATTTGGGATTATTGACATGGTGTTAACAAAATTAAATAAAATAATGAATTATGATTTAAATGGGAGACAAGAATTGAAACCAAGTATAATGTGATGATTAATGAATAACTAAAAATGTGAAAAGCATTTAATAATGCATTAAATTTATTTCTATATATAATTTCATATAATATATTTTGAATAAAACTGTTTTAGATAATGTTTGTGGTTTCATAATGAATCGAACTCAGACCTTACTCGGTCCGCCTAATCGCCACCCATATAGATTTTTTTTATTGCAGGATGGGATATGGGAAAGGCCTTGTTAATGATTGTTGTTATGGAATGAAGAATGGGTTAGGGAAACAGAATTTTTTCGGACCTACATTGGATTCATTTTTTCCATAATGTTAGTTTCATTATAGTCACTAGACCCTTGAATTGTCATAGATTTTTTCCATTTTAGTTGAGTATTGTGTTTACTATTTTGACAATCATATATCTTGGTATTGTTATGGATATTTATATTTTTCCACAATTGTGAGTTGTTGTTTTCATCCATCTGTGTTTTATTCTGATAAGATAGGGTATAGTCTCTCTATGATTGACTTAAAAGACCCTCCATACTAATTGAAACCGTATAGTGTATGGGGAGGAATTCGTGAATGAATGTGACCAACTAACTCATCACACTATTTAGGGGAAACCGGGTTGGGACGTCACATATATTATAATTGAGGTATATAATATTAAATAATCCAAATTCATGAAATATTTACAAGTAAGAAATAAAATTACTCAATTGGATTTTTATTAATAAATTAATAAATAATATCTTTCAATAATAAACAAATAGTCAGGAATAAATCTTCATGTTTGATGTATCGAAATTATATTTTAATTTATATTAATATATTTTAAATAATTATATCTATTTCCTTATATTTAAAAATAATTACAAAAACTATAATTTCTAGAAAAACATGTCCAATATAATACATTAATATCTAAAACCACTCCAATATCATACAGATTTCAACAAAGTCAATTAAATAATTAGTTAAACATAATACTCCCCTAAAATATTAATGTAAAAAATTGAAATCCAAAAAAAATTGATTTGATAATTTATTTTCCATGATATAATTCAATAAATATCCATAAAAACAAGATATTTTCTCTATATACATATGTATATTATTTTTATGCAATGAATATACATCCTCTTTAATTGTGGTAACCCATTCCCATAGTAACCTGAATCAACTAAAAACCTCAATTAAAACATATATTCTTCAAAATATTAACTATATTATTATTCCTAAAATAAAATCAAATACTATTAAAAATGTTCTAAAAAAATCACTTTAAAAAAATGAATTATATATTTGTAATGAATAAACATTATTATCCCGTCATTTAGAATACATTATGTTTCATCATTCCATGATTAATTTTTTCCATAATAATACATACTAATGATAAATGTATATGATTTTTGGAATTATGTGAACATAAGTTTACATGTGGTAAAGATATTATTGTGTGTTAACTATTATATAGCTATATAATTGGATACACTTTACAATATATGAGAAGAGGTTGAGGGGGTGTGTTGAACCATTTTTTTTAATCTCCTTATACAGGACATACATGATCATACAAAAGGTTGATCACTCAAACCTAGAATATATATATTAGGAAAAAACTATAGCAATAAACAGGAAAATATAATACATTAAGGTTATTATATCTTATTTCACATATAACACGGTAACAAAAGGAACCATGATTTATTCTACAAATATTTTGTATGTGTTTGATGTGTCTGTTATAATGTATGCAATGAATTGGAATTAATACATTGAAGTAACCAAATTATTAAACATATAGAGATTGAAATTTAATTGTGATTTCACATTGACAAAATTAAATTAGTGACTCTAAATAAAATAGAATATCATTTTATACTCAAACAATTATTTTTTACAAAACTATTTTATATTCATTATTCATGATTATACTAAAATTTCTTTTATGAATACTATAAATGGTGATTAATAATTGTTTTTATAAATTTTATCAAAATATAAAATTCTACACAATTTTTAGGTATCATATTTAAAAGAAAAATGTGTTATAAAAGTAGATATTATTTATCTCTGTAATAATGTTTTTCATCCTACTATTGTATTATTAAAAAGTTTAATATATATATATAATTAATTGTTATCTATTAGATAACAAATTTAATAATAATTATGTATATAAATATATTTAAATTTGTTTAATTACTAATTTATAAAGAATTTTTTTTAAGAACCATAAAACACTATAATGACATTTGTCTATTATGTCAGGGTTTTAATATTATATCATTTATATAAAAATGTATACTTCTAAAAATTATAAATTGAATTAAATTAAATTTAGTCAAAATTAAATACCATAAAAATTAAATTTTATTCCTGGTGAAATTGTATATTTTTAGTAAATTGAAAAATTACCAGGTTTATGTTTTAATCAAGACAATAAATGAAAAAGGTGTAAAATAAGGTGGATTAATATTTTATTAATTAACATGATAAATATATCTAAAATATAGAAGAGAGTAATTCAAGTCATACCCATATATCTCACATTTCATTAATCACCCAATTCTCATGAAGTTACATTTTTACCACATACCCCACATTCATTTCCAAAGTACAATTCCCTCTTATTTAAATATAAAATAATGAATCTACATCAAAATTCTGTCCCAATACCTAGTACAAAAATTCCATTAATTGTAAAACCATATTTCATATCCTTGAAATCTTTTATATTTTTGGATTCTGTTTTTATTATAATATTATTTAACTACTTATATTCGAAAATTTCACTCGATCATTGTATCAAATCCTCAATGTGGGTATTATCAATGCAGTAGTAAATATTTATTTGTTTTCTAATCCATCCCCCTGAAATATAACTAATTAAATAAAATAGAATTAATTAAATATCATTATTACACAAAAATGTAATTATTTTTATGGGAAAACATTATTTTTTACCCTTTAAAACATTCAAAATATTAAAACATCATTCATTTCTACAAGATGAATGTCGCTTCTATGGTCCATGTGTACTATTTTTATAGAAATTCGTTTACATGGATGGATGAAAGGGGTTATTTGTGGGGGGGGAATCAATTTTTTGGTTTTTTCATAAAAGCCACTTTGAGGGTAGAGTGGGACCCGACCGATTTACACCTTAAAGAGGGACGGTGGGTCATTAAAAATTCAAATTTCAAGGGAATATGACCCAAAAACATAATCAAATTTTGGATCGTGTTCCTAGAACCACCGTGTCACTTGATTTCCTGAGAAACCTGCATCGAACATCGAGTCCACTGCATCATCTTCCTGATATGCATCGTCTCCATCATCATCAAATCTTATTAATAATCACGTCATCGTCATCCATTAAAAACTATCCATGGCCTACCTTGACAGAAAAAACATAGAAAATCTGCATAACCAGGCCCCCAGGGAGTTACACCGACGTCCTCCACCACTATCACCGTTGGAGACCATCAACAAACCGGCCACCAAGTCATCCTCTTCCCAAAGCGAAGTAGTGTCAATGGGATAAGAAAATTTTAAATCCAATACCCACATATGATATATCATTGTAATGAGTTATCAAAAAAATCATGGATGTTAATATGGTATTAATCATAAATGAATCAGATAACATCATCCATGAGAGAATAAAATTTAAATAATGAATAAATTTTTGTAATTTATATAATAATGGAAACTAATTTTACTTACCAATGACCACTTTCAAGAAAATAATAATCTATTATGATCACTACTCATTCCTTCATATCCTTAGTATTAGTATACTCCTAAAAATATTATAGTGGACAAATTGCATTAAAGAAGATGGTTCACACTCTATGAAATTAAATATTATATAATAGGATATAATTACATAATTAATTATTTATATGGATATTAAAATTCATTTCCATCAATCACATTATAGGAAACATACATATCTTTTCCACATTGAAACAGCCCATAATCCATAAATTCATAATCATCAATAAAGGGATACAATTTACAAATGCGACACATGGAAATAATGAATTTTTTACATACCCATCAAACTTTTACCAATGTAGTTTTAGAGAATTATGTAAAACTCTTAGAATCATTGGTTCAAAAATAATTGGTTCATAAATAAAAACAAACTATATCACATTATTTTAATCGTTTCTTTATTATACATTATTCCATTAACCCCATCCGTATGAAATACGTCTAGAAAAAACTCATTTATAATCATTCCTCTTAACATGGGTACATGAAACATATGAAAGGGTGACGTAAAATGATTATAATGGATCAACAATAGAGATATGTAAAAATAAACCTGAATATAAGGGTATGAGAGAATGGTAATAAAATTATAAGATCATATCCTTCAGGTCAAAGATTATAAACAATTGTCATAGAATAAAGATTTTAATTTTATAAGACATGAATCACAAGTTAATAAAGACCATAATCCATCAAATTACAAAATATGAGTAAGAAATTGAATTTATGGTAGACAAATAAACATATAATATAATTTCCATATTATCCAAGGAATATAAGAATAAATTACAAGGGCATCATAGTGTACATAGTCCTATACTAAACCTAGATCACTCTTCATTCCAGCCATGAATTATTAAAAAGGATTTATATGTCATTTCAGCCATGTATTATTGAACCAAAGTAACATTCCAATACATCCATGTCTATATCAAGAGATTTAAATATTTAACCAATGTATTAAAGCAAGATATAGGTCCCACCCATCTAATAATTAAATCATTGTTACATGGGCCATAAGAGCATAGATTATTCATATCCCTTGAAAATAAATGGGTTTCATAAAACACTTCATCGTATAATAACTCATGGAAAACAAACAAAAATAATAAGTACCAATCCTTTATTAAAGTTATAAATTAAAAGAATAATAATAATATGATCATTTGTTCATATCCCTAATAAATTAAGGGTATCATTATATAATATGGTCTTAGATAGAAAATAATTTTGAGAGAACTCCTGAAAATTGTTCTTTAGAAAAATATCCATTTTTATTTGAGAAATTATTTTATGAACATTATAAATTTTGAATCATTTTTATTAGAAAATATATTTGAAAATAAATAATGGAGAACATTAAAAAATTACACATTTTTGTAAAAAAAAATTCTATGAAATAGAGCAGATGATATATTTTAAAAACATGTTTTTACGGAAAATATTCTTCCATCATTTCAAAGTGACCAATATCAATTTGAAATATTTGAATCAAAATCCCCATGAAATAATATAAATAAATTAGTATTATAATACAATGAAAATATTTATATTCTCTAAAAACATGTCAAATGGTACTATATACACTTCTTTTAAGTTAATTGGTGCAAAACATGACATGTCTCTCAAATAATGAAAATTGAAACAAAAACTACCATAATAATTTGGTATCATTTGATCCATGAACCCCATGAAATAAATATCACTAAATGGATATGAAAATATCCTGAAATTATTGTAAAAGACTCATATAATATATTCATGGGATATATTTACATCACAGAAACTAAATTAGTGGTGAATAAGAAATGTATCTTACATAAAAAGATTGTGATAAAATCCCCTTAACTTAGGTCGGGGTTAATTTATACATATAATAATCTCATGCATAATTTATTAAATAATGTTATTATATTATTTTAGAATCATATTTATATTTATTATATCATATATGGTAATATAATGACCTAATTAAAAATATTTCATTATTACTTATCTATCTTTCATTAATTATTTCATCTTTTCTAAACATGTTTCATCATATAAATCCAAAATATTATTCATAGAATATTGTAATGAAATTTATAGAAAGAAATTAAACAAGTATATATCAAATTTATTCATTCAATACATTAATTTAATCATTCGTTAATGATGGAAAAATCAAAAGGAATCTCATCGCGCTGTGATGACGGTAGTCCGAATTTATGCACAGGAGATATTAAAATTTTATAAATAGTAATAATTATATAATTGAATGATATATATATTTTTTAGTAAATAAATACCTTGTTATAATTATTATATATATATAAGAATTAATTCTGTCATTTTACCTATAAAAATAATGTGGTGAAGAAAAACATATTACACCTCGGTAGAGAAAATGTAGGCCATATGTACCCTCACATGGATATTTCATTTTATAATTGTATGGAATGAAGGTAGAATATGGTCATTACATAAAAATAATAAAACATCAGCATATAGGAAATAATTTTTATTTTATATTATAATTTATTCATCATTATATTAGAATGTAGAAGTCATGATTAGGAAAAGTCTTAAAGAAGTTACATATTCTTCAACAATCACCCTCTAAACGTCCTATTATTAATTGTATAGTTGGTCTCTTGAGAATACCAGAACCTATAGAATGTGACTATGTTTGTTTAAAAGGGAAATGAGAAGAGGGTTTTTGATCTTAAAGTCTCATAGGGGTGTGATTATTTGATCTAGTAGGTTCTGTTTTTTTAAATTAGTTTAGGGGGATTTTACATTTTATAAAACTATTAACTGATTATAATCTTAAATTCAATATAAATACTTCAAAAATAATATTTATTAGATGATAAAACACAATAAAATTGTAATTTTATAAGAAATAAAATTTATAAATGTTTTAATGATAATTTAATTTTTTTATTTTTTTATTAATCGTTAATTATAAATTATAATTTTTACGAAGGTAAAAAATAATCTAAAATATAAGTTTTAAAATTTACGTATTTTATGTCAAATAAACCATAAATAAATAATTTAAAATATTCTATAGAATATTATTATTATTTTCAAAATTTTCAAATTTGTCTTATGATTTTTAATTAATTTAATAATAAATTATTTTATCAAAATATAGAGGGTCAATTTTGATACAATTCATTTCATAGATTTTTATAAATATAATGATAAGATGATAACCACCAAAATGATAATTTATTATATCCATAATAGCTGAAGGTCAACTATAAAATTCATTGGAAATGTTTATTATCCCCTATATATTTTTTCTAATATTTTTAATATCATTCATTATAAATTTACCTTCATAAAGAAATTACATCATAGGTATTGGTTAATTGTTTAATGTACATATTTTCCGTAAATATTAAAAATAAAATACCCTGATGAAGATAAATTTTCGAGATTTGTGAATATAACTAATAGTAGAATATAACTTTTTTATCCCTATATATATAATGTTATTGTATAAAAAATATAAAAGAAAAAAAATTTAGACAAATTTCAATAAACTAAAATAAATCACATAATCCTTTTTTATTGTTCCAAAAGGTCAATAACTCAACAATTATATTATTATAGATGAAATATAATTCAAAAATATGATTTGTTCAAGTATTTTTGTCATTTAATAGTTATTATCATTTTTATAAAAAAATTATTGATTTTTCATCAATTAAATAATTTCTACATCATTATTATATGTGTCTTTAAGGTAATTATTTATTAGAAAAATACTCTAAATAATGATCGATGATATATATACTATCATTTTATTTATAGAAAAATATTTTTTATCGAATTTTTTTAATGTTTATCTCTATATTAAAATTATTATACTTATAATAAGTAATATGGCTACATTTTGAAACGTTTATGTTATTTTATTTTATTATAATAAAATTTATATCATTTTCGTAGAAAAAGCCAATTAAATGATTTAGTTCAGATCCTAATGGTCAATTTTAACATATCCAAATATGATTTTGTTGTGTTTCAGGGTATTATTATTGTCCTTATTATATTAATAAGTTTTATAAATTACATGATATACCATTAAGATCATTAAATAATAATTAATAGCGATACTAATAATGATATCCAAAAAATAAAAGAATCATGGTAAAATAATTTCGACCCAGTAATTCGAAATATGGAATTTATTTTCCCAAATTTGATAAAAAAATGTTTGAGTAATTATTTTAAAATTAATCTTGTTGACATAACATGAAAATGGGATTTGAAAAAGAAAAAAACTATCTAAAGATCGATATGTGTCTATATAAAATTACAACGTGCAATTACGTAAAAAAACCTAAATTTCATTAAATGAAAAAAATTAATATAAATTGTACTTTAAATATAATTAAATTGATAATTTAAAAATATAAATTAATTATATGAAATAACATTTTTGAATTACAATGCTGTATTTTTCACTATTCATTAAAATATTAATGTAATCAAAAAATTACTAAAATATATATAAAATAAATATTGATGTGTCTATTCCAAATAAAAATATTATTGTTCCAATTTTACCTTAAAAATGTTTCCAAATTTACATTTAAAAAGGTTTTTCCATCAAAAGGATGCAAAAATACATCCTTTATCCAAACAACTGAATTTTTTCTTATATCATCTCTATAAAACATATAAAGTGAAATTTAAAATATAGATTAAATATATAAAACATATATTTAATTAATAAAATATATAAAAAGTGATATTATTATTTTATAAATTCACCTTTTTTTCATTTTATTAGTTCTTGAGAAAAACATTTCCCTTTATATAGAAAGGGTTTTCCTTTCATTTATAATTAATTTATCATCAAAGTATAAAGAATATTTTCTTAATTAACTTAAAACTTTTTATAACGTATCTTATAATGGTTAGGTTAAAAGGTTACATAGTAATAATAATTTTTTATCTTAAACTCAGTTTTTCAATAAATTAATTATATCATAAGAACACGAAATTATGGTTAACATAAGACAAATATAGTTTTGGGTATAACACATGATACTACGACGTTGTGTATAGAAAAATGTACTCTTTCTGTAGTGTAAACACACTAAATCTTAGAAATTAAAGGCAATCTAGCTTATAAAATATTACGGTGCTACATTCTACCCCCCATAAAGTGAATTTCTCTCTCGAAATTCTATGGGGTTGTAAAATAATAGAAACACACCTCATAAAATTGATTAAAAAAAATATAATTTCAAATGAATTAAATAGAAGTATTATAGTTAAATGAGATAACATATTATAGTATCATATGTAGTAAAACATGGATATGGAAGGAAAAACTGACCATCACGCTCTGATGGAGATCGATAAAAAATTTTGATGAAAGATGATAATCGCCAGACTATAAATTTGTGATGTCTTAAATGGTGTTTGATTTTTTAATGGCAAAAGTAAAAGTTAAATATTTTTAATACATTTTCTATGTTTTGAGGAATTATATTTCTACATAGAATATAATCCTACGTAGATATATTTACATGAAAATTGGAGTTTATTCTTTTAAACAATTTCTACAAAAGACTCATCTTTTCCGCCAATGGATCATTATTCATGTTGATTTTTTCACACCTTAAGATATAAAATCAACTTTTATAGAATCACACAATTAATAAATGATTAAATATATATTTTAATAACCATTAGAATTTCTCAATCATGGTAACATAAAGAGAAGATAATTCCATAATATAATAAACTTTATGTGATTAAAAACTTATTCAATCTCCTAAATTAAACTTTTACACCCATTTTTCATCATAGAACATTCAAAAAATAAATACCCTCAATAATTTCATAATAATATTTTAACTGAAATTTTAAAATAATTTGAGAAAATAATATTTCAAGATAAAATTTTCCATTTATTGTTAAGTAAAATCAACCACTCTTAATATATTATACAACAATTAATTAACTTAGCCACATATTCTCTATGATAGGTTAATAATTTCCATAAATAACAGAATTCTCTATAAGCTAGTGATCTTATTTTCAACCCTAAAATTATAATCCTATGATGTTATGGACAATTATTAAGAAAACTTTATAATATCCAATGTTATTTTAAACTTTCTCTGATACCAAATGTAATTGCCCAAAATTCACACATCCAGATTCAGCACTAAAGACATAGAATATACAAATTTTACCAAATTATTTTTGATTCATTTAAGACATACAAAATTCAATGGAAAATATAGAACACATACATTCCCATGAATCTTCTAGGTTCTGAGTTTTAGATAATAAGTAAAAAACACAGAAAAATTGGTTTATAAAGAACTAGATCATAAATAAAAACATATTATATCAAAATATGTCATCATTTATTATTCAAAATTATGTAATCAATGTCCATAATGTAAAATTATTATAGAAAAAACTCGCGTAACATCATTATTCTTATCCTCTATAAGTAAAACATAAGAAAGGGTAAAATATAAATCTCAGAAAGGGTAATATAGAGAGATATGTTGGAATAAACATGAATAAGATGGTACAAGAACATGATCATAATATAAATATATCATACCCTTCATATCAAATATCTTAAATAGGTGTCATCAAATAAATATTTGAATATTATAAGTAATGAATCACATTTAAATAAAGAACTTATGCCATAAAATCATAACATATGAAGAAGACATGTAATTTTTGTTAGAAAAATAAAAATGTAAAATGATTTCAATAGTACAAAACACATCACTTAAATGGACATCATAGTGCAAAAATTCATATACATAACTGATTTCACTCTTTGTTCTAGAACAATATTACTAAACCAGATTTACATATCGTTCCACCTTTGTATTGCAGAAACTGATTTACTTTCTGTTCCATTCATGTCAATCTCATAAGGTATAATTAATTACCGAATGCATCATAGAGAGATATAGTTCCCACCAATCAAATTATGTAATAATTTTTATGTGTTCCATTGCAAAATAGATCAACCATAACCCATAAAATTGATAAGGTTTCACGAAACACATCATCATATTATAACTCATTGAAATGAAAAAAAATCATAAGTACCAATCCATATGAAATGTAAGCCATTAAAAGAAAATTATAATTTAACCACTGGTTCATAAACCCAATAAAAATGTAATATCAAATAACAGGGTCATAGATGAAAAATAATTTTGAGAGAACTCATGTATATTATTCTTGAAGAAGAGACCCCTTTTTCATTGATTTTTTTTCAAAACATAAAACAATTTTGAAATTATTTTTAATTTATAATATATTTTGAAACATCTAATGCAACACTTTAGAACATAAAATGTTCCTTTGAATTGTTTTCCTAAAAATGTGCTCGATAATTTTTTTAAAAATAGTTCTTGGGGAAAATAATCTCTAAACATTTCAACATTCCCACCAAAACATTGATTCATTTGAATCAAAATACACATGAAATATTTAAATTAAATTATACATATAATACCAAGAAAATAATTATACTCATAATATACCATGTAAAATGGTAGTAAATAATCCTCGTATAATATCACAGGTGCATAACCAGAAATGTGTCTTAATGAAGGAATATTTAGAGAAAAACAACCTTATTCAGTTTATAATTTTTGAACCATGAATCTCTATACAATAGATATCATCACATGGATATTTAAAAATCCATAAATTAAAGTAAAAAAAATATATAAAATAAATTCATTATTGGTATGAACACTACAAAAAAGGAATGACTGGTGAATAAGTCAAATATATCAAATAAATAAAAAGTGAGTTGAAATTGTCATACATTAGGTCGAGGATCATCAGTATGTATCAATAACAACATTATAATAAGTTAAATAATTTCATTATCTTATATCATAAACATATTAATATATATGATATCATTAATGATAATATTTTGACCTATTTAATAATATTTTATTATTACTTTTCTTTTGGGTGTTAATAGTTTCGCCTTTTAAAATAATTGTTTGTTGTATAAGTACAAATTATTTTACATAGGTTATAGTAGTACCATTTCTAGAATTAAATTAATGTATTATATATCATCATTATTCATTATTTACATTTATGTAATCATTCTCTAATGGTAAAAAAGGGAAATGAATCTCACAGTGTCACTGATACTATTGTTTGTAGGTACACACAAACGATTGTATCATTTCATTAAAAGTAATAATTATATAATTGAATGGTATATAAGATATTTACCAAATAAATATACTATTATATTTATTCTATATGTATATTAAATACATTATTGTACTGATCGAAATGAAGTGGTGACGAAAAAATGATTACACCAAGGTGTGGAATACTAGAGTTGGGGTTTTAGAAGTCAAAAACATCTATAATGTGATTAGGTATGTTTATAAGGTAAATGGTCAGAGGTATATCAAGATTCAATGAACAAAACAAAGTGAATATTTGAGGGATGACACACCCTTATATAATTGAGGCGAGGGCTACTTTTGGAATTTCTGAACCTATTAAATTATAATAATTTCAAAATCAAGCCAAATACATAAAAATCGAGATTTATTAGAATCTAATGAATTGTATGATTTTAATATCATAAGAAAATAAATTTTATATAGGTATTTATGTTCATTTAATCCTTATGGTTTTTATTTTTCATTATCTTTCTATATTAATTTCTAATAAGGTAATATATATCCCAATATTAAATGTATTGAATTTTACTTATTTTCATTCAAGTAAAACAGAAATGAAAAATTTAAATTTTTTTATAGAATATTATTATTAATTTGAATATTCATAGTAGTATTATTATTTTTAATTGATATAAAATCATTATTTTGAAAAAATAACTAGGGTTATTTTTTATAATATCCATTTCAAATTTTTTTTAAAAAATAATGATAAGATGATAAATTCACATAAAATTATTTTATTATATCCTTATGATGTAAAGGTCATCAATATGATTCATTAGAAATATTAATTATCCCAAATGGTATTTATTTTGATATTTTTAATATCATTAAATTGATATTTCCCTTACTAAAATAATGACTACATCAGTTTTGATTTAATATTTAATATACATATGTTTTCACTAAAAATTAAAATGTAAAATAACATGATGAAAATTAGTTTTATAGCTTCTAGAATAGTATTTATAGTTGAATTTACATTTTTCTTATTCCTATATTTAAAATGATATGGAATAAAAAATATGAAAGTGAAAACTTGGACTCTACGTTAAATAAAAAATATAAATGTCATAATATATTCTATCTTGTTCAAAAATGTCAATAACTAGACCCCTTGGATAATTATGGTCGATATATACATGAAAAATAGTATCTGGTCATGTTTTTATGTCTCCAAATGGTTATTATAATTTAAATAAAAAAAGGTCAATTTATTTTCCATCAAATAAATATTTTGTGCATCATCATTGAATTAGATTTTAAACAAATTATTTAGTCTTTAAAAATTCAAAATAAAATAACATGACATACACAATTTCATTTTAATTCACTATAAAATTTAATATCTAGTTTTTATCATGTGTATCATTATATTAATATCTATATACTTATATTACATAAGAGGGTATCATTTTTTCAATTTCATGCGACTTTCATTTATTTTAATAGTATTTATATCATTTTCATGGATAAAAGTCCATTAAATTAGTCCATTACCATTCTTATATGTTATGGATCAATTGTAATTAATCCAATAAGATTTTTAATGTTTTTAGGATAATTGTATTGTCCTTAATAAATTAACTTGTTAAATTAATTACATGATATACCTTTAACAATATTAAAAAATTTACTGATGTTGCTATAAATAATATCCAAAAAATAAAAGAAACCTATTATAATTTTTGGGTCCCAATAATTTCAATAATGGAATCAGTTTTTAAAAATTACAAATAGGGTATTTCCTAGAATTTAATTAATTTTAATCTCATTGAGGAAATGAGAAAATGGGTTTTTAAAATAAAAACTGCCAAATTATTGAAATGTTTTTATGAAAAATTTCAATATTAAATTACAACTAAAGACTAAAATTTTATTAAATGATTAAAAAATTAATTAATAATAATTTAAAACTGATTAAAATAAATACATACCCATATAAATTAGTTAAATGAAAAGGCATGTTTGAATTAAAATGAATGATTATTCACTATTCTTGAAAATATGAATGTTATCAGAAAAATAAAAATAATTTATCCAAACTAAATTGTTGATTTCTATATTTGTAATAATATGTTTATTTTTTGAAAAATAACTTATAAATGTTTCCATAACTAGATTTATAATGGGTCATCCATCAAAAGGTGACAAAAATACTTCTTTTTGCAGGAAAATTAATTTCTTTCATATGTTATGCCGAAGAACCATAAAATATGAATTTTAAAAATTAGATCAAATATTTTAAGCATATATTTTATTTATAAAATCCATAAATTTTTATTTCATTATTTTATAATCTTTCATTTTTTATTAATAATTTTTTTTATAAATTTCTTTTTATATAAAATGGTTTTTATTTTCATTGATATTTAATTTATAAATAAGTAATTAATAATATATTCATAATTTAGTAAATAAAATTCAATCCCTATATTATAATGGATAGATGACATGGTAACATAATAATATTTATATGTTTTCATAAACTATGTTTTGAGTATAATTAATTAATTCAAAAGAACGTGAAATTGTGTGTAACTGAGGCCAAGCATCGTGTTCCATGTACTGCAAGCTAAGACAGATTTTGATGTGCTGCAAGATACTCTTAGTTTAGCATAAAAAATGAAATAAAAAACATTAAAAATAATCTCTTTTATAAAGTCATCGGTTGATACAACATGATCCCAAATCATTATAAATATATCATAACTCGTGGAAATGAAATGATTTTCATAAACATTTCAACATTTTATCATTACAATATTTCTGAAAATATACATATTTCATTAATAAAATATCATCATAATATTGAAAAATACATTACAATATTAAATATTTTATCACTAGACTATATCCATATTACATAATATAAAAAATCAAAGGAAGCAATCTTATATGACAATTTCATTAACATATCTATAGAACACTGTATTAGGAAAAAAATATTTCACTTTGAAAAAACATTAATAAAATATAAAATTATTCGCAAATAAAATATATATAATTTCATTATAATTAAAAATGAAAATATTAATAATAAAGAATGATGGTATACATCGAGACTATAATAGAAATACCTTACCATATTTGTTTTAATATTTTAATTCAATATAACTATCATTAATATTAATTTAAATTAATAATATTTTTCGATAGAATCATTTAAATACATAAAATTAAAAAAATATTCCTTTAAAATATTTCAACCACTATTTATTAATATTAATTTATTTAATTAATTGTTTCAGATGTTAAAGTTTTATTTTTTCATTTAAGTTTCAGTTTATTAGTTATTATAATTGTAAATTGATATTGGTTTCACAATCACATAATGTAAAAAATCATTACAATATAATTAATTAATTTTTATACAAATATTCATATTCGTAAATAACACAAATATATATATTTTGAAAAAATAATTAATCCAGTCATAGATACATGAAAATGTAAATACCAAATAATGTTGTTATGATTTTTCAATGGATGTAATTTATGTGATGTATAAAATAATACACCATTCCAAAATAATTATTATAAATAAATAATCACATATAAAAATAAAATAAATTTTAATATCAATGAATTTAATATGATGATAAAAAATGAATTAAATCACTTTGTAGATGTGGTAGTATATATGTACGCACTAGTGACACATTGAAAGCCCATTTTAGGGATTGTATGGTTGAGCATGGATGGAACATTAACCATAAAATTTAATTATATCAAGCATACTAAAAAATTATTTCATTATGGTAAGTATTGGTTTATATTTTTTCGAAGAATAAATTAAATTAAATTTTCCTAGTTAAGATGTATACCTCTATTGTTAAAATTCATTTTAGGTTAACCCTTATTCCTATAAATGGTTTTTTAGAATGTAAATGTATATATAACATGAGGAAGGTTGGAATAATGTTATTATTTTAATTATAAAATTTTATACAATGATAAAAATATATGTGGAAGATAGGAGAATATGTGTCATTTTATAAGTGAGGGTAAGGGAATTCATGTAATTACAAGAAGAATTAATTTAATAGAAATTAATTTGAATTTAGATGTGTAACAATGTTGACATGATTATATATATGTTGATTAAAATGTGAAATATTCTTAAAATGATATTTATACTTGATTATATAAAACCTTAACCATTTAGAATTAGTTTTAGACCACATTGATCATTTTTACAATTACCACAATATCATTTTATTTGAGTATTTGTGTAATACATGTCACTATAAAAGTGAAGGTGGCCCTTCAAAAGACGATGGTTGATATGTTAAACAATATAAATTTACATTTCTTAATATAGAATGCACATATATTTTAAAAACATTATTAAGGAATTATATATAAGAAAATAAAATTAATTTTATTTTAAAACAATTCATATACTTTAACATTATATTCATAAAGATTGTGTTATAATTTTTCTATAAAATTTTAAAAATGTAATATAGTATAATTATCCAAAAATTAATGGCACAAAATAAATCATCAAAAAATTATCTATTTCTATTCAAATCATTTGAAAAAAATTTCTACATATTGAAATATAACTATGTAAGAATTTTGTAAGGATTTTTTGTAATGATTTCATTATAGAAATATTTAAAAATAAATTACCATGATGAAAAAATTAATACATTATTATGAAAATCATTAGTAAAAAAATAATCAGTTTTTCTCATGTGATATTAATTAGTGATATTATTGCAATGTGACTGACATATTATATTTATTATTCTAATTAAATGATATAAAGATCACAATTTATGAAAAATGGATCAATGTATCAATATTTTAGAATTTGTGATGTGTATGGACAAAAAACACTAATAAAATATGATAAATGAAATTTGGTAATGATTTTATAAGGATATATCCAAACTTTTTATCCATGTTGTACCCATTTTACCCATAACGACGTTCCATGTTTCTAAATATTATTCATTATAACAAAAAATGAAAGTGACCTAATTATTATTTTAAAAATAAATGATAACAAAATTGTAATATTTTTTATATATTTAAAATAATCAATTTGGAATGATTTCATAAATATTATATCTATACATAGTTAATAAAAATAGTTTACCAGAAGCAATGATTTCTTAAGGATAAAAACTATTTTTACAAAAACCTTAAATAAAATAAATTTTATTGAACTAAATTTTATTAATAATAATATAAATGATATACTTTTAGTATTACTACCATTTTAAATAAAAATATATATTTATAAATGAATTAAATAAAAACATTCTTTTAAAAAACCTTATATTTGACTATTCATAAAAAATTCAACCTATTAAGAAAATAATCAAACATTTTCTATAATATAAAATTAATATTATTATTACATAAATGATTTTAATTTTTTATAATGTTTTTCTAAAAAGTCGAAAAAACTAAATATTTTATTTTTTCACTGTCTGATAAATAGAATTGTTGAGGAAAATGATTTTTAATGAATATAATGACATAAATATAAAATGAAACCATATTTATAAATAAATTTTGATTCACTATAATATTTAAAAGTAATAATTTTAAAGTTTTCATACTATTATTCAATCAAATTTAATGGATTTATAAAAATGATATACTCTATTATGGTTTTATTAGACTCTGGGTTGTATGTATGACTGGTGATCGAAAAAATTTAATTTATATGAAAAATAAATATATTATAAAATATTATGCAGTTATATTATACACCGATAATATGAATTATTCGATCAATATTTTATTATTATGATATTAATAATTGGATATATATATTAAATCAAATCCAGGGGTTCAATTTTAATTCTTCAAATGTATGATACATCTGGAGAATATTAACCAATATAGTATTCTAGTTCAGTAACACATTATTACATGAAGCATGGTTTATACATGTTATTCTTCAATGGAATGATAATTATCCAATAATATTACCTCTACATTTATTATATTTGAATGATTATTTATGTATATCCCCATGAGAGATACATGGACTTCATCATGATCATGAGAGTGGATCAATAGAAACTCCATGGAACATTCTACTATCCATACTCGATCAAAAATCTAGTATGATATAATATACCTATGGTTCATATATCCATTATTATTTAATCTTAGAAAACATATCCATGAATAACATTTCAAAAAAAATAATGAAAAATTTAATCAATATTTATCAGATGGTTTTAAAATAATTTTGTTATGTTATTTCAAAATTAAAAAACATTCATTTCAATTAAAATTCTAAAATATTGTTTAAATTATTATTTTAATTCATCAATAAAAAAATAAAATCATTTTTGAGGAAACATGTATTCTTAAAACAAATAATTAAACTTATAAAATTTGGGTACTTATATTACACTATATTTGATATATATATAACATATAATTTTTTTTTTTCAAAATATTGTTATTCATTTTAAATCATATTATATATTGGAATGTATAAAATAGTATTATATAATACCTTTCATTTTTAATCAATGTTTCACGTACCACACATTATCCAACTATATAAATTTCATTGAAGATAAATATATCATAAAAAATCTAGGTGTTACATATATTATCAATGATTTAATCCTAAAAAATACTAACTAATAATATCAAATAATGAAAATATAACATTATGAATCAATATGTGAAATATATTCTAGTAACATTAATAATTTTGGAATAATAAAATTTATATCAAATACTGTTGGGATAGATCAATATTGCGATATTTATATGAATATATTAGGGTTAGTAATAATAGATGATAAAAATAAAAATTAATTATATAATAAATATATATATAGAATTATTACAACTAAATATTAGTAATGTTAACTTATTTAAATAATGTTTGGAATAGAGTTATTAACATGGTTTTTTTGTAATATATGAGGATATAGTAATTTCATAGAAGTCATTAGTTATGTTAATGGTTTTATTCTCAATTTCCCACAAAAGAGGCGTGTTTGGATATTATTCAATAATTGTTATTTAATATGTTATGGAATATAACTTATTTCCAAATATTATTATTATTAATATTTTATTCATTAGTTTTAAAAGTCATTTCCTAATTACATTATATTAATTATTTTGTTTCCATTATTAACAAATATACATTAACTTTTAGGCTCTTAGTTGTTATATTCTGAGTTATGTTCCATATTTTGAACATATTTTTTGTATATGATAAAAAATAATTTATTTTTTTATTAAAAATAATTATGTTATATTTTTTAATATGCATTTATGTTTTAAAATTCATATAATTTTTATTCAAAATTTAACAATATATAATTGGTATTATTTACTCAAACATCATTTAATTAATATATAATTTTTATATTTGAATTATTTTCCAATATGTTTGAGTTATTCCACCCTAAGGATTTATAATATGGAATTATATCATTCAAATTGTACGTTTTTATCAATAATGTCCATATTTATTTAGTAATTGTATTCATAGGAATGCATACAATTGTAATTATTAATTATCATGTTCCTTAATGTTCAAATTTCCTCAACATTAATTTTTTACATTTAATAACAGATTAAATTTATTATTTTAAAACAAAATTATTTAGTATCTCATTCAGTCTAAAAAATATTATTATCCAATTCTAATAATGATGTTTTATTATCATTTTTACGATGTGAGATTGAAATAATAGTTTTTAAATAATCAATATTTTTTTATATCATTATTAAATATTTTATAATTCAATAAGATTTTTAATAACATTATATCATTTCATGGATTCATCATTATGAAAATTTATATATCATGATATAAAAATGTATCCCAAGAATATCCATAAATATTCTTTTAGAATGTAACACATGAAATAATATTTGTAAATATTTTTTTTTGATTTCATTCAATGACTTTCCATCAATTTTTAATTTTCATTTTTAATTTATCTTTCTCTTATATTATATTGATTCATTAAATACCTTCCAAATTCCAAATTTATATTATAAATTATTTTACTAAACTCATGAGAACAATTAGTGTACTTCTTGATCTATTCATATATCATATCAATCAAAATATTCTTCATATGAAGATATATTTTATCAATTTCAATATTCTTAATTGTTAATCAATTTAATGTGGGATATTCATTTATAATAATACAAAACTTTATTTTTTATAAATAATATAAATTTTATTCAATTGAAAACATATAAAATTTTTGACATCTTGTATATTTATTATTCTAATAAGTATATTTATTAAAAAATAATGAATGTTGGTTATATGTATTATTGTCATTTATTTAAACTATATATTTAATGAATTGAACTATATTATGTGATGGGTGGGTATCAATGTAATATTTCCACTTTATGGATTATTAGGTCTTATTATACAATCATGTTTTCATAATATTGGAAATAAATAATTTTTAATTAAGATTTCCTTGTCACATTACATTGATGGTAATATGATGATGATTTTACACATTAATTGGATATTTAGATCATGATGCGTTTTTTTTGTGCCATAATACTATGTTCTAAGTGTTATGGGTTATGGATTTCACCCCCTCGAAATATGTTATTATTTCCCAGGCGATTTATTTCTCGATCATGCAATCAAATATTTGAAATTTTATATTATTATTAATATATAATATCATATTAATTTATAACAAGATTATACTCTAATAAATTATAATATATGAGACAACATATAATTAATTAGAGCTCACAATTTATATACTTCCATTTCCAAAATTTGTGGGGAAATATTTTATATAATATAAAAACAATATTAAAAGTTAATATAGTAATTAAGGATGTTCATGGATTGAGATATTGAATTAATATTATGGTAATAATGTGATAAATATTTATACTCACAAAAAAATACATGAGTTCGTGAATGTGGCTACCAGGCCATACCGATTATAATAAATATTGTATTTTGTAAGGTTTTTATTGATAATTGTATTAAAAAGATTAATTTTTATAATGTATTTTAATTATATTATTTTTCATAGGATATATTCCCTCCTAATTTAATTATATCTTTGAATCCAATTCAAAATAATGAGTTGAATAATATTTTCATCACAATATCTTTATGATTCATTTTGTGGGTGATCAATATAATGAAAAATTATGAAAAAATGAGATGAGTATAATTTAATTAATTCATTGGTTATTAAAATTTGATTAATAGCCACTAATTAAATTTAAAACCATTATGAAAAAAGATACCCATGATCAAAATAATAATCCAAAATAATACTTAGATTTATTGGATTCTCATTTATGCATTATTCATTATACTTCTTTGTTCCCTACTTTTTTCTAAAAATAAATCCAACCCACTAAAATACTATAATCACTTTTTAGTTAATTTTTTCTATCCCAAAAATTATATTTGTCATATTCATATAGGAATAATCTGTTAATATCAAAGAAACAGTTATATACAATGTAAGAAACCATATTTGATCACTCAAACATCACAGAACATTATATTAGTATTTATCATAACTCTATTTAATCTACCATCATAATTCATAGGCATATTTCCTGAATGCATTGTATAATTATAGAACAATAGTATTTAGGTGATCTCATTTCCCAACATAGGATTTCATGTCATCGAGATACAATTAATGATTCTTATAATATATATATTTTCGAAGTACTATTCTTCCTATCATGAAATAAATTGAAGAAAATATTTTTTTGTGTATAAAAAACTAAAAGATAATAAGAATAATTAATTATATCTTCATGATCAACTAAAATTATTTAAATAATCTTGAAAGTAATATTCATTTAGATTCAATTTTTTCACTTTTGTGAATTTGGTATATATTGGAATATTATCACCATACTATGATTCTAAATGATATTTATATTGGGTGTACTTCACAAAATATAATGATTTTTCAAAATAATTAAAAACATGATATGTTGTTGGGATATTGGAAATGATATACTTTTATTTTTTAATGATCTAGGATCAATTCCTTTAGTGTTTAAATAGTGTCATAATGATAATATAGATAAATATCTATGTTTTTAAAAAAGAAGCATCACCACAACCATTAAGATATCTATTTATAACTATTTTAAGGATGGTACATATTAATTAATGAACTTTAATTTTTTAATTTATTTTGTAATGATATTAGTTTTGATAATAATAGAGAATAAAATAGTTTTCATGAATTATATACATTTACCAGTAGATCACTTAATTTCTCTATTATCATCCCAATAATGAATTGATAACATCATTGTGATAAAATGAATATGCATATAACATTCATAAATTATGAAACTTCTAAAAAATAACTCCTTGAATAATTGGAATAGTATTTTATCATTTTGAAAATTTGATTGACTGTATTTGAATTATTACTCCTTTATTACCTGATTAATGTTATAATAATGATGCACTCCTCTATTGAATTTGACATAATCCCACATTTTCTATCGATTTCTATATATTTGATATCACATACATAATATGAACTTATAAATTCCATTGTTGGAACACAAATGAAAGCATTGTAATAGTGTTATCTTCATCATCATTTTTCAGAAAATATATAAACATTAACATGATTCCATCATTTAATGTCACTCATCTATCTTATTATTATAAATTTTCCTAAGAATTAATTAGAACATTATCCAAATATCAATTTTTTAAAATGGATATTATATTAATTAAAATCATATCATTGTTTTTTTGAAAATCATATATTATTCTAAATACATAATAACAGAACATAAATAATATATATTTCTTTCTTAAGTTATAAAATTATCATTGTTATGGGTTTAAACAGTATAAAAATGATGAAAAAATTGTTTCAATCACATTCAATAATACATGAATTTTTACTATACTCGTAAAAATATATTCAAAAAGTCCCAAAATGATCAATTTTCAATTCAATATTGATTTTAGGATCACTAAATTTGAAATTAATTCGATGTAGGTATATAATGATTCAAACAAGGTGCACATTCTAAATCCCCTCCCCCTTAATCCATTTTACAATTATTTCATTTCACATATCCCTATTTTAACTTAAATAAACATATAATTGTCCATTTAGAACTTCTTATATATATATATTAATTCTATATCAAATTCATATTCATTAATAACTAGGAAATGATTTTTCTTTAATATATTCATTATTCCCTACAATGATACATTGTGGATATAGAGTCTAGAACTTAAACATCATTTACAACATCAATCCATTAAGGTTAATAGTAATAACTATACAATATATGTATGTTAGGCATATATTTCCCAAATGAAGAAGAATAATTATTTTTGGACTTTTTTTAAACTCACACAAATTATATAGTACTATCATAACACGATACCATTTAATTCCCAATAATTCATAATAGTATGGTTTATAGGTCTTTAAAAATTATTATATATGATTTCAACAAGAATAATTATTATTCACTTTTAATAAACTAAATCATGTTTAAGCTTAATAATAAAATATACATATTTTTTAGCATAATCTATATAAAATAGTTTCAATTGGTGTTATTGAAAAATATTCAATTAATAAGGGACATCATATAGTCAATGTTGTTTTTCCACATGATTTAATGGTAAGAGATTTCTCAAGAAAATTTATTCCACCACAGGCATATTATTATCCACAAAACAAGATTTATTTCAATTTATAATTATGTTTTGGGAAATAAATTAACATATTATCGTAAATTTACAATAAATTAAAATTATTGCTCTTGGGAATAAAGGTCTTTCAAATTTAGTTTTTTTTTATAAATTTTTCTGACTTTTTGGAATATATTTTTCAAAATTTTTCTATAACCAACTAGTAAATGTAACCCAATATGATAAATTATAGATTTATTTTTAAAAGGCACAATATCCTAAGACATAGTGTTTTAATCAAAAATATGATAAAAATACATATTATAAAATTTTATAATTATATTTTTCATAAATTGATTTCATTTTTTAATCATAATTTCAAAATTAATTTATTTTTATTTTTTATGAATTTTTTTTAATATGATTGATTTTTCAATGGATGGTGAAGGAAATTAATTTTTCAGATATCGTATTAAAATAATTTAATTAAAAAGAACACTTTTTTAATTATAATAAAATTTAATATATTTGAGTAATAATTACATATATTTACATCAAAAATGTATCTTTTCAATATATGTTTTTTATTCTTTTTAGATATTTATTCAAAATCTATTTTTATTTACATATTTTTCATTAATATTAAAAATAAATTCATAAAGTAATAGAAAGTTAGCATTAAAAAATAAGTAAAATAATTTTAATTAGGAGGTTCATATTGGATTAAATTTTCCCCCTTATTTTTACAAGTAATTATTAGTAAATATACAATAATTTATTACATTATTAAATGGAAAATCATGTAATTAAAGAGACAAATAATTTGATATGTAATTATTAATCAACCAAACACAATCCTATTTTTAATTGAATTTAAATAATTTATAAACAATTTATAAATTCCAATATATATTTTTTCATTTGACATTGGTAACAACATTAATATTATTTTAACTAATAAAAATACCTCTTGATAATAACATATTATATATGATAACAAAATGATAATAATATGTTATTATAGACAATAAATATTGTATTTATCATATAGAATTTATTTTTAGTTTTTATTGAATTTATAATTACATTTAATTATTATGTGATGCCGACCGAATATTTATTCAATTATTATAAATTTAAAATAAATTATTTTAAAAATATGAAAATTAAAAAAGTTTTTTAATTATTATATATATATCATATTTTTGGTGTTTTAATTGTTAATATTAAAATTCATTTGATATAATTTTGTTTCAATAGTTCACGTAATAAAATAGTTTGAGTGAAGACATTATTAATATTCAATAATAAATAATTTTAGACTAAATGAATTAAAATTAAAAAATTATATTAATTGGCCCTGTGAATTGGATGAAATTGAAAAAATAATCCATATTCCATTTTCGAATCATTTTTTTCTTTTATGATATCATTAATGACCCTTAATGTGTAGAAAACATTTAAAAATTATTTGTTGTAGGAAAGGATAACATGTGGTTCAAAATAAGAGATAATAGTGAAAATGTTAATAAAGAATAATTGAAGATTAGTTTCAATGAGAATTTTTAATCTAATTTTAAATAAAATTTATTTATATAAATATTTATGTATTTTTAAATTATTACAATTTTATATTTGGTTATTAATTTATGAAATTTCGTGAAAGTCCATCCCCTCACTTAAAAAGGGATCCACTTATCTATTTTCCTTACTAAAATTTTAGAAAAATATATAAAAAACATATCCATTTTTCTTATCATCAGTTTTATCCATGTATTACTGCTACTGGTCTTCCCTTAAGACTAACCCTATTTCCCTTAAGTGGAGAACTATAAATAATCATCTAATTAAGAGTTAATTGTCTTTATAGACTCTGTAAAATTTATTCCCTACAATAATTAATTAAAATAAATATTAATCACTCTATTATAATGAATATTGTTTCATAGATATACCAATTTTTCCTAATAGCTATGGTAAAAGAATCATCCACATATTTGACATCCTTTAGAATAAAAAAACATCTCCCATGTATATGTAAGACTCACCATCCCCACAAAGAATCATAGTTAATTTGTCATATTACGTTTACATGGATGGATATAAATATATATATTTAATATATATATATATATAATTTAAAAAAAAAATTATAATCAACAATAATAAATAATATATATTACTTTTTTAGGTTACAATTTGATGGAAAATGACATCTCTCATGCATATATGCGAACCACTACCACCAAGAAGCAATCTGATGTATTTTTAATTTACACATTACATGGATTCTAATAAGTATAAATTTATATAGTATATATTAAATTTCTATCATGATTATAATTATGTATTTGTTGGAAATATAATAAATGTAAAAGGACCAAACCATCCATGAAAAAACGTGCATGAAAAAATAAAGTAGTTAAACCTGAAACCATGATTAAAAAATATTGTTAATGTACATATGATGTGATGTTATAAAATGATCAAATATGATATCATAATTATTAATATTTATTTCAAATAAATTTTATAAATATATAAATACATTATAAAGGAGGTCAAATCACAATCAATTAATGGGAAACATGATGGAAGTGTTTTCATATAAATTTTCACTATATTTCGAAATATTTGGTATTATGTACCTATTTACTTTTATGTGGTGTATATAATTCCACATTGGGATATTTTAAATGAATATATATTTATTAATGAAATTTAATTTTATACTTATATAATTTTATTTCAATGGGTTATAATCTTAATGGACCTAATGTGGTTATAATTTATTTTACAATTTCATTTATTTTGGATTACTATTATTTCAATCTATGGTTTCTAAAAAATTTACATCAGAAATTACAAATATTTTATTATCCAATTGATATTTATTAATTTACAATGTTCTACTAAAATATCACCTCTACCTTTGAATTTAAATAATTATTGTAATATTTACCTGAAATAATGTTTTTACTTCTCTTTTAGATTAGGAATATTTTTTATCTATGTCCATCATTTTTTGATAAAAGAACATTTTTTAATTTATTGATATATATTGTATTTTTTATGTTTTATTTTCTATTTTATGTAGCCTTTTTGTAATATTTATAATTACACCCAAACAATTTTAAATTTCATCATTTTTATTAAAAATTAAAAATTAATGTTTTTTTTACATATACATTATTTAAAAACATTCCCTCTACTAAAAAAATTCTATGATCTAATATTCCTCCACAAATTTGCAATTATTTTTTGATGAAAATAGTTTAATTCCTAATTATTTTTATAATTTTCTTCCAATTTCTTAATTTTTCTAAAATAATTTTTATGAACCATGAATTTATTATGAATGGATATTTTTTCCCTATTAGATATGTTTTCACTAACACTAAAATGAAACATTCTCTTTTTGTATCATTGGTAAATAAATTTAAATAATATATCCATATTGAAAATTTCATACATATCATTTTTTCATAAACCACTTACCCTTTATTAATAGGGGTTTTTTCATAGAATCTTATTTAATTAAGTGGTGAAATATTGAAGGTATATATTCTTTACTAAATAAGATTGTTTATGGATAAAGGATATTATGATGAATTAAATTGATAATTAAATTTATGACGAATGAATTAGACATGTAGTTATGGTTGGGTCCTAGAATTATATATCCCATTGAATCAATGATATATACGAAGATATAATGTAGCTTGATATAATTATTTAATTGGGTTTTTTTAATTCCATGTTATTTATTAAATAGTCACGACACATAATATTTTTGGTAAATATGTCATGATCTTTGAGATCGTGACATCCATCAATATGGATTTCCATCATTGATAATTTAGATAATATTTTCCATAATATTATTATGTTTAATATTATATATAAGTTCTTTTTATTATCTTTTTATTTATTAATGTAATGATTTTTTAATTATAAAATATTTTTTATCTAGTATTCCTATTTAAATATAAATATTTTCTATTATAAATAACCAAAATAGTTTATTTCATTCACCCTTATTGTTTTTCCAATCCCTAAGATTTTATGAAATATTATTTTAATTAGTTTGAATAAATCATAATATTCTTAATTTTTAGGTTATATATTTTCATTCAAGTGTAAAATGAGAAAATAATTTGTATCAAGTTCTTAAGTAATAATTATCTAGTTGGAAAATTAAGAAAAGATACATTTTTTCATATGGTAGTTTAATAATATGGCACTGAAGAAGGAAAACAAATGATATATATAATTTTCTATTTTTTACTACTATCACTCTTCTAATGTATAACATATTTATATACATTATATATAAGGCCCCAGACTTAATCCTTACTTAATCTTGAGTTATTACAAGATTACACATTGAGGATCTTTTCAGGTTTAGAGTTTTAGAGAATTAGAACATAAAACTTGCATTACATTCCACATATAAACAATGTGGTTACATAAAGATAGTATTAATTTTTTCAATCAATGGAAACATATTTAAAATAATACATGGATTCATTCTTGACACTTACTTGACACTATCTGCATGTCATGTACCTTTCCCTTGACCTGTGAAAAACATTTTAAAAAAACTTGGGATGAGAATAAAAAGCTCAGTATGGGATATAAAAATATGGAAAGGAAACATGAGTTCGTATATACATAAAAATGAAATCATATTTTTCCCATAAAACATAAGCGCTTTAACATAACTCATCAAATCATGAATAAATCATAGAAATCATAATACATATAGGTAACCTGAGGCATTCATAACATTCTTACATAGGGAGTAACCCTCTTGGTTACGTTTGGAATACCCAACACATTATATTCCCTAAATCTCTTCGGAGAAACCTTAAAGTTTCACTCCTTCGCGTTACCCAATGCATTGGAGAGCTATATCGGGCTCACCTGCCCTTAGTTTATCACGGAACCACCCGTCTTCATAATAATTCCCAAGAACCTCAACATAATCGTATCACATAAAACATGCATAAAGGAAACATAACACTTCCCCCTTTCAATCACAAGATATCAATACAACACATTGATATAAAAACATTATTAAAACCATTTTCAATACCAAAATAAAATAAAAGTAAAACATGGTATTTATTTTTCTTTTAAAAAGAAGGAATGGCTTATAGAGGAAGTTGAAACTCAAATAATGGTCACGGCGGCGGAGAAGTCGTTGTCGCCACATACGTACAACAAAACATTCCCTTTTGTCATCTAGTAAAACTATTCGTATAAAAAATATTCATTTTGCATAAATTTAAAAGTCAAAGGGGTTTATACACCGTATAAAAGAAGGTTGAGTATAAAACATAATATGCCTCAATGAAACGAGATTGAGACGAAGTCACATACCTCGGGTCTGACTTGACTCGGTCGTTTCTTTAATGTCTTTAATAGTAAACTTGAGTTAATTTCTACTTGTTTAAGAACCTTTTTAAAGTTCATTATTCCTTTTATATCACTTATTTAAATGTCCTAAACACTATGTAATTATTTAAGTTAATAATGGTCGTTTTAACGATCATTGGTACTTGAGTAAAAAATAAGCCCTTTATAATTACAAGTTGTTCATGTATCCATTATATCCAGAATGGTATTCATGATGTAGATATAATATATGTCATATATATCCAGTACATGCGTGCATTTATAATATTACATAATCATTTAGAGGTTAGAAATGAAATGCACCGTTCATGGAGATGGTAAGCCGTACGTACGCATGAACGCTACTTTCATTTCTATTTCATATTTTATAGAATGGAATCATAATGATATAAAGGTATATTATAATTCCAGTGTAATATCATATATAATATCATAACTCCATCCTTTATACATTCCACATATGGTATTTAACGAATCAAATCACTTTGAGGGGGCGGTAGTCCGCACTTCCTTAAATAAAGATATCATGTTTATCCATAATGGAAACCATAAAGGTATGCCCAAAATGTAAAATACAGAAGCTTAAGGAAAACATAAACATAAGATATATCATATATAAATATAGTTACATCTTTATGGCCACCTTTGAAGGTGTTAAAATAATTTTGAACAATCATCGTTTCGGGAGAAATAAATTCACCATCCACGGAAACAGTATGTCCATTAAACATTAGATGTAGGTTTGTATAAGTGTTTCTCGAATACATCTTATAAAAACATCCTAGTATATTTAGGATATTGTATTTGTTACAAAAGAAATTAATAAAAATATTTTAGGGGGTTGTAGAAGCAAAATAAAACAAGAGGACTCAAGTGAAGACATTACCTTAAAATCGGGTAACTCCCTTTGGTTTGAGCTCAAAGGCTTCCTTGGGAAGACTTCTGCCCAAAGTGAGGCTTCAAGGAGTAAGAGAGGGAAGTGGAGAGACAAAAGGATAGGGTTTGGCTGAGCCAAAGGCTTTGGGAGTGTGGGTAAGGAGGTAGAGGTGGGGGCCTTTTATAAGAGGAGAGGAGGGGCACTCTTGGAAAGTAATGAAATGTTACTTTATTTTCAAATGGGTATCGGATTTTAAAGGTCAAAAATTGAGATAATTCGATTATAAGGTGATAAGGGTTCGAAATATACCCACTCAATACGTTTTGGAAATGTGTAGGTCTTAGATTTTAAATTATCGTTCCATTTTATTTAAATTGTCAAATAATGAGGTCATCATTGCATCATTATGATGTCATAAATAATTTAATCAATTTAATGTCTAAAAATTATAAAAAATACTATGATTTAGAAAATCGTTTTAGCTTTCCAATGAATATTTATAGTCTGAAATATCATTTATGTAGAGAAAATTAAAACTATTTTACTTAGGTGATACATTCTATGTTACATTTAACATTCTTTAAAAAATAAAAAGATAAAAAGTCACTTTCTCACAAAAGTGATTTCATGGGGCCCCCATGTTCGGCACAAGGAATACCATGGTCTGCCATGAGACAACCAGTATCCTTAGGACACATGTTGTGGTGTTTTTGTATTATTATGATATCATTTTTATCATTAACTACCTGATTACTCATTAATCAAGATAATTAAAGATAATTACTGTCCTTACTATTCATAATGTCCAAAAACAAAAGCGTCTTAATTACATAATTTGGACCCTATGATTCAAAATATGTATTCCATTTTACCAAATTATAAACACATAAATTTCAAACATTGATTTAAAAATAATTCCCGTTGTCAAAACAAATAGCGGGTTTTTCTAAACAATATCTATGAAAAGTTTGGCATTAATTTAAGACCAATTTCAAAATGAAATTAATCCTAATGTCCAACATTGGATTAAATGCTAAAAATATATTCAGATTACACTTTAAGACAAATTAAAAATACAATCTAACCATATAATTATATTAAATTAAAAAGTAGTTTTGCTGTAAAATGCAGTATTTTTCATTATTCATTAAAAAATGAACATTGTCAGAAAAATACCAAAAATTTATCCAATGTAAATATCAATGTCCCAATCATAATGAATATGTTTATTTTGAAAAATATAGATTATAAAATTTTCAAAGGTTTGATTTAAAAAGGGTTTGCCATCAAAGCGCAGTAAAACAATCTTTTAAGAATATTAGTGTATTCCATGATTAAGATTGGATTTATTTTCAATTTAAGCCTCTAAAACACTATCTAATTCATTAATAGACATAGATAAAAATATCTATTATTCATTACTTACTTTTGATGTTACATCCTTCCCCCCTTTAGAAAATTGCATCCCCGTAATTTATTTACTTATCAAATAAATGAGGGTACTTATCCCTCATTGTATTTTCAGATTCCCAGGTTGCCCCGTCCATCATGTGGTTTTTCCACAAAACCATTATCTGATTTATCACCTTATTCCGTAACACTTTCCCCATATGTTCAAGAATCTGGACCAGTTATTCCTCATAAGATAGGTTCTCTTCAATCTGAACTACCTCTGGACTCAAAACATGAGATAGATCTGACATATACTTCCTGAACATTGAAACATGAAAAACATTGTGTACCTGAGATAAACTTGGAGGTAAAGCCACCCGGTATGCAACTGATCCAACTCTATCTTGAATTTCATATGGTCCAATGAACCTTGGACTCAGCTTTCCTTTCTTACCATATCGCATCACACTTTTCCATGGTGATACTTTGAGAAAAACATGATCACCTACCTCAAAAGAGAAATCCTTCCTCTTGTTGTCTGCATAACTCTTCTGCCTACTCTAAGATGTTCTCATGTGTTTCTGTATCATCTGAACTATTTCTACCAACTCTTCTACAAATTCTGGTCCCATCAACTTCTTTTCACCCACTTCATCCCAGAAAGCTGGAGTTCGACTCCACTTCCCATATAATGCCTAAAATGGTGTCATCTGTATACTAGAATGAAACCTGTTATTATATGAAAATTCAACCAAAGAAATATGTTGGTCCCAAATTCCCTGAGAATCCATCGAACAAGTTCGTAGCATATCCTCCAAGGTCTGAAATGTTCGTTCCGACTCCCCATCTGATTCAGGATGAAATGTTGTTCTAAAATTTATTTCAGTACCCAATGACTTTTGAAGGCCCTTCCAAAAGTTAGAAGTGAACCTGGGATCACGGTCAGATACAATGGAGAGAGTAACTCCATGTAACCTGATTATCTCTTTATGATACAAACTGGAAAGTTGATTTAGGGAAAACATATCTCGTATAGCAAGGAAATGAGCAGATTTGGTCAAGCGATCAATAATAACCCAGATTGCATTATTACCTCGAGGGGTCTTCGGCAATTCCACAACAAAGTCCATGGATATATTCTCCCATTTCCACTATGGCATTGTTAAAGGCTGAAGCATCCCTTTCGGTAACTGCCTCTCTGATTTAACCAGCTGAAAAGTCAAAAACTTCACAGTAAAATCAGCAATATCTCTTTTCATTCCATCCCACCAGTAATACTCCCGCAAATCTCTGTAAAACTTAGTACTGCCAGGATGAACTGAAAACGGAGAACTTTGAGCTTCACATAACAACTCACTCTTCAACTGTGAATCACAAGGCACAAACAATCTCTTCCCAAATCTCAAAACGCAATCATTATCAATGTTGAATTCAGGTAACTTACCTTTCTGAACCAGCTCTACCTTTTTCTGCAACTCAATGTCTTGCTTCTGTGCTTGCTTGATTCTGTCTGATAGAGATGATCTCACTGATACCTGAAATAAAAAAGATGAACATCCTGAACCAACAACCTCTATGCCAAAGTTCATCAAATCCGTAACCAAAGGATCACGTTCCAAACATAACATTGCTAATGAAGCATTACTTTTTTGACTCAAAACAGCAACCACTTTATTTGCTTTTCCTGGATGGTAATGAATTGAAAAATCATAATCCTTGATTAATTCTAGCTATCTCCTCTGTCTCATGTTCAATTCTTTCTGAGTGAATATATACTTTAAACTTTTGTGATCGGTATATATTTCACACTTTACTCCATAAAAATGATGCCTCCAAATTTTTAAAGCAAAAACAACAGCAGCTAATTCCAAATCATGTGTAGGGTAATTTACCTCATGAGTTTTCAACTGACGTGAAGAATAAGAAATTACCTAATCATTATGCATTAGGAAACAACCAAGTCCTTTCAATGAAGCATCATTGAATATAAAAAACTCACCATTCCTGGAAGGTAGTTCCAAAACTAGAGCATTCACCAATCTTCTTTTGAATTCCTGAAAACAATCATCACATTCTTTTGTCCAGATAAACTTAACACCCTTCCGAGTTAGCTTATTCATTAGACTAGATAACCGTGAAAACTTTCTAACAAACCTTCGGTAATATCTTGCCAAACCAAGGAATCTACGAATCACAGTTACATTTGTGGGTCTTGGCCAGTCGTCCACAGCTTTTGTTTTTCCAGGATCAACAGTTATACTATCTTTAGAAACAATGTGACAAAGGAAAGAAATTTGTTGCAACCAAAACTCACACTTTCTGAATTTTCTATACAGTTTCTTTTCATTTAAGGTTTGCAAGATAACCCTTCAATGACTTTCATGGTCCTCTTTACATTTATAAAACACCAAAATATCATCAATGAAAACCCCCACAAACTTATCCAAGAACTCCTGGAAAATTCTATTCATTAAGTCCATGAATAAAGAATGTGCATTGGTTAGCCCAAAAGGAATTACTACAAATTCATAATGGCCATATATTGTATGAAACGCAGTCTTAGGAACATCTGCTTCCTTTACCTTCAGCTGATGGTACCCTGATCTCAGGTCAATCTTTGAAAAATACTAAGCTCCCTAGAGCTGATCAAACAAATCATAGATATAAGGCAAAGGATATTTGTTCTTAATAGTGATATTATTCAAGGCCATATAATCAATGCAAAGTCTTATTGAGCCATCTTTCTTTTTAACGAACAAGACATGAGCACCCCATGGTGATGTGCTAGGTCGAATGAAACCTTTATCTAATAAATCTTGCAATTGCTCCTTCAACTCTAAAAGTTCAATTTGAGCCATTCGATAAGGGGGTTTTGAAATTGTATTATCATCAGGAAGTAAGTCAACATAAATTCAACATCTTGATCTGGTATTATTCCAGGAAACTCATCAGGAAAAACATCAGGATACTCATTTACCACTGGCCCATCATTAATCAGAACAGTTCCTTTGTTTTCAAAAATATGTGCAAGGTAACATTCATTTCCATCTTTTACAAGTTTCTCGACCTCTTGATATTTTATCAACAGTAAGGGTTCATTCTTGTACAAAAACTAAAAGTCTTTCTTAAAAGAAACTTCTTTAGCTCTACATTTAATCTTAGCATGGTAAATAGATAGCCAATCCATACCGAGGATAACATCAAACTCTACTAGAGGTAGACCAATAAGGTTTGCAAGTAGGTTCTTTCAACACATAAGGATAGGAAGATTCTTATAAATTCGGTTTGCCTCAACATTTCCCCTAGGTGTTTTTACCAAAAGTTCAGGAGTCATTTCATGAGATGGTATTCTTATTTTACTAGAAAAGGTTTCAGAGATGAAAGAATGTGTAGACCCCGAATCAAACAACACACTGGCATAATCTGAAAAAACAAACAATGTACCTGATACAACTTCATTTGATGGCCCGACATCTGTTGAAGTAGTTGCAAAGGATTTCACCACCCCTTTCTGCTTGTAGTCTAACTGCTTCCCATCACTCAAGCTCTTTGTCAGACACTCATTTGCATAGTGACCCATCTCATTGCACTTATAACATTTCACTAACTATAAATCAAATTTGGTCTTACCATCACCCTGATCTTTTTCAGTGAAATCACGAGCCTTATGTCCCATCTTACCACATCGGTAGCACTTTACATAATTCAGAAGACATACCCCATCATGCCTTTTTCCACATTTATCACAAACTGGAAACTTAGTTTTCTTACCATCATACTTTTTTGAAGAATTATTACCTTTCTCCTGCCACCTTGGTCTCTTCTTCTGTTGGTTGTTATAGAACACTTTATCATTGAAAAACTCCATTTCAACCATCTCAACACATCGAACAAGATTTTCATAACTTTTAAACTCATGAGAAGCTAATGCCCTTCGATATTTTGGCATTAATCCTAAATAAAAATGATTGATTTTACTATCAAGGTCTCGGATAAAATTTGAAGCATACCTTGCCAATCGAGTGAACCTTTCTTTATAGGTAGCCACTGTGTCTTCCTCTTGCCTCAATTCCAAGAATTATTTTTCCATCCTAAGTCGAACAGCCATAGGAAAATACTTTTCATGAAACATACCTTTGAATTCATCCCAGTCGAGAGCATCAATCTCATTAGCGTCCCTGATATTTTTAACCATTGACCACCACTGATCTGCTTCACCCTCCAAACGGTAAATAGCAAGACTAACATTTTGATTGTCTGAACACCCCATGACATCGAAACTTTTCTCCAGTGCTTTAATTCACCCTTCAGCTAGCACATGGTCAGATGATCCTCTGAATTATGGGGGATGTTGCCTCATGAAATGTTCTACTATTGACATGTTCCTCTGCGGTTGATCTGGCTGATCTCGTGTATGGATACCACCGCCATTTATCGCTTGAGTCAACTGCGCCATTACTGAAAAAAACCGTTCAGTTCCAATTCCGACCATCTCAGGATGCTGATTCGGAAGTTTATTTCTTTCTGTATTCCTTCCTAGCACTGCTTCCCTATTTCCTCTATGGAAAACCATTCTGAACAAACATATCTTAGATGAAGCAACATGGTAATCTTCAAATACTATATCACTTCAATTTGGTCAAAAAAAATATTTTTGGATAATCATTTAATAGAATTCTAATTCCTAAAGTTATCTAAACCGACCTCTAATACCAACTATAAGGCCCCAGCCTTAAAACTTGCTTAATCTTGTGTTATTACAAGATGAAACATTGAGGATCTTTTCATGGTTAGAGTTTTAGAGAATTAGAACATAAAACCTGCATTACATTCCACATATAAACAAAGTGGTTACATAAAGATAGTATTAATTTTTCCCATCAATGGAATCCTATTTAAAATATAACATGGATTCATTCTTGACACTTCCTTGACATTATCATCATATCATGTACCTTTCCCTTTACCTATGAAAAACATTTCAAAAAAACTTGGGATGAGCATAAAAATCTCAGTATGGGATATAAAAATATGGAAAAGAAACATGAGTTCATATATACATAAGAATGAAATCATACATTACCCATAAAACATAAGGGCTTTATCATACCTCATCAAATCATGAATAAATCATAGAAATCATAAGACATAAAGGTAAC
Organism: Viscum album; assembly: GCA_963277665.1. Classification (NCBI taxonomy): domain Eukaryota; kingdom Viridiplantae; phylum Streptophyta; class Magnoliopsida; order Santalales; family Viscaceae; genus Viscum; species Viscum album. Next base: position 337,897,210 of record OY728143.1, on the reverse strand, counting down.
ATGAGGCATTCATAACATTCTTCCATAGGGAGTAACCCTCTTGGTTACATTTGGAATACCCATCACAGTATATTCCCTAAATCGCTTCGGAGAAACCATAACGTTTCACTCCTTCACGTTACCCAATGCATTGGAGAGCTATATCGGGCTCACCCAACCTTAGTTTATCACGGAACCACCCGTCTTCATAATAATGCCCAAGAACCTCCACATAATCATATCACATAAAACATGAATAAAGGAAACATAACATTTCCACCTTTCAATCACAAGATATCTATACTACACATTGATATAAAAACATTATGAAAACCATTTTCAAAACCAAAATAAAAGAAAAGTAAAACACAGTATTTATTTTTCTTTTAAAAAGAATGTATGCCTTGTATAGGAAGCTGAAACTCAAATAATGGTCACGACGGCGGAGAAGTCGTTGTCGCCGCATACGTACGAAAAAACATTCCGTTTTCCCATTTAGTAAAACGCTTCTTATAAAAAAGATTCATTTTGGATAAACATAAATGTAAAAGGGGTTTACACACCATATAAAAGAATGTTTAGTATAAAACAAAATATGCCTCAATGAAAGGAGATTGTGACGAAGTCCCATACCTCGGGTACGACTTGACTCGGTCGTTCATTAATGTCCTGAATAATAAACTTGAGTTAATTTTTACTTTTTTAAAATCCTTTTTTCAAGTTCATTATTCTTTTTATATCTCTTATTTCCATTTCATGAACATTACATAATTATTTAAGTTAATAACGGTCGTTTTAACGATCATTGGTACTTGAGTAAAAAATAAGCCCTTTATAATTACAAGTTGTTCATGTATCCATTATATCCAGAATGGTATTCATGATGTATATATCATATATGTCATATATATCTAGTACATTCATGCATTTATAATATTATATAATCATTTAGAAGTAAGAAATGAAATGCACCGTTCATGGAGACGGTAAGCCGTACGTACGCATGAACGCCACTTTCAATTCTATTTCATATTTTATAGAAAGGAATCATAATGATATAAAGGTATATTATAATTCCAGTGTAATATCATATATAATATCATAACTCCATCCTTTATATGTCCCACATATGGTATTTAACGAATCAAATCACTTTGAGGGGGCGGTAGTCCGCACTTCCTTAAATAAAGATATCGCGTTTACCCATAATGGAAACCATAAAGGTATGCCCAAAATGAAAAATACAGAATCATAAGGAAAACATAAACATATTTTATATCATATATAAATATCGTGGCATCTTAATGGCCACCTTTGAAGGTGTTAATAGAATGTTGAACAATCATCGTTTCAGGACGCATAAACTCACCATCCACGGAAACAGTATGTCCTTTAACCATTATATGTTGGTGTGTGTAAGTGTTGCTTGAATCCTTCTTATAAAAACATCATAGTATTTTTAAGATACTGTATTTGTTACAAAATAAATGAATAAAAAGAGTTTAGGGGGTTGGAGAAGAAAAATAAAACAAAAGGACTCAAGTGAAGACATTACCTTAAAATCGGGTAACTCCAATTGGTTTGAGCTCAAAGGCTTACTTGGGAAGACTTCTGCACAATGTGAGGCTTCAAGGAGTAAGAAAGTGAAGTGGAGAGACAAAATGGGCAGGGTTTGTCCGAGCCAAAGGCTTTTGGAGTGTGGGTAAGGAGGTAGAGGTGGGGGCCTTTTATAAGAGGAGAGGAGGTTCACTCATGGAGAGTAAAGAAATGTTACTTTATTTTCAAATGGGTTTCGAATTTTAAATGTCCCACATTGATATAATTCGACTATAAGGTCATAAGGGTTCGAAATATACCCACCCAATAGGTTTTTGACATGTGTAGGTCTTAGATTTTACATTATCCTTCCATTTTATTTAAATCGTCAAATAATAAGGTCATCGCCGCATCATTTTGATGTCATAAATAATTTAATAAATTTAATGTCTAAAAATTATAAAAAAACTACTATGATTTATAAAATCTTTTTAGATTTCCAATGACTATTTATAGTCCAAAATTTCATTTATGTAGACAAAATTAAAAATATTTTACTTAGGTGATACATTCTTTGTTACATTTAACATTTTTTAAAAATAAAAAGATAAAAAGTCACTTTTTCCCAAAAGTGATTTCATGGGGACCCCATGTTCGTCACAAGGCATCCCATGGTCGTCCATGAGAAAACCAGTAGCCTTTGGACGCATGATATGGTGTTTTTTATTATTATGATATCATTTTATTATCTTTAACTACCTGATTACTCATTAATCAACATAATTAAAGATAATTACTATCTTTACTATTCATAATGTCCAAAAACAAAAGAGTATTAATTACATAATTTGTAACACCTGATTCTAAATATGTAATCCATTTTTTCAAATTCGAATCCTAGAAATTGCAATAATTGATTTAAAAATAATTCCTGTTGTCAAAACAAATAGCGGGTTTTTTTGAAAAACAATATCTATGAAAAGTTTGACATTAGTTTATGACCAATTTCAAAGTGAAATTAATCCTAATGACCACCATTGGATTAAATGGTAAAAATATATTCATATTACACTTTAAGAAAAATTAAAAATATAATCTAACCATATAATTAAATTAAATGAAAAAGCATTTTTGATGTAAAATGCAGTATTTTTCACTATTGATTAAAAGAATGAACATTGTCAAAAAAATACCAAAAATTTATCCAATGTAAATTTCAATGTCCCAATAATAATGAATATGTTTATTTGGACAAATATATATTATAAAATTGTAAAAGGTTATATTTAAAAAGGTATTTCCATCAAAAGACAGTAGAACAATCTTTTTAGAATATTAGTGTATTCCATGCTTAGGATTGGATTTATTTTCATTTTAAGCCTTTAAAACACTATCTAATTCATTAATAGAAATATAAAAAATATCTATTATTCATTACATACTTGGTATGTTACATTATCTATAATATTGGGAAGGGTATTATAAGAAAGGATAATATAAAATTCTTAATAATGTTAAAAAAATTGATATAAATAAATGGTCACAAATGAGTATATGAAAATAATAAGGGTAAAAGTTCATGATCTAAAAAATAGGTTGTAATACCTAGCAATTTATACATAATAATCAGGAAACATGGAATAATTTTTTATCAATATAATGTTAGAACACATATTACATAAGAGAGTATAATCGTTAATAATAATTAATGAGAAAAGAGAAAATATAATAATCATGAAAAATATGTTAATATTATTAATTATAGAATTGAAAATCATTTCCTTAATTAAGGTTCAATACCAAGATTACCATAGTTTATGGGTTTCAACCACTATTCCTCTATTTCATTAGTCAAGCACCACTCCAAAGACAATATTATTGGAAAATTTACACACTAAAATAAATTTATTCCATATTCAATTCCATATTATGTAATTAGATATTCTAAAAATGGGACATTGGATACCATCTAAACTATTACCTGAGATGATTTCACACTAACACAGAGAGTGCCATTAGTGTCCATGGGATAGAAAAAAGCACATGGGAATCAAAAAATGTTCTGTAAGAATGATATAAACATCAAGAAATTACTAAATCAGTATATAATATAGAATAATTTTCAGATATATATCAATTAATACATATATATCAAAGAATAATAGTTATTAATAAAACTGAAATCGAATCACCAAAACGGATACCTATCTTATGGTCATCCATGACCACCCACTATTTACAAATACACCCACACATTGTCACCCAATAATTAAACCATAATGTATGATTAGAGCATGAATATCTACTATAAGATAATAAAGTGATACAGATACTAAAAGGTATAATAACGGTGTGAGGTAAAGTGCCCTATAGAATTCCTTAAAAAATTATATATTGTTTCTTCTTAAGTTAGTTTGAATATACTAAAGTGTATAATAAATGGCAGTGTTTTAGGATGGGGTTAAAAATAATTTTTTTTTTAATTTTTCATCAAAATCTATCTTAAATATTTAAATGATACAATTATAGCTTTTAAAACTAATAAATTTTTGTGAAATGTTTTCAAACCCATTTCAAAATATTTTTTAGGATAATCGTGAAAGTATTAGAATATTCACATAATATATTGAGATGAATAAGAATTAATTTAAAAGGGATACTGTTCATAATAACAATAATTTAAATAAGAAACTAAACTCTAGTTCCAAATAGTGAAAATAAATATTGTCATGTATCGAGATCATGTGTGTGGATGCAATTTGTACAACCTAGGAATGAAATTCATTCCACCTATATATAGCAAATCAATTAAACATGACTAATTGTTAGGCGTAAAACTATTTTCAAATGTCTAAAGAAAACTAGTTCCACACACACCTTCTTTTCTTGACACATGTCCTTCCATGAACCTTTTACATTTTCCATGAATCTACAAGAATAGTTTGTGTCTAATAGTGATTTATATATCTATGTCACCTCATATACCTACCAAGGCTACGATGAATAGTAAAAACGGGTGATTGAGATTTTCAAGTTATAAGTATTATTATGGGGATCCAAATAAACATTATTTATAAGAACTGAAGCACAGAAAAATATATCTCTGACCCAAAATTTCCTTAAAGTAAATAATCCATTTTCAAATACACTAAAATGGGTTGTAAAATAATAAAAAATGTTACATAAAAATTATATTACAAGATAGTATTACAATAAAATTTCAACCATGGTTTGTATAATGACAATTTCAGTTAAATTCCTTTTAAATAATTGAAAATTAAAAATGGGTAACGTTACTTGCTCATTTTCCCTAGTCATTATTATATTTCCAAACAGATGTTTTAAATAATATATTACATCAATGATTCCCAAAATCATTAAATTTATGAATTAAAATTTAAATATAATTGTATAAATTTAAAAACATGATTTTACTATATATTTTAATTTGGATATATCATTTATTTCAAATGTCTCAGGAATACACATTAAAAAACATAGTCAAAATCATTCAAAGGGTATTCATTGTCAAATAATAAATTTATGAATTTAATTGGATTATGAAAACATTAAAAAATTCAATTCATTTATTTCTAATCATGGATGTTCATTTAATAAATAAATATTTTATCCAAATCCATTAATTTCACCAAAATAACCTCTAATGTTTGTAATAAAATAAATTCAAACTAACATGGAGTATAAGTAATTTAAAAAATAGAGATAATGATCAAGAATATAGATATACAATTAAATCCACAAACAATGTTAATATAATAGGTTCATTGAATCATTTATAAATAATTTAAATGAAACAATTCCTCCGTACATGTTTTTGAAATTATGAAACTTGTACATATGAATTTATCTTTTAATAATGATTTAAAAAATGAAGTAAAACCATTGAAACACATACATTGAAATTTATTAATCCAACCAAAAAAATATGAAATGGTATTCCTTTGATTATAATCATCAGATATAATAAGATAGATCTAAATTGAAAGTTGAGGATATCCTAGATCTACAATTCAACATAAATTAATAATGATCCAAAAAACTCAATGACTTAAAAATGGTTAAGAAGATGGAATTAATAAGATAATAGAGATCCAATAAATTAAGATAAGAACTAAATGAAAAAAAATGATCTCAACTTCTTTCCACTGTAAAATGAGGTATGAGAATCCAAAAGTGATCTATAGGGATCCCATGATCCAAATAATAGATTTAACCTCTTCTCAGAGGTGTTTGGGGTTAATTAGGGGTTTCATTCTTTCAATTATTGTTTTTTAACTTTGATTGTCATATATATGATATTAAATGCCATGTTCCATGGTTAGTAATAACGGTGCACCAATCCATTCACCCATAATAGGGAAACAATATGTTTTCCATGGGTGGGATACACACTTTATCAACCTGTGCGCCAACCGTGCGACACCATACTTTTTTACTACACATTTTTTCAAACATTACCAAAATCATTCATAATACATGAATAGAGACGAAACCATCCAAAAATTCTAGAAATATCAATAAATGTTTGACGATGATTACTAATCCACAGGTAAGAAATGAATAGAAAAAATCAAGGAAACATTTTCAGAAAAATTGTACAGACTCTCCACCATATGATTTTGTATCCCAAAAAAGTATCCATTTCCAAAGATAGAACATTATTTCCTAAGTAGAAATCCAGAAAATGTATTGTGAGGTGGAATATCTGTGGTTTAGAATTGAGACTCACCCAATGGTTAAGACATAAAAAACTCTATGATAAAAACACCAAGATCATCACACATCAAAAAATAATAGAAATACTATAGACAAAGCATTGGACTACTAGTTATTTAATGATTAAATAAATATGTTTATCATAAGAAAATAATTTCACATAATAACAATGAAGAGACATAACTCACTATCCAAATAGAAAAATATATGATCATGTATGATAAATAACAAATAAGGACGTACAACATGGCCATGTGCTCATCAATAACCAAATATTTTTCAAACCATGCCTCAATCCTCGATGAGCTAATTAAAACAAACACTATCACGACTATGTGGAAGGTCTATCAAAAACGAACATCATCTTTATTAACAAAGAACAATCCCAAGCCCTATCCATGTACAAAAGGAATGTTATCAATCATCTTGGTCATTTTACTATCGGGAACAATACTCCAACAATGAATATCATCCAAAATATCCAAATTAATCTATAAAAATCAAGTCAAAACAAGAGGTAACATAGAAAATAATGAAAAACTAATGAAAAATGAGACAATTATTACATCACAATCAAAAAAATTATCCAATCCAAGTCCAATACTATATCATCACATAAATCATAAAAATATTTCCAACACAAACATGCCCGAAGAAGGAAACTAAACTAGTTTCCAATTCAATGTTAGAAACAATATGTTGGAGACTGAAATCTCCTCCATTTCATAAAAATTTTATATCTGATACCTAGGGAAATATACCTATTATAATTAATCATCTTACAACCTGTAGATAGGTGGTGATATTCATAACTAATTTTCCAATTTCAAGTGGTAATGTTTTAAATAATGATGAAGGTGGCCTATAAAATCATGTCATACACAAACAATTTGATATTTCGAACACTACCTCTTGTGATGATCAGGTTCTCCACAATAGAAACTCATTTTAGGTGTGTTATTTTTTGATATGGACATAATATATAAACAATAATAGAGTAATTTTTCAATCAACATTTCTTCACTAGTTAAACAACTATTTAAGAAGCCTAATCGAGCATCTCATGATAAGAAATCAACCAGACCGTAGGTATGGAAGCTAAAATATAAGTCTGAAGAAGTAATTTAAAATAAATTTTACTACACATATCATCACCAGTAAATCTATGTATGAATAATATGAATCATGATAATTGATTGGAATACTCAGAATCATTTATGTCATCTTTACTAAAACCCAACAACATGGTATCTTTCTGCTTTATCACTTAATATAGACATTACCATTGAGTGAATACTGACTTAAATGATTCCCAAGGAATTCAATCATATATATATGAGTAATAAAAAAATCATAAAACTTTTGGTCGGGCCCATAGAACAACGATTTTATAGAAATTACATTCATATATTTAGGAGTCTTAGGAGAATCAATGATCACATAAACTTCATCAATCCGCTACACTCCCTCAAAAAAATGTTGTTAACAATTATAATATGGTGGAAGAAAACCTAGTAATTCAATGTTGGGTTTCAAAGGTTGTAAATTCTCCATTTCACCACTCGAAAATGAGACTCAGATTTGTTTTTGACAAGCGAATAAAATTCTAAAATAGGTGAAGACCTGCCCCAAAGACTATATTACTAGACCAAAAATTAATATTTCTTAGAATACATTTTGGGAGAAATTGTTGAACATCAAAAAGCAAAATAATACCAACTCTATCATCAATGAAGACACAAAAATAGCCCAAAATAATTAAATAAATTTCGTAACAAATTTTAATCCAAAATTTATTGAGTCGAAACACACTATATTTTACCATTTATAAAACATCACTATTTATTTTAAAAATGATATATCTTTTTTATGTAAATTTCAGTTTCCAAAACACTTTTTCATAAGATATTAATAATGACGTTGTTTTTATATATTTTATCCAATTTTCAAATTAGGAAAACCATTCTCATTTTAAATCCATTAAAAACCTAAATTCATTCATAAAACATTTTTTATAACATCACATAATATTCTTTGAATGTTAGTTTTTCTATCTAATAATTTCCTAAAAATCACATTTTTTTTGTTGATATAATTTCTCAAATACCATCAAAACATGTTTCACGAATCAATTTCGTTTTTACAAGGTATTTAAAATTATTAACATTGGATTAAATCTGAAATAGAAAAATGAGATTGTGAAACAATCTACATTCAAAAACAATCGAACAATTCTCATATAAGTGAAGTAAATTTTATGAAAAGGTATATGGTTTCACATTTATAACTATGTTAGAACTATAAATGGATTTACTTTATGGTATATTAAACAACACCCTAACACCATGACTATTCGTGGTTGGATTTACATAGTATCCACAATGATTTCTCATTTTTTACCATACCATGAAAATAGTGTGCCACTATTGACATCCTTTCATTCTGGTTGAAAAATACTAATTTATTTACAAATACAATATACTATCATTGGAAATTTTAATATAATTTATCATGTGAAAAAAATATATCAAAATAAATACTCATGTCCAAACATCCTAGGTACTCAATTCTCATCATGAAGGGGTGCTGATTAAGAACCCGTCCATGAACTACCTATTGTGTGCGAACACATTCTTAATCAGGTTTTAAACATGAATCACCCAAAATTAAATAAGGAGTTAAATATCAAGTATTTAATTTTATGAAATGTTCTCTACTAAGACCATTTGTAATGAACCAACCTAAAAAACGATCTAAACTCGTAGTGGAGTGAAAACAATGCTAGCTTAAAGATCATTCCTAATTTAAACATGTTAGTGGAAAGAACATGTGAATCAATAAATAACTATTTTCAATGATATAAAACTAAAAATATTACAAAAATATAGTAAAATTTGGAAATATAATAAAAAAATATATCAATAAATACTTATATATCATTATAAAAATACACACTAAGAAAAATGAAAGCAGAACATAACAACCAAAACCCATCTCTCGGTGGTCTAAGACTACCCGCCATATCTAATGCCACTCAATCATAGTAACCTAAACACCAACACAAAATATATTTATTTGGCATAAAAACATGTAATAAGATAATAAGGGTCTAATAGTAAAAAAACAATAATGTTTAGAGATAAAGATCCTAGTAAAATTCCTCAAAGATTATATACAATTAATCCATAAGATACTTCCAATTTTCTAAATGTGGATAAATAATGTGTGAGATTGATTATTAGTTTAAATAGTGTTTTAAACATATTAATATAAATTATTAAATTAAACATGTAAAAAATTCCATTTCGCCATTTAAAAAATAATCATTTTAATGAAAAAAACATAAAACCATTTCACTAGATAATATTAGATAATAACGAAAAGATTAGAACACTAACCTTCTATGTAATAAGAATAATAATCAACATAATAAATTCATGGTTCATAAGGAAACTATAGAGAAAAGTAGTGATGCAAAATAATTTCATGTATCTAGATAATGTATATGCATGTTATATGTACAACGTTGATAAGAAAGTCACTCCACTGTAGAATAGCCAATCAAATCAACATTAATAATTTTTTGGCTTACATCTTGTCTCATATCTGTAATGAAAAATTGTTCCACAGACACCCACATTCCTGTCTATACATACATAGCCTAAAACATTCATATTTTATATAGATCAACAATAAGGGTGTGATTCTTCTAGTGAACGTCTATCCAGGCCATCTCATCTAACTATACAGGTTGAATTGACTTGTCAAAATTAGAGACTAATATTTTCATTATACAAGTATCAATATGGATAATCATATAAACATAAATCATGTGAACTATCCCTCAAACACCATATCACTCTAAGCCCCAATTTCCTCAATATAAATAATAAACTTTTCTAAACCCAACAATTGGATGTAAAAAATCAAGAATGTTATAAAAATGGATTATTACATGATGGGATCATCATAATGAGCCAAACATTCCAAAAAAAATCATCCATTCAATTTGAATCCTCTTAAATAATTAAATATTACAAAATTGTAACCATACCCACATATTTTATCACATAATCATTATAATTATAAACAGGCCATTAAGACAATAATTTAGTTAAAAGAATCCCTACCACATTTAATATTATTTCTTTATTTTCTAAATTATTTAATAAATTTTAAAACATGGGTTTACACCCTAATTCCCAATGAATAAATTGTTTATTTCAAATATCTCAATAATACCCAGTTAAAAAAATCAAATAAAATCAAATTGGAGTATTGTTAATTTTTTAAATTCATGAATTTTATTACATTTAAATAACATTAATTATTTAAATTAATTTCATTTTAATAATAGAAGTATATTAAAAATGTAATAAAACTTCCAAAACCATTTAATTTCACCCAAATATCCATCAAACATTCATTGAAAATAATTCACAAAAACATTACATTTTAAGTATTCAAAAAAAGGTGAGAAAGATCAAGATTATATCCATTCAATGAATACTATAATCAATTTAATATGAATAGGGTCGAAGAATAATTTATAAAGAGTTTATATGAATAAATTCCATAGAACATGTGACAAAAATTAAAAAACATATATGTATTAATTTATCTAGTAACACTGATTAGCACAAAAATTTTAATTAAAGAATACAAAAAAATCTGAGATGTGATTCTTCTGGTGGAGATAACCGTGTCGATGAAGATTGATCTTCCCATAAGATAGAGGATATACAAGATATTCTATTCCACATAAATTAGCCATGATCCAATAATACTATAGGACTTAAAAACCATGAGGAATAATATATCATGAGGAGAAGGGATATCCATGAAATGAGGAGAACAACTCAATGGATGGAATGATCTCTCCCTTAATATGAACATCAAAATGAAAAAACATAGGTTTGGGGGGACAAATTGTCAACATGGGGATCCAATGATCCAAATAATAAATTTATGTTTTAGTAGTTGTTTTGGGTTTTTTAAAAAGGTTTGAGATATTAAAAACAATTTTGGTAACATTAATTACTATATATATGGTTTCATGGGCCCTGTCGCATTGTTAGTGGTAACCATGAACTTAATCATGCACCCAAAATCGAGTCATTGGAAGTGTTTCACGGTTTGGAAACACAATTTATCAAACCATGTTCCCCCATATGTCCCCCGGAAATCTATGCTTCACAATTGGTTGAACTGGTATTAAACCATGCACAACCCAAGCACAAGCCAAAAAACCATCATAAACATCCGTAAAACGTCTAGAAACGACCAGAAAAATTACCCAATAACTAGATAATCAAGTCAATGGGTCAAAACTAATAAAAATGGATTATGAAATGTTACATATATCCTAAATTACCTATTTTATTTTAGTTATATTTTATTCCCATCTTATAAATTTATGTATGAGAACAATATATACGTGTTCTAGGAGATCAGAACACATTTATTATATCATCAAATCATTACTTTTAGAATTGATTTTTTTCCATAAACTATTAAATATTTTACTCATAAACCACCCACATAAATAATAATGATGGTGAAAATGGATCATATATCTAATAAATCAAGTGAAATAATGTTGCATGTTTTTATGTATAAAAAACCCTTTAAAGATAATTAGAACAATTCTTGAAGTAAATACCAAATTTTTAAGTAATCAAATAGTTTTAAAATATAATTTTTGTAAAGTCCCTTAAAATTCAAGGGAATTTTTTTCTTAATTTTCTTTGGAATTTTAAAAGAACGCAGTTTCTTATGGCACCTGATTTCGAGGCCCGGTGTGCCCTGAATCATTTTCCGAAGTTTGGCTCGGGTATGTTCAGTGAACGAATGAGCTGGTTTTTCTAACTTTTGAACCGGTGCTTGGAATCGAATTCCAAGGGCACCGATGGAATCGCAACACCGTTATTTTCTTAGAAATTCCATTTATGGAGTTGCATTTGCTCGGGTGTGGTTTTTAATTTTTGGGGTTAAGTTAAGAAATAAAATAATGTGGTGCGACAACTTTATTTTATTTCAATTAACCCACTTAATGCCACTTAAACTGAGTTGTAGCAAATAGGGTGGAACCCAAAATATCCTACCCACTTAGTAGGATATTTGTGATGTGGGGCCCGTACGAGCCCCACCGTTTCTTTTCCTCTGAGTAACGCATCTGCAAAAACCACTTTTAATTGAAAGTCAACCGGTGCGTTTTCTTAAATTATTAACGCCCCTATTAATTGTGCAGTTAAGTCATTGCCATTAATTAATCAAATTAATGGTTCATTTCTTCATCCTCCTCCGCGAAGAATGTGAAGAACGTGAAGAACTCAAAGAACGCCGAACCCTTGGAGATTGACGGCGCGACGTCGTGTACCACGACGCCGACGATCCTCCTTCCGCGACGTTTCTTCCACGACGATCCTTTCCTGCGACAATCTTCAATCATCGACCGATTGAGGTAGGGGATTACGGACCTATTAATTTCTTTCTGGATTTTATCCTCAACATGGGTTTAATTGGTGCAATTAAATCTATGTGTTTTCTTTAACCCACAGAGATCATCGACGCGACGCCGTGTACTGCGACGACGCGACACCCCTTCCGCGACGCGATGATCCTCTTCTTCGATGACGGTAAATTCCACGAAGAACTCACTTTCGACGACTATGAAGAGGTAGGGGTTTGATTCATTTAAATCTTTGTGATTTATACCTGCGGCGTTTGATTAAATATTTGTTGTGATACATTTAAAACTACTAACGTGGAGGGTGCGGAGCAACGGACAAGTCCGAACCCACCGCCCTATTCGTTCTTGGTGTGCGGAACGACGGTCGATGACAAAACAAGTCGCACGGGCGAGGTGAGGTCCTTGCAGTGAAGGACGGGCCCCGGGAAGGCCATTGGCGAAGACAACGCATTTTTCCGTCCACCGGAACTCGTTTGGTGGTCTGCGGAGCAACCCGCCGGCGGCAGAAGGTGTCGGCGCCAGGTGCGTCGCTGGGGAGAACCATCGGGGCTTCAGCCGCAGCGGCAAGCCAGTCGTCCCGCGACCGCGTGGGACCGGCGAAGGACGGGACGTGGCAGCCATCCGCGTCCGCTGGCAAGGGCAGCCCCACGCGGAGCCGCGACTCCATCATGCGGGGGCAGCACGCCCCCCCCCCCCCCCGCTCGGCCGTAACCGGCCGAGCCGACCCGCCGGTCGGGCCGGGTCCTGCCCAAGCCGAGTCGGGCCACCCCGGCCAGGCCGGGTCACGCCATCCAGGTCGGACCTGGACCCGGGTCGGGTCGACCTGGTTCGAGCTGACCCAGGGGGGTTGGGTCATGTCGGTTCGGGCCCAGACCCCCCGTTTTCGGACCATTTTGGTCTTTTTCTCATAACATGAGCTACGGGCCTCCGATCGACGCACCGTCAACGGAGATGTGATCCTTAGATCGGGAAGGTCGTTTCGGTATATCGCACTCATGGTTTTGGAGTACTTTGTGTTTGGCCGGGTTAGTTCGTACACGAAACCAACCGGGCCCTAGGAGCGGAAACACTTATATCTCGAGCCCCGGACGTCCGATTGACATACCACCGACTTTGTGGGATTCCACTATGTGAGACGGATCATTTGGCTTACATCGCCCGAGGTTTGGACGCAGGTGGAGTACGGTCGGGTTGGTTTTGCCTTAAAACCCAACCGGGCCCCTGGAACGAAAAAGTCAATAACTCTCAGACTGGGCGTCCGATTGACTCTCCATCTGCGACGTTGAGTTCCTGTTGACAATACAGATCTTTTGGATACATCAACTCTGGACTATGGGTATGTTGATTTATCAGCCTCTCGGCTCGTGGAGCGGACTCTCCCGAAAGAGCTTGCTGTGTGAGGGAACCCTAGAGCTGGCTGCAGCTGCGACGATGACGACGACTGTGCAGAAATCCCCAATAGATTCGACAGCGACGACTACAACACTCAGCGATCCTACATGGATCAGTGCTACAGATCTTGTGTGGGTCCGATCTTGTGTGGTTCAGTACTCAGTGGTCCTGTGTTGGCCAGTGCCTACAGATCATGTGTGGGTCCGATCCTGTGTCGGTCTTTCGGGGGTTAGTTACCTATCAATCATGTGTGAGTCAGATCCTTTGTGGTTCATTGTGGGGGTTAGTTACCTATCGATCCTTTTTGGGTCAGATCCTTTTTGGGTCATTGCGGGGGTTAGTACCTTTTGATCTTTTGTGGGTCTGATCACTTAGATGAATCAGTGGGAATATCTGATCATCTCTATCGTCATACAATGAAGTATTCCTGTGGGAGATAAATCATGTTTTTCTTTCCTATGTGGATTGTGTTGTGATATCCTGTGTGGATTTACATTTTTCTTTCCTGTGTGGACTGGGTTGTACTTGGGCTCAGATGTTGGAGCTGAACGAGAATTTATGGCTTAGGTATATGTATGGGCATATACCTAAGCAGTGTCAAATGTTACTTCGTGATTGTATATTTCCTTTGTGGATTATCCTTTGTAGATTCTGGGAGACCGTCAGGGGTCTCGGTGTCCCTTATAAGTAGCTTATTCTTACCCCAACACGGGCTATACCTGTACTACGATGTGTTGGTCAAAGATGACAGGAAGCGCTGATCGTGGTCGAGGCTTACAGAGCAGGATGGTACCTAGAGGTGGACCACTGGGCGAGACGTTCTCGGAGTGGACGGATGGACCCGAGGAGCTGTGGAGGCTATTTGTATTCACCCTTCAGGTGGGATTTCCAGTGGACAGCTCGACGTTGTGGCTTTAATTTTCAGTTTCTGTTTTCCCTTCTAGTTGTACTTTACTTTCAGTTTGGGTTTGTATGCTGGCCCACTTACTTTTCCACACTTACTGTTGTACCCAGTTTTTACTTAGTCTTTACTTCTACTGCCTGCTTGCTCGGTGCTGTATTTTTACATTACAAAAGAAATTCCTTCCCTTTTAACTAGGATTTATGCCTTGGTGCTAGTCGACATCCCCTGGCCTAAGGAAGGCGGGAATGGGGTAGTCACAGCTTGGGCCCCGAGGACGGGTCATGACAAATTGGTATCAGAGGAGTTCGGTTCTACCATATGACTCATGACTCTGATCATTTTCTATGTGAAGAAATAGTGTTAAGAGAATTTAGTGTGGTTATCAGTCCAGGGAGTCCAGTGTTGGTGCGGCGGCCGACATATCCGTACACCAAGGCCCTGACTTCTGATTTCCGACTCAATGCACGGAAACATTGATTGCATGTGTCTTTCAAGTTTTCTTTGTGATTACTTTGTGTCAGCTCACCAGGTATATTGTTCTGACCGTGGCGCACCTGTTTCCTTTTCAGGATGGCCCCACGACCGCAGGCAGCTAGGGTTCCGAGAGTTGTGTGTGATGACTGCCCAGCGAGCGACGAGGCCTCGGTGAAGGGCCCTTTGACAGTAGTGGCACCGGCGGTACCTCTACCTGCCGAGCCACCGATACTTCTAGACCCAGCCGCTGACAATGTACATCCCCTTAGTGCACTGCACAAGTTTCAGTGCAAGCGACCGCCCAGGTTCTACAAATAGACGGACCCCCGGGCAGCCGAGGACTGGCTGGAGGTAGTGGTACGGGTTTTCATGTTAGAGAGGACACCAGCAGACCTCATGGTGATCCTCGCAGTGGGCCTACTGCACGTGGCATTTAGGCAGATGGTGGAGCTTGATGCTTCAGGTGCATGACGAGGCATCTCTCCTCTGGACAGACTTTGAGAGCCTCTTCTACTCAGAGTTCATCCCAGCCATCCTCTGTGTGGTATGCATCCAGGAGCATCTACAACTGCGGCAGGGAAACTTGACGGTCGCCCAGTACTCGACGAGATTTACTGATCTCTCGCGCTACTCGACAAACATGGTACGGGACCCATTCTTCTAGGCCCAGACCATTGAGCAGGGATTGAGACATGAGATCAGGGCATCGCTGATCTCCCTATGCATTCTGACCCAGGTAGGAGTACTGGAGGGAGCCCTTTTGATCGAGAGCTTTCTTGCTGAGCCTTCTTCAGCAGCGAGACCTACCGCGGGGCGGCACGTAGAAGTGTGTTCTTTAGGAGGTAGTCGACAGATGACTCATGGGTCCAGGAAGACCAGACCCTCAGGCAGACAACCTCAGGACACTGGCTCAGCAGTGCAGGGCACACAGCATAGAGCCAGTATTTCGAGAGGCAGGTAGTGCTACACATGTGGCGGGCAGGGCCACATGGCTCGTGACTGCTCGACCCACCGTGCCGAGGAGCAGCAGACGGTTGAGGGGCCACCCAGGCAGAGGAAGAGGGTCGACCGTGGTGGTCCGCAGGGAGCATGCGGACAAGGCAGAGGAGATAGCCGAGCAGCAGGTGGTGGGTGACACCTTGAGGCCCTACCACCACCACCACCAGGAGGTCCAACCCGACCACAGGGAGCTGGCGGGCAGAGACAGGTACATCTCCAGGCAGCAGAGGCCTACGACCATGGCACACCCGAGATGATTCGATGTACTATAAGTTCTTATTCCACCCTTTCTTCAGTTCTTATAGACACAGGAGCGAGTCATTCTTTCATTGCCGTTGCCCTTGTTCGGAGCTCGGAGATTCCGACAGAGCCGTTGGATCGATCCTTAGGGCTAGAGATTCTTACGGGAGAAGACTCAATGATTACGCACTGGTGCCGGCAGTGTCAGCTTACTCTAGGAGGCGACAGCCTTGGCTGGGATCTTCTTGTTGTGGCGTCGAGGCCTTACGAAATCATCTTGGACATGGATTGGTTATCTATAGTCCATGCACAAATTGACTGTATTAGGGGCAAGGTGCAATGTGTACGCACAGACGGTATTAGGTTCACCTTCACCGGCGAGAATGGATCCTTCACACCAGAGGATGGACATCCACAGAGGAGAGGATAGCCCATAACTCATCAGTTGGCTAGCCTCATCCTAGGAGTAGTTGACGTGCAGAGTCCTAGTTTTCCTGTAGTGGTGGATCAGTATGCGGACGTCTTCCCCGACGACGTTCCAGGACTACCTCCTCGCAGAGAGGTAGACTTTTATATTGACATGTACCGCGGGATAGCCCCGATATCGACTCTAGCATATCAGATGGCCCCCACTGAGCTTCACGAGCTATGGGTATAGTTGGTGGACATGCAGGGCAATGGATTCATCCGACCTAGTGTTTCACCGTGGGCTTCCCTGATATTGTTCGCCAAGAAGGAGGACGAGAGCTTGCAACTTTGTGTCAACTATCGTCGCCTAAACCAGGTGATAGTGAGGAACAAGTATCCCCTACCGAGGATTGATGACCTCTTCGATCAGCTCATGGGAGCATGGTGGTTCTCAAAGATAGACCTCAGGTCAGGCTATCATCTGCTTAGAGTTCGGGACGAGGACGTGCAGAAGACGGCCTTCAGATGTCGGTATGGCCACTATGAGTTCTTGGTTATGCCATTCGGCGTAACCAATGCTCCAGAAGTGTTCATGGGCATCATTAATAGGATCTTTCAACCATACCTCGATCGATTTGTCATGGTCTTCATCGACGACATTTTGATATATTCGACGACTGAGGACGAGCACTCCTACCACTTGCGGGTTGTACTAGACACACTCCAAGAGAACTAGCTTTATGGAAATCTCTCGAAGTGTCAGTTCTGGTTACGCGAGGTCCACTTCATGGGACATGTCATCTATGAGGGGGGAGTTGCAGTGGATCCTCCGAAGATCGAGGTTGTGCTAGCTTGGGAGCCACCCAGGAGTATGGCTGAGGTGAGGAGTTTCTTGGGACTAACTGGATACTATCAGAGATTTGTACCAGACTTATCTAGATTTGCGGCACCACTCTCAGTCGTTACAAAGAAGGGGAAACCCTTTTTGTGGTCAAACAGATGTCATCAGAGCTTCCAGGAGCTGAGACAGAGATTGACCAGTGCCCCTATCTTGAGGTTGGCTGAGGAGGGAGTAGGGTACGTAGTTTACTGCGATGCATCAGGGACAGGACTCAGATGTGTCCTGATGTAGGAGCGGGTGGTGATCTCCCATGGATCACATCAGTTAAGGCCGCATGAGCAGAACTATGCTACCCATGACCTGGAGTTAGCAGCAGTTGTCTTCGCTATGAAGACATGGCGGCACTATCTGATGGGCGAGCACTTTACAGTCTTTTCTGACCATCAAAGTCTCAGGTACATCTTCTCTCAGAAGGACCTAAAACTGAGACAGCGGCGATGGCTCTAGTTCCTCCAGGACTATAACTTTGAGATAAGTCTATACTCGTAGAAATGGGAACGTGGTAGCCGATGCTCTCAGCAGGAGGACGGGCATTCAACTACTTGAGGAGGCGACATAGCAGCTAACCGCATTGTAGATATCCTTCGTGGATATAGATGGAGCAGCCTTCCTTCAGTGACTTATAGTCACCCCCTCCACCACTGCAGTGAGTCAGAGAGGCACAGCGTCAGGACGCTGACTGTGAGATGCGGAGTGTGCAGATATCCTCAGGATATGCACCTGATGGTTTCTCCTTTGGAGCAGAGCACGATGTCCTTTTCAGAGGACGTACCTTGGTACTAGTTTCTTTATGGGAGAAGGTTATTAGAGAGTTTCACACTTCTACTTTGGTGGTACATCCTGGAGCGGCGAAGATGTACCAGGACCTCAGACGACAACACTGGTGGCCGGGCAAGAAGAAGGTTGTGGGAGAGTTCGTTTCTCGGTGCCTCACCTGCCAGTAGGTAAAGGCTGAGCATCAGGTACCAGCAGGCTTAGTACAGACCTTGGAGGTCCCGGAGTAGAAGTGGGACGTCATATCTATGGACTTCGTGACTGGACTTCCATGCACTTCAGAGGTCTCGACTCCATTTGGGTGATTTTCGACCGACTCACCAAGTTGGATCACTTCTTACCCATCCGAGAGCAGGGCTCAGTAGATATCTTGGGACATCTCTATGTTCAATAGATTATACGGCTTCACGGTGTTCCATCATCTATCATCTTTGATCGAGATGCTCACTTTACTTCCCGGCTTTGGAAGGGGTTGCAGGTGGCGTTCAGGACGCAGCTACGTCTGAGCACCGCCTTTCACCCTTAGAGAGATGGTCAGAAAGAGAGGACCATATAGACTCTCGAGGACATGCTCCATGCATGTGTCCTCGTCTTTGGTCACAGCTGGGAGAACCACCTACCCTTGGTGGAGTTCACGTACAACAATAGCTACCACTCCACCATCGGGATGTCACCATATGAGGCGTTGTACAAACGACCTTACAGATCTCCTTTGTGCTGGACAGACCCTGGGGAGTCAGCACTTGTGGGACCAGAGATGGTCCAGGCCACGACAGAGAAGTTCTAGGTCATCCAGGAGCGGATGAGGACAACTCAGAGCCGGCAAAAGTCCTATGCTGACAGGAGGCGGAGGCCACTAGAGTTTGAGGATGGTGACCACGTCTTCTTACGTGTCTCACCTCGACGTGGATTACAGAGATTTGGATCAGGCGGAAAGTTGTCTCCATGCTTCATCGGACCTTTCCAGGTCCTCAGCTGGATTGGCGAGGTCGTTTATCGCCTAGCCCTACCACCTCAGTTGCACTGGGTGCACGATGTCTTCCACGTATCTCAGCTGAGAAGATACGTGCACGACCCATCGCATATCATTGACCATGGGGAGCTAGACATTGATGATGGGGATACTTCTGCAGAGGTCCCAGTGGAGATCGCATATCGACAGGAGCAGGTCCTACGTGGATGGTTGATTCCTCCGGTGCGCATCATATGGTATCACGGGAACCTCCCGGAGAGCACTTGGGAGCGGGAGGCTCAGATGAATGCTCAGTACCAACATTTGTTTCCCTTGATTATGATGTTTCATTATGGGGACATAAAGCCCTAAGGTGGGAGTGATGTAAATACCCGTAATATTCAAGGAAATTTTTTTCTTAATTTTCTTTGTAATTTTACAAGAATGCAGTTTATGACGGCACATGATTCAGAGGCGCGGTATGCCCAGAATCATTTTCCGAAGTTTGGATTGGGTACGTTCAGTGAACGAACGAGAGTGATTTTATAACTTTGGAACCGGTGCTCGGAATCGAATTCTGAGGGCACGGATGGAATCAAAGCACCGATATTTTCTTAGAAATACCATTTCTGGAGTTGTGTTTTCTCGGGTGTGGTTTTTAATTTTTGGGGTTAAGTTAAGAAATAAAATAAAGTGGTGCAACAACATTATTTTATTTCACTTAAGCCACATAAATCCACATAATATGAGTTGTAGCGGATAGGGTGGAACCCAAAATATCCCACCCACTTGGTAGGATATTTGTGAGGTGGGGCCCGCATGAGCCCAACAGTTTCTTTTTCTCTAAGTAACGCACCCACGAAAACCTCTTTTAATTGAAAGTCAACTGGTGCGTTTTCATAAATTCTTAACGCCCTACTAATTGGGCAGTTAAGTCGTTACAATTAATTAATCGAATTAATGGTTCGTTTCTTAACTTTTTTTTTTCAGTTTTTTGGTATAAGAATAAAATAATGCCAACACATGTGGGTGGCTTGTTGAGAAGATTTGGAGAAACTCTAAGTTCTTCATCCTCCTCCGCAAAGAACGCGAAGAACGTGAAAAATGAAAAGAACGCCGAACCCTCGGAGATCGACAACGCGACTCCGTTTACCGCGACGCCGACGATCCTCCTTCCGCAGCATTTCTTCCATGACGATCCTTCCCTGCAACAATCTTCGATCATCAACTGATTGAGGTAGGGGATTATGAACCTTTTAATTTCCTTTGTGGATTTTATCCTCAACATGGGTTTAATTGGGGCAATTAAATCTATGTGTTTTCATTAACCCTTGGATATTGTCAACGTGACACCATGTACCGCGACGACGCGACACCCCTTCTGCGATGCGACGGTCTTCTTCTTCCGCGACGGTCAATTCCGCGAAAAACTCACATTCAACGACTATGACGATGTAGTGGTTTGATTCATTTAAATCTTTGTGATTTATACCTATGGCGTTTAATTAAATATTTTTTGTGATACATTTAAAACCGCTAACACGGTGGTTGTGGACCAACAAACAAGTCCGAACTCACCGCCCTTTTCGTTCTTGGTGTGCAGAATGGCGGTCAACGACAAAACAAGCCGCGTCGGCGAGGTGAGGTCCTCGCAGTGAAGGGAGGGCCCCGAGAGGGCCATTGGGGAAGACGACGCGTTTTTTCGACCACCAGAACTCGTCCGGTGGTCCGCGGAGAAACCTGTCGGGGGCAAAAGGCGGCGGCGCCCAGCGCGCCGCCGTGGAGAACCGCCGCGGTTGAAGCCGCGGCGGCCGGCCGGCCATCCCGTGACCTCGCGGGACTAGTGAAGGATGGGACGCGGCAGCCAGCCGTGTCCGCTGGTAAGGGAGGCCCCACGCGGGGCCACGACTTCATCATGCGGGGGCAGCACGCCCCCCGCTCCGCTCGGCCGTAACCGGCCGAGCCGACCCGCCGGCTGGGCCGTGTCATGCCCAGTCCAGGCCGAGTCATGCCATCCGGGTCGGACCTGGACCAGGGTCGAGTCAACAGGGGGGGCAGTTTGGCCGGGTCGGTTTGGTCCCAGACCCCCCGTTTTCGGACCTTTTCGGTCTTTTCCTCATAACATGAGCAACGTGCCTCCGATCGACACACCGTCAGCAGAAATGTGATACATGGATTGAGACGGTCATTTCAGTATATCACACTCATGGTTTTGGTGTACTTTAGGTTTGGCCGGGTTGGTTCATACACGAAACCAACTGGGCTCTCAGAGTAGAAACACTTATATCTTGAGCCACAGACGTCCGATTGACGTACCGCTGACTTTATTGGATTCCTCTAAGTGAGACGGTTCTTTTGGATTACTCCTCCTGATGTTTGGATGCAGGTGGAGTACGGTCGGGTTGGTTTTGCCTTAAAAACCAACATGGACCCTGGAACGAAAAAGTAAATAACCCTCAGACCGGGCGTCCGATTGACGCGCCGTCTACGACGTTGAGTTCCTGTTGACGATACAGAACTTTTGGATACATAAACTCTAGACTATGTATCATTTGATGTATCAGCCTCTTGGCTCGTGGGGCGGACTCTCCCGAAGGAGCTTGTTGTGTGCATGAACCCTAGAGCTAGCTGCGACTACGATGAAAACGATGACTGTGCATAGATCCTCAGTGGATTGGACGACGACGACTATAGCACTCAGCGATCCTATGTGGATCCGTGTTACATATCCTGTGTGGGTCAGCGCTCAGCGGTCATGTGTGGGCCAGCGCCTAGAGATCCTATGTGGGTCCGATCCTATGTGGGTCTTTGCGGGGGTTAGATATCTATCGATCTTGTGTGGGTTAGATCCTCAATGGTTCATTGTGGGGGTTAGTTACCTATTGATCCATTGTGGGTCAGATCCTTTGTGGGTCATTGTGGGGTTTAGTACCTTTCGATCCTTTGTAGGTCTGATGTCTTAGATGAATCAGTGGAAATATCTGATCATCTCTATCATCATACAAAGAAGTATTCATGTGTGAGATGAATCATGTTTTGATTTCCTATGTGGATTGTGTTGTGCTATCATGTGAGGATTTACATTTTGTTTTCCTGTGTGGACTGGGTTGTACTTGGGCTCGGATGTTGGAGAAGAATGAGAATTGATGACTTAGGTATATTTATGGTCATATACATAAGCAGTGTCGAATGTTACTTCGTGATTGTATCTTTCCTGTGTGGAATGTCCTTTGTGGATTCTGGGAGACCATCGGGGGTCTCGGGGTCCCTTCTAAGTAGCTTATACTCACCACTGCACAGGCTATGCCCGCACTACGTTGTCTTGGTTGCAGAAGATGGGTAGAACTGATAGTGGGTGAGGCTTGTGGAGAAAGACGGTGCCTGGAGGTAGACCACTGGGCGGGACGTTCTCGGAGTGGACGACTGGACCTAAGGCGATGTGGAGGCAATCTGTACTCACCCTTTAGGTTGGATTTCCAGTGGACAGCTCAACATTGCGGCTTTACTTTTCAGTTGTTGTTTTCCCTTCTAGTTGTACTTTACTTTCAGTTTGGGTTTATATACGGGCCCACTTACTTTTCCGCACTTACTGTTGTACCTAGTTTTTACATAGTGTTTAATTCTACTGCTTTCCTACTATGTGGTGTTTGTTTACTTTACAAAGGCAATGCCTTCCCTTTTAACCAGGATTTATGCCTTGGTGCTAGTCGCCAGCCCCTAGCGTATGGAAGGTGGGCTTGGGGTAGTCACGGCGCGGGCCCCGAGGACGGGTCGTGACAATATTTTTTTTAAAAATTAATGAAATAATTTTATTTGAAATGAAAAAATGAAGATAAATGGTAATTCATTACAATATAAAATGTTTATATTGGTGGTGGAATACATTCTGGTTTTTTTATAAAAAAAACCATTCACATTATATTGAAAGGTCGAAAATATTAAGGAAATGATAAGAATGTTCCGTTCAAAAATAATTTTGCATAATATATTCCCAAAAGAGTTTAAATACTATTTTTATAATTTTATTTACATATATAAATCATTTTAATGAAAATATAGACATGTATGTTCATATATTGACTAAAGAAAAAATCATTATTGGATTTCCAAAAAGCATTCATTTTGTATCTTTAGTACATAAATATCGAACAATAAATTAACAACCTCTCATATAAATAAATTACTAGGGAATAAAAATATTAATATTATTTGGGATAGAAATATCATATAATTTCATCATTATATAAATTAACCATAAATAATCACGGTAAAATGAGATTGTAAAAAAAAACCCTTATCCCATGTTCATCTTACTTTATTATCTCCATATCAATAAAAAATATATATTAAAATTTATAATAATTACATACTAGAAGAATATTAAAAAATATATTACCTTAAATGATTTACTTTTAATTTTTTAACCATTTATTAAAAATCGTTCATCATCATCATCATTCAAATTGTTAACTATATTGTTTTTCTTGAAAATCGTTGATTGATGGTTATGGTCCATGAATATTGATCATTTTTTGTTCATATATATAATGTAAATAATTGAATAAATATAATAAATATTAATTATATACCTCATTTAAACTATTCATACAAACAAGGGAAGAAAAATTATTATGTAATGGCCCGGACCTCTCCGGCCCATTCCTTTGTCAAAAAGAAGGTCACGAAGTGTTCGGGAGGGTAAAATGGACTTTTTACACAGTTTTCAGAATTCTGAAGCTACACACCATGTAGTGTGAGTACACGTTGTGTACCCCATTGTCGGGTATACCCCATGTTGAAGGCAGTGTCCTTGCCGTGTGAAATAAATGGGTACATTCCATGTACCCCAATAGTACACGTCGTGTAGTCCATCCCTGCGTACGCGTTACCCTCAAACAGTGTGTTGACCTGTCAATGGCCCTGTGCCATGTTGGAGTCGTGTCCTTACTGTGCGAAATAAATGAGTACACTCCATGTATCCAATACTACATGCTGTGTAGTCCCTCCCCGCGTACGCGTTACCCTCAAACCGTGTGTTGACCAGTCAACGGTCGCGTGCCCCGTTGAAGGCCATGTTGGAAGCTGCATGGTGGCCACGTGAAATGGCCAAGTACACATAGTGTACCATAAAGTAAATGCCATGTACTTTTTCACACCTATAAAAGGAGGGGTCCCCTTCTCCTTTTTCAACACACCCCCTCATCCCCTTTCCTCTGAGCAGAGCACTCCCAGGAGACTCGAAGGCTCCTTTTTCATCCATAACATCTTTGTCTGAGCTCCGATTTATGATCCGTCAGTGGCCACAGGATCATAACAACGAGGCGGAACTTCTGAACTTGGATCTATTGTCCTTTCCTTCCTAGATTATACACAAGGAGGTTTTTCCATGTTTTTCTAGAAGCAATGGATGCCAACGGACGTTTCCTATAGTTGATATGGGGGAGCATTGTGATCAGAAGATGTTGAGGTAGGGATCTTACCTTCATCTCTCAAATTTTGTGCATCATGCGGTGTGGGGATCCTCTTGTTTTTTATGAGAACCGACTAAACCATTAAATGAAGATAATAACTGGTTAAAGAATGGGGATGGGGACGTTGTTATGTTTATCTTTATATCCTGTGATTTTTTATGTTATGAATTGAATAGCCTTATGCCTACTGAAAATCATGGTCATTGGGGGCCTTTTCCTGTGCAATTAAATGCGGCCCTATCATTCTAGACCATTGTGGATGGAAACATCAAGGAATGTAGAAATTTTTTAATCATGAAAAGTTGGATGATTAAATGAAAATCTGGAACCCTTGTGTGATCACCCCGGTTGAACCAAAATGAAATAATGAACATGTGGGTGCTTTTGGGGTTTATTTATGTGAAGGGGGTGTTCTGTGGGTTGTTGTGGATCGAGTAAGTAGTGGGGATGTAGTTGGATTGGTTTTGGGTTGGTTTGAATACAATGTTAGTGATGGGCAGCGGGGCTGTGATGAATGGTATCAAGGGGTGATGAGGTACGGTGTGGTTGTGGTTATGGTGGTTGGCAGTGGGGCTGCAGGGATGGGTTTTAATGTGAACGAACTAGGAGTTGTGAATAATAAATAAAAGTGTAAGAGTTAGTGAATGATGGGGATTGGTAATGAAAAAGAATAATAATAAATGGGTTTGTTTGTTATTAAGAAGGACTTGGTTGTGTTTCTTGTGTTTTCCTAACTTGACTTGTGGATTGCAGAGATATGTTTTAGGAATCAACATTGTGGTTAGTTGTGGATAGTTGCCCAGTAGTTAAGGAACTAATAAACTGATTCTGTGGAAACATGAAAACCTAAATGGGGTTGGGGTTGTTTGTTGTATGCATGCTTCGGAGTAGCAGTGCCGAGGCACATGCTCAGTTATCTGATTAGAAGCCATAGGTTTGGCTCAGTGTTTGGTATATATATATATATATATATATATGTATGTATCTGTATCTTTCTGTTTATCGCACCCACCCATGTTGAGCACTTAGTCCCGAACACTCCCATTTCATGGGAGAGGGTGTTTTCCCCTTAGTTACTAGAACCTTCCTGCTTCTTTATTCCCTAGGATATGATGGAATGAGGTGACCGTACACCCAAGACTCTTTGGGTAGGTTTCGATTGGGGTGGTTTAGCACAAGACTCTTCGGGCGGGTTTTACTGTTTCCCAAGAACCTTCGGGATGAGGCCCAAGTCTGTATGGGCGGGATACGTGGTTGTGAGGCCCAGGTGTGTGTGGGTGGGACACATGGTTCAGAGGCCAAGGTGTGTGCGAGCGGGATACGTGGTTGTGAGGCTCAGGAGTGTGCCAGCGGGATACGTGGTTGTGAGGCCCAGGTGTGTACGGGCGGGAAGAGTGTGGTAGCGTCAGGACGTTCGCCGTTAGGAAGAGCAGCTTGCTAGTGGGGGAAAAAGGTGCGGGGTGCCCAATACTCTTGTTCTTATAAACTGCTGTCTATTGTGATTGTGTTTTGGTGAGTTTGGATGGTGAGGTTGGGTGGATATAATTCCATGCTAGGTTTCTTCCGTTGTTCTCGAGGGACATTAGGATGTCTCCCCACTTGCGCACGAGAGCTTTTGGTTTCCCTACTAGGTATACTTGTATGGTAACCCTACATTTAATTTCAGGTTTTTAGGAGGACTACCAGGGCCGTGCAGGACCATACTAGTCGGGAGAGTTGGAGTTGTTGCAGTTTTCTGTACTTGTTTCTTTTGGTATTGTACTTTTGATCTTTCTTGTACTTGTACCTTGTTTCAGAACTATTTAAACATGCATGTGGGATTGGTTTGGGTTTATTTCTATACACTTGTTCTTTTCCTTTTTGGTGGTTGACTTTTCCTATTTCCCGATCTTAAATAATAAAAAGGGCAATGCCTCCCATATTTGTGAAAACTCATACCCTTCGTGCTTGTTTCCACCTCGGGGCTTACTGGAGGTGTGACTTAGGGGCTCATTATCTCTCTTTCACCATTGTCAACTCAGGAGGGGCATCATTGGTGGGAGGGGTCGTAAAAGAATAGTATCAGAGGTGATGGTTCAGAGATATAATGGAGTCTCATGTTAGGAACTATGAGGATTACATGGGATGATAGGGAAAAAGTTTTGGTTAATCTTGGTGCGTGACATAGGCCAGGGAATACCGGCTAGGACACGGGATTATAGGGCCCCCCATGATCGGATGGAAGGACTCCGAGCCTACCGAATGACCAACTGAGACCACATTGATTTCAGGCTAGTGACCATAGGTAAGGTACATGCATCATCATGATTGTGTTTTACTTGATTTAGGCATTCTAGGCAAGAAAGTGTAATAATGTGATAAAATAAAACCATAAGAAATTTCATTTCTACTAGGGATTAGGCGATCCTTGTTTACCATAAAGCTATGGCACCTAGACGTCATCCCCGGGTGACTCAGTTGGGGATCACTTTTACCTTGATCCATGCTCTGAGGGAGTATTGGGATCCCCTGGTAGTCAGTCAGCTGAGAGATGCGACATGATTGTGGTGGACACTCTACCTCGGAGAGAGGATAGAGGCAGAGGTTCCATGGGATGACATTGAGAAGGAATTCCGAGAGGAATTCCTTTCTTCCATGATCAAGGCGGAGAAGTGGTATGAGTTACTCTCCCTCTAGTAGGGGAGTATGTCTTTACGAGATTTGGGGATCATGTTCAAGGATCTCTTACGCTTTTCCCCAGATCTCTTTCCGGATGAGTAGTATCGGGCGAGAAGTTTGGAGGAGGTGATTCTTCCTTCGCTTCAGTATGATGTCACCCCCTTCATCTTCCGACGTACTTGGTAGTACAGAAGAAGGAAGAGGTTGTAGAGAGGATGCACTCACTGGGATTTGCACCATGTGAGGCGTTTCAGTTAGGTTCGTCAAAGGGGAAGGCAGTTAGCAGCAGGTCTCTTGCGACGATAACATCAAAGCTCAGGCCAGTGGGGAGCAGGCCCCAGCAGTTCCAGTTCATATCATCAGGTCCTTGTCCATTTTCCACGACCCCAGGACCGAAGTGTTTCTCTTGTGGATGTTTCAGGCACATTCAGAGTCGGTGCCCAACCCGAGATCAGTATGGTGGAGGGGGGCCGGTTCAGCGCCCACCTTAGCAGCACCAGTTGTCGGCGAGACCCTACCAGTAGCAGCAGGACCATAAAACTCTGAGGGAAAACTTTGCGGGAGGAGGCTGACCTCAGGGTGCTCCTCAGGGACCTCGACCAGGGCGTGGTCGGGGAGGTGGATGAAATCATAGAGGTAGAGGGGCTGAGAGTGGATAGTTGCACGCAATAGAGTTGGCAGCTCCAGCAGGACCAGAGGTGGTGCAAGTTATGGTTTGTTTATTCAGCACTATCGTTTCTGCTTTGTTCGATTCAGGATCTTCGCACTCCTTTGTTTCACGTTGTCTATCCCATGCTTTGGAACTAGATGTATAGAGAATTTCCATACCACTAGTGTTTAGTACACTAGTTGGAGGCCAGACCAGTGTATCTTGTCTTTGTCGGGGATGTGGGATGACATTGGGACCACATCGATCTAATGGGGACCTTATTCTGTTACAGATACATCCATACGATGTCATCTTAGCCATTTACTCGTTTTTTTCTGTTAGTGTCGTTATCGACTACTTCTGGAGATGATTAATGTTCTTCGACCTGGATGGGCAGTGTGTAGCTTTTGTTGGTGAGAGGAGCTATCAGGTGGGGAGCCGATGTGTGGAGCCTCTCCTTTATTTGTCAGATGGGTTATCAGTGGTTCCAACTGATGAAGAGATTATGGATATCCCAGAGGTTTTTGGGGAGTTCCTTGATATTTTTCCCAAGGAGGTTGTGAATCTACCCCCCCCCCCGACGTGATTTTGAGTTCGGGATAGACTTATAGAATGGTGCCCGTCCGATTTCGATGGTCCCTTATCAGATTGCACTTTTGGAGTTGCGGGAGTTGCGAATTCAGATTGATGATCTGATGGAGAATTGTTTTGTTTGACCAAGTGTGTCACCTTGGGGTGATCCAGTTTTGTTTGTGAAGAAGGCAGATGGCGGTCTCAGGATACGAATAGACTACCGAAGGTTGAACCAGGTAACTGTCAAGAACCGTTACCCCCTTCCATGGATAGATGATCTCTTCGACCAGGTGAGGGGAGCATGTTGGTTTTCTAAGATTGATCTATGATTGGGATATCATCAGCTGAGGGTGAAGGACAGTGAAATCTCGAAGAAGGATTTCAGGTGCAGGTATGGGAACTTCGAGTTTGTAGTGATGTCATTTGGAGTTACGAATGCACCAGCTATGTTCATGGGACTTATGAAATTTGTCTTCCAAGAGTATCTAGACCAGTTCATCGTTGTGTTTATCAATGAAATCCTAATCTACCCAAGAATAGAGGAGGGGCATGTTGAGCATCTCAGGGCAGTCTTGGAAGTCTTTCGACACCACCGACTTTATGGTAAATTTTCTAAGTGTAAGTTCTTGACACAAGAAGTGAACTTCCTTGGGCACGTGGTGTCTCAGCATGGAGTGTCAGTGGACCCGTCAAAGGTGGATGCAGTTGTTTATTGGGAACCACCCAAGATCATGGCAGAAGTTTGTAGTTTCCTGGGGTTAGAAGGTTACTATTGGAGGTTCTTTTCGGACTTCTCTTGAGTTGCTTCTCTATTGACGTCATTGACTAGGAAGAACCTGGTCTTCCTATGCAGCGAGAAGTGCTAGAAAGCTTTCGATTGCCAGAAGGAGAAGTTGGTTAGTGCTCTCGTACTCCGGTTTCCAGAGGAAGGGTTGTTTTATGAGGTGTTTTTTGATGCTTCTGGCCTTGGTTTGGGGTGTGTACTGATGAAGAAGAAGTGTGTGATATGTTATGGATCTAGGTAGTTGTGCCCTCACGATCGTAACTATGCCACACATGACCTGGAGCTTGCACAAGTAGTGTTCGCATTGAAGTTGTGGTGACATTACCTCTTTGGGGAGAACCTTTTGGTCTTCTCATATCACAAGAGGTTACGTTATACCTTCTCCCAACGTGACTTGAACTTGCGGCAATGGAGATTGGTTGAGTTTCTCCAAAACTATGACTTCGAGATGTCTTACACTGATGGTAAGGGCAACGTTGTGGTCGATGCCCTGAGTAGGAAGTCACATAGGGAAGTGGTTCAGGAATCCAATGATGCTTGGAATGCTATGGGAGTGTTGGTTTCCTTTCACTTGAATGCAAGGGTAGAGGGTGTCAGAGGATATTTGTTTCAGATGATGGTGCAGTCCTCCTTGTCACAGCAGGTGGAAGAGTCTCAGTGGAGGGACTCCGAGGCGGAAGTGATGTGGGATCATGTCGATCAGGGAAATTCTCCAGAAGGATGGTCATAGGAAGGCCGACATCGAATGATTTTCCATGGAAGGTTGTTTGTTCCGGAGGAGATGCATGAGGAAGTTCTTCGCGAGTTCCATAGCTCAGACTTGGAAGTACATCTGGGAGTTTCAAAAATGTACCAACGGCTGAGGGAATAGTTTTGGTGGCCTGGGGTGGAACGGGCAGTGGCAGAGTTTGTGGCTAAATTCCTAGTGTGTCAACAAGTTAAGGCTGAACACCGTGTTCCCAGTGGTTTGTTTCATCCTTTAGATGTCCCCGAGTGGAAGTGGGATGACATCTCGATGGACTTCGTCATAGGACTACCTAGAGCTCAGGGAGGTTATGATGCTATCTGGGTAGTGGTGGATCGTCTAACGAAAGCAGCTCACTTCTTAGAAATTAAGGATTCAGGCCTTGTGAGTACCATACACAGAGGTACGTAGATGAGGTGGTGCATTTTCATGGTGTTCTGAAGACTATAATCTAAGACTGGGATAATCAGTTTACATCATGAGTCCGGAGGGTGTTACTGCATTCTTTTGGCACCCAGCTACGCCTTGGGACTGCTTTCCACCCCCAGACTGACTGGCAGACAGAGCGGACTATCCAGACGTTGGAGGACATGCTGCGAGCATGCGTTCTAGATTTCAGAGGATCATGGGTACGACACTTGCCTTTAGTAGAGTTTTCATACAACAACAACTTCCACTCTACTATTTTCATGGCACTGTTTGATGCTTTGTATGGAAGAACATGTCGTTCACCCATTTTCGTGGCAGAGGTTGGCGAGACAGGTGTTCTTGGGAAGAGTTAGTGCAGACCACCACAGAGAAAGTCCAGCTTGTACGTGAGAGGATGAAAGTGGCTCCGTACTGACATAAGTCTTATCCTGATCTTCGGAGGAGGCCATTGGAGTTAGAGGTGGGAGATCATGTGTTCTTAATGGTTTCCCCTCGACGGGGGAAAATGAGGCTTGGGAAGGGGAGAAACCTCTCACATAGGTTCATCGGACCTTTTGAGGTGCTGAGGCAAGTCGGCGAGGCGGCATATCATCTGGCTCTACCACCTCAGTTGGAGAAAGTTCATGACGTCATCCACGTCTCCCAGATTCGTTGGTACTTACACGAAGACTCTCACATTATAGACTAGGGAGAGCTAGATTTTGGAGACGACAGAACCTTCAAGGAACGACAAGTCAGAATCGAAGATCGTAAAGAGAATGTGCTCAGTGGATGAACCATTCCCATGGTTCGTGTGTTGTGGAGGCATGGAGGCCTTGAGGAGAACACTTGGGAGAGGGAGACCCAGATGCATGCTCAGTACCATTAGTTTTTTTTGACTTGTTTGTTTCCTTTTCCTTCTGAGCTTTGTTTTTGTACTTTTTACCTTTGATATATGGAATGCTTGGCTTTCCGTTTATGATACTATTTGTTTCCTTGTTATCTAGAAGTGAGTAACAAGTCCGAGTATGTGGGGAAGGGAAAACCTGATCCTTAATCGACACGCATTAATGAGTATGAGATTGAACCCGTACAGTCAAGTCAGTGCCACCTAAAGCGGATAATATCTCGACAAAGGAAAATGAATTTTCTGCAAACCACGTGTTCGGTCAGTGTGTGGGTTGTGTGGTGTTGAGGGCAGTACGAGATGAAAATCCTAATGTATGAATGTGGGAAGACCCAATTCTTAATCAAGACGCATTAATGAGGATGCAATTAAACCCTTCTAGGCGAGTCTGTGCTGCCTAAAGAGGATAATATCTCGACATAGGAGATGAAATTCCTAACACATATGATTAGGGTTGTTGGATGGGTTCATGTTATAAATAGGGCCCTAAGAGGTATCTTGTTAGGTTCCTCTGGGTTGGCTTTGGAATTCTCAGGGATGAGAATGTTTTAAGAGGTATCATATGTAATGTCTTGGACCTCTCCGGCCCATTCCTTTGTCAAAAAGAAGGCCACGAAGTGTTTTGGAGGGTAAAATGGACGTTTCCCACACATTTCATAATTTTGAAACTACACGCTATGTAGTGTGAGTACAGGCCGTGTACCCCGTCGCCGGGTATACCCCGTGTTTAAGGTTGGGTCCTTGCCTTGTAAAATAAATGGGTACACGCCGTGTACCCCAATATTACACGTCATGTTGTCCCACCCTGCATACGCAATACCCTCAAACCGTGTGTTGACCAGTCAACGTCCATGTTCTGTGTTGGAGCTGTGTCCATACCATGCGAAATAAATGAGTACATGCCGTGTAGAAAATACTACACGCCGTGTAGTCCCTCCCCACATATGTGTTACCCTCAAATCGTGTGTTGACCAGTCAACGGCCACATACCCCGTTGAAGGCCGTGTTGGAAGCCGCGTGGTGGCCGCATGAAATGGCCAAGTAAACGCCATATACCATAAAGTACACACCGTGTACTTCTATTTTTCGCGCCTATAAAAGGAGGGGTCCCCTTCTCCTTTTCAACACACCCCTCTCCTCCCCTTTCCTCTGAGTAGAGCTCTCACAAGAGACTCGAAGGCTCCTTTTTCTTCCATAACATCTTCGTCCAAGCTCCGATTTACGATCCGTCAGTGGCCACGAGATCGTAACAATGAGGAGGAACTTCTGATCTTGGATCTGTTGTCCTTTCCTTCCCAGCTTCCACTGAAGGAGGTTTTTTGGGTTTTTTCAGAAGCAACGGATGCCGATAGACGTTTCCTAAAGTTGATATGGGGGAGCATTTTGATCAGAACCTATTGAGGTAGGGATCTTACCTTCATCTCTCTAATTTTGTGCATCATTCGGGGTGGGTATCCCCTTGTTTTTCAGGAGAACCGGTTGAACCTTTAAAAGAAGATAATAACTAGTTAAAGAATGGGGATGGGGAAGTTGTTATGTTTATCTATATATCTTGTGATTTTTTATGTTGTGAATTGAATAGGCTTATGACTACAGAAAATCACGGTCGTTGGGTTCCTTTTCTTGTGCAATTAAATGCTGCCCTATCTTTCCAGACCATTATAGATAACAACTTCATGGAATGTAGAAATTGTTTAATCACGTAAAGTTGGATGATTAAATGTAAATGTGGAACTCTTGTGTGATCATCCCGGTTGAACAAAAATGAAATAATGAACATGTGGGTGATGTTGGGGTTTGTTTATGTGAAGGGGGTGTTCTGTGGGTTGTTCTTGATTGAGTAAGCATCGGGGTTGTGGTTGGATAGGTTTTGGGTTGGTGTGAATATTATGTTAGTGAAGGGAATCGGGGATGTGATGAACAGTATAAAGGGGTGATGATGTACGGTGTGGTTGTGGTTATGGTGGTTGGCAGAGGGGCTACAGGGATGGGTTTGAATGTGAACGAAATAGGGGTTGTGAATAATAAATAAAATTGTATGATTAAATGAATGATGGGTCTTGTTAATGAAACAGAATAATAATCAATGGGTTGGTTGGTTATTAAGAAGGACATTGTTGTGTTGCTTCTGTTTTCCTAACTTGATTAATGGATGGATGGATATATTTTACGAATGATCATTGTGGTTAGTTGTGTATATATTCCCAGTATTTAAGGAACTAATAAACTGATTCTGTTGAAACATGAAAACGTAAATGGGGTTGGGGTTGTTTATTGTATGTATGGTTCGTAGTAGCAGTGCCGAGGCACGTGCTCAGTTCTCTGATTAGAATCCATAGGTTTGGCCAAGTGTTTGGTATATATATATATATATGTATCTTTTTGTTTGTCTCACCCCACCCATGTTGAGCACTTAGTTCCGAACACTCCCATTTCATGGGAGAGGGTGTTTTCCCCTTAGTTACTAGCTCCTTCCTTCTCCTTCTTCCTTAGGATGTGATGGTTTGAGGTGACCTTACACCCAAGACTCTTCGAGTAGGTTTCGATTGGGGTGGTTTATCCTTAGAATCTTCAGGCAGGTTTTACTATTTCCCAAGAACCTTCGGGATGAGTCCGAGGTGTGTGCGGGCGGGATACGTGGTTGTGAGGCCCAGGTGTGTGCAGGTGGGATACGTGCTTGTGAGGTCCAAGT
This sequence comes from Viscum album, assembly GCA_963277665.1. Taxonomy (NCBI): domain Eukaryota; kingdom Viridiplantae; phylum Streptophyta; class Magnoliopsida; order Santalales; family Viscaceae; genus Viscum; species Viscum album. The sequence goes on along the minus strand of OY728143.1, from coordinate 337,862,555 downwards.
GTCTGCGGGTGGGATACGTGGTTGTGAGGCCCAGGTGTGTGTGGGCGGGTAGTGTGTGGTAGCATCAGGACGTTCTCCGTTATGAAGAGTAGCTATCTAGTGGGGGAAAAAGGTGCAGGGTACCCAATACTCTTGTTCTTATGTACTACTACATATTGTGATTGTGTTTTGGTGAGTGTGGCTGGTGAGGTTGGGTGGATAGAATTTCCTTCTAGGTTTCTTCTGTTGTTCTCACGGGACATTAGTATGTCTCCCCACTTGTGTACGATAGCTTTATGTTTCCCTACTAATTATACTTGTATGCTCACCCTACGTTTACTTTCAGGTTTCTAGGTGGACTACCAGGGCCGTACAGGACCCTACTAGTCGGAACAGTTGGAGTTACTGCAGTTTGCTGTACTTGTTTCTTTTGGTATTATACTTTTTAGATTTCTTGTACTTGTACCTTGTTTCAGAACAATTTAAAAATGAATGTGGGATTGGTTTGGGTTTATTTCTATACACTTGTTCTTTTCTTTTTTTCATGGTTGACTTGTCCTATTTCATGATGTTAAATAATAAAAAGGGTAATGCCTCCCATATTTATGAAAACTCATACCCTTGGTGCTAGTCACCAACCCGAGGCCTACTAGAGGTAGGACTCGGGGGTCATTATCTTCCTTTTACCATTGCCAGCTTAGGAGGGGCTTCTTGGGTGGGAGGGGTTGGTGAAATATTATCATTACTATGTAGATATAGTGGTATGTATGTACCACGAGTGACCTTTACATTTTTTGATTGACAAAATGAAATAAGATTTTATTTTAATAAACAATTAAATTAAAATTATTATTGAATAAATTTAATATATAAACATTAAATATATATAAATTATAAAATATGAATTATGTTCATTAAGATTATCCATATATTTATGTAGAGGTGGTAGTCTACTCATACAAATGACTGATGCTCTCATCACCAATTTTTCTGAGAAGTATCTATAAATGGTTTTCCATCATCATAATATGTTCTCATTGTTTTTATGAATCTAATTTCATTATTTATTTATTATTACGACATTCTTATAAGAGTTATAAAATGAAATAAAATATATTTATTATGATCTTGTTCTCATACATGATAGAACTCACATATCTAACTCATTAACCCATGAAGGATTTGTCACTGTAAATGAAAATAATATATTAAGATAATTGAAATATTATTTTATTATTTTGGAATAGGTTTTTAGTAATATTGGGGGATCAAAAAGTTTGTATAAGGGAGGATAATGGGATCCTATTTATTACTATCTGGAGGGACACACAAAAAATATCCAAAAACATTTCAATGTTTTAAGGCTAATTTCATTATAAAGTTCTTCAAAATTGAATGTTATTAGAGGGTATGAAATTATAAGGGATTAATATATTTATCAAATAATAATTTCAGAAGAATATGTGGAAAATTTTCCATTCTTTTTTTAAACCCCCCATTAATCATATTTAATGAATCACTGTGGTAATTAAATATTATAGTTTTTATTATTCATATTGAAAAAAATTAATTGGAAACTATTTAATTATATAATTCTCATGATTAATAATGTATAATTTTTATTATTCAAAATATATACATAATTTTTATAAAGACAACATCTATATGTGGCAGAATTTAATTTTAATTAAGAATATAAACGGTAATGTCTTAACTTAAAAGCCAATAATTTGGTGCTCCAAACTAGTTCAACAGATGACCTCAAGTGGGACTCCATGTATACCAGTGTTTTTTTACTATCAACCTAGTAATAAAGAGTCCCATTGATAATATTATACCACAATATCAAAGTGCACATCTTGAACTATATAACCTTATATCATACACATCTGTGTAAGATAATACAATAAAAAATAGAAATTTCTAAAATATAATGAAATGAAATAATGATTCAAAGGACCATGTAAGAGATACAACCAACACCCAATAGAATAAGTTACATAATATACAAAAATAATAGAGCATCCAAAAATGATTCACTACATAACAAAGAAAAACAGATCATTTTTTCGGTACCACTATATGAATCCTGCTCTAACAAACAATACTCAACATCAGACACAACTAAACAATTATCTATGTTAGTCATGTGATGTCTTATAGGGTACCCATGATCTATAGAGGCCTGATATTTGAGTTAGTAAAACAAATTAATCCATTACCAATAGTTTCTAAAGTAAATACTAGTAATTAAATCAGTGAATGAAAAAATAGATGAAAACATAAATAATTAATAAATGTAATACATGCCAAGGAACACAATATATCACCTGGTACCCATTATCCATGAATTTATAAGGTGACATGAAGACCATCCGAATATGTAGTGACATAAAATAGTCCTCCAATGTGTAACATAGGGGGTACATACAAAAAATTTCAATTACAGATACCCTCTTTTCATTCAATTCAGGGTATCATAAAACCCACAATCCGAGTATGAACCAAATGTACAAAAATCATCATTGCTAATAATACATGTCTAGAATCTAAATAAAATATCAACATCAAAATCACTTCTTATTGGATCCTCCATCCTGATCCAAACTATATACCAATATATCATTACTGATACAAAACATTTGGTATATGACAATCCAACCACAGAACATAACAGTACCCTACAAGACCATAGACAAAAATCCATCTAAGAAAATTGATGGTGTACATAGCATGAGTCTGGATTAGCACATGGAAGAGGAGTATAAGTCTAAAATCTTATTTCACATAGTATTCCATCCTAAACAAGGCCACCATGTTGTGATTCTGTCTATGAAGTATAAAATTTTTTATGAATCCTTAGTCTAAAACCAAATACATATTATTCTTCTTTTGGATGGTAGATCATTCCAACACCCAACCATTCAATCATTTCATAATTAATTAGATCAAAATGAAGACAAAATAATGCATTCATGATAATAATGACAATACATTTTTAACCTATTAAGACTTACTAAGGACCTCATAGGAATTTGAAACCAAAGAATGACACACTGAAGGCCAACCATTTTTTATAATACAAAAGAACTAATCCAAAAAACCTCAATAATCATTTCAAAAACACCCCTTTAATTCATTTTTCAATATCATTGAAATATAAACAAGAAAAAACACAAAATAATTTACATTAAAATCATCCCAATATCCCGTTGGTAAGGTTAAACACATATACACCATCACCCCTATTTATATTCCAAATTATTATTCCATTGATAAACCCATTTATAAACCACATGGATGTAGACACATAATTTCAATCAATGGATCATTTCATTACATAGTTTTCTTCAATTGACACAATTAAATTTAAAAAATACAATGAACCTATTTTAATCCATTCCAAAATCCTCATACTAATTTCTATAAAATATAAACACATAAGTCATTTAATCGGACCATTTAGAACACCAATTTACCATTTTCATGAAACAACCTAACCCATAATGACTATTGGATTGGTCTCACAGAAACCCATAGATTCAACAAGATCCATGGAAGTCTTAGGGTGTTAGTCTAAGCTCATAATACATGTTAATTAATCCATGAAAGGAAGCACATGATGCATGTATAAATGGAACATTCTAAAAACACATTAAAATTTATTAATAATACTACAGATAAATCACATTTTCCACTATATCATTAACTATGATTTCCAAAGCATTATGAAAGGAAAGATTCACTAGAAAGGCATCTTCAAAAATAATCTAAATACATAGGAACCAATTATAACTCATCATGATCAAAGAGTATCTAGTCGATGACCAATCAATGAAAATTATTTAATAATAAAAAATATAATTATTAAATTATCAAATACTGTTATTTGTATAATTATAAAAATCTCGCCGATCATCACGCCCCAATGAAATCGGATCCATCAACTCTCTATGGACCAATGGAATAACCCAAGCCACATTCTGATATAAATACCTAATAAAGAACAAAAAAAATTATTTCAATAGTATATACCAAATATAATAAAAAAAACATTACATAACTAGACTCCATGAAACAGCATCTAGAATTATTTTCATGATTTAATATTCCCAAAACAAAAATCCCCAAAAAATATATGAATCCACTATTATCCATTGGAATAAAAAATCATTTAAAATTTATTTAGATAAAAATTTTAGTGAATGGAAATACAAAAAAAATAATCTTCTTGAGGATTTATATTACCTAAAATGCCTATGAAACCCCAAGACCCCCCCCCCAATTAAATAAAGGAGAGGGAGGAAGGGGTTTGTGACACAACTATTTACTGCACTAAAAAATGATTAGAAAGGGGGTGGGTGGATAAAACAATGATGTATACTTGGTTTCATATACCACATTTTAATGATATAAAGGATTCCATAATATTAAACTGTATATTTTACCAAATAACATTAAAACCATACAGTTGGCTCTCTATAAGGACAACCTAGTCACATTGTTTGGCCACAGAATTGACCAACATGTGTGCAAAATGTGTGCACAACTACTACAAAACCACCACTTCCCACATTGTTTTACCTCACCATTTTAAAAATTATTCACCAATTGTGATGTCAACCCAACCTCCCTTACACAGTATGGACAATAGATTTTCAAAAACCGTTCTTAGCCCATTATTCATGCCAATATATAGTCCTGAAAAATGCATTATCTCACTTTTTCCCTCAAATAGATTACCACAAACCATAATATAATTGTGAAACATAATCACGGTTACTTCAATGTTATAAAAAAAGATTCTAATCATTCAGGTGTAACATTATTTCTCCAATAATGTGCACACCAAATAGTGTACCCTTTCCTAAAAACTCCAATACACCCAAAACACAACCAGATGCCTCTATGGTTAATCCAAACTACTAGAACTCCTATATATTATTATTACTCTCATCAAATCACCCTCTTGAAAAATTACAACTATTGTAATATCATTTAGTGTTGTAATTAATAAATTGAAATGTTCAATAATGAAAATTCAAATTCCTTAATAAAATTTCAATCCATCATGATATGGATACCATCAAAATCCCTACCATAATAATTACCAAACTCAATATACCTTGATGGTAGTTAATCAATACCACCATACCTATATCAGTGACCATATTTTTCTAAATAGTATAATTCATGAATTGATATCTTGAAACACTATAAATGAACGACCACCAAGTTAAGGCCCTCAAACATCTAGGACTCTAAGATAAATATGATTAAAAAACATGAAACAAAACTATATGTCTTAATAAATCAAAAAAAAATAACATAGATTGAAATTCCAATTGATCCTTCATCGAGATATGGCTCTCTATGACACACTATTTCCGACCTGAAACAACCAATATTTGATTCACACACTCTTGAAAACATGAGGGAATGAACACAGACCCCACGATATACCTCCAAATTTTTTTCTAAACATTATGTTCTCAAACACCTATGTGATTTCCAAATAACATCATCTCACATATTCATCATCGAAGACCATCCTATGTGGACATATACCTATAATCTATGAATTAGCTAAAACAAATAGACTTTTCCTCAAATCTTGACTCTCACTTAAAAAATCCCTATCATACCAAAATGATGCACTAGTAGTTTGTTACTACCTTCAAAAAAGACATTTTTGGGACAACTGCAATCAGACTTCCCTCAACAAAAACACTCACAATGTGCCTAACACTATTTGTATTCCTATCACCACATCACCTGATCATTATTCCTTCCTTCCAAATGCAACTACATAGCCACCAAAACGAACCCTCTATGGTCATATATGAACTAATTCTAGATCAAACTCATGCTTGAATCCATATATCATCTTGATAAACTTTAAAAACTAATTTTTCCTCTAAATAACAATTGGAATTTGAGCACGTTCCTCAAAACAATATTCTTGAAAATCACAATACCACCCAAAAAATCAATGGATTATTCCTCAAACCTATGCACATGATTAATCAAGAATGTCATATCACCATAATTGATGTGTCACTCTCCAAGGTAATATTTTCATCATCACTAACAGTGACAAATAACATCAACTACTTCATCCCATGATCCATCAACAATGAAATGAATAATAAGATGTGGTTTTCATGATCTTAGTTAGTGTAGCATAAAAAAAATAAACTTTCATGTATCCTTAGCATATGATAATGATGACCATTTAATTCATTCAAATCCAATATATCCATAAAAAATAAACTATAATGAGTCGATGGTATAATTTTAATCATACATTTCCATAAAAACCACACAATGAGGGTAACCTAAAAGAGTCTCTATATCTAAGCAACAAAAATAGCATAAATAGGTTTATAAAACAAGAGACCTTTGCAATCACATTATGATGTAAAAATATTTGGAATTATGATCTCTAATATGATAGAATGCTAATATATGATTAATGTGTACCACCACAACCCATCCATTTTAGATTTCAAAAAAATTTTAAGGGCATAACAAAATCATCCAATAGACCTAGTCCACTATGAATATACGAATATCATTAAAATAAAATCAGTTCTCAGCCTAGAAATGACTACCTTCTCTACCGAATCAACTCAAGCATGCACTCAAAAAATGATTGATCAACAAACTAAAAAACATAGTGAATTACTACATGATTATGACTCCACAATCCCTTTAACAATAAACCATAAAATTAAATGTCATGTAACTTCACCACAGAATCATATTTCGACTATAAAGAGTGATTAATTCTGAAACTCTGGGTCACATGAACTCTTAACTGGCCATAAAAGCCCCACACATTTATCTCACCCTATGGGAGACCAAGATCCTTCTTGTGTGTCAATATATAATCATGAAAGGCCAATCCCATATTTTTGGTCATCTCCAAAAAAAAACATGTACTTTCAATCAGCTAAAATCCACCATGAACAACATTCCAACATTACTATTTCATGAGCAGGGAACCTTCACCTATGGAAACCAGTCACATGGATAAAACACGTGCATTAAACTGTTCTTTCACAAATCCAAAGATAGAAAAAGAACCTTATACTCATACCAGTTATAAAACCTCGTGATCCACTGCCAAATGACCCAAAATATCTTCTAGTGCATCATGACCACATTGACACTTAAAACTAGGTTGAACCCACTAATGAGTTATCCACATATTAAAAAAACACTAACCAACTGAAGATACGTTGCATCAAAAAGTTTACTAGGTCCAATCACCAAGGGTATGTACCATTAAATAAATGGAAACAACTCATGATACATAAAAAATGTGACCATCTCATCATCACCCAACATCACAATGTCAAAATAGTATTTTCTATAGGATGAATGTGTAATTTTTTCAGATGGTGAACACCTTTACACATCTAGGTCACCCATGCTCTCTAAGAATAATCTGAAAAGAAAGTCCCCTTAAGGACCAATACATACTTATTAGCTCATATAGAACCACAAAAAGGGGTCCAATAATCCTAACCATACACCATACTTTCCCAAAGGGCTAACATTCAAACATCTAACAAGTAATACACATACATCCTAAATTATGAGAACCTCACCATAGATCCACCATACCTTAAATAATAATTAAATCCCTAAATTAAAACCCCTTAATTCATATATCATATGTGTACTATGATCCAATAATGATTTATAATACACCACTTGTGTCTACAGGCCAAGATTCAAAACCAAATATCATGCCTTCTTCAAATGGACCAGGATCTACAAATATGTCATAAATCTTTAACTCCAAACAAAATATGCATCAACTAAATAAAAAATAACATACAACTTGGAAATGATATATATGAATAAAAAACCGAATCCTGGTACCATTGAGTTAATAACATAATGCATTTTCTTGAATAATTAGCCCAATATTCATCATAATACCAAAAAAATTATTATTTATCACATTAACCAATAACAAATTGCTATATAATTGGAATAAAACCCAATATTATACCCATTTGTAATATCTCATCTTGGAAGCTAGAAAACCAGTTATCTAATACATTTATCTACATGACCTCATGTATGCCTCTTAGTATGCTTGATGTAGCTGACTAGCAGAATATTTTTAAAATGGGAATGAGGGGAGACTATACCAACATATCCTAGATTTTAACAAGGCATAAATAACCATATATCTAACACATGTGACCATGAAGAAGGAATAAAAAATTGGAACATGATAGAATAAAATTATATGGAACAATGTCTTTAATGACCATGTAATTCACAAATACAACCACACATTATCCTAGTTACACAACATTATAAAAATAATATAAAAAATGGATGATAAAGATCATCGACCATGTATCATACTGTCTTTTAGTACAACACGAGAAATCCTCCTCGACCAAACAATACTCAACCCATGCCTCATCCCAAGCAACTGTCTACAATAATCCACTAAGGTATTTTCAAGAACCCATGTGTAATGAAGGCCCGTGATAACTACGAGTAAAACTATATTTCCCAACTAAAATTGTTCATAAAGAATATAAAATTCATTATTGATGTTCATGTATAATAAATTTGGAATAAATAGACAATACAAAAAATAAATATGATCTTATACAAAAGAAAAATCATCTAGAAAAAACTAACAGAAGGGTTATAAGGCGACACATAGACAATATAATAATATAATGACCCAAATCCTCTTTATAAATCATAAAATTGTTGTAAAAAACTATAAATAACAATGAATTTGTTTCTCTATTATTTAAATTTGGTAATAATAATACATAAATTCACAATTATTATCTAATATACCCATTCAATTTGTTCCTAGAATAACTATCTACTATCTAAATAAAATTTCAACATTAATAAAAATGTGACCAAAACCACCTTTTATCACCAAGATATATACCAATTTATTGGTACAAATACTTAACATAAATGAGGTCAATCCTGTCATAAATATTGTAGTAGTTCCCAAAACATTATTCTATCATCTGTTTATACCTAACATTAGAGGGGGATATAAAATGATTGTTTAACATCCCAAGTAGGAGGAGAATCAGTACAATATCCTCTTTCACATGGTATAAAATCACAACCTAGAGCTATTTGTTGATCTCTAACAGTGAAATATACTATTAGTTTCTAGAGCCTCATTCATAGATCGTATACAAAATATAAATTATGTTCCCTGAGCATTGTTACATCACCAAATCATTCAAATATGTGTTAAATACTAATCATGACATCATGGTGAAGAAAATTGTTGATGATAAAAATAAAATTTCATTTCAAAACCATTAACACATACTATGGTCCATAGGTTCCTTGAAAACAAAAAAACATAAAATAATCTAAAATATTATTCACATGATAAAATAACTGATCCCAAAAAACTCATTGAACATTTCATAACCACGCCATTATAACATGGATCTCTATATTTGATAATGAATCAAGACAGAAGGCCAACAATTTCATTAAAACCATCACAATATACAATATGTGTAAATAATTAATGATACAACCACACACACATTTTAATTAATCTTTTGAAATCCATTTATAATCCCTTTTATAAACCACTAAGAGGGTAACTAATCATTTCAAAACAAGGATAATTTCCAAACACTGTTCCCCCCATAGACACCAAATACTGGTCAATGAGAAAATGAAATATTTAAACCATTTAAAACCTCAAAGGAATTTTAATAAAAGATAAAAACATAATCCACTCCAAACTAATCATCTAGAACAAAACTTTAACCTTTTCATTAAATGGCCTACCCTATGGGCCACCATTCATTGATCTAAAAAACACAATCGATTCAATAAAACCAATGGAATTTAAAATATATTAAACCAATTACTAAAAAATTATAAATCATATAAATAAATAATATAATACATTGAATAAAGAAATATACTCAATACACATGATATAAATCATCTATGTAATTCCTAATGATCAGGTACCTCATCAATTATGCTTTCTAAAACATTCTTTAATCATGTATCCATTCAAATCTTCATTCCAAGAATCGTTCAAATGATGCCCCAATGGAATAGTTGTACTGTTAAAAGGCCAACGAACTCGTCTAGTTTTTACATATATTTTCCAAATTTTTCACCAACTTTGTGCAAAAAATTTCCCAACTACCATTCCCCACTCGTTAAGGACACATGGTTTGAAAAACCATGTGCATTTTATGATTTTCTCAACACCTACATTCTGTATTAAGGCACATTGTTTTTTTGAAACTATTCTCAACACATGCGCTATGCTTTAGACACATCTCAACAAATAATGGGTTCTCTTATTTTCCTTCATTGATTATAATATGCCATTATATAAACATGAAATTCAATCATGTGTAGTTCATAATTAACTGAGAATATTTTTATCGTCAAGGTGGCAAACATTTTCTCTTAAGCCATGCACTCATGGAGTACAACTCTAATACACCTGATTTATAACAAAAAGCCTCTATGGCTTTTCTAAACTCACATTCCATGTCCCAAACATCACTTCTCATGTAAAGACCTGTAAATTTCAAGGAGAATTTTTTCTTAAATTATTTGGGATTTTATGAGTACGTAGTTTCTGACGTCACCTGATTCCGAGGCCCGGTGTTCATGGAATCAATTTCTAAATTTTAGCTCGGGTACGTTTAGTGAACAAACGATTGGATTTTTCTAACTTTTCAACCGGTGATTAGAATCAAAATCTGAGGGCACCGTTGAAACCGTGGAACCCGTAATTTCTTAAGAAGACTTTTACTAGAGTTGCGTTTGTTCGGGGAGATTTGTTTAAAAACGTGGTTTAAGTGAAAGTAAAATAAAATTGTGTTATAAATTATATTTATCCCTTCTAGGTGGTTTATTCCAAGGTTTGGGAGTTGGGGTGGGACCCAATAAAATCCTAACCCCTCTTGATTAGGACATTTCTGCGGTGGGGCCCACACGAGCCCTACCCCTTCAAATTATTCTAACTCCTCACACCCTCAATAAGTTTTTCCAACTTTCCATCCAATTTATTAGTCTATTCACAATTAATTAATTAAGTGAATTTAACTTTTGAAGATTGAAATGTTAGAATGTGTAAATAAAATAAGGCAAAGCCTTATTTTATTTTGGGTTGATGTGTTGTGTGGAGAATTGAGAGAGGGATAATTCTGTAATTTGAAGAACTTCATCTTCCTCATTGAAGAACGCGAAGAACGCCATCATGCCTTCCATCTTCCCTTCGTGTCAAAGAAAGGGAGATGCCACTTCTTCCACGGATGTTCTCCGTCGATGTATACGGAGCCTCACCCGCGACGCCCTATTTTGCGATTCTAGCTTCCTCGAACTTCTTTGAGGTATGGGTTGTTTCATCATTCTAGTTTTATTTTGACGTTCAATGTTATTTTCTTTTGGCTACCTATTATCAATATAACGAGAGGAGGTAGGACCACACAAACCCAGACGAACCTCCTCCCCTTTTTATGTTGATCACCGTCGTGGTTTGGAACAGAGGTAGTGTGGTGCATCATCACCACGCCGGAATGATGGAACCGTGGCCGGAGCGGGCCGCGGAGAAAGAGCGTGGCGCCGTCGCGCCACGCCGGTGAAGTCGAAGGAAGCCGCGGGAAAGGGAGGGCCGCGGTGGAGGGGAACACCGCCATCGTACGGTGCTGGTCAGACATGGGTCGTGGCATAAGCCTGCGATGGTGCAGAAGAGGGCGGCCGGACTCCACCAACTGACGGCGCTCCCGGAGGCAGGACCAGCAGGTCAGGCAGTGCCACTCCGGTGGGCCATTATGGTCGGCCTTTTTCCGGAAGTCCAAGGGACGTAACCCCCGGTGGGTGGCAAGGGCGGGCCCCCAAGAGGGGCTACCATTTCAATATCAAGGTTGGGTAGACCCCCCCCCCCCCAACCTGCATCACGTGCGGCCGAAGTCCGGGCCGTGCCACCTGGGCCGGATCACACCCAAACGGGCCGGACCCGGACCCGGGTCGCGTCGACCCGGTTAGGGCCGACCCAGGGGGTATTAGGTCGGGTCAGACGATGCCCAAACCCCCTGTTTTTGGACAGATCCATTGAAACACCCATAACATGTGCTACAGATCTCTGATTGATGCACTGTCAGTTGTGTTGTTATCCTTGTATTGATATGGCCATTTCAGTATATTACACTCTAGGTTTATAATAACTTTGGGAATGTCAGGGTTGGTTCGAACACGAAGCCAACTGGGCCCTCGGAGCGGAAACACTCATCACATGAGCTTCAGATGTCCGATTGACATGATGTCGCCTTTATTGGATTCCTCTTAGTGAGATGGTTCTTTTGGCTTACTCTGCTTGAGGTTTGGACATATATGAAGTATGATCGGGTTGTTTTTAGCTAAAAAACCAACTGAGCCCCTGGAACGAAAAAGCCAACAACTCTCAGACCGGGAGTCCGATTGACGCATTTTCTGTTGCGTTGATTTCCTATTGACAAGACAAACCTTTTTGATAATCAACTCTGGACTTCATGAATGTTGATGTATTGACCCATTGGCTCGTGGAGCGGACCCTCCCGGAAGTGAGCATGCTGTGTGTGGGAACCCTAGAGCTGGCTGTGATGAAGATGAAGACTCCCATACAAGGATCCTCAGTGGGTTCGGCGAGGATTACTACGGTACTAGGATCCTCAGTGGGTTCGACATGGAGGAATACCGTACTGGGATCCTCTGTGGGTTCGATGAAAAAGACAACCGTACTAGGATCTTCTGTCAGTTCGACGACGAAGACTACCGTACTGAGATACCCCGTGGGTTCGACGACGATGTCTACCGTGTTGGGATCCTCCGAGGGTTCGACAACGATGACTTCTATGTTGGGAACCTTCATGGGTTTGATGACAATGACTTCTATACTTGGATCCTCTATGGAATCGGCAGCGACGACATCTATACTTGGAAGTTACGTGGGTTCGGCAGAGGATATTATTTATAGGCTACATCAATCATCTTTACCACTCTTGTGAATAGTATACCTGTGTGAGCTGAGTCTTGACTTTCAATATTTATCTTCGATAATGTTAACTTGATTTCTTGTGTGGAAGGGGTTGTGTTTTCCTGTGTGGATTGGATTGTTCTTTCGTGTGTGGACTGGGATGAACATGGTCTCAAGAGTTGGAGAAAGAACTGAATTGATGACTTAGGTATATGTATGGGCATATACCAATGTAGAGTTGGTTGATACCTTGTGATTGTATCATTCCATTGTGGTTTGTCCTTTGTGGATTCTATGAGACCTTCAAGAGTCTCGGGGTCCCTACTGAGTATCGAATACACACCACTGCACAGGCTACACCTGCACTATGTTGCATTGGATGCCGACGACGGACAGCGCTAATCGTGGTTGAGGCTTGAGGTGTGGGACAGTACCCGGTGGTGGTCTGTCAGGATGGATGTACACGGAGAGGATGACCAGACTCGAGAATCCGACGAGACTGTCTGTACTCACCCTTTAGGTGGGAGTTCTAGAGGACGACTTCTTGGTTACTTCTTTACTTTTCAGTTATTGTACGTTCCTTCCAGTTGTACTACAGTTTCATTTGAGTTTTCATACGGGCCCATTTACATTCCATCAATTACATTTGTACTCAGTTTACTTAGTGTTTACTTTATCTTGCATACTCTGTGGTGTTTATTTTCTTATATAAAGGAAATTCACTCCCTTTCATCGGGATTTACGCCTTTGGTGCTAGTCACAAGCCCCTATCCTATGGAAGACGGGCTTGGGGTAGTCACGGAATGGGCTCCGAGGACGGGTCATGAAAAATTTGTATCAGAGGTGTTCGGTTCCACCAAAGAACTTAGGACTCTAATATTTCTTCTATGTAATACAATAATGTTAATGTTATTGAGTGTTGTTATCCATCCAGGGTGTCAAGTGTTGGTTCGGCGGCCGACGTATCAATACACCAGGACCCTGACTTCTTATTTCCAACATAGTGCATGAAAATATTGATTGCATGTGTGTTTTTTTAAAAGTTTTCTTTGTGATTACTTTGTGTAAGCTCACCAGGTATACTATATTGACCGTGGTGAACCTGTTTCTTTTTAGGATGGACCCATGACGGCAGCCAGTTAGGGTTCTGAGCATTGTACGAGATGGAAGTCCACCAAGCAATGAGGTTTTGGTGCAGGACCCCATTACAGTGTACGCACCGGCAGTACCTCTACCCTCCGAGCCACCCATGCCACTAGCCCCAGCCGATGAGAGTGCATGTCTCCTTAATGCACTGCCCAAGTTTCAGCGTCAGATACCGCCCAAGTTTTGTAGAGAGATGGGCCCTCAGGCAGCCGAGGTCTGGCTGGAGGCTGTTGTTCAAGTTTTCAGATTAGTAGGGACACCAACTTACCTCGTGGTGATCCTTGCAGCGAGTCTCCTTCACGCAGCAGCAGGTAGATGGTGAAGCCTGATGCCCAGCTGCACGAAGACGCATCACTTTTTTGGACAGACATCAAGAGCCACTTCTGCTTGGAGTTTGTTCCATCCACCCGCCGTGTGGTGCGCATCCAAGAGCTACTACAGCTGTGGCAGGGAAGCATGAAAGCAGCCCAGTACTCGGTGATGTTTACTGATCTCTTGCGCTACTCCACAGATATGGCATGAGACTAGTTCTTCAGGGCCTGAACCTTTGAGCAGGGACAGAGGCATGAGATCAGGTCTTAGATGATCTCCCACAACATCCCAATGGAGGCAGGGGTGTTAGAGAGAGCCCATCTAGTAGAGAGTTTTCTCGCTGAGCAGTCACCAGCAACAAGACCCTCCGCATGATGACCCACAATGGAGTCTTCTACAACCGGCAGTAGACAGATGATGCAGAGGACCAAGCGAGCTAGACCATCAGATGATCAATCTCAGGATACAGGTTCGGTTGTACGGGGGACATGAAAGAGAGCCATCACATGAGGAGCAGACAGTGCTATGCATGCGGTGGGTAGGGTCACATGGTTCGAGACTGCCCGACCCACCCTGCAGATGAGAAGAAGGAAGAAGAGGGACCTCCCAGGTAGAGGTTTGATAAGGTAGGTCCGCAGGGAGTAGGTGGAAGAGGAAAAGGAGCTAGCCGAGCAGTGGGTTGTGGGCGATGCATTGAGGGCCTACCACCTCCACCACCAGGAAGACCACCCTGACCGCAGGGAACAGGTGGACATGGGAGAGCTCAGCTTCCGGGAGATGAGGCCTACGACCATGGAGCTCCGGGAGCAGATAGAAAGGAGTGGGGCTATCCCTATACATGTAGACTTTTTTTCATGTTTCTTTTAGCTTTGTTGATGTTTTGTTTTTGGATGCTTCGTGTATTTGTACCTTGAGATGCAGTAATAAATGACACTTGTTCTTGTGACATTTTTTCCTTGTCCTTTTTATGTAAATGATAATGAGAGGTTCCGGTTAAAACTATTGACTTGACCCTCACTTTTGAGATTTCTACTAGAGGAGAACTTGTGACCACACACTGCTGCGGACAGTGTGACTCGACCTTTGGAGGCAAGAGTAACGGTTGGATCTCTTAGTAGTAGTGTCGAGGCCTTACGATGTCCTCCATGGCATGAAATAGTACCATTCCTGTTAGGATTGACTGTATTAGGAAAAGGATGTGGTTCATCCAGGGGATGAGACCAGAGTTCTATTTTTGGTAGAGGAGGAATATCAGCAGCTCTTATAGATCATAGACGAAGAAGGGTGGAGTTAAGTTCTTACAAATGGATAGTCCCACCCATTATTTGTCGAGCGAACAGTTTATGGTTCTCACAAACACAATAGTCTCAGATGTATCTTCTCTCAAAAGGAAATGATCCTAAGATAGCAGCGATGGAATCCATTTCTTCCCGGACTATGACATCGAGATATTTTATACTCCTAGGAAGGGGAACGTTGCAGCGGATGCTCTTAGTAGGAGATCAGACATTCATCTGTTAGGTGTGGCGAGACAACAGTTGGCCGCATTTTTAGATATACTTTGTGGATAGTGTTGGAGTGAGTATGTATAGAACCAGAGATGGTTCAGGATACGACAGAGAAGGTGCAGATCTTCTAGGAGCAGATGAGGATAGCTCAGAGCCGACAGAAGACTTATGCTAACAGGAGGCAGAGACCACTAGAGTTCGGGGATGGTGACCATGTTTTCTTAGGGGTCTCACCTTGACGTGGATTATAGAGATTTGTACGAGGAGGAAAATTATCTCCTCACTTCATCAGACCATTCTAGTTTCTTAGTAGGATATGCGAGGTGGTGTATCGCCTAGCTCTACATCGTCAGTTGCACCGGGTGCATGACGTCTTCCACATATCTCAGCTAAGGAGATGCATGCATGACCCGACGCGTATCATCAACCATGGGGAGATGAACATCGATGATGTGGGGACTTTTATGGAGGTTCTACTGGAGATCGTGGATCGACACGAGCATGCCCTACGTGGACGGTCGATTCCTATAGTGCGCATCAGGTGGCAGCACAGGAACCTCCAGGAGATCACATGGAAGCGGGACGCTCGGATGCATGCACAATACCCACATTTGTTTCCATAGTTTGTGATGTATCTTTATGGGGACATAAATACCTGAGTTTAGAGTAATGTAAAGACATGAAAATTTCAAGGAAAATATTTTCATAAATTCTTTGGGATTTTACGACTATGCAGTTTCTGACGGAACCTGATTCTGAGGCCCGGTGTGCCCAGAATCAACTTACAAATTTTATCTCGGGTACGTTAAGTGAATGAATAAGCATGTTATTCTAACATTTGAATCGGTGCTCGAAATCGAAATCTGAGGGCACCAATGAAACCGCGGTGCCGATAATTGGTTAAGAAGACTTTTACTGGTGTTTGATTTGTTTGGGAAGAGTTGATTAAAAATGTGGTATAAGTGTATGTGAAATAAAATTGTGTTATAAATTTTATTTCTCATTTCTAGGGGGTTTATTCCTAGGTTTGGGATTTGGGGTGGGACCCACTAAAATCCTAACCCCTCTTGATTAGGATATTTTTTAGGTGGGGCCCACACAAGCCCCACTCATTAAAATTCATCTAACTCCTCAAACCCCTCAATAAATTTTTCCAACTTTCCATCCATTTAATTAGTCTATTCATGATTAATTAATTATGTGAATTTAACTTTTTATGATTGAAATGTTGGCATGTGTAAAAAAAATAAGGCAAAACCTTATATTATTTTGGGATGATGTGTTGTGTGGAGAATTGAGAGAGGGAGATTTATTCACATTGAAGAACATCTTCTTCCCTGTTGAAGAACGCGAAGAATGCCATCACACCTTACATCTTCCCTCTACGTCAAAGAAAGGGAGACACCACTTCTTCCATAGATGTTCTTCGTCGATGTATATGGACCCCCACCCACCACATCATATTCTGTGACACTAACATCCTCGATCTTCTTTGAGGTAGGGTCTGTTTCATCATTCTAGTTTTATTTTTACGTCCATTGTTAGTTTTTTGGCCACATGATATCTATATAATGGCAGAAGGTCGGACTGCACAAACTCGGTTGATACTCTTCCCCTTTTTATGTTGAGCACCATCATATTTTGGAACAGAGGCGGTGTGGCGCAATAGAAACGCGCCGGAATGAGGGAACTGCGGCTGGTGTGGGCCACGGTGAAGGACCGTGGCGTCGTCGCCCCACGCCGGTGAAGCTGAAAGAAGCCACGACCAAAGGCGGCGGGGCGCGACCCCGTCGTGTCGCGCCTATTTGAAAGGGGTCGTGTCCTAAGGCCACGGTTGGGAAGAGGAGGGCGGCCAGACTCCGTTGGCTGCCAGCAGTCCAGGAGGCAGGACCAGTAGGTCCCGTGGCGGCACTCCGGTCGGCCATTATAGCCGGCCGTTTTCCGGAAGTCCGGGGGTAGTAACCCCCGGTAGGTGGCAAGGGCGGGCCCCCCAAGAGGGGCTGCAGTTTCTTAATAAAGGGGGTCGGGGGGGTGCAACACCCCCCCGCTTCATGCTCGGCCGAATGGCGATCCAGCGGCCACGCGGGCCGGGCCGCTCGCGCCGGGCCGGGTCGGACCGGGCCCAAACCCCCTATTTTCGGACAGATCTGTTCAAACGTCCATAACATGGGCTACAGACCTCTGATCGACTCACCGTCAGTTGCCTTGGGATCCTTGAATCGAGAAGGTCATTTCGTTATATTACACTCAAGGTTTTTGAGGACTTTCGGTATGGCCGGGTTGGTTTGAACACGAAACCAACCGAGGCCTCAGAGCAGAAATGCTCATAAGTTGAGCTCCGAATGTCCGATTTACATGTCTTCCCGTTTGATTGATTCCTATTAGTGAGAAGGTTATTTTGGATTACTTTTCTCAAGGTTTGGACATAGTTGGAGTACGGTCAGGTAGGGTTTAACTTAAAAACCAACCGGGCCACTATGACGAAAAAGCCAACAACTCTCAGACCTGACGCCTGATTGACACGTCGTCTATTGCGTTGAGTTCCTATTGAAGAGAAGGAACATTGTGATACATAATCTCTGGACTTCGTGAAAATTTATGTATCGACCCCTTGGCTCACGGAGCAGACTATCCTAGAATCGAGCGTGCTGTGTACGGGAACCCTAGAGCTGGCTGCGATGAAGATGGCAACTTTCCTATAAGGATCCTCAGTGGGTTCGACGAGGACGACTACCATACTAGGATCATTAGTGGGCTCAACGTGGAATACTACCAAACTGGGATCCTCCATGGGTTCGAGGAGGATGACTACCATACTGGTATCCTCTGTGGGTTCGACGATGAAGACTACCGTACTAGGATCCTCTGTGGGTTCGATGATGATGTCTACCATGCTGGGATCCTCTGTGGGATCGACAATGATGATTTCTATATTTGGAACTTCCCTGGGTTCGACGATGACAAATTCTATACATGGATCCTCCTTGTGTGCGGCATCGATGACATATGTACTTGGAACCTACATGGGTTCGCCAGAGGAGATGATTCAGAGGCTACATCAATCATCTCCACCTCTCTTGTTAATAGTATACCTGTGTGAGCTGAGTCTTGACTTTCAATCCATTTCTTCGATAAGATTGACTTTCATTCCTATGTGGATTGGGTTGTGTTATCCTATGTGGATTGGATTGTGCTTTCCTATGGATACTGGGATGAAATTCGGCTCGAGAGTTGTAATGGAATTGAATTGATGACTTTGGTATATGTATTGGCATATAACTAAGTAGAGTTGGTTGATACTTTGTGATTGTATCTTTCCTTTTTGGTTTATACATTATGGATTCTTTGAGACCTTCGGGAGTCTCGGGTTCCCTACTGAGTATCGAATACTCACCCCTGCACGGGCTATGCCCGCGTTACATTGTATTGGTTGTAGACGACAGACAGCGCTGATAGTGGGTGAGGCTTGGGCAGCGGGACGTTATTTGGTGGTGGTCTATCAGGTGGGATGTACACGGAGAGGACGGCCTGACTCGAGGAGCCGATGAGACTGTATGTACTCACCCTCCAAGTGGGAGTTCCGGAGAAAAACTTCGAGGTTGCAGCTTTACTTTTCTGTTGTTGTACTTTCCTTCAGTTGTACTGCACTTTTAGTTGGGTTTGTATACTGGCCCATTTACATTCCAGCACTTACTTTTGTACTCAGTTTACTTAGTGTTTACTTCGTCTTGAGTACCCTATGGTGTTTGTTTTCTTATATAAAGACAATGCCTTCTCTTTCACTGGATTTACACCTTTGGTGTTACTCGCCAGCCCCTGGCCTATAGAAGGCGAGCTTAGGGTAGTTACGACACGGTCCCCGAGGACGGGTCGAGACATCTCATTTCAAAAAACAACATGATACATTTATAATATTTTTATATAATTTAAAGTAATAATTAAATATTTTATCTTCCCATTAATGAAATTTAATATCTAATCATAAAATTTTGTTCCATCAAGATGTGAGATCATATAAATACAATAATGAAAACCAATTAACTAGAAAATGAAATTTTAAACATAATACATAATTTAGTTGTATTAAATTTGTTAGAAAACCTGTAAAATAATTCATAAATAATACATTAAATATATAATATATAAAATTTATTTTATTCAAGAAGTAAATAATTATTAAATTAATTTTTCATGATAAAAAAATAATGTTATATTAAAATAATGATTTTATAAAAAATGAATTTTTGAAAATATTAAAATTATACCAAAATCAACTATAATGATGATAATTGTTCATTTAATTATATTATTTCTAATTAATGTATAAAAATGATACAGTACTCTATAATAATATATATAATGAAGAATTTAATATTTAAAACCATTTTTTAATGATTTTTTTCATTAATCTGTTAGAAGTAAATGATTTTAGAAAAAACCCAAAAATGAACGCGGAGATAATACTAATATGAGAATTTAAATAACAATATTCATTTCATTAAATGAAAAAAAATTAAATGATGGAAATTAATTACATATATTTAAAGTAAAAATGAAATAAAAATCAATTTTTATGATAACATATTTTTATAATTATTTAATATCATTACTAAAAATTGTGTTCTTATTTATTAAGCACTAATCAATACAATTTAATTTATAAAACCCACTATAATATTTTCTAAAAACATATTATTTCTGTTCATACATTCTAATTAATTGACTAGGTTATAATGGTTAACACTATCAAATTTTCTATAAAAATAAATTTTTCATATCACAAAATGTTTTGAATACATTCTATTTTTTTCAAATGAAATATATATAATATAATTATTTGTTGATAATGGAATGTATAATCATATACGAAAAAAATAAATGACCTGGATAAAAACAATTAAACAAAATTGATGGTTAAAAATAATATGATACAACTATGCCAAATAAATCATGATCCATAATAATTTAAATAAAAAACATACATATAATACTGAAAAATACAACATCAATTTCCATAGATTCATTATGCACAATATTTGAAAAAATAGCCTATTTATAACATTGATAAATTCATGTATTTTGGGAGTCCATTTTCATATGAATGAAAATGGACTCCCATGGATTGATAATATTGTTCTTTATAACCTTGTTTAAATAAATGAAATCATTAATTCCTTATGTAGGGGTAATCCAATTGGGATCCTAGTGACCCAAGTTCCCACAATAAATAAATTTATTGGGTTATTCCTCATAGTCCTACTTAGTCTTAGCAATATTCCCATATTAAAACCCTAGATTACTCCATAAGGGTGCCACATGATTGTAGTTCTATAAACTATTTAAACTCCTACCACCTAAAAAATGAAATTTTCCCCACATTATTTTATTTCTAGGTGGAGAAAATTGTTTTCCACATAATGTATAAGAGGAACAACATGTGTTATTCAAAAAATCCATAAATTTTATTTTGATCACCACACTATATTCCACTTCAATAGATGTTAGTAAGAGGAGAAAGATAATACTTTATAAAATATAAAAATTAAACCCCATAAAAACACAGAGGTTGACGGAAATTATTCAAGGATAAATGGGGGACATGTTGAAAAAATAAAAAAAAGAAATTCTCTATTAATATGTTATTTTTATACACTACTGTATTGGACAAACTGAACATCAACACTATAATGAAAATTGTGTAAACATTTATGTTGAGGTTCTTATTAAACATATCCAATGCAAGGCATTATTATAGATTAACCTATAATTCAAACTGACACTTCATATTACTTGGTCAACATAATATATAAGTGTAAATTATGACTATAAAGGTATTAATATTATTATAAAATAAAATTATACACTAAATAATCTCGATATACTATTTAGATTCATTGGTTTGTCAGTGTCCATCATAAACAATTCGTGTTTACTAGAAAAATTATTTAGAAATACCCACTACAAAAAATGAGGTCACCGATTTTTATCTATATGATTTTGAATTCACTAGATAAACTACTTAATAATAGGCCATTCTAGTGGATTGTTATCTTGTGGTGAATAATATATAATCAAACCCTTATGATTAATTGTTGTATATTTTTGTGGAATGGTATATTCAATATCAAAATATTATTAAATAAAAATGAAAGATAATCAATATACTATATATTAAATAGTAAATTCAAAAAAGATATATTCATTGTATCCTTATTTTCAAAACAAAAATAGAAATTGTCTAAAAATGTTTAAATATTTTCAGCATGATAAAAAAGGAAAAATAATATATGAGTGACACTATGAAAGTCTATAGGTTTAGCTATATTAATGATAAAATTTTTCATATATCATATTCAAGAAATATTCACCATTAGATTTTTTTTATATTCCACACTTAAACCTGAAATTTCAAAAAAAAAAACTCCTCAGTTTTCCAAAAACCTCATAATAGCCATATACTAGAATAATCTAATCAGAATACCCTTAATGAAACCGTCCAAGAAATGAATCATTCAAAAACATCGATAAAAACACTATGTTTTTTTCAAATGAATTGATTTCAATGAATTCCTCAGACCAGCGTATCGAGATATCATATTTTTTAATTAGAATTACCATAAAAGTATTAGTAAAATGAGGGATCTAATATTATTTCTATAATGAACCATCTTAAAAAATCCCAACACAATACCAGATATGTTTTACCAAAAGGAGTAAATCAAAATATTGATCCCTATTATATGGAAACAAGAATATGGTAATACAATATAACTACATTGTATGGATTTAATCCATGGTATTAAATACATTAGAAAATAGATTCAATTAAAAAATATAGCATGATGTATCTACACATTGAATAATATAGATCAAATATATTTAAATTTGACATTATAAATAATACAAATAAATAATAAATCAATAAAAATAAAATAACCACCCACCTTATCATTTTAATAAAAACATAATGTAATTCACAAATGTTATATATACCTAAAAAACTATGTTAAGTATTTTTTTCCAATACATAAACTATCTAAAAACATAATTGGAGAATCCATGCATACTAAATTGGTATGAGTACCCATGACATATATCTACCATCATCATCATACTAAGGGTGGTAATGAACATCAATATGATTATTAAGATGATGGGACTCCATTCACTTTAACTATGTCAAGAATACAAGATTCAAAAAACACCCAAAGGTGTCATTAGTGCAGCTGAAAAAAACATGTAAGAATCATATTTAAGAAAATAAAAAATATTTTTATAATTTATGTGAATTTTTCTTGTATGATAATATAAATTTAGATGTTTGATTTTTTTTATTTAATATTTGTATTTAAAATCATTTCATGAATATTTTAGTTCGTATAAAATAATATCTTTTTTAGGAAAAATGAAAAATGAAAATATAAAATACATTCAAGGGAAATTTATATTTATGATCATTATAATATCTATTATATTAAATTGTAAATAAATTACTAAAAAACATATCAATAATGTAACACTCATAAAATATGTAATCTAACCTATGGGTCTATAGGTAATTATGATCCTCTCATTAAATACAAGAAATGATTCATGTAATTAGAAATTATTTATATAATGAGATCCTACTTTCACATATGGTTGTATTTTTATACTATATCCTCTATAAATTAATCTATTCTAGTTTCCATAAATTGGAATAAAATTATTATTTGAAAAAACCAATCCAGATTACCAAAAATACACCCATGTTCTCACCTGTTCACCTGAATGAAATAATGTTCAAGTCATAACTAATATTTATAATATAATGATATTTAAACATATTACATGAATGAAAATAATAAATTTATAATGCACATAATTATACACTATTTAAAAGACCATTGGAATCTAATGTTGAATCATAATCCTTATTTATTAATTTTATATGAAACCTCATTGTAAAAGTCCGAGTTACGGAAAAATATCATGAATCCCTCATTTATTCAAAAAAATCCACTAATGATGAAATATTAATAAAATATTTCACTAACAAATACATCAAGAAATTATATCATAAACAATAAAAATTGAAAGTCATTCTCTATTGGAATATCCATTGAATGATCATTATATAATGATAGTTACTTCAAATCAAATAGTGACATTTTACAATCTCTAATTGTATCATGATAATAAATTATGGATTGTATCATGAATGAAACCCCATGTCAGTCATTGTAGAATAACCCTAAACCTTATGTTTATTCCCCATGAACATCAATTGAAATAAAACTATTTGAAAAGGAGATTAATTATAATAGAATATTACAAGAGAATAAATATAGAAGAAATCTTATGTTACCTTGTTTAAACATAGTAGAACACTGAGATGGTCCCCTTAGAATATTGAAACAAAGATAATACAAGGGTTAGGGGTAACTATGATTAGTATATGGGGGAAATATGATTAATATATGATTAAATTCAATAGGGGAATAATAGAAATTTCATAGTTTTACGTGAACTAGAGATACAACCTAGTTTTTTGAAATGGTTTAGTAAACAATGTTTCTACCAAGTCGGCGATGATAGAGTAAACTCCATATGTGAAAGTTATTTTCATGGAATTGTTTTATAATATCCACTATCAATAACTGATACATATATTTTTCATCCCCAGTTACGTGATTTTTAAATGAATCCAAAAATATTTGAAATCTGTGTGAAAATTTCAAAAACCGCATTGGAAAGATTCAATAACCAAAACATTAGATGGGATCATAATTATAATAAACCACATTACAACCAGGAATATATATTATTCAAATAATTTTATAATATCAAAAATCCAACTCCCATAAATGGAAATAGTAATACTAAAAAAATAATTATAAAATTAAATAATTATCTTTGTTTACTAGGTAGAACACAAATATATATATGGATATACACTATTTTTTTAATATAATATAATATTATAATTATTTATCCTAGTGATTTTATGTTGAATCCTATTTTTATTTAGATATCATTTTCTAAAAAATCCTCTTTTGTATGATGCTAGATAGCATAAAATTTCCAGTTATCCATGTATGTTATATTATACTTATCATATTTGAGGACACATTTTTATTAATAAATTAACTAAAATATATAATATTTAAATAAGATTCTTTGATACTATATATGGCTTTGAGATCTGTATTTCTCCCAATGAGTTATTTGGTTACAAAATTCACTACCAAAAAACCCAAACATTCTAGAAAGGATATATTGTCTATTAATTTTGTTACAATGTCAATTTAAACTAATATATAATAATTTCTATATAATTTTTTAATTTACTAATAATTCACAATTTATATACATATTTGTTCTCCACATCATTTATAACATTTTTTTGAATCACTTGTATTTTTTTTAAATTTTATATTTAACGACATATATCACAATTGTTTTCACACTCCCTTTTATATTTTGTAATAAATTCCCTATAAAATGAACTTAATAACACATTTTAATCCAAAGAAATACATATATGATGAAATATATATTTAAATGAATCATAATGATTAAAAACAGGTATTATATCTTCTTTATATATTCAACATATGGTAATTCAATAAAATATTTTTTTATAGAAATATAGTTATTATAGAAGACTGTATTTAACATTATTCATGAATCTATTCTACTAATTGACAATTAATACACCATATATCATACTACAAAAAATAATATTTTCTATATATAACTACCATAAACTTATTTTATCATTGATATTAACGTAATGATTATCAATGAACTCACATATGATATGATTTGGATGATCTGAAAAAACTATATTAATAATATAATTCTGTTAAAGAATATAATTTTAATCCCCTTTATTTCTACTATTTTTAAAGTTAAAATAATTTTGTGATATAAGCCATCTTATTAATCATGTTTTATATTATTTTTAAAAAATATTTCAAAAATAAATTTATACTATACTCTATAACAGTGTTTTCTATAAGATATGGTTTCAATTTATACACGGTAAATAACATTATAAGAATTTATTTTTCAGTGGTGGAATAATTTACTTACGCTCCATTATGTGACCTATTTTCAAATTCAGTCAAATATTTGAAAATATATTTTACATGGTAATTTATATCTACTATTGAGTAGTCTCTAAAATCAAACATTACTTGAAAAGGTATATTCCATTATAGTCTAGTCATGATTGGTACTAAAATTCTCTCTTCCATTAGTCAATTATGAAATTCATAGAACACTGTAAAATTTTATTGTCATATCATTTTAAACATAAAAAAAATGGATTTTCAATAACTGACATTTTATTACAGAAACTCTATTGAGTCATGAATAATAAAAATTATGTCCCACCACTAAAAAATGATAATGATGATACTGTATATATAACCATTTCCATTGACTAATAATATTCAATTTCAATCAGAGATTTATCTTCACTAATAACTGTGACTAATTTTACTAATAAGATGAATATTTTTTTTTAAAAATATTTTACATAAATCACACCTAACAAAAACCATAGATATATATTCAATGAATTCATAAAATATGATAGAAATTATAAAATATTCTCCCATAGACAATTCAATTATACAATTCATAATTATTTTGTATATACACATCATATCACATTGGAATTTTTACAGAGAACCATAAATATAGTGACCCTTATATTTCATAAAATGATATTGCATTCTAATAAAATAATATTAAATATATGTTACAAATACATTCCTGAGGTTTTTAATGTTTAATTGTCTCTTAATAATAGATAAAAATATTCTAATTTTATTAAATATCATCAATATCTCCCATAATGAACATATCACATAGAAATATTCTTACAAATGAATCACTTAAATAAATTTTTTATATCATTGGGAAATGAAGTATAAGAAATTGTGAGCTCATATGCATAGTACAGAAAAATAAGGCATATATCAATGATCACATAAACATAATATGAGAATAAAATTATATGCACAAAATATAAACAATATAATTTCAATACCTATAATAATCTATATCATAAAAATGAATCTTATAATATAACATGGATGCTAATATGAAAATAATTATATAAGAGTAATGTAACATATGTTATGAGTGAATAAAATTTAGATGAAATATAATGTTATTT
Organism: Viscum album; assembly: GCA_963277665.1. Classification (NCBI taxonomy): domain Eukaryota; kingdom Viridiplantae; phylum Streptophyta; class Magnoliopsida; order Santalales; family Viscaceae; genus Viscum; species Viscum album. The sequence goes on along the minus strand of OY728143.1, from coordinate 337,835,422 downwards.
TTCATTGAAAAAACCATATAAAATCATTTCGTCAGACATATATAACTACCATTACTATCAATGAGTATTGGCCTCCATACGTTTTTAATTAAATCCTTAATCATGTTTCTTCCACAATACTAGTATAATGGGTACATTTACATACAGAATAACATTCACTTCATACTATATTAGTTTTTTATAATCAGATACCCTTATTTTATTAAGGAAATATATTTCATTATAAATCTAGTCTCATAAAACCCTAGTATTTTAAAATTACAATATGTTGAATATCATATACAATATACATAATTGATCTTCATAAAACCATGAAATAATTTTTTTATAAAAAATAACCATAATTACCTAGCTATTCAATTAGAGGGAATTAATTTTTATAACCAAAATCGTAAAATATTTATAATTCATTTAGGTAATTTAAATATTTATAATATACTGGATAATTAATTTTCAATAAAACCATTTTATACTTTAAGAAACTTATTTTTCATCAAAATGTTGTTAATTTTTTATTTTTTATCCTTGGATAACAATTGTTTTTTTCACATCTAGAATTTTTATTTTATAAAATTAAAAAATTATGCGATATCCACATGTGAATAATAAATTTACATAAAAATTTAGGATTTTTTGAAAATAGTGATTTTCAATTTAATAGTGAAAATACATAATTTCATTGAATCTTTTATTATTGAATCAATAATATTTAAAAATAAATTTGTTTAAAATGGATTATATTAAAAATAATTTTTATAATATTATTAGTAATTAAAATATGTCCATTGGAATCATAATTTTAGATTTATTTTAAAAAATATATATTTCAAATGTTATTTTAATGAAAAGTAGTTTTTATTAGTGTTTTATTTCTATTTTAATTTATTCAAAATTTTAAAAATTAAATCTAAATAAATATATTTATTATTTCTAATTAGGAGTTATTTATTTCAAAAATGAGTATCTTCTATTTATCTTCATTATTAAATGTAATCATAATAAATAATTTCAACCACATCAATAGTCAATTATGTAATTATTGTTAAATTTAATTTGATATGTAATAAATGATTTATTTATACATGACTTTATACAATTATATGGGGATACATTAGGATTTTTCATCTGTGTTCGAATATATAGCCACATAGTTCCATATTTCGTTAATAAAAAAATTTATAATATTATAAGAAAATAATAAAAATAAAACCCAACTATCTTTTGTCTAATAAATCAACATCATATAATAATGAAAGAATATTGAAAAACAAATGATAAGTGGTTTTCTAAAATATAATATTTTCTTCTCCTTGGAAATTTATATATATTTTTTTAGTGATATTACATTTACCTACATTTCATATTAAACACTACTATAATATATATTCGATTAATTAAAAAATAATTATTTGAAAAAGACCAAGAGGAAATTGTTTGATGATTTATAGTGTCTTGTTAGTTATATATATATATATATAATATTAGATACTTTATAAATTTCTTAGAAACATTTACATATTTCTCGTGATTTCTTTAATTAAAAATTAAATGAACATTGTATAAAATTAAAATATTAATTTGAAAAAAAATATTATAAGTGGAAATTATGTATAATATATTTTTGAAAATGTAAACCTTTAGAAGATTATTGTCCATTTATATCCATATATTTACAATTATAACCCATTAAGTGTGCATGAGTTATGGATAAATTCAGTTGACAAAGGGGTTAAACTAAAACATAATGTTTAGAATAACACATAAACCTATAAAAACATTACTGGTTAAAGGGTGTGAAAATATATCATATCATGTATTTTAAATTATTTCCAAATTATTCCATATTAACATGAAATTAAATTTTATATATTTAGATATTTTTATTAATTTCATATTTTTTATTCATTCACTATACAAATTTACTAACCCTTTCTATTCAATACAAAACCTAAATACCCTTAGATCAACCATGTCTTACATTATCATCTTCTCAACATCTGTATCCAAGTTTCTTTTGTTATAATCATCATAAATAGACATCCCTATGTCTATTAATATTCAATCTAAATGAGAACTTTCAGAGAATATGTAATATTAATTATAGACACTTTTAAATGTATTTATTCTTAAAATTACTATATATATGATTTAAAAATACTATAATAGTCAAATAAGTATCATTAATATAAATATATGTAATTATGATTATGGTAATATGTTTTTTTGTTCTTTTCCAACTCATGGAATGAGATAACATCACTCGTGAGTATGAAATATATACAATCTCCTTGTTCTACCATAATTTGTTTTCCATCCCAAACAAACATGAATTTATTAAATGATGAATCAAATTATTTATTATTATATTAATCATATTACTATGAATAAATAATTATATTTTGATATATACTCTCTTATATTCCAATGCATTGGTAAGGAATAAAATTGCTTCTGCGTACATGTTGATTACCACCACTATGGAGAGATGTGGTACTATATAATGTAATATACACATTGAAATTAATATGGATATAACTAATGAATATATATGATATTTATATCATATTTAACATTATTTTGATTATGGATTCTTAACCTTTTTACATTTTCTAACACTACTGAACTAAATCATATAAACAGAATGATGAACATATCAACCTATAAAACAATTTTAGTAAAATTTTTAAAATAAATATGAACAAATATGGTATAAGAAAATCATATATTCGTGAAATATAATATAATTTTTCTATTATATATTTATAATAAATAAATATAAATTTATAGGTGTCTTTTACACATATGATGTTTTTCAAACATGAGTTAAGGGTTTCTAGTCTCACTTTCATTTTTGTGAGCAATATGTCATATTCACTAATTATTTATTTCATGTCATGTATCTAATAAAATATTTATATGATATATTATATTTTCTAATATATTTATTTTAAATGATTTAATTTTATTCCATTCATGGCTTGTTTGATTAAAAATATATCAAATTAGTATAGTTTTATTTCATAAGATCGTCATTATATGGGATTTTTTATGATTATTTTTTTGATGGTGGAATTATTTGAAATTTATAATATAAAAATAAAAATTCATTATAGTCATTTTATTTTTACTATTTAAATGTTTTCAATTCATTTTCCTCTAATTATGTACTAAAATATTGAAATAATGTTTTCGATTATAAACAAAATTTATATTTCTACTCGATCGAGATATGTTCTCTTTCATGTCCATATTATCCTCAAAATGTCATAGTAATGTATTACCTATTTGATAATGATTTATTAATTACATTTCAACCAATTATGATATTTTTGAAAAATATTCAACTGAATCTTCTTGTTATTTCTGTATGATGAATTTTAGGAATTATTTTACAATTATTGAAATATAATTTTTATCATACATGAAATGAATTATATGTATCTAAAACTTACTTTATTGAACCGTTTTCTTTACTTAATATTTATAATAACTAAATCATCCACAATATTTTACTATGTGGGATATGAATAGTTTGACATGAAATAGTATTGATTTTTTTTGTTATTTCTCCAAATTCGAATTTATGGTTATTTATAAGACTGTTTGATTAAGATATATTGTTGAATAAAATGATGATTGAATTACATATTTTATGCGATGGATGGAGGAAATAAAATCGATTCATTAGCGGGACTCATGTCAAATAAAATATTGTGTAAGTGGCCATGGAATTAAAAATTTATGTAGATATTTTGGGGGGTGTATTGATTATTTTTTTATATGTTTGGGAAGAAGGGTTCAATGGGTGTTTTCAAATATCTATCACTATTAATTACATAATTATGAAATAATTCTATTTTTTCATTGTGGTTATATTCAATAATATCTATTGATATTTTTAAATATCAATTGATTACTAATATTTAATCACTTAATATCCAATTATTCTGGTTATATTATTATTCATGATAATGATATTATGAAAATGAAATTCAATTTGGTTATTCACCATTCAATATTGATTTATCCTTATTTAATCAATATAATGTCAACAATACATAACCCTAATAGAAATGTCCTATATTATTGAAGTGTTATGGACACATAACATATTTTTAATAACCTATTGTTTTATGTTAGTAATTGTATCAAATGTATATAGTGTTATTCAATAGATTCTAGGTCTTATTCAGAGCATGGCACTCTGGAATTGAGAGAGGCAGATTGGGAAGCACACTTATCACATAGTTAATGAATGATGTGTGACTCAACTGTGTGGGGTTTACAATGCAGAGAATGTGGCTACATGGATTGAATAAAATATACATCCTAGGATGTATGGAATTGTAAAATTTCTCTAAAAATAGAAATGGGGATTTTTATTGGGAAATGGATTGTTAAAAAACCAGGAAAATGAACAATGAGTGTTATCTAATAGGGTTATTCTACGTTCACGATTGACACATGGTTTTATAAGGAACTAGACTTAATCCTTACTTAATATTTATTAAATGAATAATTCACATTGAGGATCATTTCATGTTTAGAGTTTTAGAGAATTAGGACATAACTATTACATCTCAAAAGATTAAAATGTAGAAACTTATACAATGTTTCCATAAAAAAAACTCTTAAAAAGAAACATGTTTATTTCCATGTTTTTGGTAGCATGACTTTCCCTTGATCCCATCCTTGACCCTATTCCATGTTAAGTCCTGTGAAAAACATTTCAAAATCATGGGATGAGCATAAAAGGCTCAGTAAGGGATACACAAAGAATCAAAACTGTTAGTTTTTCAAAACAACAAGTAAACCAAGAATACTTTATCAAAGTAATACTTTTCACCATTATGAAGTGGTAATAACTATTGACTGAATAAAAGTTCATTACATACCCTACTGTAACCAAAAGATTACCATAAAACCCATATAAATATCACATAACATATAAAGGTTACTTGGGACATAAACATACTTAAATGGAATAACCATACGGTCAACTTCCACACATACTTAATGGAATAGCCATATAGCTGACTTCCATACCCAATGCATTGGAGTTTATAACGTAACCTCTCATCCTGGTATTCACAGCACCACCCGTCATATGGTTTATCACATAACCACCCGTCAAATGTCTAGGTACCATTATAAAATCATAAGACATAAAACAAATATAATGGAAAGAAAAAATTTCCACACTTCGATCACCATATATCACATAAATATATTGGTATAAAAAATCCATTATAAAAACCATTTTTAGTACCAAAATACATAAAAGAGTATATGGTAATTATTTCATTTTAAAAAACATTACAGCTTGTTGAGGAAGCCAAAAACCAAATAATACTCACGGTGGCGAAAAAGGTTGTTGTCCCTACGTACGTTAAAAGTAACATTCCTTCTTGTCGTTTAGTAAAACGCTTAGTATAAAAATATTCCTTTTGTATAAAAGTAAAATTCAAAGGGGTTTACACACTGTATAAAATATAGTTGTGTATAAAATGAAATATTCCTCATTGAAAGGAGATTGAGACGAAGTCCCTTACAAACTCTGTATCCTTTGATTAAGGATAAATCAATGACATGATTATGTGTTACAAATATGAATACAAAAAATATAAGTGGATATTAAGTGTAAAACAATCATAGGTCCTTCACACATAATCTTGAAAAAAAACAAATGACATAGATATTTAACTCAATGAAATGAGATTGAGTTATGATTTCCGATACAAGTTCTTCTAAATGACATAAGAAGTTATCAATGAGAAGATTATGTGTAGAAATAGTATATACACACAAAGGTTTCTTTAAACTAAAAAATATATATTCCAAACATAATCATGGAATAATAAAATGAAGAATTAGAGGTTTAAACCAATGAATTGAAAGTGGGTTAAGAAGTTACCTTATAGAAATTCGACAGCCTAACAGAGTCACATCAAAATTCATAAAATGAGTTGATGAGAGATAAAAAGGGTATCTCATCACTTGGAAATATAATTTACATCTATAAGGATATAGAATAACATATCACAACATAATAGTATGTGAATTAAATGACATAACAAAATAAGTCTTTTAAAAAGAGGAGGGTGAAAGGTTCCCTTACCGACTTGGGTAACTTTCGAAATGTAAACCCCAATGAAGAAGGGTCATAGCATTGAATATGTAAATGCCCATAAATGAAATTATATTACACAAATAGTATAATAATGGGAAGTAAATACACCACTCAAAGGAAGTGGTTGTAAATGTAGCATAAATCTCACGGGACTAAAAGTGAGATGAACAATCCCTTACGAAAACTCGGCAGCCTAAAGGCACCACATAAAACATTCAAAAAAGGATTGATGAGATCAAATATAGTCTCTCATCATATTAAAATAAAATTTACAGCAATAAGAATAAAAAAGAACATCCCCCATAATAACAAAGAGGATCTCAAAAAAGTGACATAAAGGAGAGTACTTAAAAAGAAAGAGAGAGGTTAGATCTTTTACGAAAATTTGGCAGCCTAACGGCGCCACTCAAAACTTCAAAATTGGATTGATGAGGGAAAATAGGGTCTCTCAACATATGAACATATAAATTACAGTAGGAGTAATAGAAAATAACATCCCAATAATAAGAAATATGAGCTTAAAATTAATGACATAAAAGAGTTTACTTAAAAAGAAAGAGAGGAGTAGGATCCCTTACCTCAAGTCTGACTTGTCATGTTCGTTTCATTATATTCATGAATAATAAACATTGGTCAATTTATAATTGATTAATTACCCCTTTTAAAGATTATTATTCATTTTATATTACATATTATAATGTTATAATAATTGGTTAATAATGTGAGTTTATATTAGATGTTTTTTGTCGATGTTTGGTACATGAGTCAAAAATGAACTTGTTTGAAAATGATTGTCCATGTATTTATAAGTAATCATCTCCAGAATAGTATTAATGAATTAAAAATAATATATATCCAGTACATTTTCATTTTATACTACTCCATAACATTTGGAGATAAAAAGAAACGAAATGCATAGTTCATGGAGACAGTAGGCCGTACGTACGCATGAACTCTACTTTCATTTCTTTCTCATATTAATGGAATTAAAAATAATTGATAGAGATATATATATATTATAATTCAAGTATATTATATATTTTATATAGGTCACATATGTTCATTAATTTAATTCTTTACAGATTCCATGTATTGCATGAACGAGTCACATCACATGAGGAGGCGGTAGTCCACACTTCCTCATATGAAATTATCGCATTTGCACAACATGAAAAGCATAAAGGCATGTTTTAAATATAAAATTTAGAAGCATATAGAAAACATAAACACCATATATATCATATATAAAATATATTGACATCATAATGGACACCATTAAAGGTGTTAAATCAAGATTAAACAATCATCATTTCGTGAGGCAGAAATTAACCAACCAGAGAAAGAGTATGTTATTTAACCATTAGATGATGGTGTGTGTAGGTTTAACTCGAATCCATCACATAACAACATCCTAGTATATTGAAGATACTGGTTTTTGTTACAAAATAGAGGAATGAAAAGATTTTAGAGGGTTGGAGAAGCAAAATAAATCAAAAGAACAAAAGTGAAGACATTACCTTAAAATCGGGTAACTCTTCATGATTTGAGCTCAAAGGCTTCCTTGGGAAGGATTCTGCCCAAAGGTGATGCTTAAATGGTGAAGTGACGGATTTGAAGAGATGAAATGGGTATGGGTTGTCTGAGAAAAAGTCTTGAGAGGTGTGCATAAGGTGGAAGACGTGAGGGCCTTTTATAAGAGAAAAGGAGGGGCACTCTTGGAATGTTATAAAATTTTACTTTATTATAAAATTATTTTCGGATTTTAAAGGTCCCAAAAGGATATATTTCTAGGATAATGTGATGAGTATTCTTAATATAGCCATACAATATGTTTGTAACCAGTTTAGGTCTTATATTTTACATTATCTTTTCATTTTATTTAAATTGTTAAATAATGAGGTAATCGCTGCATCATCATGGTGTCATAAATAATTTAATTTATTTAATGCCTAAAATTTATTAAAAAACTATCATGATGTATTAAATCATTATATATTTATAATTAATATTTATAGTCAAAAATATGACTTGTATAACCCCATCTAATAATTGTTTTAGTAAAACAACACATGTTTGTGACATTTTAATTTTACCTTTAAATAAAAAGGTATTAATGTCATTTTCCTACCAAATTGGTTCCATGGGGTCCCCAAGTTGACCCATGGATTGTATTGGTCGGCAATGACACATCCAATGAGGTTAGGACATGTTTCTAGGTCATTTCATATTATTAAAACATTATTTTTACCTTAAATTACACTAATTACCTCTAATCGCGATTAATAAACTTCAAAGTTACTATTCACCAAAAACAATTTAATCCCATTGAACCACATTTTAATTATTAATGAAAACCATGTATATTGGATTTTTAAATTCAAATCACAGAAGTGGTAATGTTTCATTTAAAAAAAAAATCAGTTTCTTTAACTACCACTTAGTGGTTTCACTATTAATCAAAAATTGATGTTTTTCAAAAAATTACCAAAAAATCACCCTAGTCAATATTTGATATTCCGAATTCAAAAATGATGTATAATTTAAAAAATTAAAAAAAATATAAGTTACATTAAATAATTTAATGATTAATTGCCGCTGTCATAGAAAATAGCTTGTTTTTATGAAACAATAAGTATCAGAAGATTGACACTAGTTCAAGTCCAATTTCATGATGACATTATTTCCAATGACCACTATTGGATTAAATGGTATAAATATATTCTAATTTCACTTTAAAACCAATTAAAAAGATAATCTAATCATATAAATAAATTAGATTAAAAAGAGGTTTTGAGTTAAAATAGAACATTTTTCACTATTCATTTAAAAATGAACTTTATCGGAAAAATACCAAAAATTTACACAGAGTAAATTTTGATGTCCCGATTCTAAAGAAGAATTTTTTTTGTCAAATATAACACATAAAATTGTCAAAAAGTGTATTTAAAAGAGGTTCGTCATCAAAAGGCTGTTAATCGACCTTTTAAAGAATATTAGAATGTTTATGCTTAAAATTGGATTCATTCGCATTTTTAATCCTCATACATTTATTGTAAAAAGTAAAAATATTTGACAAACATATATAATCATTTTGTAGTTAGTTCTGTTCATTCCCGCCATTACAATGGCTAGGCATTTACTACAATTTAAATAATATTATTTTATTATTAGAGTGCAACCTAAGATTTCCAAAAAACTCGTTGTTGCGTATTGGGTACGCCATCGAGCATAGAGTCCCCTTTAAAGTTATATTATTATTTTGTTCACAAATATGGATAAATGTGAAAATGTCACATTTTTTATTTACCTAGGGGTGTTACATTCTTCCCCCCTTTTGGGAATTGGGTCCTTGCAATTTTAAAATTGTGCTTGGAAACTTCATTGAAAATCCCAAATCGGAACAAGTGTCTGTAAAAAAATCACTTTAAAATAAAGAAAGAGAAGTACAAAGGTCACCCAAGTTAACCCATACTAGGATTTCAAGTATGAAAATATGGACATGGAGGAAAAAACAAAGGGTCATGTTTTGAGGGAGAGTGATAGTAAACATGTCTAGGAGAAAGTTAACCATAAGAAAATCACAAACTTGTGATGGGTTAAACGGTATTTGATTCCCCAGCAGAAAAAGATAACAGACAAAATTTTTGTTTTAAGTTACTCTTCATTGAAGAATTTATTTTTGAGCTTAACTAATTCATAATTAAACATACTTACTTGTCACGTAGACTTTCAACTTTTACTAGATTCTTTAATCAAACTCATATTTTCTCCAAAAGATGAGTATTTAGGATGACTTGTTCGCATTAAGAGTACTATAATCATCTTCATGAGAATCACCTAATCCACAAAAGAGAACTATATATTTCCCATGTCTTTAGACAAAATCCAAAACCAAAATTTTTAGTATGAGATCAGATAATCCAAAAAAGTATAATCCTTTATAAAAATAAAATCCATCCTTAATCTCCAAAATTTGTCCAAAAAAACCCAAAGATTAAGGAAGACCATTCGATAAACAATTTTACATAAAATTTTTCTAATTAAACCAAACTAAGACTGAAACCCAAATATTTTAAGGATTTAATCACATAGTCTTCAAGGTACAAATTATCTTTTATCTCCAAATAACATCAGTTTCTCTTAAATTCTCTTATTTAAAAGTAATTAACCTAATAACATATCCTCCATGATAGGTTAATCATTTCCATAGATAACCCAAAATAAACTAAATCCTGATTACTAAAATCATCCAACTAAAAATAATTAGTCAAACTAACCAGGGACTTCACGTAGTCTAGTTGTAGGCAATAAATACCAGTCACACTTTGGTTGTGGGATCGATTCCCATAGCTCTGTCTGACGCGACGGGTTGTCACATGGTCTACGTGTTGTCCTTTTTATAAAACTATATAATTCATAAATAATTCCCCTAAAAGAGATAAAATATTCAAAAATAATCATAACATATTTTAACCTCAATTGTATCTCATGATGTTCATTTTCCATCATAATATATAACAACACATAATTACCTCAAAAGTAAGGAACATATAAACCGTAATGGCTGCCTTTATAATTATTACCTGAACATCTACATCGATTGGTCATCTCGTACTTGATGCTTTACAGAACATACTAAGGTACAAGTGGTTGATCATTACTCCTTGATAGTTGGTTTACAACAACCATGAGTTTCCTCATTGAATCCCCCATTTCATCCAGTCTCTTAATCAGAGAACCACCAATGTTTCCTTCAAACCTATTGTCACTTTGGTGCCTGCTGGATCCATCCATTCACTAAAAACAAAAATGTCAGTGTGAGTATATCAACAAAACTATCATGTACTAATGAGGAAGATAAACACTAAGATAAACTTACTCATTCACTTTATCTAAAACTAGGGATCTTTCTGAATATCCTATCCATTATGGTAATGTCACTTATGCTTAAAGAATACCCTAACCTCTAAAGTTATCTAAACCAACCTCTGATACCAACTATAAGGCCCCAGCCTTAAACCTTTCTTAATATTGAATTAAATGAATAATTCACATTGAGGATATTTTGAGGTTTAGAGTTTTAGAGAATTAGGACATAACTATTACATCTCAAAAGATTACAAAGTTGAAACTTCTACTATGTTTCCATAAAATAAAAACTCTTAAAATGAAACATGTCTACTTCCATGTTTTAGGTAGCACGACTTTCCCTCGATCCAATCCTTGACCCTATTCCACGTTAAGTCTGGTGAAAAACATTTCAAAAACATGGGATGAGCATAAAAAGCATAGTAAGGGATACACAAAGAATGAAAATAGTTAGTTTTTCAAAATAACAAGTAAACCATGTATACATTATCAATGTAATACTATTCACCTTTATGAAGTAGTAAAAACTCTTCACTGAATAAAAGTTCATTACTTACCCTTCTGTAACCAAAAGATTACCATAAAACCCATATAACGATCACATAACATATAAAAGTTACTTGGTACATAAACATACTTAAATTGAATAACCATACGATCGACTTCCACACATACATAATGGAATCGCCATACGTCCGACTTCTATAACCAATGCATTGGAGGTTATAATGTAACCACCCATCCTGTTATTCATGGAACCACCTGTTATATGGTTTATCATGTAACCACACGTAAAATTTTCAAGTTCCATTACAAAATCATAAGACATTAATCAAATATAATGGATAGAAAACATTTCCACACTTCGATCACAAATATCACATAAATATATTAACATAAAAATTCCATTATAAAAACCATTCTCAATACCAAAATACATAAAACAGTATATGATATTTATTTCATCTTAAAAAACATTACAGTTTGTTGAGGAAGCCAAAGACCAAATAATAATCACGGCGGCGGAAAAGGACATTGTCACCGCGTACGTTAAAAGTAACATTCCTTTTTTTCATTTAGTAAAATGCTTTGTAGAAAATGTTTCCTTTTGTATAAAATTAAACTTCAAAGGGGTTTACACACCCTATAAAAGATATATGTGTATAAAATGAAATATGCCTCAATGAAATGATATTGAGACGAAGTCCCTTACAATGTCGGTATCCTTAGATTAAGGATAAATCAATTACATGATTAAGTGTGAAAAATATGAATACCCAAAATATAAGTGGATATTAAGTGTAAAACAATCGGACGTCATTCACACAAAATCTTGGAAAAACAAAACCAATGACATAGATATTTAACTCAATGAAATGAGATTGAGTTATGATTTACGATACATGTTCGTCTAAATGACATTCAAATTTACCAATGAGATGATTATGTGTAGAAATAGTATATCAACACAAATGTTTTTAGAAACTACAACATAGAGATTCCACACAAAATCATGGAATAATAAAATCAAGAAGTAGAGGTTTATCCCAAAAAAATTGAAAGTGGGTTAAGAAGTTCCCTTACAGAAAATCTACAGCCTAACAGCGTCACTTCAAAATTCAGAAAATGAGTTGATGAGAGATAAAAAGGGTATATCATCACTTGGACATAAAAATTACATCAATAAAGATATATAAGAACATATACCAACATAATATTATGTGAATTAAAAGACATAATAAAAATAGTCTTTTAAAAAGAGGAGGGTGAAAGGTTCCTTTACCGACTTGGGTAACTTTCGAAACGTACACCCCATTGAATAAGGGTCATACAATGAATATGTAAATGCTCATAAATGAAATTATATTACACAAAGAGTATAATAATGGGATGTACATACACCAGTAAAAGGAAATAGTAGAAAATGTAGCATAAATCTCAAAGGACTAAAAGTGAGATGAACAATCCCTTACGAAAACTCGGTAGCCTAACGACGCCACATAAAACTTCCAAAAAAGGATTGATGAGATCAAATAGAGTCTCTAATAATATAACAATAAAATTTACAGAAATAGGAATATAAAATAACATCCCCCATCATAAAAAATAGGATCTTAAAAGAAGTGACATAAAGGAGAGTACTTAAAAATAAAGAGAGAGGTTATATCTCTTACGAAAATTCGGCAGCCTAACAGCGCCACTCAAAACTTTCAAATTGGATTGATGAGAGAAAATTAGGTCTCTCATCATATGAACATAAAAATTAAATTAGGAGTAGTATAAAAAACATCCCAATCATATGAATGATGGGCTTCAAATGAATGACATAAAAGAGTGTACTTAAAAAAAAGAGGAGTAGGATCCCTTACCTCATGTCTGACTTGCCTTGTTCGTTTCTTTATATTCCTGAATAATAAACTTTGGTCAATTTATAATTTCTTAATGACCTCATTTAAAGATTATTATTCAGTTTATATCACATTTTATAATGTTATAATAATTGGTTAATAATGTGAGTTCATATCAGAAGTTTTTTTCGATGTTTGGTAGATGAGTCAAAAATGAACTTGTTTGAAAATGATTGTCCATGTAGTTATAATTAATCATCTCCAGAATATTATTAATTATTTAAATATCATATATATGCAGTAAATTTTCATTTTATACTACTCCATAACATTTTTAGATAAAATGAAGCGAAATGCACCGTTCATGGAGACGGTAGGTCGTACGTACGCATGAACGGTACTTTCATTTCTTTGTCATATTAATGGAATTAAAAATAATTGAGATATATATATAGATATTATAATTAAATTATAATATATCTGTTATATAGGTCACATATTTTCATTAATTTCATTCTTTATACATTCCATGTATTGCATGAACGAGTCACATCCCTTGAGGGGGCGGTAGTCCACACTTCCTCGTATGAAATTATCACATTTTCACAACAGGAAAATCATACAGGAATGTTTTAAATATAATATTCAGAAGCATATAGAAAACATAAATAATATATATATCATATATAAAATATAGTGACATCATAATAGACACCATTAAATGTGTTAAAAGAATATTGAACAATCATCGTTTCGTGAGGCATAAATTCGCCAACCACAGAAAGAGTATGTTCCTTAACCATTAGACGAAGGTGTGTGTAATTGTAGATCTAATACTTCGCATAAAAACATCCTAGTATATTGAAGATACTGGTGTTGTTACAAAATAAAGGAATAAAAAGAGTTTAGAATGTTGTAGAAGAAAAATAAAACAAAAGAACACAAGTGAAGACATTACCTTAAAATCGGGTAACTCTTCTTGATTTGAGCTCAAAGGCTTCCTTGGGAAGGATTATGACAAAGATGAGGCTTAAATGATTAATATAGGGATGTGGAGAGATGAAATGGTCAGGAGTGGGCCGAGGCAAAGGCTTGAGAGGTTTGTGTATGGTGGTATAGGTTGGGGCCTTTTATAAGAGAAAATGAGGGGAACTCTTGGAAAGTTATAAAATATTACTATATTATAAACTGATTTTCGGATTTAAAAGGTCCCAAAAGGATATATTTAGAGGATAAGGTGATAAGGTTTTGAAATACACCCATCCAATAGGTTTGTGACAAGTTTAGGTCTTATATTTTACATTATCTTTTTATTTTATTTAAATTGTTAAATAATGAGGTAATCGGTGCATCATTGTGGTGTAATAAATAATTTAATTTATATAATTTCTAAAAATTATAAAATAGATATAATGATGTAGGAAATCATTTTATATTTCTAATGAATATTTATAGTCAAAAATATGACTTTTATAACCCCATCTAAAAATAGTTTTAGTAAAACATCGCATGTTTGTGGCATTTTAATTTTAACTTTAAATAAAAAGGTATTAATGCCATTTTCCAACCAAAGTGGCTCCATGGGGTCCCCAAGTTGACATATGGATTTTCTCTGTCTGCCATGACACATCCAATGAGGGTAGGACATGTTTTTAGGTCATTTCATATTATTAAAAATTTATTTTTTCCTTAAATTACACTAATTACTTCTAATCGCGATTAATAAACATAAAAGTTACTATTCACCAAAAAATTATTTTAATCCCATTGAACCAAATTTTACTTCTTAATGAAAACCATTTATGTCATATATTTGAAATTTTTATCACATTAGTGGTAAAGATTCATTTAAATGAAAAATCAGTTTCATTAACTACCACTTAGTGGTTTAACTATTCATCAAAAATTGATGTTTTTCAGAAAATTACCAAATATTCACCATAGGCTATATTTGATATTCCAAATTCAAAAATGATGTATATTTTAAAAAATTCAAAATATATAAGTTACATTAATTAATTTAATAATTAATTCCTGATGTCAGAGTAAATAGCTTGTATTTATGAAACAATAAGTTTCAAAAGATTGACACTAGTTCAAGTCCAATTTCAAGATGACATTAATTCCAATGACCAATATTGGATTAAATGGTAAAAATATATTATAATTTCAATTTTAAACCAATTCAAAATATAATCTAATCCTATAAATAAATTCGATTAAAAGGAGGTTTTGTATTAAAATACAACATTTTCACTATTCATTAAAAAATGAACTTTATCGGAAAAATACCAAAAATTTAAACAATGTAAATTTTTATGTCCTAATTCTAAAGAATAATATTATTTTGTCAAATATAACACATAAAATTGTTAAAAAGTGGATTTAAAAGATGTTCGTCATCGAAAGGTGGTTAATCGACCTTTTAAAGAACATTTGAATGTTTACGCTTAAAATTGGATTCATTCTTATTTTTAATCCTCAAACATTTATTGTAAAAAGTAAAAATATTTGAAAAAAATAAATAATCATTTTGTAGTTAGTTATGTTCATTCCGGCTATTACAATGGCTAGGCATTAACTACAATTTAAAATAATATTATTTTATTATTAGAGTGCAACGTAAGATTCCCAAGAAAATCATTATTGCGTATTGGGTATGCCATCGAGCATAGAGTCCCCTTTAAGTTATATTAATATTTTATTCAAAAATATGGATAAATGTGAAAATGTCATATTCATTATTTACCTGGGGTGTTACAGGTTTGGCCACTCTTGCATCCAAAAATTCTGATCATTAAATTTGGTTTAAAATGTTGATTTTAAAACCCTCTTCTTCAATTTCTCCACTCCATTTCATTCATTTCATAGGCACGAAAACCCTATCCCATACTAGGATCCCCCACAATAATGAGATATGCATTAATTTTTTCCTCTATCAAAGCATATAGTCAACCTCCATTGGTCCTCTTGTATTAATCTTGGTAATATATAAAATACTATTTCATTACAACATTCTTTATCATTTATCTGTATTTATGTTGGTGTACGAAAATTTGATTAATTTTCATGAATTTCATGTACATTTTGGATTTATTATTACCTAGATAGAATATTGGATTTAAAAAGGATGAGGTATAATTTACGAACCTATGGTAAGTGGTATAGATCTTATCAAAAAATAAACATATCATTTCTATCATGAATTGTTGTGTTTTTTGTCAAACACCTCTGGAGTCTCCTCCATATGTATATAGAATTTAATTTAATTTATCTGATAGATTAAATTTGTATTAGATAATTGTGAATCATTATTGTTTCATGAAAACCTCTACATATTCAACGTACATGGTTATTCCATTCCATAAAGGCCTATATACCCCATTAATATAAATTGATAGATGACCATTGGAGGTGTTTTTATATATAAAAATACATTATATTGGGAAATGTTTAAAGGGAATAATTAGCACTGTGCTAGTCCACTGGTCTGTATTCCTTATTTTTTTTCTAAATTAAATTAATTGACCAACTCTAATATATTATTATTTTTATAATGATCATTTGAAATGGAATGTGTTATTGGTAGAAAACCCATATATGTTGGGAGAGAAACTTGTATTAATCATCGTATTATTTTGACCAACTCACGGTGAAAATAACGTACCTATTTATTATAAATTTTTTTCCCTTGTGAAGTCACCCTTAATTAGCTTTGTTGGAAGATAGTTAACCCATTACATGATAAATACTTGGTTTCCTATGTTATTTCCATGGGATGTGATCCTAGGGTAATTCATACATCATACCTAGAGTAACACTTAAATACATTTTTTTGGTAATCATTGAGAGACATTGACAGTGTTGGGTACTTAATGTTCTCTTAGATTTATACTTTGAATTCCATATATTGATATAATTATATGGTCTTAGGATTACATGTATTAAATTATATTGTATCCTTTATATAAATTACTTTGAATTCACAATTATTATCCACTAGATACATCCCACTGGGCCAAAAAAACTATTCGGTTTGACCCACTATTTTTTCTTGATTTATAATGAAGCATTGTAACACCATATCGTATATGTAATGGTTGATCTTGGTTTTTATATATCTGGATTAGGATGAAGCTGTTAGTATCACACATGAATCACGGGTGTAACCTCCCGACCCTAGTTACCTAGAGTCGGTGCATTATTACATAACATTGGTATGGTCACAAGAAAGATCAAATCTCGAAAGACTGATTGGTTTAGTAGTCTTGGAAACACTAGATATATTAATAAGTCTTACATTACATCATAAAATGAAAAACTACTACAACAACATATTGTCTCCATAATCCACACTCATATCCCAACATAATATCCCTGAAGGTCATTCATAATTTACTTCTTCACTTCCTGGGAAAAATAAAACCTAGAAAAGGGGTGAGCTCAAATGCCCAGTAAGGATAACAATATAGCGGAAACTTTCATAAATAAGAATAAAAATTTAAGGTAATGTATAACTAAAACAAAATCCTTTCAAACATGAACTTTCAACATGGTATGGCATAAATAAAATGAAATAATGTCATTCACTTATTCACATGGATATTCTACTAATCGAATAATCACATGCAAAATCAATAACCACTTTCATAATGATGGAATGCATAATGCCAGACTATCATAACCATATAGCCAAGGCCTCGTGCCAAGACTACAAATAATATTTTGTCAAGGCCTTATGCCAAGACACTAGTTTGTCTCATGAGACCTACTAATGCATCGAGGAGCTATAGAGGGCTCCACCTGTCACTTACTAAGTCCAATGAATTCCCATATGAAAAGGTTTAAACATAACATAAACATTCGTATTAAAACTAGCATATGAAATGTAAATAATTTCACCATAAACTATGAATGGTATAAAAATAGCACATCCACAGTCAAACATATCAAAAAACCTTCAATACAATATAGAAGTTTTGTATCATAATAAATCAACTTCAAATAATCTTAAAATCCATCAAAGGATATTGACATAGATGAAATCAAAATTCTTTTTAAATAAATATCTCCTTATATTATGAAATCATTTAAGATCCATATAAAATAAAACATTTTCTTTGAAAATATTTTTATAAGATTGTAAGGGAAGCTTTGAAGATTTTATAACGGCGGAAAATAACCGCACTCGCCGTATAAGTTAAAAAAAACATTCTTAACTTAATTCTGTCGAAAAGGTTAAAAAGGACCTTGTTTTGAAAATGACAGAAAGATTCCTCTTATAAAAATTCAAACAAGGGTATAAATGACTTTAACCCATATTCTTGTAAATAATAAAAATGTTTTGAAATACTTTTTGAAGAAACATGGATGTGGATGATAAAGATATCCCAGTAGATTATTACAAATAAACAACCTCGGATAATGAAGAGATTGTGAAAGAACCCTTAACGTGTTTGGTAACTTATGAAACATACAATCCCATGAAAGAGGTATCATACAATGAATATGTAAATAAACATAAATTAATGTTTATTACACTAGGAATATAATTATGGGCAGTACATACACCACACAAAAGGTAATGGTGGCAATATGATATGAATCTCATGGGAATAAGGAGTGAGATGAAAACCCCTTACCTTGTACTTTTCCTTGGTTGGGGTAGGTTAACCTCCTGTATAATGGTTAAATAATTGTTATTAAATTATAAAAGAATCATATACATTAATATGATATCATATATGATCTTTTAATATTGATTTGATAATAATATCTTAGTATTATCATTGTTTCAGGTGTTAACTTACTTGTTTTCTTTTCTATGTTTTGTTACGTAAGACATGTTTGTAAAGGATAGGTTGTATATTATTCATATCCAGAATTATATCAAGTCCTTAAACATAATTTTTTAAATCATCAAATGATAATTATACTTGAATGGATACGATGGAGAATGAATCTCATCGCGTTCGTGGAGACGGTAGTACGTACGTACGCACGAGCGACAATATCATTCTTTTGATATTAAAATAACATATAAAAGGATGGTATATCATATATACTGAATCATTAACATGTTATATTTATTATTTACATGAGTTACACATCATTATTATACCCATCCAAATAATATTGTATTGAATAACAATTACACCACGACGTGGAGACGGTAAGCCGTACGTACACACGTATGGTGACATGTTATTCAAAGGGTGGATAGAATACTGAATATGGTTGTACCATATTTATAATAAAATCACAGTATATATATGATACTGGAGTTATTATTTTAGAATGGTAACAACAAAGGAAGAAGAAGTGGAAGAAGAAATGAACTTGGAAAAGGGTGGTGAAATCATTACCTCTTCTTCGGGTTCTTCCTTTTGATTTGATCAAAATGTCTCCTTAGGTTGGCTTTCTGATCAAACTAATGCCTCTAGGTTGTAGTGAGGGAAGTTGGGAGAGTATTGGGGAAGAGTTTTTCCGAACTAAAAGGCTTTGAAGGTGTGAAGAAATGAGAAGGAGGGGTGCCCGTTTATAAGAGGGGTGAGGGGCACCTTTGGAAATGCTAGAGATATTAGTTTATAATAAATTCATATTCGGTTTCCAATGGCTCCAAAGTTTAATATTCAAAGATTAAGGTGGGTATGGGTCAAAAATAACTCAACCAATATAATTTAGACAGGTTTGGGTACTTATATTAACCTTATCTTTAAGTATTAACTCTAAGTTAATTAGTTTCACTTTTACAATATCTCTTTGTATTTTTATATAATATGGTTAATAAACTTAATAAATACATCCAAGATACCCCCAAGTGGTCCGGTAATGATGAACCTATCATTATATAAGTCTCTTGGCCGAGCCTTATATTTTTAGGAATTTAATATCAATTAATAATATAATATTTGTTTTAAGAACTCTTTTATGTCAATTTTGACACTATTCAATAGTTGATTTTTTTAAAACTCATAACAGATTGATTACTTCGAACAAAGTAAATTAAATGAATCCTAATATATCATATTATCCTAGAAAATTAGTTTAATTCATTAAACGTTTCATATTATATTTATTTGGGTATTTATAATATCAATTAATTTAATTTTTCACTATTTTTGTAATTACTGCATCATCATTGTGTCATCAATAAAATAACTTATTTAATGTCTAAAAATTATAAAAAAAATAGAATTATGTAGGAAATCTTTTTATCTTTCTAATTAATATTTATAATCTAAAATCCAACATATATAACCCTATGTAATAATTATTTGTCTAAAAGATATATGCTTGTGTCATTTTTGTATTCATTTTAACTTAATTAAAATAAAGTGTCCCTATCACCTACAAGTGGCACCATGGTGTCCCCAAATCGACCCAAATATGCCTATGGTTGAACCTGTATCATCAAATAAGGCTAGGACACGTTTTAGGGTAATTTAGTATTATTATAATATTATTTTTTAACCCTTATTTACCAGATTTACCCTTAACCATGGTAAATAAAATATTTACCACAGTAATTATTCAAAATGTCTAAAAAATAAAAGATACCTATTTACACAATTTGTACATCCTGATTCCAAATATGGATTCTATTTTTCTAAATTCAAAACACAGAAGTGGCAGAAATTAATTTAAAATTAATTGCCGATGTCAAAACAAAAAGCGTGTTTTTAAGAGATAATAACTATCAAAAGATTGACACTTGTTTATGTTCGGTTTAATTGTAAAATTATGTCCAATGACCAACATTATATTAAATGGTAAAAATATATTCAAAATATAATTTAAAACCACTCAAATTCATAATTTATCACTATTAATTATTTTTATTAAAAAAGTTGTTTTTAATTAAAATTTAATAATTTTCACTATTCATCAAAATATGAAAGTTATTCGAAAAGTACCAAAATTTCACCTTAGGCTAAATTCGATATTTAGAATCCAGAAATGATGTCCATTTTAAAATATAAAATATATATAATTTCGAAAAGTAGGTATTACTATTCATAACAGCTAGTTTGATTGGTTGTGGTGTGTGTTAAAACTCAAGGTTGCATACAACACACGCTACTGTATTATTCAAAGAAAGCGTACCGTGGAAGCTTGGGATGTTTCATTTTAAATTTTTGATGTCCCCATTTCGTCAAAAAGTTAAAGATATTGTATTTAAAAAGGGTTCACTATTAAAAGTTGATAAAAGTGCAACACTGAAAATGAATTTGTTCTTGCATTATATCTAAGAAACTCATTATATGGATTCTAAAATTATAAGGATTATATAAAGTTTAAAATTTAGATAATACTATTCATAACCTCTTTTTAATGGCTTCTTTTTTGTAAGTCATGGTGTGATTGAACTCGGTGTTGCGTGTAGTGCATGTTATTGAATTATTTTGAAGAAATAACACACTATGAAATCTTGGGGTGTTACATTCTCCCCTCCTTTAATAAATTGCGTCCTCGCAATTTGAAATTGTTATTCGAAAATAAAAGGTTGAAAATAGAAAATATATTTGTGGGAAAACCCACATCGGAAATTGGGTTACTAAAATTTAGTCTTAATATGAGGAAAAGAGATATGAAAGTGTCACCACCAAATTATGATCTCGATTAGGAGAACATTGGTGGAAATTAGAGACATATAATTGGAGGAAAAACGTAAATATTTATAGGTAGTGATTGTGGTCATCAATCACAAACAAGTATAAAATTGAGGTCCCTAAATTCATCAGTCTATGATGATTTGAAATACCGTCGGTTCAACAAAACATAGGGTATTAGGATAACACATTTTTGACGTTTCAGAATATCTTAGTTGAAATCCCACATCGAAAAATGAATTAATGAGGCCTCTATTTAAAATAAAGAGTCGAAAGTATGAAGATTACTGAAAATAACACATACTAGGGTTCCATGTAGGAAAATATGGATATGGTAGAAAAATCTAACCATTAATTATCTGATGGAGAGTGGTAGAGAACATGTCTATGAAAAGGCCAACAATCCCAAAGACATAAATTAGTGATGATTTAAGGTACCATCTAGGAAAACATTTTTGTTCTAAGTTGCTTTTCTTAATATTGAGGAATTTATTTATGAGATTGGCTAAGATCATAAGGAGATATAATTACTTTATAATTAGATTTTTATCCATTAATAAATTTCTACAACAAACTCATCTTTCACTCTAAAAGATAATAGAATGTAAAAAATTTCTATTTACACTATTCGTATAGGGTTCCAAAATAAACGAATTTATAATTCATCTACAAGATCTTTTAATAAAAACTACATTATTTAATCCAGGACATCTTGTGGTCCAATGGTAGGTGATACACCCTTGTCGCCCTTCGGTTGAGGGTTCAAGTCTCGCAGCCTTGCCGGACGCGACGGGTTGCCGTCCGACCTCTGGGTTGTCCTTTTATGGAAATCCAAAATAATCCAAACTAGAACTATCCAAAATACTTCTGTCCAAACTCACAGTCCAACATTTATTAGGAAGGTAAACATAAAATAGATCCATTTTACCCTCTAATAGAATATGAATACCTTCATCATGTATTACCATATTCCTTATTGATTACATTCATGATCCCTTATTCCATATAGAATGCTGGATATACTTCATTAATCCAAAAATGTTTTAAACCCCAACAATGATGGAATATACAAATCATTAATCATTTCCAAGGTAGTCAAGAATATCCAATATAATTTATCCAAAACAATCACATATTATTCCAAAATCACTACCTCAGTATCAGAACTATAATATGATTTATCATTCTCTCAACAATATATTTTCCAAAAATTTATCCAGCTATTGAGTCACTATTCTTTGTTCCACACAATCTCAAGTCCTTAATGAAATAGTACTGCAATACAATCCTTATAAACTCCATAATTATTATAACAAGTACATTGTTGATACAACACTCAATTGACATAATCAACATAATAACTCTAATCATTCCTCTTCATCTGTGGTAGTATCATAACTTGATTATTATCCAATAGCATCATTTGCGGCATAGTCTGATTACTAGGACATAGGTTCGCGTAGTGTCCAAAATCCTTGCAAATGAAGCATTGTACATTTAAAACCATTTTCTTACACTTGCAGTCACGTACTTTGTGCCATTTTCCTCCACACTTATAACAAACTCCCATTCCTTTCAGGCAAGTTCCAGGGTGTTTCTTTCCACAGTTACCACATATGGGAAAATTCTTCTTTCCCCTCTTCCTTTTATCCATCTTTCTCTCTTCCATCCTTTTCTTCTCTTGCTTCCCTTCAAAGCTATAGGACTCAGTAAACTCTTTACTTATCTTATCAAGACATGATATTATTTCTTCATATGATGATAATACATGGGAGACTATTTCTATTATAAATTCTAGCTTAAGACCATGAAAGATATGATCCTTCTTTCTCTTTGTATCATGTGCATTTCTGGAGTTCTGATTCCTTCTACTGGGCGCCATTTCTAAACAATGGAATACACTAGATCAGTTTATGAATCAAAATACATAATCACATACTTATAAAACACTTAACATAAATTGAACTATTTATGGATATAATCCATAATCATAAAAATGTCTCCTTTGAGGATGTATATACTCATAAACCCTTCATAATGGTTTGTAAAGAAAATGAGAATTATCCTAAGCATATCCCCCGGGAGTGTCGTAACCAAGAGTGCAGCAAGGCCCATTGTCGTGCACCAGTTCCTGTTCGAGTCTAGCTCAAAGCGGTGTTTTCGGGTTTTACCCCTAGGTACATCTGTGCCAGAGCCGCCTCTACCTGCTCGTATCCAGACAGGGATGTACTTCTCGGAAAACTCACAAAATCTCTACAATACCAAAATTCTAGGAAGTTCATATATACTTATCCTCAAAGTTCATCATAGTTCTACGTGCTCTAATCAGAGTTTATCTAAATCTAGCTTCCATGGTTTGTACTAAACTTCCTCTGATACCAACTGCAACGCCCCGACCCCAGTTACCCAGAGTCGGTGCTTTATTACATAACATTGGTATGATCACAAAAAAGATCAAATCTCGAAAGACCGATTGGTTTAGTAGTCTTGGAAACACTAGATATATTCATAAGTCTTACATTACATCATAAAATGAAAAACTATTACAACAACATATTGTCTCCATAATCCACTCTCATATCCCCACATAATATCCCTGCAGGTCATTCATAATTTACTTCTTCACTTCCTGGGAAAAATAAAACATTGAAAAGGGGTGAGCTCAAATGCCCAGTAAGGATAACAATATAGCCGAAACTTTCATAAATAAGAATAAACATTTAAGGGAATGTATAACTAAAACAAAAGCCTTTCAAACATGAACATTCAACATGGTATGGCATAAATAAAATGAAATAATGCCATTTACTTATTCACATGGATATTCTACTAATCGAATAATCACATGAAAAATCAATAACCACTTTCATAATGATGGAATGCATAATGCCAGACTATCATAACCACATAGCCAAGGCCTCGTGCCAAGACTACAAATAAGATTTTGTCAAGGCCTTCTGCCAAGACACTAGTTTGTCTCATTAGACCTACCGATGCATCGAGGAGCTATAGCGGGCTCCACCCGTCACTTACTAAGTCCAATGCATTCCCATATGAAAAGGTTTAAACATAACATAAACATTCGTATTAAAACTAGCATACGAAATGTAAATAATTTCACCATAAACTATGAATGGTATAAAAATAGCACATCCACAGTCAAACATATCCCAAAACCTTCAATACAATATAGAAGTTTTGTATCATAATAAATCAACTTCAAATAATCTTAAAATCCATCAAAGGATGTTGACATAGATGAAATCAAAATTCTTTTTAAAGAAATATCTCCTTTTATTTTGAAATCATTTAAGATCCTTATAAAATAAAACATTTTCTTTGAAAATATTCTTATAAGCTTGTAAGGGAAGCTTTGAAGATTTTATAACAGCGGAAAATAACCGCACTCGCCGTATAAGTTAAAAAACATTCTTACCTTAATTCTGTCGAAAAGGTTAAAAAGGACCTTGTTTTGAAAATGACGGAAAGATTCCTCTTATAAAAAGTTAAACAAGGGTATAAATGACTTTAACCCATATTATTGTAAATAATAAAAATGTTTTTAAATACATTTTTAAGAAACATGGATGTGGATGATAAAGAGATCCCAGTAGATTATTACAAATAAACAACCTCGGATAATGAAGAGATTGTGAAATAACCCTTACCAAGTTTGGTAACTTATGAAACATACAATCCCATGAAAGAGTTATCATACAATGAATATGTAAATACACATAAATTAAAGTGTATTACACAAAGAATATAATTATGGGCAGTACATACACCACACAAAAGGTAATGGTGGCAATATGGCATGAATCTCACGGGAATAAGGAGTGAGATGAAAACCCCTTACCTTGTACATTTCCTTGGTTGGGGAAGGTTAAACTCCTGTATAATGGTGAAATAATTGTTATTAAATTATACAAGAATCATATACATTAATGTGATATAATATATGATCTTTTAATATTGATTTGATAATAATATCTTAGTATTATCATTGTTTCGGGTGTTAACTTACTTGTTTTCTTTTATATGTTTTGTTACGTAAGACATGTTTGTAAAGGATAGGTTGTATATTATTCATATCCAGAATGATATCAAGTCCTTAAAAATCATTTTTTAAATCATCAAATGATAATTATACTTGAATGGATACGATGGAGAATGAATCTCATCGCGTTCGTGGAGACGGTAGTCCGTACGTACGCACGAGCGACAATATCATTTTTTTGATATTAAAATAATATATAAAAGGATGGTATATCATATATTATGAATTATTAACATGTTATATTTATTATTTACATGAGTTACACATCATTATTATACCCATCCAAATAATATTATATTGAATAACAATTACACCACGACGTGGAGACGGTAAGCCGTACGTACGCACGTATGGTGTCATGTTATTCAAAGGGTGGATAGAATACTGAATATGGTTGTACCATATTTATAATAACATCACAGTATATATATGATACTGGAGTTATTATTTTAGAATGGTAACAAAAAAGGAAGAAGAAGTGGAAGAAGAAATGAACTTGGAAAAGGGTGGTGAAATCATTACCTCTTCTTCGGGTTCTTTCTTTTGATTTGATCAAAAGGGCTCCTTAGGTTGGCTTTCTGATCAAACTATGACCTATAGGTTGTAGTGAGGGAAGTTGGCAGAGTATTTGGGCAGATTTATGCCGATCCAAAAAGCTTTGAAGGTGTGATGAAATGAGAAGGAGGAGTGCCCTTTTATAAGAGGGGTGAGGGGCACCTTTGGAAAAGCTAGAGATATTAGTTTATAATAAATTCATATTCGGTTTCAAATGGCTCCAAAGTTGACTATTCAAAGGTTAATGTGGGGATGTGTCGAAAACAAATCAACAAATATAATTTAGAGAGTTTTGGGTACTTATATTAACCTTATCTTTAATTATTAACTCTAAGTTAATTAGTTTCACTTTTACAATGTCTCTTTGTATTTTTATATAATATGGTTAATAAACTTACTATATACATCCAAGACACCCCCATGTGGTCCATTAATGACGAAACTATCATTATATAAGTCTCTTGGCAGAACCTTAGATTTTTAGGAATTTTATATCAATTAATAATATAATATTTGTTTTAAGAACTCTTTTATGTCAAATTTGACACTATTCAATAGTTGATTTTTTTGAAACTCATAACAGATTGATTACTTCTAACAATGTAAATTAAATCAATCCTAATATATCATATTATACTAGAAAATTAGTTTAATTCATTAAACGTTCCATATTATATTTATTTGGGTATTTATAATATCAATTAATTTAATTTTTCACTATTTTAGTAATTACAGTATCATCATTGTGTCATAAATAAAATAAATTATTTAATGTATAAAAATTATAAATAAAATATCATTATGTAGGAAATCTTTTTATCTTTCTAATTAATATTTATAATCTAAAATCCAACATATATAACCCAATGTAATAATTATTTTTCTAAAGGATATATGCTTGTGTCATTTTTGTATTCATTTTAACTTAATTAAAATAAAGTGTCCCTAATACCTACAAGTGGCACCATGGGGTCCCCAAATCGACCCAAAGATGCCTATGGTTGAACATGTATCAACCAATAAGGATAGGACACGTTTTATGGTAATTTAATATTATTATAATATTATTTTTTAACCCTTATTTACCAGATTTACCCTTAACCATGGTAAATAAAATATTTACCACAGTAATTATTCAAAATGTCTAAAAAATAAAAGTTACCTATTTACACAATTTCGACATCCTGATTCCAAATATGGATTCAATTTTTCTAAATTCAAAACACAGAAGTGGCAGAAACTAATTTAAAATTAATTCTCGCTGTCAAAACAAAAAGCGTGTTTTTTTGAGATAATAACTATCAAAAGATTGACACTTGTTTATGTTTGGTTTAATTGTAAAATTATGTCCAATGACCAACATTATATTAAATGGTAAAAATATATTCTAAATATACTTTAAAACCACTCAAATTCATAATTTATCACTATTAATTATTTTGATTAAAAAAGATGTTTTTAATTAAAATTTAGTAATTTTCACTATTCATCAAAATATGAAAGTTATCTGAAAAGTACCAAAATTTCACCTTAGGCTAAATTCGATATTCCGAATCCAGAAATGAATTCCATTTTAAAATATAAAATATATATAATTTCTAAAAGTAGGTATTACTATTCATAACGGCTAGTTTGATTGGTTGTGGTGCGTGTTAAAACTCAAAGTTGCGTACAACACACGCTACTGTATTATTCAAAGAAAGCATAGCGTGGAAGCTTGGGATGTTTCATTTTAAATTTTTGATGTCCCCATTTAGTCAAAAAGTTTAAAATATTGTATTTAAAAAGGGTTCACTATTAAAAGTTGATAAAAGTGCAATACTGAAAATGAATTTGTTCTTGCATTATATCTAAGAAACTCATAATATGGATTCTAAAATTATAAGGATTATATAAAGTTTAAAATTTAGATAATACTATTCATAACCTCTTTTGAATGGATTTTTTTTGTAAGTCATGGTGTGATTGAACTCGGTGTTGCGTGTAGTGCAAGTTATTGAATTATTTTGAATAAATAACACACTATGAAATCTTGGGGTGTTACAACGGGAGGAACCATTTCTAATGGGTTTTATTAATTTACTTCCATACATATATATGTATATTCACATTTATCATTTACATATATATTGAAATGTGTTTTATGGACACAATTCGTGATGGTCTACATAATCATTCACAATCGATGTTTAGCCACCTATGGTTACGAAACATACATAATTATTTTCTCTATTGATAATGGGAATAATCATGATTCTGATGACTTATAATTGATTCTAGGATGGTTTTTGAGAGTGGAGAAATAATCCTCTTCTCATTAATATTGTATAAAATTATTTTTTATCCTTTTTTACTTATTTAATGTATATATTGTATATATGTACACATGTATCCAATTTACTTTTATTTTTTATAGAATAATTCAATGAAACCCATTTTGGTTAATAATATTCAATCAAAATCACCATATAGAATATATTCAACCATTCTTTATTACTCCACTAATGGTTAGTTATTTATCATTATTCTAATTACCCTGATTATTAACACTTTGGATTACATTAACAAAGAGGGTAAAATCTCCCCACTCTACCACCATAGTGACTCACTACAATTTAGTATCCTCTTTCATTCGAGGATGTGTTCTCGTGTTAATTTGGTTAATCGTATTAGGAAACCCCTTGTTGGATTCTAGGGTGGGACACATAAAATTTGTTTTAGAGATTATATTTTTATTTTCTATTACTTTTTGGGTATTTAACATGACAGTAGGTTGTATTATAATATGGTTATTATCATCATAACGGGAGAAGCTAACCCATGTACAGTTGAATTATAATTTACATGGGATGGTTTATTAATAATTGGTTATTATTATTTCATATATACTAATCTCACCATTTGGTTATGAAAGTAGTTTTACATTATTAATGTTAATAATAATATTATTTTCTAATTTATTTACTTTTCTTGGTACAACATGATGTTATCATTTAATGCATCATACTACGAACTATATATTTCACATGTCATGGATTATTCAATTCAATATCTACATGACCATATGTGTTTACAACATTTCCTTTCATTTTTTGTGTGGATATATTACTATATATTTAAATGTGATAATGTTTCATGCAGCAGTAACATAATTTGATTAATTATTATTTAGTCATCAATCTAAATAGTATCATCCCAAGTAGATTTATATGTAAACCATATTTAAAAAATTATTCATTATTTTATCTATGAACTACTATTTCAATGGAATGAATCATTAAACTATTTTATTATTACTATTCTATTAGAAACATATAAATAATGTAACTCCATAAATTGGGAAGGGTAATTATTAAAATAAAATCATTATATATAACTTGTTACATTTTAATATCGAATGTTAAGCTAATCTCACAGTTACCCAACCTACCAATTGTAGTTAATAATGGGTATGTGAATTAAAAATTTGGTAATGATGATGAATATAACTATAATGTGATATGTATATTGATATAAATAAGTGTGAGCTTAATTTGATTCAAAATGATAAATTTCATGAATATCAAAAAAATTGGATTTCAAATGTATTGTAATGGGTTTTTTCTAGAATATAAATAAATTGAGATTGTATATATAAAAACCACATATATTGTTTATAATATATTGACTCCGACCCAACTTTAGTAGTGGACATGAAGAATTGTCTCCAATGGTTAATGTTTTTATTCTTATCACCTAAATTTTTCTTATTAACATCCTGTGAGGTTTTACTAATTATATGAAGGTTATTTACCCAAAATTTTATACATAATTTGTTCCCTTTATCCTACTAAATACAATCTATGTAATGATTATTGAAATTTTAGACCAACGACATCATAATTTCCTGAATTTTGATTTTGTATGGTGGTGATGACCATGTTATATTGGTGGTGGGTTCTGAGCCACAAATATTTCTCATTATAGTGTAACCATGGGAACCTATCTCTGATCATTCAATGTTATACAATTAAATGTTTGTATATATCTTCTAGAGCATCATATAAACAGGATAATAGGATCAATGAAAAACCTATACTATGCTAGAGTTGTCATGTGAATTCCAGCAGCATCATCCTCCCACATTCTTAGGGGATAGAGGTCCTCAGGCTACGAAGTATTGGAAATATTCTATGTTATAATTATTCAATCATACAATGATACCTCCATAGAGGAGGTTCATTATTTTCAATTATATATTTGGTAACTCCACCATCCTTATGTGGGACATCATCTCCTTGGATGGTCACCGTCATTGTATGGTACATGTAGACTTTCAAATTTCCACATATGACTACATCATGCCAATAAATTTTATATAGGAACAATCTATAGGTTTTATGAATCTAATGTAGGGTTTTATTTCTATTACTGATTTTTCTAGTATATTAAAAAATATTAATTATTTAAATTAATCACAAATGACTGATTATATGATAACTATAAAATTATTTGTAGAGGGGAATCTGTCTCAAATCTAAACACATGTGGTTTTTTTCTACAGACCAATATTTATGAGATTACATAATATCCCCTCACCCCTAAGTGGAACCTAAGGAAATAATGAAAACATGATTCAGGGTAGCCAATCTGTGATATAGGTAGATAGGGTGTCTAGTGTAACGAAATGTAATTTAGAGTTTTCATGTCAGGAATGATAAATTCCTATGATTAAGAACAAAAAATAATTTATGTATTATATATATTGTATGGCTATACAAAAAATTTCAAAATATATACTTAACCCAATTGAGTGCTAATATTTCAGTTGAGTGGGTAACTATCTTCACTTCTCTCATGTATATCCTCTAATTCCTAGTGGGAAGGGATCTATACCAACATTTCATTTTGGTAAAATATCATTATCTCTACATCAGACTGATTTTTGATCTATTATCATCCAATTAGGATAAGGAGGTGGTAATAAATGAGGTAGTTATACTATTGAGGTTCAACACCAATGGTGATGGCCTCCCTAGGGTAGTTAGGATGCATCTCAAGTTCATGGATCTGGGTAGAGATATACAATGCATCATAATACAAATGAGAAGATTTATGGGACTTCTATAGTATGTGGAACAATTATAAAAGCATCTATATTAGATTATGATTTTTTGATATAGACAATTTTCACTAATTTATATATAATACATTTATTGAATGTATAAAAATAAAAATGGAGTACTTATGTGGTGCAATGAATCTTGACACATTGTTCGAGGTTTGATTATAGAGAATAATCCAATATAATTAGTTACATCTTGAGATATGTGATATAGATTCAATTGTAATTTCATTTTACTGAATATGTCTAATATCAAGGTCATTCATTGAATTGATTGAATAGTACCATCCCACACCCGTGTCAATTTATATTTTTAAGGGTGTCACATACAACACTATAGGGTAGTGTTTATCTTCATGAGGGAGAATAGTAAGTCTCGGTGAGTCAAATTGGAACATAGCATCATGGGGTTGGGAAGAGTAACAAAAAAATGGATAGTCTTTTTATGTGTAATAAAGTAACACAACATTGGGATTCCCTCTATATAGTGTAACTTTTCATAGGTGTTTTTTGGAATGAATATAAAATGTTACCACTTATATGATTGATGGAGTTCATTACATAGCTAGTACTAAGAGTGGTTCCATTGTCTGTTTCATGTTATAAGATGAAACTTGCAGAACACTAAGAACTCAGAAATAAGTAGAGTGTCCTATATGAAAATGGTTTTATATTACCCGAAAATTAGTCATGGGATTCAAATATAAATTATTCAAGGAGTGTGGATTGTAACCTCATGTTTGGAATGGTTTATTATTGGTTGATCCATCTTATTTTAATGGAGTGGTTACCAATTCCCTGTGTTGATGTTATATTTGACTAACTATGTGGATTTACAATTTTATTGATGATTCATTTGAGAATTTGATACCATAAAGTGCATTTGAGACTGCCATACATACCACAAACATCATTCTAAATTATATTTGACTTGTATGATCATATGGTTAATCCATTAATGCAGACAACATGAATTTCTTAAACTATAATGAGTTTAGATTTTCTCCCTTACCTAGATTAATTTTTGGTAGTCTTCATGGAATACATCTTTTGGTAATCTCATGCTCAATGAGATCATGGAAAATATATTGACATCATGATGAATACAGTGTTAGGGAAAAATATATATATTAAATTATCACAAAATTTAACTTTGGTATTGATAATTTTCACTTCCATGTGTCATATCATATTAGGGTTTG
Source organism: Viscum album (assembly GCA_963277665.1). Classification (NCBI taxonomy): domain Eukaryota; kingdom Viridiplantae; phylum Streptophyta; class Magnoliopsida; order Santalales; family Viscaceae; genus Viscum; species Viscum album. The sequence continues at coordinate 337,802,542 of OY728143.1, read as the reverse complement.
GATTATCTATTTTCCATGAGATGTGGAGTACCATAGTTTTTTGGGACCATCAGCAAAAATTATATGACCTATGTAGTTAGTTCAGAAAGATGGTATATTACAAGAATTTTATTTTGGACATCTAATTCCTAGAATCACCTCTAATGATTTTGACTAAGAAGGTCATGAAGTTCATGTGGTCAAAAGAAAGAAAAAAATCCACTCAGTATATGACATAAATACTTTCATTAGTAATTATCATGACTCTTCAAGATAGTTAGAATCTATAGATTTAATTACAATGCATTATAAATGTAGAGATGGGTAGTAATGAAGTATGAAGATTTGTTTGTAGAAAACGGGTCCTTCCAGATGAGACCAGATGAGATTAATATCCATTTTCATGACCATGATATGTTTATGTGGTTCTTGATTTTTTTGTTCGACTCATTATATATCTGGATAACTTTATATAATATATAATATCTATAAAAGCCTCAAATACATTTTCCATATAGCGTGAAATGAATCCCAAAAAGAAATGGTGGGGTAAATTACTGATTTTTTTGACATTTAGATTTCATATAGAATATGAATGTGAAATTATTAGGAAGATTCCATGAGATTTAAGACTTAGAGAAATGATATTTAAGAGGTCATTTTTGTGTGGTAGTTGAAGTAACCATTTTCCGAGTTGTACCATTAGTTTAAAGATTATCATTGGATGTCTTTAATAGCATCTTTGGAATTGAAATCATGGCTTCTATAATAGGTATGTACGAGTCATATTTTTTTTATAAATGCATAATATATAAATAATGTGAATTAGGTAAAGAAAAACCATATTTTAGGCTTATTTATGAGGATGAGATTCTGTAATTGTATAGAAATATAATTTTTCTTTCATATATATAAGATGAGTTGAAGTGGGATTATGATATTCAATTTTTTATGTTCACCTTAGAATTTCTTAGATGTACTGAGATAAAAATCATCCTTATTGGTGTATAGGTACGAAGAGGAAATTTATAGGTTTTAGGAAAAATTACTCCACATGTCATATGGTGAAGGATGAGAACTAGTTTCCATTGAGACTTCTAAAAAAATTTCTATTCCACAGTGAAAAAGGGATGATGTTACTATAGATTTTGTGATAGATTTTATGAGATCATATCATAGTAGTGATGTATTCTAGGTTATATTTAATAGGTTCTTCAAGTAATCACACTAACTTATTAGCTGAGGGACCTTATACAATAATGATCTTGATAGAAATTATTTTTAGGAGATTTCACACTATCATGGTTCCCCTAGTTACATCTTATCAGATCGATACGATCAGTTTACATCATGGTTATACACAGGTTTTCAAAAATCTCATAGTTCATAGGGTATACTAATTATATCGTATTATCATTATAATGTTGAGTAGTCCAATCAAATGATGTGGGTGTTATTAAACTTGTTATGGGAATGAAGACTAGATTTGTTAGGATATTGGGTAAAAAATTCTATAATTCATTATTCCATACAATTTTATCTTACATCAAAAGATTTATTTTTTCTATTTGTGGTTTAAAATCCATTCACCCATGTGTTGGTTAGAGTAATAGGAGGCATAACTATTATTTCCTCATCTCACTCAGGATAAAACAGAGTAGTTCTAGCAGATTCTGAATTACATGTATACAGATGAGTCGAGGAATAAATCATATACCTGTCATCTCCATCTCCCTCTATAAGAAGATGTTGGAATTTCTTTTTTCATTGAGTATCACCTATATTTACCTATATATGGATTCCATGATAGGGAATGGTATCACCTACATTTGTCGGTCCATTTTAGATAATGGATAGAATCGAGCAAATTGAACATTCTTATAATTTCACTCATATTTCCAGGTCATGCATGAATTATTCATTGTATCATAGATTTTCCTTTTTCATTATAACAGAAATCATTAGTTTTATAATTATAATATTAAGATGTAGGAAGAATTACACTATGATTAAAATCTAATATATATACATGGTTGAAGTAAGAAGGCTCATCAACCAAAAAAGAAGATGATTTCCAAGAATAGTGTCTACAAATACTCCCAAATGATGGTGTAACATCCTCAGAAGTGAATTTTAAGGATGATTTTTTTAAAGAGGAGATATTGTATTGTCCCAACATTTCATATTTGTATAGACACATATTATACTTTTAAAAACCCAATATTATGACATTAATGTTACCATCAGGATAATGATTGGATATGAGAGTTTAGAGAACATTCATATATCAAAGGTCAAAATTTGGGAGAGGTAGATTAAGCTACAAAGATAGCTCATTTTTAGTGCAAACAATGCACCCCAACTATTTGTGGTAATAATTACGCAGAAAGGGAATGTTTGATTTGATTAAACTGTATAACCCATGAAAAATGTTCATATATCTTGTCTCAGACAATAGATATAGACCCTTTTTCAATGGATTTACAATACAAGACATTCCAAGATTGTTGACTATTAGAGGGTTGTCTTTAGGTTGTGATGTGCGTAGAGTATGGGCATGGTTGGTCCAGTTGATCTTCCAAATCATGAAACATTTAATATATTTGGGGAAGATAATATTTTTCACTCCATTATATTTTATCACCCCCAATAAAATGTCATTACTTGATAAAAGAATCAACTTCCCACGTGAGCCCCTCCTCATGGATGAGAATTTATTTTCTATATCTCCTTGGTTAATTATCGGAACCAATAATGAATCATCTTATTGGATTCCACATGGGAAGATCACCACTCCGTATAATTCATTTCATTGTTTATATTTCCATATTTTTTTAAATTTGTGTATATTCATATTCAATATTATGATGACTTTCATATATGTATCTAATTTCTTCTATTCATGCTCTAGTCAGAGGTGGAAAACATAACCTAGATCATGTTACAACCAATTATAGGTGTTCTATATCTTTTCTTAAGAGCCTCATTTTATTTTAATCATGGTACATTATTCATTCAGATGGAATTTTTTAATTTAAAATCCTTTTATGTAATATAATTTAATTAATTACTCCTAAAGATTGTTACATTACTAGATGTAATGAAATCAACATTGATGGTTGATTTCCTCTATATGAGCCACTGAATGGGATTTCCCTTCTATAAAATCCAAACTCCTTCATATGTCATAAATTTTTAAAGTAAATTTTTATGAGTGTTAACTGTTATAATAAATAATACAAATTTTAAATGTTCTAAGAGAATGAATGACCATGTGACAGGTCCTCATGATTTATAACATTGATTTCTGCCCTTGATTTAAAATAATTTCCCAACAGGAATATAGTTTAATGGAAATAATTTATTTTTAAAATTTTATATTTTCTTAATATTTATACAATAATTTCATACTATGAGGATGGAAATATAACTTTTTTGATTCAATGATGAATTTGAGAAGATTTTTATCTTAATCTTTAGGACATTTTGATGATAATAAATACACTGGGAGTGATCCTTAGATTTTTCAGAGAGTTTATCTGATAATATCACTTTTTAGATTACACACATTTTCATGATTGATATCATTTCCTTACAGGTTCCAACTTATAAGGTCTTCATGACTATACAGTTTTATAATTATATGAGGAAGACTTGGCACCGAACTTGAGTAATCATGGATGGGATCAATAGGTCATACTAACACAACAATGAAAATGATACATGGGATTCAATATAGAGATATCCCGGAATGGTAAATAATGGTGGTGGGTAATTATTGTGGTAGTAGAGTTATGCATTGGATTCGTTTTACAAATTAACTTGAACAACCACATGAATCCATGTTATAAAATCTAGTGATATGATATCATTACATTAAAAAGAAATCATGCGTAATTATTATCCCAGGGATGCCTCCTCCCAGAATGATAAAATTATTTCATTCAGTCTATTCATGATTCTACATTTCCAATGAACCATTCAATATATATTTCATTTTATATAGTATGATCTATGTTCATAAATATATAACATAATATAATGTATGTAGGGTCTATCAGGTATCCCATGATGAACAATGTCCTATTGTTTTTTTACAAGAGTACATTTATATATAACCACACAGTGGTCATTAATATAAAGACTACATTATTCAAAAAATTATTTGTGGTAGGCTACTAGGTATATCTAATACATTATTTTGGACACCTCTGAGACCCCTATAATCCAAAATTCTACAGGTAAATAAAATGGAAAGCATCTGATGTTAGATGATAGAGCATTGGTCCCATGATAGAGTTTGATAGAAGAGGACTATTCTTAGGCTCGAAATGTTTATAGAGGTATGTCTTGAATCATTTTTTTCCTTTTCTATTATATATTATATTCGTATTACCCTTTATTCATTGTACTTATATATTTTAAAGAATTATTGAAAGATCAGTATTTTTTATATGATATTGACTCAAATTTTCATGATGATGACATTTGATGTTTCTTTATTTTTGTCATCACAGACTATCATTGTGAGATAATCGGCTTGGGAATATGGGGAGGTGTGATTTATTTTATTGGATAATAGTATCTAGGATCATAATAGTTGTTTCTAGGGTGGGTTAGTACACCATTATAAGCATATGAGATAATTTTTGTTTTATTTTTTATCCTTTGGATATGAAGAGGAAATATTTTAATCACTTATATGATGTAAAATATTTATGTTCAATATCTATTTTAATTTATTTTTTCAAATTTAATTTTATATTAATGTATTTATCTAGTTAGCAATGAATAATAATGAATTTTGGGTTTTGGGATGTGATATCTTTTTAATATTTCCACACTTATAATGTTGATGTTTCATTTAGTGTACTTGTGTCGAGGTCATAAAATATTATATCATATAAATGTTATTAAAATCCATTATAACTATATTTAAGAAAAACATACCTTATGAAACAATACACATTATTATACATTGGAAACATTCCAGAATGACATAATGTTTATGATCCAGATGATTATAGTTTACTATTATTATATATAATCATGGTTTATTATTTCCACGATAGAAAATATATTAAATCTCATAGTTACCCCTTCATAGGTTTTATGTGTTGGATGATCCTGGGTGAATTTTATTTTTATTTAATAGTCCAATATCGTATATGGAACATTTATGTATAAAATTTTCTTGGGTGATACGGTTTTTTGGGTAATAATTTTTTTTAGGTTTTGTGGACATATGATTATAATTATTGATAAGATTTTGGGTCTATATAATAATTATTTCTAATGTTATAATATTCTATTAAGAGTATTTTTTGGAAAAAAATAATCTTTATAAGAAATCATAGTAGCTAAAAAGTGATTTGATGATAACTATAACTTAAGAGGATGTTCATCAATTTGTTGAGAATTTAATTGGAATTATATTAATATACCTAAATATTTTTTGTCTCACTATGGAATTTATAAATTTACAAATTTAAATATTTCATGGATATAGAATTTTATTGAATACTCAAACATTTATTATAAACAATTTATTTTGAAATTATGTAATATAAATAGTTATGAGTAAGCGTCTTGTACTCCTGAATTAGTGTCCATTTGTAAGGAATTTTATATTTTTATAGTTTCACCATATTCTTTGAAAACATGTTATTTTGAGGAGAATCTATATCAGTTATCTAGATATAGGCAATGAATTATGGATAGATTTTGTATGGTAAGAAAAACCTAATATCATCCCCATAATAATTACATAATCTTTTCAAAATTTAGGTTTTAGTTTTTTTAATTACATTTTAATAAAATTCCAAAAAATTAATTCCCCCACCACAACCTTGTTTTTACTATATCATGAAACCCATTAGTAGAATAACTCCTCATTTGAAACCCCTCCATATATGGCACGTTTGGCCTCCAAATTTTGGATCCCTCATTATTAACATTTACTATCAATATTTTATTAAATTACTCCTCAAATCACATAGGTTATTTATCCACTTACTTCATCCTTCCATTTCCACTTAATTTTACCTCTTCATATTTTGCCACATTCTTGACCAAACATTTTTTCAAACGAGATGGAATGATTTCACATAATCATTCACTATTAGGTCACATGTTGGGTCTAATAGGATACCAATTATTGAATTTAGGAATACGCAAAAGATGGTACTAAATATATTGTTGTTGTGGCTTTCCAAACACTATTTGTGGTGTTTTTGAATTATTAAATTCAATATATTACATATTATATTTTTCATAGTTTCAATAAAAGGTAATTTTTTTGAAATTATAATAATTATATTGTACCATATCTCACTTATGTGATGTTTATGTCCAAGCATTTTCATAGGCCACATTACAAGATCTTATGAAAATTACAATGGGACCCTTCAAAATTGATTAATGTGATTTGTAATTATTTTATCATGGATTTAATTCTATGGAATTTATTTATGATTATAATGGAATATAACTATTCACAATGTGTTTGAATAGACTTAGGTCACATTCATTATTTTTTCAGTGCCCATTCATCCTTTGTATATATAAATTAAAATATTTTTAAGTTATACCTAATGTTATTTCTATACATGAAATAATTTTATGATGTTCTTAAAGGATAATTTGATAAAAGTTTGGTAGTTGAACTAAAATAAATTAAACGATTTTGAGAAATTTTTAATTATTTCAAATTTTATTTTCAATGAGGGTTTCTGTTTTTTATTAAGGTGATATCATTTTTTAAAATGTGTATTGATATATAATGAAATTATATTCACATTTCCATTAGGATATTGAGGTTTTCATAGTGTTTATTTTTATTACAATGGAATTTCTATTTGGATTAAAAATAACATTGAATATGTATTTCTATGTTAATATAAATTAGTTTTAATTAGGAATTCCCATTGGTCACATTATGAACTGATGTTTGATGGCTTAGTATAAAAGGATGAATGATGTGAATATGATGCCACGATTCTGTATTTTTTATTAACATTACAATAAATTTGATTCAATTGGGGAATAATTTATTTATTAATTATATGATAATCCCTTGGATGATACATGATAATTCATATAATATTTCTATGAAATATGAGACAATCAAATGGATCGTCCCCCCATGATTTATATATTACTAAATTATTTGATGGCCATTGATAAGATTGGGTTTTAAATAATTTAGTTGATGTATTTATGAATATTAACCTTCCATTAGTATGTTCGCATTTCATGTCTTTTATTCGTACTATTTTCCCCTCATGTTTTTATACATGATATGTATTGGATGTTTTGTGTTATTTATTATATATTGTGTATGTGATTTTATAAATTGTTATTTTATGAATGTGTTTACTTGTTTGTTCATTTAACCTTAAGCATTTGACAAATTTTATTTTCTTAGTTATAAAATGATTTCCACATATAATTGGAATGGAATTACCTATTTTGTTTTGTCTTACATTCAAATGGGTTTTCATAATGCATTGAATTTTTGATATATAAAATAATTTGTTTGGGTATTTATTTAATTCATATTCAGATGAAATTTTCATCTATTGTCAAAATATATATAAGTTTTTCAGATTTTGATTTATTTTATAAATTAAAATTAGTAACTATTATGTTTTTGTTTTTTTACATATATTTTAAAGGCTTTTTTATTTTTATTTAATTTTATAAATAATGTGGAAACTTATATAAATGTTTATGTCCATACATGAAATTTATGAAACATAATAAAATCAAATGTTCATAGATATACTAGATTGGGTTGGCCAACTGAGTGCCTGTAAACTCAAGCCAAAAATATTATATCAGTTTTAGATATTTTCTATCATTTTTATTGTTATATTTGCATATGTTTATCTTGGTATTTCAAAATAGTTATTGAATTTATAGACTTTTATAGTGCTTCAACTAACTAATTTGGGTAGGACAAGCCTTCAAATATATATAATGTTTGGAACATTTCAATTATATTATTTAATTTAACAAAAACTTTTGCCCTTTATTTTTTTATTTGTAGATGTGGAGATATTATTGTGGAAGAGGGTAATCATCTGATAAGATCCTATACCATGTAATATAGAGATAATTTAGTGGTGAGCGAGGTTTTTTTGATTTTACTCTTTTATGATTTATTTGTTTGCTGGGATATTTTTCCAAAATTTTCATATCATGTGAAAATCAAAAAAAAATGATGGGTTATGTTATGTTTTTATTTATTTAATTTTTTATTTATTATGATTGTTGGTATAAACTATTCACAATTGTGTCCTTGTGATGCACAATAACTAGTTCCTAGCCTATGGGGATCTATAATTCCCTTTATGCAGTGGAGAGCTAGTTCTAGTGTGCGTCAGATTGTTAGAAAAATCCAGTTTATAATAAATGATATCATTTATTGGGGTTTTTTATAAAATCATATTCCTTTGTAATTAATAATATTATTTAGGGTTTAAATAGATTTGAAATTAGCTTCTCATGGCTCACCTGTTAGGTTCAGAGAGAGTTTCAAGAACTATTTCATTACTTGATCCCTAATATTACATAGTTAGTTATGGTTCCTCTTTTATTTTTAGAGGGCTATAAGTTGGTGTTGTTGGAGTATGGATTAATTCCTTTTGTGGTTGGGTTTTATCCTCAATGTCATCGATAGAGTGTACTTATAAGACGATGTGTGATGTTTTTAGGATGGTGAAAAATAATGACATCAAGATTGATGTTTTCTTTTGCATTTGAGAAACCATAAAATAATTAAAAACAAAATTATGGAAAACATTTACGGACCAATGGGTTAGTTTCTTGTAGTGTTAAAACATATTCAATTTCACACAAGGTTTAGAATCATGGATTATTTTTAATATATATCACATTACCCAATGATTTTAATTGGAGATCTTAGGAAACAATACCATGATCATGGTCTGTCATAAAAAAATTTGGAATCTTTTTATTGTTTTTTATTTATTTATTTTTATTTTATTAAATTATTTTAATGTTTATACGTGGTATGTTAAATTCTCATGTGTGTGTGAAAAATGAATTTGATCATGAAATGATATTTTGTAAAATAAATTTAGTAGGACTTTTTTGTTAAATATGTATAGTTTCATTAATGAGTATGAAACATTTGATTTAATTTTTGAATTTAGAAAACCATATTTTGTTTTACTGATATTTCCAATCATGGTCATATTTCGTTCTAATGTATAGCATTTTCATTTTGAGGGAAACTACTGTTCAAATAATTATTCATATAACCATGGTGTGTGTATTGGAAATTGTTATATTTTTTAGAAACAATTAAAAAAAGGACTGTGCATTATTTTAGCCATGAAATGGTGTTTTGGTTTTAATATAATGGTTGTTTTTTAAATCAGTATTAGAAAAAATATAATATTAACTATGTTAGGTATGTTATTTTAATATTTTTTTAAAAAATGGTTTATGTATGACTTTAAAAAAATTTCCAATTTTATTTGTTTCATAATACTATAAATGATATTTCTTTTCAAAAGATAAAATTTTTATTATAGTGTCTCCATTGTTTTCTTTGCTATTTATTTTTGGACATATTATTGTGATTTTTACGATAGGATAATAGAAGATTCCAAGAATCATAATTTTTAATGTAATACTCATTCCCTAGAATTCTACAGTGTAAAAGTATTGTGTATTATGTGTTCACTTTTTTTAACACAACCCGTTATTTGAATGAAAATGTATGTGTGATTTTGTTTTTTTATTGTTGTGTTCCTCGATTTTATATGAGGTAGTTTTAAGTTATTATCCCCATTGGATATTTTTTGGTATTATGGTTGAAACCTGTAATCTTTTTATCATACAGTTGATAACTGAGTCTCAATTTTCAAATGATACTCTTATATAAATTTTTTAACGTGATGTTTCTATGGTTGATATTATATAAGGGTTATTTTTTTTTTGTATAATTGGCCATTATTTGTCGAATAATATGGATTCATAGTTTTATCTATCATGGAATTCATTCTATTTAGGATGTTATGACCATATATTTTATATCATATTTTTATATGGAATCTTTGGAATAACATATTCTAATGTTTTCCATTTGTTTCACATATTGAACAGTGATCCTATAAAGAATTGTTCACTAAATATTTCATAATGATTATTGTATCCCTTCCATGGTATAGGTTATGTTTTTCTTTGATCATGTTTCATTCAATCATGATTATTACCAAGGGTTCATAATTGGATTAATGGGGTGTCAATTTTTATAGGATAGGGTTATTGAAAAAAATGGAATGTGTTTTCTTTAATTTATACTATTTTGAATTTATTCTAATGAATTTCGCTTAAAAATAATTATATGCGAGTCATTACCCATTAGTTTTATCCCAAATATTTATGAATTAGTATTTTCTCATATTCTTGTTCTCATGCATATTTGGACACCTTCATTTTTAGTGATCTAGTTTGTTGTAATTTGTAATGTTTAACTCCAACTCCATCATTGTGATTTATAATAGATTGATTTGGATAATAGAGATTCATGAATTGCATATTGATATTTAGGGAATGAATTATCCATATAGTGTACTCTTTTCATATGAAATATGTTTTCAACTTGTTCTACCATTGCTTATTCATTCTTAACAACATGGAGACTGATGTTTGGTCTGCATTTATTTACAAATTATATTGAACTATGTTTTTTATTGGTTTTATAAGAGACTTTTAAAATTATTTTATTACATTAGTGGTTCTATTGATGTTTGAGAATGTTTATTATCATTATTCTAGATATATAACTATTATATGAATGTACATCGACTATTATCTATCTAAGGGATGAAAATAAAATTTCGAAGATTTTGGGACACCCACAATGTCAATTAGGAATTAATTTAAAAATAAAATTTATAATTTTTGGGAATTCAATTATTTTAAATGCTTGTTATTGAATTTTATATTTGTATGAAAATTATTTATATTGCATAGGTTAGAAATTATATATTGTAACCATGCATCCAATGTTTATGACTATTTATTTATAGGGTAGTGTTTATTGACACTATAGGATAATGAATTTTACAAAAATATTACACGAGAAGAAAAATCCCATCGATTATTTGTTAGGATATTTCACAAACATGGTTTGGCCACATTTAATAAAAGTGTGTGACTTTAGAATTGATTTTACCATTATAGTAAAAAATTAGTTTTTTAATTAATTTTATTTATTAAAATGGCTGAAATTAAAAAACTAAAATCACCCATATAATACATATCAAGATACACCCCCACCTATTAGAACCCCCATCATTAGAAACCCCTCCATCCCTATAATGTGTGGCCTCTTCCATTCAACTCACTTCTTTGGGAACTTTTATCAAATTTTGTTCATGGTTTCTTGGTCTATCACCAAATTGAGGTCACCTATTTCATCATAATACATTTTATGGTTCATTTTATCTCTTCCCAGAATCCCTCCAACTCATATAGACTCTAGGTCAAAGTATATAACTATATTTTTTTGATTTTTTATTTAATATGGCATGAGACGTGTCTCTTGGGGTGCATCCTTATATATATGTTCATTAGAAACTAAAGGAAAAGGGGTTTAGATAATTTTTTTATATCCATTAATCCTTTTTTAGTAAGATTCATGGAAGAACTCCATGAATAACATGTTTATTCATTCTTATTGTGTTTTAATTATTTTCTGTTAAATAATAATTATTGTACATTATAATAGACTAAAGTGGTGATAAAGAATTGACATGGTATGAGGATATTGGCCAAGATATTGTGAAAATAAATGTTTTAACCATCACATATATTTAAATTGTTTTGTAATATTTATATTATTCCTATGTTTATCTATCATGAATTTTTAGGTTAAATGGGAACTTTCAAATATTCTTAAGGACAAGACATAAACATAGGTCACCTAAAAAGTATTTAATAGTAACTATTGGGATTTTAAAAAAGTTATATACATATTATAACCCAATTTTAATAACTGATCCATTTGTTTATAGGGTATATGAGCTTCATAAAATCAAATATGGTAAAATTAATGGAGTCTTCTTAAAAATTAATAAATTAATTTACAGTAGTATGTTTTTTAACATTTTCATTTTTCATGTGTGTTTTCTTTTTTGTTAAATGGGATATAATGTTTCAAATGTAGTGGTGTTGTTTTGAAGAATAATATATTTATCTCCATTATTTTATTCTGTTTTTTTCTATTTATTTGAATTTCAACTGTATTAATGATCTGGTTCAAAATCATTATATAATAGTATTTCCAATTTTATATCCTTTATGTGATATGTGAAAGACCCACATGACCTTTTGTGAGAAAACATTATTATTTTTAGATTAATTATCCCTTGTTAATTCCCTTTGTATTTTTTATTATGTTTATGTATATACATTTGATAGATGAAACGTTTCGATTCCTTATCTTTTTATGGGTTGGGGATCATTCTTAGGGATGTGTGTGAGGTGAGATATTTTTTATTTTGATGCTAGTATTTTGAATTTTTTATTATCATGGATTAATTCATATAGTAATTTCATATGGAACCCTTGTATTATTTTTGTGAATTCACAGGATGTTTCTAGTATAATTGAGAGTATGTCCTAGATATTCACTTATATTTTTATGAATTTCTAGATATTAGGAGGGTCGTGAATGATATTGGGTTTTGAGTTATTCGGTTAACGAATGTGTAACTATTACCCTATTGAATGCTCGTCCTCTATGTGTGTCTTATAGTTTTCCCATTAATCCCTCATTTATTCCTCGCGATATATATGTTATGATATGCCATAATTATTATATATATATCACATGAGGTTCTTAATCTTAGGTTGGTTATATGTTATAATGTTTGTTGATCTATAATTATGATTTTCCATTATTTAGTTTTCTTAATGATTATATTTATTCACATTATTAAATTTATAGAATCCCCTTGTTCATTTTTTATTAAAATCATTAGAATTATATGAAATTGATTAATCATATTATTTTGAATGTAAAATGTTATAAATATTTATTTATTATTTTTTATTGAAATAATTTTTACCCAATTTGATGATGAAAATTGTATTTTTATGAGATTTTTTAGAATACTTGAATAGAGGTTTTTTTCAAAAGTATAATTGATTAATTTAATATTATTAAGATCCCTTATTATTGTTTTATAAAAATTCTACTCGAGTAAATGTATGATACTGGTTATATTTTATAATGCATTTGAATCTGGAGAATATATTTTATATTAATAAAAACAATTTGTAAAGATTCTTCATATGATATTTATATAGATTCTATGGGTAGGGGTGTCCTGAAGACTTCTTATGTGACTAATCCAATATTATTATTTCAACTAATTTTACCTGGATATCCATAATATTTTTCTTTGAATATTTGTTTCTCGAGAGAACTTTGGTGATTCAATTATATTATTTCTTTCATTCAATGTACATATTAAATACCTTTTGTTGAGAATACCTTTTTATTAATATTATGAATAACATTGTGCCATATATATTTTTATATATGTCTAATTATTTTTTTATTTTAATTATAATATATATTTTTCATAAAATTATGGTTATTGAGGATTCACATCTAGTGGGCTTCTTCTCTATGATTATATGGATACTCAGGTGATGACGGAATTTTTTTATGATTATTCTATTTTATAATTTCATTTCATTTAGTAATGTTTATTTTATCTATTTTGATATTTTGATCAAATTTTTATATACAGGTGAATCATGGAATATTTATTATACTATAAATGTCACTTTTATTATGATTACTAGTAAAAAAATTCATGTATATATTCTTTTGATTCACATGAAGTTGTTTATATCCCATGGTGATATTTAGATCCTTTCATGACAGTGGTAGGCTGGTTTTATCATCCATCATATAGTATTCCTGGATTGTTTAATCATAATAAACTATGAGAAAAATGTCAAAACAAAAACCAAGAGATGATCCATCACATCTGACAAGGCATTATGGCTTCATCCCACAATTGAAGGGAGTCCTGGTTTTATAACCCATATCTGTCAAAATTAATTTCATATTTAGTATGAATTATTGTTTCCATTATAATATTAATGGATAATGATTATGTTTATTTAGGTAATCATATTATAGGATCACATATTTTTGATATTTTTTGGTGATTTGAATATTTTACGGTTTTTTGGAAGAATAAACTATTATGGATTAAATAAAAAAAATTTATAGTATGATATCAAATTAAGATATTATTTATATATAGATAAGAATGATAATTAATATGTGATTCACTGATATGATGATTTTTTAGATACTTATGGTCAAGATAAGGATTAATTTTGGGTTAGATTCTTAATTTAATTCAACAAATTATAGTGATGATAAATACATTATAATATTATATAGTGATATCCCATGATGATTATTGGCATTTTTGGATGCTTCATTATATTGAATAATTTATATCCTTTAATTTTATAAAGTGGTTTAAAAGGGAAAATTATTCTGAAAGAATGCCATTAATTCTTTGTAATTTAATTTATTTTTTATTATATAATTAATGGTGATAAAACATTCATTATTTTTTGTGTTCATTAGGATAATTGGGATTTAGGGTTGCTTGTATAATAATATAAGTTTAAAAATTTGTGTTGTTGTTTAATTTTTTATGTAAATAGAATTATTTATTCTTATAATGGATTATTAATTTGGTATATTATTATGACTTATGGTAACCATTATAGAATTGGTTACAATTTAATGAATTGATTCATATATTTTTATCCTATTATATATTATGTGATCTATTATAAGTTTATTTAATGAATTTGGTATGAAATTTTTTTCTTGAATACTAATCGAATAAAGCGAGGATGAATATGTGATAGAAATTGAGTAATTATTGAAATCATACAAGGAAAGTATGTATATTTATTTATTTTATTACTCTATATATTAATGAAATCCATAAATTATTGTAAAAGGATCATTATGTAATAATTATTCCCTATTATTGTTATTTATAATGAATGGATTAAATTTACAACCATAACAGAGCCATGTTTTTTTGGTCACAAAGATTCTCATTACCTACTTCTCTATCATTATATAGTCTTCCATGAGAATTATTATTCTCTATTATTTACATATATCCACTTCTAAATAATTTTCTCTTATTAGGAAACAATTTTTTCAGAAGAGCAATATATTTCCCTAGTTATTTTTTTGACAACGTTTTATTGACCCTTTTTATATTGTAGGTTTTAAAGAATGTATTATGAAATTTAAATCCTCGATTACTATGAAAAATTTACATTAGGAGGGAAAAATATTTTAATGTGGGTAGGGATAATCTGACACACTACAATTTTAATATAACACTATGTTCAACAGCATATACCATATGATACATCAATCTTAAACAAAGAAAAAAATATTATTATTTATATTATACAATTATAACCTAGCCATTAAATGGGAATGTTTAAATAAGGATTAATTATTTTTTAAAATACTTACATATGTTTAATAAAATATATTTATAAATCATAAATATGTTATTAATTTTAAATAATTTCATTTAATGCTTAAAAATGACATTTTAACTAAAACCAGATTTATTTTCCAAATTTTCTATGAGAGTTATAAATAATTTCTTCTTATTTTAAAAATTTTATTTTCTAAAATAAAAGAATTATAAAATTAAAATATGAAAATAATTTTATGATGATATTTTGGGAATTTTATAAAAATATTTCTTTTCATGTGAATCCTGATAATTTATATATTATCATTGAAAATTGATTTTTTTTGTTTCATGTCCTTAAAAATTAATATTTGTCAAAATAAATTTAGAGTTAAACTAGATATCTTATATTAGGAATAATCCAATTAATATAACATTAATCAAATATATATTATTATATAATTTAAAAATATTTATACGTAAAAGAGAATTATACTAAAAAATTGTTTTTTGTTATGTTTATAGTTTTAATTTTCAATTAATTTATACCTCCTAAAGAAATTGAATTTTATAAAATTTATTTCATTAAATTAATTAATAGGTCCAAAATTGGAAAATAATTCCCTCATATTTTTGGTAACTCTTAATTGTAATCATAATAAATAATTTTCACTGAAATAAAGAAAAATCTTGTAATTAACGTTAAATATAATATGATAATGAAAAAAAATTAGAGTTAAAACATTATTATATCATACTAAATGGGAATAAATTTTCCATGTCCAACAACATCTCAAATATAATACCACATGGTGAAATATTTAATTTCATATGACCTTTATATTTATTTATAAAAATGAATAAAAATGAAAGAATATTGATATTAGTAGAAATATATTTTTTAGGATAAAAATATCAAATACTATGTTATAACTGATTTTTTGAAATTATAAAATATTTTTTTTCATCACAGTAATTTTTATGTAGATATTAAAATCATATAGTTACATTATATTCTTATATAGTGTCAATATATTATTTATGGAATTAAAATAAAAATTAATAAAATATATATAAAATTATAAAAGTAATATGGTTTCAATGTTTTATAGTGAATAATGAATTTTATATTATATAAGGAATATTGATATGATTTAATTTAATATATTCAAATTACATATTTTTCACGATGACTTTAATAAAAAATTAAATGAAATATGTCAAGAATAAAACTGTTGATTTTAGAGGAAATATTATAAGATAAAAATTATAGTAATATATTTATTAAAAATCTATCCCTCATAAATTTATTGGCGAAAAAATACATTTTATGTAATATTATAATTCTTTATTAGTCAAAATTATTTGAATATTTTAAGGTTAAAATATGTTAAATAGAGTGTTAATCCAAAAAATAAGGTTCAAAATACATCATAAACATAACAAAATTATATTATATTAAGGTATATAAAATATATCATATCATATCATATAAATTATGGCCAAATTTTATAAATTTGATTAAAAAATTATTATATTTAAATTGTATCCTTCATACCATTTATGTTCTTTCACCCACTATAAAATTGAAACAACTCTCTTGTCTTATATACTATACATAGATCCTAATAACTAAAAAAAGTCTCCCAAAATAATTTATTGTCATTTAAATCTAATTTATATTTATTTCAATCATCCTAAAAGGTCAAACCTTGGTTCTTTAGGTTGCGGTTTAATGGGGATCTTTAAAATAAAATATATAAATATCTAATGACTTATTTAAATAAATATTTTCATAAATAAACTCTAAATATGTTGTATATATCTTTGAATAATTACTATATGATCCAAAAAATATATAATAATGATATTTTTAAAAACATTATAACTATTTCCATCTCTTTTACATACTAAAAATGTGACTACATCACTCATGTGTAGATTAAACATGTCATCTCCACATATTTATGTAATTCATTTATCCTATCACCCTTAATTATATGGTTATATAAATATAAAAAAATGAATAAATATTATAAATAGGAATAAATTTTCATCCAAATTTAAAATATCAAATATTATTCCTTAACTCACAATTAATTGGATATTTTTTATGTTTCTTGTGAATATGTTTTGATTTCCACCTCTACGAAGAGATGTGATAAGATTCTTATATAAAAATTACATAGATTGTAATGTGGATATATATAATGAAAATATGTTATATATATATATATATCATTTTTTAAATAAAAAATATATGATGGATACCTAATCAATGTAATTGTTCCCTAACTATCTAAT
Organism: Viscum album; assembly: GCA_963277665.1. Classification (NCBI taxonomy): domain Eukaryota; kingdom Viridiplantae; phylum Streptophyta; class Magnoliopsida; order Santalales; family Viscaceae; genus Viscum; species Viscum album. The sequence continues at coordinate 337,784,732 of OY728143.1, read as the reverse complement.
CGAAATAGAAGTTAAAACAAAGCAATTTTCAACCTGAACAATGATTTGAATAAAAAATTATTAATAAATCGAGGATGAAAACATATAAGATTGAACTATATGGTATGATATATATAAATATTATTACATAATTTATATATAAAATACAAAATTATTTTTTATTGGTGGTTTTAACGCATAATAAGGATGTTAGAACTAATGTAAAGGGTTCCAATCTCACTTTTGTTTCGGTGATATATTTTTCATATTCTTCACATTATTTATTCATATGGTGTATATCACACCCATTTCATAGTCTCATCATTAATCAAGGTTGAATATGTTTAAGTCTCTACTAGGAGAATTTTTTATATTCGTATAATAATTATAATAGTTTTTTTATATTCAATTTTTATTTATATCACTTGTTTTCCATTCATTTTACTCAATTTTTTGTAATAATGATTTTGAAAAAATTATATAAATTGTTGATTTATTGTACTCATTATGGTATATTTATATTATATCTCTATATTTTCAATAAATTTTTTAATGAATTATTTTAATATTATCTAATGATTTATTCAATCCATTCTTATCTATGGTTAAATTTTAATATATTTATTATAAGAAGTATTCATGTCATTTTCCGAACGAGGTATTTTTTACTTCAATTTTACAAATTTGTTAAAGGAATTCTATTTATGTTATTTTTCATTAAAAAAATTCCCCCATATCAAAAAATAAATTATTAGAAGATTAACTTAATGGGTTTTAGTTATAATTTCAGTAAAAATTATTCCCATAAAAGATTCAATTTTTAGAAATTTAAATATTGTTTTCAAAATGAAAAAGTCATTTTCCACATAGTAGTTTTTAGTGATCATTTGAAATTATTTAAATATATATCATCAGAATAAAATGTTCAATGTTATAATTTAAAATCGATGTAATGTAAGTGTAAAATAAGTAATATTTTTAAATGTGGTATGAAATATTTTGACTAGTGATAGTTTTTAAATTTTATACATTATGTTCTCAATTAAAATTAGTTATTTATTATTATCTCATAATGATTATTTTGGATTTTTTGTTATCATAATGAAGTCATGGGGATTATTATGTGATAGGAGAGAACCATAATCAAATTTCCCCTCGATGAATTAGTATGTCTCAATTGAAACAATTGATTTGATATTTGGGAAATTACTTACCAATATATGTCTATGTCATTGGATGGGGCCTTGGTGGTATTTTTATATGTCTTGGAAGAATTTATTTATTAAATTTTGAAGATATATTGAATTTTTAATTCTTTCTTCATAAAATTAGTTATTGAATACAATTTGATTAATTTAAATAACATCAATGGATAATATTCGGGTTACTTTTATTATTAATATTGATTATTTTGATCTCTATTTATTTCAAACATATTATTACACCAGATATACATTTTCATTATATTGAATGTGTTTCTATTATTTAAATTTTAATATTTAATATACCTAATATAATCATAACATCTCACACTCGATGTCACCCTTATTGTAAATATAATCTCTCCATTATTTTAAGAATATTATTTTGGATATGATTAAAAACTATTTGACTGAATTTATGAATGATAAAAATTTTCATTCACTATGTTTTTTATTTTATATTTTTAAATTTAATTTATGATTCAATTATATATCTAGTTTACTAAAAATATTAAATTATTCATTATTTCTGGATGAAAACACATATATTCAGCACCCATGTAATAATTTATCCAAAATAACTAGGATTCTAGAGTTGGGGTCTCTATAATGAAAACCCACTACATTAACATAATGCATTCATATTTCTTCAAAAGATCATTACATAGTAATAAAATATAAAAAGTGTGGGAGAGAAAAGAGATTCATAATAATTTCAATAATTCATCAAAGGATGCCATGTTGAAAATAATTGGGTTTCATAAAAATTTATTCAACATAATATTTACCTACTCGTAGAAAGATTAAATTTGGTATTCATGGATCATATACCCAATAATGAATATGTACCACCGACATATGGTATCATAAATGAATATTCCATTAAAAGATAACATGATTGTTTCATGTTGGAAATTCCCCATTCATTGTTTTACCAACTCTTTAAGATATGAAAATTTCCAAATACCAAGGAATTTTTTTTTGAACATACAATTTAAACATTTACATAAATAATTAATTATTTATGTGATCATGAGGATGTAAAATTTTGTTCATGATATACATGTGAAACTAATATCTACTTTAATATTTGTGATATAAAGGAAAAAATATCTCAATTATAATATGAGTGTAATATTCAATTTTTAACAATTTGAAAAAATAATTGTAGGGGTAAAAATTACATTAAACAATAATAATAAATATATTAAAATAGGGAAAAAATTTAAAGAAAAAAGGAAAATGTAAAAAAATTACCTACAAATTTGTAATTAAATATTTTTTTATAAAAACATTATAGAAATAGTTTTCTGTAAATAGATAGTAGATTTGAATTATTATTTTAATATTCTATTAAAAACATGTGATTATCAAAAAAACATATGATTCATTAGATGATGATAATGGAATTTCATCATTGGAATCTTATTTAATAAAAAGCACGTTTAAAATTAATTTTCTTTCTTTATACCCATTCCAATTTGATGGCACTAGAATCCAAACATCATAGTAATCAAGTGACAAATAAAGTACATTTTTCATATATATAATTGTTAAATGAAAACTTATTACCTCACATTCGAATGGATTAAATAGTGAAATAACTTTTAATAAAATAAATTATAATATAAAATAATTCAATTAAAAAATAAATAATATATTTAATCTAACAAATATCATCTTCTTATAAAATTTCAATAACTGTTATTGGAAAATAATTATTAAGTTAATATTTTTTTATGTATATTATCCCATATGTTATTGTAATTTTGGTTTGGTAGTTCTGGACTATATACATTTGTCATACTTCCATTATCTATATAATTTCATTAATTATATAAATGTCATATATAATCAATATATATAAGGAGTAATATAAAAATGGTATATTTAAAAAATAATTTACATTATTCTCATAGATGGTAGGTTGTACATAAGTGTGAATATAGTTTTCATTTTATAATGAATATAAGTAAAGAATGATAAATATTATTTCATTATTTTATTATATTAATTAATTGATGAATTAAATATATTTACACTAAATTTATTTATATTATATTTTAGGTGAAGTTAAAATATTTTAAAAGTATCATCTCTTCATGAGAGTGGTATTCCACACATATGAAAAAACAATGTTATCATTTTACAACAGTTTAAAATGTAAGAAAAAAGATATTATATTATATTTACAAAATAATAAATATATCATAAATTTAATTTATGTTGTCATTAAATCAATTATAATTACAATCCATGAATTATCATTATATAAAATGAATCATATCCACACATGTAGACATTATTCCATATATACATACAAGTATAATTTAGATTTCTCTTCTGTCAAAAAAGATGGTGGATAATATTGGAAACATTATTGTAATAAAGTTTCAGTGTATTGGGGAAACATAAAAAAATATTTTATGAGGAATATATTAATTTTTAAGAGGTAAATGAATACATAAATAGAAAGTTATATGGAATTATGATTACCCTTATTCTATAGGGTTCTTTTATGTCCCTTATTGAGGACCCTTATAATGATATTTAATGATTTTTTGAAACACTAATTCATGGATTGGGAAATTAATATTATAATTTAATGGTTTGGTTGAGCTATATGTCTCATTGCTATGTAATGAATAGAAAGGGGTAGTGTGCTTATTTTACAGGGGTATTTGACACACTTGGAATTAATGAAAAGATTGAAATTTAACTTGTTCATGTTAAGGTGAAAGATTCAACATTCAGCTATAAATTCAATTAAACGATAATATATGGTGGAAATAACAACTATATAATTATTATTATATTTTAATGTATATTTTAATCCTAATCATATACTTTAACCCCATCATAAATATATTTTAACCTGAACCACATCAACAAAATTTTCAATCTTACAGGGAAGTACATTTACATATATGGTAATAATAGGCTCTTAAAAGGAAAATGGGAGAAATATTATTCATTTTTTCAAGAAAATTATATTATTTAAATATTTTAATAATAATTAAATAACTTAATAATATATATTTTTTTATAAAAAATCATTAGATTAAATTTTATCATAATTGATTTAATTTATAATTAATTTAACGAAATTAAAAAAATAATTCAGATATAAAGACTATAATCATATATTTTATATTTTTATAAACCCAAAAATTAATTTGATTACATAATTTATATAATTTGTTCATTAAATTTTTTTAAATAATATACTTTTATTTCTATACTTTTTTCATAAGAAAAATTTCAGCGTTGTATAATCATTTTAGGTAACAATATAATCAAAAAATTATGGAAATAAAATATCATATATAAAATAATATCATTAATCACAAAATAGAAATTAATATTATTCATATAATTTCTTTATCCCTATGTTAAAAAATAACGTAAATTTAATGTGATTGAGCGACATTTCATAATATTCATTATATGAAATAATATAAATTGAATTGTGAATGGAAAATGAAACGAAAAAGACCAATATTGGAGGATAGAATTTATATGTTGAATAAAAATAAACTAGAAATATTATTACATGTTTTGTGTGTATTTACCATCTTATCTCACATTTTTAGCAAATTTTGTTCCATTTGTCCCTACTTATGTGAGAAATATTTTCCACAGTTACTATTCAAATTGACTAAAAATTAATAGGATCAATATCCCAAATATTAAAATCCATATTCAAATGATTTTATCCATTTTTAATGATTGGAAAAATTTACTGGAAATAAATTTGTTTTTATGTCAATTAATAAGATAATATTAAAAGTTGTTTTCTAAAAAAATATGTCTTTATGTTTAACGAGAATAATATTTTAAAATAATTAATATTACGAATTAAAATTGAATTAATTTGATTATTTTTATAAAAATTGTAACATATGTATCATTATGAAAAAATCTATAACATAATGTAAAAATTTATTTATATTATTTAATGGAAATAAATTATTGTATTTTAAAAAGTCGTGTGTTTTAATATTCATTATAAATCAATAATTAGTGAACAAATCCAAAAATTTCACAATGAATTTTTCTATATGTTGACATAAAAATTATATTAATTTTATATACTAAAATTTATAAATGGTTATGAAAATAATTATACTTTATATGTTTAAAATATAATAAAATATTCTTTCAAAAAAATTTGTTCCTACAAACATAAAAAGTATTCAATGAAATGAAATTATGCTCATATTTCATACGAAATAATAAATTACATTTTTCTATAGTAAGACCATCTTATATATGTTTCCAAATTTAGTTATTCATAATCATACCCTCTGACTTAATAAAATGATAACAATGATATCATTTTATTTATAATAATTTCTAATATATCTCAACACTATTAATGCCCATCATTGGCTGTTAGGCATGGTATAAATATTACTAGTATTATAAACTATTTTTTGGTTTATTACATTCTACCCAATTTACATAAATTTGTCCATTTCAATTTTTATCCACCACTAATGGTTCAATATTTGAAAACAAATTATTGAAATACCACATTTTAAAGAGTGATAATAAAATATCTTTTTAAAAGGAATAGTTGGTAACAAAAATGATACTCAAAATAAAAAATAATTAGGTTCCATTACAATGATAACATTTAATGGATATTATAATATATATTTTGTGGAGAAAAAAAATCTATGACTAATAAATAGTGATAGGTAGTATTTTTATTTGCATAATATTTACTAGAAACTGATTTATAAGATAGTTGAAAATAAAATCAATTCATCCAAAATAAAGGGAAATGGTTATTATTTTATTCTCAAACCTTTTCCAAAACGTGTGGTGTTGTTTTTCTATCAATGGTAACTAACATTAGAAAATATAATTAATTTAATTATTTACACATCCTAAAAAATTTACATCCTTTGGTTGTGCCTAGATATATTTATACTCCATTGGATACTCTATGTCATGAATATTTTGTTTGATTTTTATCCCTGAATCACTAAATTTTAAATTTAATAGATCCTAAGACCCATAATGAAAAAAATATCATTATTTATTAGTATAAATTTTTAACAAAATGAGTATAATATTTACATGTTATCTATAATGGATATAAACAATACATTAATATCTAAAACCTATAAACTAACACTCTTTTTTAACATACACTAATATATAAATTTTTTACTTTTATAATACACCAATGAATGTCTAAAAATGTTCAATACCCAAAAGTTTGACGCATTTCATGAATTTTTAAATAAAATTTCATAATGATTCTCCGAACGACACGATGTAGCTTATAATGTTACAAAAAAAGCACATGAATACCATTACAAACTATTCGAATGAAATATTAGAATAAGGTCATCAAAAACTATATATCCCAATAAATTAACAATCGGTTCATACATGTATAAAAAACTAAATATATATGTAATCCTTAAATAAAATCCAAGACAATAGGATATATTCCTTAAATCATAAATTGTAATTAACATCATCCTAAATAACATTGAAATAAAATTACATAAGAATTTCAAGATCAAAAAATTAATAGATTTGCAGATTTAATATTGTAATTATATTTATAAAAACTAAAAATATTATCTCAATATTAAGAATATGTAAAAGGTTAATTATCCCTCAGTCAGATGTTCTTTTTTAAATAATAATTTACAGCATAATAAATTTTCACGGTGTTGGTGAATTTTAACATGTTATTGTTTATCCTTAAATAAATAACCTAGAGAAGCATGCATAGATGTTTTATGATAAATATTACATGAATATTATTGATAAATAACTTTTCTACATAATTATCAAAACAAAATACATTAACACAATAACAATTGGAATATAATATCCATTTCAATCATATATAATTTTACTCATGTAAATACATATTGAATTGGATAGTTTCATTATTATCAATACATAATACGTTGAAATAAATATTATACCTTTGGATAGACATAATATCCCTCTATATAAGACATCATGTTGCCAAAAAATTTACTTCCCTTATGACCATATTTTCAAAATAGAAATAATATTTTCAATCCTTAAATACATTTTCTTACGTGATTCATCCCATATAATTTTCATATAGGAAATTGATTCTACATCTTCCAAATTTCATTGTAGAAAAACATTTTTTTATTATTAAGTGTGTTAGTGAACCCACCATTATAGATATTTTCAATTATAAAATGATATAATTTATTAATAATAGTCACGATGATTTCTATATACCTTTTATTTCATTTTGTTTACCATGATGATAATAATTCTATTATCTACAACATTAAATGTAAAAAAATTATCCCTTGTATCATCAATATAAAAAAATAATGTAGTAACTGTGTGATAAATGATAATATTATTGGAAAATGATATAATAATGAAAATTCAACCGTATGGAGTGTAATGCATTACACCCTCATTTCAAACTATGACACCTTATTTTTAGCATTGGTTATTATTTGTTATCATCTATTTAAATCCAATATAATTGTTTGTAATATAAATTTGTTTTATCTGAAAAATATCCCATGGGAGATTTAAAACTAGGTGTTTAGTAAGAGAACACTAACATTATACTAGAATAATGGTTGATATATACATCAAAAACTATTTATCTGTTATTAACCAAAAATACATTTATTCCAGAACCACATTTCATTGTAGTGTCAAGACCATTATGTGCTTAGGGGAAAGCCACACGATTAATAATCTACTATAAAATTATGATGGTTAGATATAAATATATTTATCCCAATGTAATTATCCATTGATATTTTATATTAATCATTTAATTTTAACTAAACTTCCCTCTAATACCATATAATGTTACCTATACATCTCATACATATATAATACATCTAAATTTATGAATATTAAATGTATTTTAGAAATACATGCATAGTTTCTATTAAGTATTATTGTGTTTCTACACTAGCCATACAGTAATCATGTTTCATTAATATTCTAAAAAATATCCCATTATTATTATATGATACAATACACTTTTTATATATTTTCAAGATAAATAAATTCTTCATATTTGGGGGAAAGAAAACATAATAAAGTGTGAGGTAAAATAATCATATAAATAAAATAATGGTTATATAAATGATCAATTTAATATAACTAGATCATATGTTTATGAGAAAATTATATTTTCAACTAAAAATATATACCCAGTTTGTGAAATATCATAATATTTTATCATTGAATAAATATCATTATTTTATTAGAAGAAAATCATAATTTAATCCAAAAAAACATGAGGCATAATAGATTAACATTTTAAAAAGACATAATTTTTTGGCATGCCCATAATTATAAAAAAATCATTACCTTATAAAAGGGTCACAACCAAAAAAATCATATTTTATTGTGTTTATTTTATATTCCAATATATATTTGTCGAGGATTTCTCCGATGACTTTTATAGTAGTCTTGTCTCATACTAAACTTGTTTTAGTCCAAATTGGTGCATTTATTATCAATTGATATTTATATATTTACCTAATAAATAGTTGGGTTAAATAAACCATTTCCATAATTCATTTAATTATAATCAATTTTCTGGGTGACTAGTGGGTCATCAAATATTCATTATATGTCATGAAATATGAAAATGGAACATGTTTTATGAAAATATACATAATTCATAATTTCATAACCCATGTAAAATAAATAAGATTCACAAAAAAACATCACAATAATATTAAAACATATAGTTAAAGAAATAGCCATTTTAATTTTAGAATAAAATCTTTAATATATAAAAAATTATAAAAAATTATAGAAATAATTTTAATTGTAATAAAAAAAAGGAAACATAAAATCTATACTCAATGATTTGGGTGATCATGATGGTGGTAAATTATTGTAATTACATGTATGTTAAATCATATATTCCATTCAATTTTCGAAGAAAAAGTATTAATATACTCATTTAGAAAATGATTAAAATGATTCAAATAAATATTTTTTTAAAATATAAAAAAGTGTTCAAATTAATTTAAAAAAACATAATGTAATATGAAATTTATACTTAATAAATATTTAATGAAAAAATAGGCAATGAAAAAATATATTCCCCACCAAAGAGGGAATAACGAATGTTTTTGTTATAAATGTTTTCACAAATTTTTTAAGAAAAAAAGAGGAAATTAGTATTACTACTTGGAAATTATATTAATAACCATAGGAATAGAAACTAAATGTTATTATTTCAAGTTTTAACTTGAAACTTTATGATTAATAATTTAATCATATAAAATATATTTAAATAAATAATTTGTAACCTTAATCATTTACCATGTTCATAACATTTAAATCAAAACAACATGAATTAATTAAAAAAATTAGATATGAAAAAAATATATTTTAATGTGAAGAATAATAAAACAGATTCTTTGGTATGTATGTGAACTAAATATAATAAATAATTGTTTAAAATTACATGTTTGTCACAACTAAAAATGATAAATGAAAATCATATAACTCAAGTTCGACATGCATTGAAATGATCTAACATCCAGTATAAATAATTTTATTTTCCTATAAATATATACCCTAATAATTTAAGTATTATTATAATATAATAATTTATCAAATAATTACATATCAATATCCATTATTAACATTTTTTTATTATAATCATTGTTTTTTAGGTATTAATTGAGTCCTTTTTCTAATATGTTTCAATTTAGGAGGTTTGGTACATGAAAAATGATCATGGATTCATTATATAAAAAAATTACTCATGATATAAATATAATTTTTATACATTATATAATTATTTATAATTATACATAAAATATAGATATAGAAAAATGGTTCACATTGTACTTAAAGATAATAGGTTTTATGTATGCATTAATAATGTTTTCAATTTCAAACAAAAATAAGTTATGAAATAAGAAAATGATATTATACTTATAGAACCATAATAATATAACAAATAAAAAATATAATAATCAATGTATTCTAATTACCAATCATGTAATTACGGAATAAAAAATAAATCATATTTCTTCATGGAGGTGGTAGTCCACGCGTATGCATGAGCAACATTATCATTTTCCATCAAATTAGATGATAAGAATGTTGTGATAATATTATTATTAATTAAGAATAATTATCTCTCAAATTTCATTAAAAAAACCATTTTAAAGAAAGTTTATTAATTATAGTGATGAAAGTGAATTATATCACTACGTCGAAGCATAAGTCCACACATACACATGAAATATACATTCATTTCCCAATTGATATAAAATACAATGAATAATGGTGGTTACATAACAACAATGACATTATATTATATTTAAAATAATAAAGATATTATTTTTACCAAAATAAAAATGAGTTAATGGAGATAAAACATAAAAAAATTAGAGTTCTTCTATGATTATAAACTATTCTTTTGATGGCCTCCTTACTATCCTTACTTAAATACAATTTTAATGGTATTTTCAGAATATCATAACATCTACATAGATTATAGAGATTTATAAAAGTAGAACATTTCCTATTTTCATCAAAATTAAAAAATCAATGTGTTGTTAATAATATTATAGGGGTTTTATTATTAATAAGTGAGAAATATTGGATAATTTAAATTTATTTTAGGAATTAAATATAAAAAATTCATTTTCTTGTTTATGTTGCCCCATGGAGTTATAATTATGAATATAGTATTGGATATGATGGTAATATCATTAATCAATACTAATTGGATATGTTTTTTGTTATTTGAGACCATATCCACTGATTTAACCCCATCATTATCCAGTATTAAATATAACCTCATTATAAATTATATCAATATTAATTTTTCAAAATTTAACCTATAAGAAATTACTTGCATAATAAATGGATAGGGGATTTAATTTTATTCCATTTATTAGTTAATTTATACTTTTCCAAAATTATTAATATTTTTAAATATTTTAATAATATATTATTTTTAAAAAAAATATATTTCAAACCTGTTTTACACTATTTTTTTTAATTTGGACATAATTAAATCAATATAACACAAAAATTTGAATAAAAATTTTTAACACGAATTAAAATTATGACAATAAATTATATTCTCATGATACAAGAATAAATCAAAAAATATTTGCTTTAAATTTAAAAATTATTTAGCATTATTTTTTAAAATTTTCCCCAATGGTGATGTCACCACTATGTAAGAGTTTAATGCTGTTATATAAAATTAATTAAAAGTGTAACAAGCCAACATCAGAATTCCCTGAGCCAGTTCTTTTAAACATGATGTGTAAGTTTTTCAAAATCCATGCATTGATATTTTACACATCATGTCCTATACAGAGGAAAAATTTAGTTCAGGTTCTTGGATAACAGCCTCCTTTGACATGCTTCTTCTCTTAAAAACTGATACCTGAAAAATTTATTTAAAAATGTAGGGTGATCATACAAATTACCATTACGAGGTTTAAAGAAACATAATACAAACTTTTTAAAACACCCCTTTATATTTGTTCATAAAACATTTTCTTAAAAAAAATTTCTAACACATGTATCATAACATAATAATTTTCAAATAATTAAAAGAGAAAAATTCCAAGCATATTAAAAGAATTAAAAGGAAACATGTTTCAATATAGGCATCCATATTCAGAGTAATAAGTAGTAGACATTCAATATTTATTAGGAAATACATATAAAAATACAAGTACAAAATTTATAAAAGGGAATAAAACATGATCATGGTTTCACATTATAATAATAACTTAAATTTCTTTCACTAGTATCTGTATGCTATAACTAGATAATAAAATTTCTCAGTGAATAATAAATTTCATTCCATAAGCATTTACTTGTTCTAATATTAATAAGTACATGATCTAAACCTTGGATATACTACTTGTAGAACAATCACTTGGTTAATTAATATTCATAAACATAATGATGGAACGTAAAATTGAAGAACCTCTCAAGACCTCGTGTTAAGACATGAAATGTCAATAGCCTCATACCTTGACAAGATTATCTCATTAGAACTATTGATGCATCCAGTGGATTTCATTAACCAGACCTCAACTAGTTATACCGAGTCTATTACATTCCTCATTTTCAATATAAGTTCGTATATTAAAAATGTCCCATACCACTTTTACTATTTAATTTCACATTTCATATTATTCAATTTGTCCCATACCAATATAAATAATTTAATAATTAGACCATAAAAGGTCCTAATAATATATTTTTTTCTTTATAATTTACATATATTTAGTGAATCAGGAAAATAAGTGTTCATTACTAAAATATCTACTGCATGGATATGTCATTAAATAAAAATTATGTTAATCAGATTATAGCATATGTGATGAAAACTAATGTAAGAAATCAATACAAGTCTTATGACATAGAAATAAAACATTAAATTCTAAAACATTATTAATAAATACATTTTAAAATTTCACCTAGATGTATAATTAATTAATAGATAAAACATATATTTCATGTGGGGTATTAAACTCACAAAGTCTTGTACATTTATTACAGATATTCTTCGGAATAATACATCACAAGGGTATCTTTGATGTTTTAAATATAAAGAAAAACTCATAACCATAATTAATACCATTTAATATATTTTAAAATAACGAATTCATTCAAATGTATGTATGTTTAGTAAACCCCAAACATTATACTCATGAATTCTCCAAAAATACTAAACACATCAAATGTATAATATTGACAGTATTCTAAACTAGGGTTTAGTGTTGGGTAAATATTTTTGTACAAAAGGGCATATATAAAAGTTGAATATAAAAACCGCTCGTACTTCTAGAACATCATGTTTTATTATTTCCATGAAATTTCTAGAAAATAGTTAATATAATTGAGTATCAATGTTTATATGTATACACATATATTCACCACACTGATAATAGATTATGTATCAAAGGGATTAAACAAAAAATATAATAAAACTCATATGACATAAAAATATTTGAAACATCATTTAACAAGAATCGATGAATTTTAAATCATAATGTGAAATTTAAAAGGATTAATTATTAAACAATATTATATATATATATATATGATTTTGTAAACATGTATAACTGACATGTATAACTAGGTATACATATGTGTCTCACAAAATATTAATTGACAATAAATTGTTTATCAAAAACGTAAATTAATGATTGATGTTCAATGATAAGGACTTAAAACCTGTCTAGAGGGTGATTTATATAAACTGTATAATTATATATGACCATGTATTCCATTTATGTAAAGGTTTTATAAAAAATAGAATTACTTGCATTTTAAAATCCTACATAAATATTATAACTCAAACATTAGAAGTCAAAAATTAAATTAGTGGTATATATAAAACTATATGGATGTATGTATATATATATAACCAAATATACAAGGTATGCAAACAAGTTTTGCATTAAAAAATCTATCCTTTAGGTTTAAAAATACCACATAAACCCAAAATTCAGAAGTTATGGAATTGGTTATAAGAGGGTTTTTATCCAAGCCGCATGGTGGTATATAAATATATAAGTATAAAAATATATATAAATTTATTAAAATTCAACACAACAAGAAAGGAAACATAAATCCCTTACATTCATAATACTACTTGAACTCAAAATCCAGAAGACCTAGGATCAACGAAAGAGAAAATGTAAACTAAACCAAAAGGTTATATATATATTTATCAGTATAGATATATATGTATATATCAAAAAAGCAAGATAACGTATTCCCTTACTTTGGTTTGAGGATGAGATGATATTGAAAGGCTCTAATGATCTTGAAGGAGGCATTGGAGGATGAATAACCCATAGGGTTCGGGTAACAAAGGTTGTATATTTGTAAAAGATAAATAATAAATTTTTAATTCACTTTGCATTTAAAAACCTGAACCTATTTGGCCAAAAATATGACCGATGTTTCGGTCTTGTGGAAAACGCATGAAAGGAGGGGCCTCAGATAACGGTACAAGGAGTCATGGGTGTGGAAAATAAAGGAAAGGGAGGGTAGGGTTTATTGATCCCACACAGGTGGAGAGGAAGAAGATTCCATGGGAAGGGAACAAACAGAAAATTAATGGGGGCTAGGATGGGATATGGCCTTGATCCGACTATTGGGGATGAGTCTGCATTTTTTGAAATGTAGAACGGCTGGGATTATATTAGGAATGTGATTGAACGACTATGGTGCAACATGAATTTTTAAAAATAATGAACGGTTATAGTTAGATCTGTGATGGATTAAACGATGTTCAAAATAAATGTGGAGATACCACGCCCACTAATGATTGAATGCCTGATCGAAATAGATGGCCTAGATCGCACACGACGCAATCCAATAGTCTGGATTTGATCCTGGACAATTTTCTTTACTCCAAATAAAATAGAAGGGAATCCCATATCTACTTTATAATCTAGGAGCTCTAAGAAATGGTTTATAATATTCCCTCCACCCTCTCGACACAACCTCATACCGGGTTCTGTAAGCACGCTCTGTGCCCAACCGTACAATCGTGCTACCCTACATGGTGGAACCCTCTGGTTCTCTTGTGCATGCTTCAGGTGCACATGCACACTCACCCATAGGCCGACCTGTGCTAAGGATGAGGTATAAACTCGGCCACCTAGCATGTGCTGCCTCCTTTTTCCTGGCTAGGGGAGTGACCTTTGTGTGTATATTGTTTTAACTATAATTTTCCATACACAGATATAAATTTTTTTCAAACCAAAAAATTTCATTCGGGTTTTATAAACACTAATGTTTTAAAATACAATGTGATAAATTAAAATTTAATATATCTATATGAAATAATTATTCTAGTATTACAAAAATCAAAGACATAGTTTAGTTAAACCCTTGTTTAAGCATTACAAATGAAAAATATTAAAAATATTTGAAATATTTTAGAGGTGTTGGATATCCTCACCTGATTTTAAAATCAAACATTGTGTATCTCAAACTATTAAACCATTTTCCTTTTAATGTTCATAATATGATTTTATATTATATTTTCAATACATAACATAAATATTTTGGAATACTAATTTCTACATAGAAATTTTTAATTGATCCTCTAAAAAGACCAACTGTAACACACCGACCCCAGTTACCGAGAGTCAGTGCATTTTTTTAATACATGGGCATGATTACTAGGAATCAAGTCTCGAAGGACCGATCGGTTTACCAGTCTTGGAACATTGATTAAATGCATGAATGTTACATTACACTTTATAATATAAAAAACAACATAAATAATCCTTTATGAACACCATTATTCCCCTATCTTAACCCTACATATCAATCACAATACACTTTTCGAATCCTGGGAAAAATAAAACATAGAAAGGGGTGATCTTAGATTCTTAGTAAGGATAAAAATACAAGGGAAACATTCATAAATAATCATAAACATTTAAGGCAATTTATACCTAAAAAAATACTTTTAAACATGAACTTTAGCATAGTATTGAAAAATTAAAAGGATGTAATTCCATTTACTTATTCAAATGGATATTATATTAGTTGAATAATCATATTAAATATCACTAACCAATTTCATAATGTTGGAATGCATAATTCCAGACTATCATAACCACATATTCAAGGCCTTGTTCCAATACAACAAATAAGATTTCGTCAAGGCCTTGTGCGAAGAAACAAGTTTGTCTCAAGATAGTTACTCATGCATCGAAGAGCTATATCGGGCTCCACCCGTCACTTATTAATTCCAATTAATTCCTCATATGAACAAGTTTTAACATAACATAAACATTTGTATTAAAACTAACATATGAAGTGTCAATACATTATCCATAAACCATGAATGGTATAAAAATAACACATCCAAAATAAAACTTATCACAAAAACATTAATAATATATTGAAGTTTGGTATCATAATAAATAAACTTCAAATAAGCTTAAAATCCATCAAAGGATGTTGACATAGAAGAAATCAAAACTATTTGAGAGAAATATCTCTTTTTTCTGAAATAAAAGTAAAATAATTGTAAAATAAAACATTTACTTTGAAAATATTTATATATGATTGTAATGGAAGTTTAGATTATTTTATAATGGTGGAAAATATCAGCACCCTCTGTATAAGTTAAAAAAATACATTCCTACCTTAATTCTTTCGAAAGGGTTTAAAAGGACCTTGTTTGGAAAACGACGGAAAGATTCCTTTATAAACATCTTATAAAAAGTCAAACAAGGGTATAAATGACCTTAAACCATTTTCCGTAAAATAGTACGAATGATTTGAAATTAATTTTTAAGAAACATGGATGTGGATGATAAAGAGGTCCCAGTAGATAATTACATATAAACAACCTTAGATAATGAAGAGATTGTGAAATAAACCCTTACCAATTTGGAATCATACGAAATATACACCCTATGAAAGAATTATCATACGATTAATTTGTAAATACACATAAATGAAAGTGTATGACATTAATAATACAATTATTGTCAGTACATACCCCACACAGAAGGTAATAGTGGAAATATGACATGAGTCTCACGATAATAAGGAGTGAGATGAAAATCTCTTACCTTGCACTTTACTTTAGTAGAGGGTATGTTTAACCTCATGTATGAAGTCAGTAGTATGTTATTAAATTATACCAGAACCATATTAATATTTATAATATCATACATTATTCATTTATGACTTTATACTACTCATTTAATAATAATTTCCATGTTAAATTAACATTTCGGGTAATAATCGCTTTCTTTATCATATTTGTTTTACCTTGTTACTCTAGATTGTATCACATATATCATGATATAAATAATTCCATAATATAAAACATAATTTATATATAATATATCTTTAGAATATAAATATATATAATATACATATATATGAAATGGAAAACACTGTTTATGGAGACGGTAGTCCGTACGTACGCATAAACGCTGTTTCCATTTTCATAACATATTCAATGGAACTAAGTGAATAAAATATATATAAGTACTTATAAAGAAATAAATATATATATATATCTCTCTCTAGTAGAATTATTAGTTCATATATTACAAACATATTAGTAATATATATTTTTCTAATCGTCGATGAATTGTGAATGTGGAAATGAGTCTCACCACATCGTGGAGACGGTAATCCGTACGTACGCACGAGCGACAATATCATTTCCTTAAAGTTATGTAATTGGATGGTATATTAATTTTAAAGATACATTATCATGTTATTATCATTATTTCTTTACATATTACTCATCATTATATCCATCCAAATAACAAAGTTTTGAATAACAAATTACACCACAGCGTGGAGACGGTAAGCCTTACGTACGCACGCATGGTGACATTATCATTCATAAGATTGATATAATAATGAATATAGTTGTGAAATATTTACAATAACATAGAATTATATAGAAGATACTTGAGTTATTATTTTAGAATTGAAATAACAAATAATGAAGAGGTGGAAGAAGAAAGGAACCTGAAAGAGGGTGGTGAAATCATTACCTCTTCTTCGGGTTATTCCCATTGATTTGATCAAAAGGGATCAATAGGTTGTCTTTCTGATCAAACTAAGGCCTCTAGGTGGAAGTGAGTGATTTTTGGAGGATATTTGGGTAGGGTTTGGCCGAGACAAATTGATTTGTAGGTGTTATTGTGAGAGAAGGTGAAGTTTCCTTTTATAAGAGGGGTGAGAGTCACTTTATGAAAAGATTAAAGTATTAATTTATTATACAATAATATTCAGCTTATAATGGTTATAAATGAATTTATTTCGATCCTTAGGTGGTTATGGGTCTAACTACTCTCAACCAATGTGTTTTAGTCATGTTTAGGTTACCATTGTAACCTTATCATTTAGGTTTAACTCTTAGTTAAATAGTTTAACTTTTACCGTGTCTTCTTATATTATTACTATATATGTTTAATAAACATACATAAAACTTCAAATAGAACCTCAAGTGTCTCATTAATGACATATATAATATTATTTAAGACCTTTGGCCAAACCCTACATTTTTTAGGAATATTATATCAACCAATAATATAGTATTTGTTTTAAATATTAATTTATGTCAATTTTGACACTATTTGGTATTTTGTTTTTGTGGAAGTCATCACAACTTGATTAGTTCAAAAAAGATACATTTAATCAGTCCTATAATTTCTTAGTCACCTATAAAATTTTTATATGTCATAAAAACTTCTAAATTGAATTTAATTTAATATTTATAATACCATTTATTTGATTCCTTCATTAATAAGGTAATTACGGCATCATCATTGTGGCATAAGTAAATCTAATTATTTAATGTGTAAAAATTATAAATAAAATACCATGTTATAGTAAAACATTATATCTTTCTAATGAATATTTATAGTCGAATTTATCTTATGTATAACCCCATATTAAAATTTGTTTATTTAATTAACATTCAATTTAACACTTTAAACTATTCTTTAAATTAAATAACAATAAATATCCTAATCTAATCCATGTGGACCTAAAGGGTCATATTTTTTTCATAAGGCTGGTTTTGGTTGAATTACACTTATCCAAATAATTAGGACTTGTTTTAGGAAAATAATAATGTCATTTTTACAGTAAGTTATCCTATTTACTTTTAACTGTGGTTTATAAAAGTAAACAGTTACTATTTTCCAAAAATTATTTTTATCTTATTGAACAAAATTTTACTCCGTGATATTAATTGTGCCTCTCGTATTTTAGAAATTCAACTCATATATGTGGTGAAATTATGTTTTATGTGAATTTACAAATTCTCCTAGGAGGTGGGTAAAAGACATTGAAAAGTTCAATAAAATTTTTATATATCTAAAATATTATTATAAACTGACTCTAATGATTAAATTGAACATATATAGGTATTATGTATCTATTTTTACCTATAATCAATTAAAATTAAATAAATATTTATTTAAATAAAAATTCAGTTTCAAACTATAACTCAGTGTTTTTCACTATTTATCAAAAATTAAATGTTTTCAGAAAAATACAAAAAATTTACCCTAAGCTAATTTAAATATTCTGAATTCAGTAATGAAGTATATTTTACCAAATTCAAAACATAGAAGTTTCATTTATTAATTTAAAATAAATTCTCGCAGTCAAAATCAAAACGCGTATTTTTAATAATTAATGAGTATCAAAAGTTTGACACTTGTTTATGTCTAATTTCAAATTGAAATTACTTACAATGACCATCATTGGATTAAATGAAAAAAATATAATCTATTTATACCTCCAACCCATTGAAATTTATAAGTTAACAATAGAAATTATTTTGATTAAAAAAGTTTTTTTCAGTTAAAATATAGTATTTTTCACTATTCACCCAAATATGAATGTTATCAGAAAAACACCAAAACATTATTGAATCTAAATTATTATTTCATTATTTTAAATAAGAAGTTTATTTTTTCAATTTGAATATATAAAAGTTTCAAATATTTGATTTAGAAAGTCTTCTCCATTAAAAGGCGGTGAAATTGAATTTTTTTTAAAATACTTCTTTTATCTGAAAAAATGTATTTGTTCTTACATTATGTCAAAGGAACTCATAATATGGATTATAAAATTATAACGATTATATAATGTTCAAATTTCAGTTAATAATATTCATAACTACTTTTGAACTGCTAGTTTGGTATGTCATGGTGCGCAAGAACTCGGTGTTGCGTGTAGTGAAAGTTGTTGAATTACTTTGAAATAATAACTTAATATGAAATCAAGGGGTGTTACATTCTTCCCTCATTCAATAAATTGCATCCTCACAATTTGGACTTATTTTTGAATGTAAAAGGTAGAAAATATAAAATACCTTTGGAAAAACCCACATCGGAAATTAGGTTAATAATATTCAGTCTTAATAAGAGTAAAAGGGAAATGAAAGGTTCACCCCCAAATTATGATCTCGATTTGGAGAACATTAGTGGAAATTAGTGACATATAATTGGAGGAAAAACATGAATATTTATAGGTAGTGATTGAGGTCATCAATCACAAACAAGTGTAAAATTGAGGGCCTTAAATTAATCAATTAATGATGATTTAAAATACCATCTGTTCAACAAAACATATTGTATTAGGATAACACATTTTTGGTTTTCAGATGCCTTCACTAAAGTATAAGAATTAATTTCTTCATAAAATAACAGATGAAGAAAAATATATACATGATAGTAGAGTCTCATCCTTTAACTAATTTATACCACAAACTCAGCTTTCACTCTAAAAGATAATAGAACTTAAAAATAATATTCTATTTATCCTATTTGTATAGGGTTCAAAAAAATAAACTTATAATTAATCTACCTTGAATTTTTATAAAAAATACTACATTATTCAATCTAGGAAATCACGTGGGCCAGTGGTAGGTGGTACACCCTTGACTCCCTTCGGCTACGGGTTCAAGTCTCACGGTCATACCGGACGCAACGAGTTGCCATCGACCTATGGGTTGTCCTTTTTTGAAAATCCAATAAAATGTCAAACTACAATTATCCAAAATTATTCTTTCTAAACTCACAGTCCAAAATTTATAAGCAAGGTAAACCCAATGAAGATCATTTTTTCCACGTAATAACATGTGAACACCCTCATCATGTGTTCCATTAAAACACTACAACATCCTAAATTACCATAAAACCTTATTGATTACAGTCATTATATCTTATTCCATATAGAATAATGGATATAATCATATCAAAAATGTTGTAAACTCCAACAATGATAGAATATACAAATCATTAATCAGTTTCAATATAGTCAAGAACATCCAATAAAATTTATCCAAATCAATCATGTATTATTCCAAAATGACTACCTCGGTACCAGAACCATATTATGGTTTATCTTTCTCTCAGCAATATATTTTCCATAAATTTAACATGCTATTGAGTCACTTTCATTGGTTCCACAAAGTCTCAAGTCCTTAATGAAATAGTACTGTAGTACGATCCTTATATAGTCCATAATTGTTATAACCAGTAAATAGTTGATACACCACTCAAATAACATAATTCTCTAATAATAGCTTATGAACTCTAATCATTCCTCCTCATATGTGGTAGTATCATAACTTGATTATTATCCAATAGTATCATTTGGGGCATACTCTGATGATTTGGACATTGGTTCGCGTAGTGTCCCAACTCCTTGCAGATGAAGCATTGTACATTTGAAACCTTTTTTACCCTTGTAGTCACGTACATGGTGTCCTTTTTCTCCTCACTTATAACAAACTCTCATTGTCCTCAGGAAGGTTCCATGGTGTTTCTTCCCACAGTTATCACATATGGAAAAATTCTTCTTGTCCCTCTTCCCTTTATACATAATTATCTCTTCCATCATTTTATTCTCTGGCTTCCCTTCAAATCCATTGGACCAATATAACTATTTACTTATCTTATTAACAGATGATACTATTTATTCATATGTTGAGAATACATAATAGACTATTTCAATTCTAAATGTTGGCTTAATAAAGTTAATGATATGATCCTTCTTACACTTTGGATCATACGTATTGCGGGAGTTCACATTCCTTCTACTGGGTAGAATTTCTATAAAATAGAATAAACTAGGTCATTTTATGAATCCCAATGAATAATTCCAAACATGTAAAATACCTAACGTAAATTTAATAGTTTATGGATATAATCCATAATAAAAAATATGTTTTCATTAATGTAGTATATACTCATAAACCCTTCATAATTATTTATAATGAAAATGAGAATTATTCTAACCATATCCCCCGGGAGTGTCGTAACCAAGAGTGCAGCAAGGCCCGCTATCACGCACCAGTTCCTGTTTGAGTCTAGCTCAAAGCAGTGTTTTTGGTTTTTACCCCTAGGGACATCTGTGCCAGATCCGCCACTACCTGCTCATATCTAGATAGGGATGTATTTGGTTGGAAAAGTCACAAAATCACTAAATTACCAAAATTCTAGGAATTTCTTCTATACTAATCCTCAATGTCTATCTTAGGTCTATGTGCTCTAATTAGAGTTTATCTAAATCTAGCTTCCATGGTTGTTACTAAACTTCCTCTGATACCAACTGTAATTCCCCGACCCCAGTTACCCAGAGTCGGTGCATTATTTTAATACATTGGCATGATTACAAGTAATCAAGTCCCGAAGGACTGATCGGTTTTGCAGTATTATAAAATATATTACATACATTAATGTTACATTACACATTATAACATGAAAAACAACATAAATAATCCTTTTTGAACTCCATTATTCCCTTAAATTAACCATGCATATCAATCAAAATAAACATCATGGATCCCTAGGAATAATAAAACATAGAAATGGGTGAGCTCAGATTCTCATTAAGGAAAACAACACATAAGAAACATTCATAAATAAGCATAAAAATTTAAGGCAATGTATAACTAAAGAAAAAACCTTTTAAACATGAACTTCAGCATAATACGGAAAAAATAAAATAAAGTAATGCCTTTTACTTATTCATATGGATATTCGACCAGTCGAATAATCACATGCAATATCATTAACCACATTCATAATGATGGAATGAATAATGACAGACTATCATAACCACATAGTCAGGGCCATATGTCAAGCCTACAAATAATATTTTTTCAAGGCCTTGTGCCAAGACACTAGTTTGTCTCATGAGAGCTACCGATGAATCTAGGAGCTATTGGGGGCTCCATCTGTCACTTATAATGTCCAATGCATTCCACATATGAACTATTTTAAACATAAAATAAACATTCATTTTAAAACTAGCATACGAAGTGTCAACACTTTATCAATAATCCATGAGTGGTATAAAAATAACACATCCACCATCAAACATATCACAAAACATTCAATACTATATATAAGTTTTATATCATAATAAATCAACTTCAAATAAGCTTAGAATTCATCAAATGATGTTTACATAGATGAAATCAAAACTATTTGAGAGAAACATATCTTTTTTTTGAAATCATTTAAAAGTAAAATAATTGTAAATAAAACATTTAATTAGAAAATATTCTTATAATATTGTAAGGGAAAATTTTACTATATTATAATGGTGGAAAATAGCCACACTCTCCATATAAGTTAAAAAAAAATACATTCTTACCTTAATTCGTTCGAAATGGTTAAAGGGGACCTTTTTTGGAAAATGATGAAAAGATTCCTTTATATACATCTTATAAAAAGTCAAATAGGGGTATAAATGACTTTAACCCATTGTCTGTAAAATATTAAAAATTATTTGAAATAATTTTTTACGAAACATGGATGTGGATGATAAAGAGGTCCCAATATGTAATTACATATTAATAAATCGGATAATGAATAGATTTTGAAATAAACACTTACCAATTTGGAAACTTACGAAACATTCACCCAATGAAAGAAGTATCATACAATGAATATTTAAATACACTTAAAATAATTTAAATTACAAAAATAATACAATTATGGGTAGTACATACACCACACAAAAAGTTAATACTTTCAATATGGCATGAATCTCACGGGAATAAGGAGTGAGATGAAATCCCCTTACCTTGCACTTTCCGTTAGTAAAGGGTACGTTTAACATCATTTATGAAGACAGTGGTATGTTATTAAATAATAACAGAACCATATTAATATTTATGATATCATATATTATTCATTTATGACTTTATACTTCCCATTTAATAATAATTTCCATGTTAATTTAACATTTTGGGTAATAAGTGCTTTCTTTATTGTAAGTGTTTTATCTTGCTACTCTTGATTGTATCACTTAGATCATGATTTAAATACTTCTAGAATTTAAAAACTTATTTATATATCATTTTTATTTAGAAGATAAATCTTTATAATAGTCATATATATGAAATGGAAAACACCGTTTATGGAGACGGTAGTCCGTACGTACGCTTAAGCGTTTTTTCTGTTTTAATAACATATTGAATAGAACTATGTGAATAAAATATATGTAAATATATATATATATATATATATCCAGTAGAATTATTATGTCACACATTACAAACATATTAGTAATATATATTTTTATAATTGTCGATGAATGGTGAATATGTAAATGAATCACATCGCGTCGTGCAGACGATAGTCCTTATGTACGCCCGAGCGACAATATCCTTTCTTGAAAGGTGTAGAAATGGATTGTATATTAATTTTCCAGAGATATTATCATGTTATTTTCATTATTTCTATACATATTACTCATCATTATATCCATCCAAATAACATAGTGTTGAATAACAAATTACACCACAGTATGGAGACCATAAGCCGTACGTACGCACGCATGGTGACATTATCATTCATAATATGGATAGAATAATTAATCTATTTGTGGAATATTTATAATAAAATCAAATTATATAGAAGATACTGGAGTTATTATTTTAGAATGGAAATAAAAAAGAAACAAGAAGTGGAAGAAGAAAGGAACTAGAAAGAGGGTGGTGAAATCATTACCTCCTTTTCTGGTTCATCCTTTTGATTTGATAAAAAGGGCTCCTTAGGTAAGATTTATAATCAAACTAAGGCCTCTAGGTTGAATTTAAAGAAGTTGGGAGGATATTTGGGTAGGTTTTGGTCGATCCAAATGGCTTTGGAGGTGTGATTTTGAGAGAAGGGGAAGTCCCCTTTTATAAGAGAGGTGAGGGTCACTTTAGGAAAAGATTAAATTATTAATTTCTAATACAATCATATTAGGTTTATAATGGATCCAAATTTTTTTATTTCTATCCTTAGTTGCTTATGGGTCTAAATACTCTCATCCAATATGTATTAGAAAAGTTTATGTTACCATTATAACCTTATCATTTAGATTTAACTCTTAGTTAAATAGTTTAACTTTTACCACGTCTTCTTGTATTCTTACTATATATGGTTAATAAACATACACTAAAATTCCAAGAAAACCTCATGAGGCTCATTATTGACATATATAATATAATTTAAGCCCTTTTCTGATCCTTAAAATTTTAGGTATATTATATCAACCAATAATATAGTATTTGTTTTAAATATTAATTTATGTCAATTTTGAAACAATTTTGTATTTTGTTTTAGTGAAAGTCATCACAACTTGATTACTTCAAAAAAATATACATTTAATCAGACCTAACCGTTCATAGTATCCTAGAAAATTCTTCTATGTAATAAAAACTTTTTAATTATATTTATTTTAATATTTATAATACCATTTATTTGATTCTTTCATTAAAATGGTAATTACTGCATCATCATTGTGCCATAAATAAATTTAATTATATAATATCTAAAAGTTATAAATAAAATACCATGATTTAGGAAACCTTTTTATCTTTCTAATAAATATTTATAGTCTAATTTATATTATGTATAACCCTATATTAAAAATGGTTTAGTTAATAAAATCTGAATTTAACACTTTTAAATCTTCTTTAAATTAAATAATAGTAAATTTCCTAATCTAATTCATGTGGACATAAAAGGTTATATTTTATTCCTAAGATTTATTTTGGTCGAATTTAACTTGTCCAATAGAATTTGGACATGTGTTAGGGTATTAATAATATAATTTTTACCCTTGATTACACTATTTACTTTTACCCGTGGTAAATAAAAGTAAAAAGTTACTAATCACCAAAAAATATTTTTATCTTATTGAACCATATATTACTCTTTTATATTAATTGTGTCTCTCGGATTTTCTAAATTCAACTCACAGAAGAGGTTAAATTGAGTTTTATGTGAATTTGTAAATTCTCCTGGGAGGTGGGTAAAAGACAGTGAAAATTTCAATAAAATTTTTATATATCTAAAATTATTATAAACTGACTCTAATGAATTACATTGAACTGATATAGGTATTATGAATCTATTTTTACATAAAATAAATTTAAATAAAATAAATTATTTTTTAAATAAAAATTCTGTTTTAAACTATAACTCAGTGTTTTGCACTAATTATCAAAAATTAAAAGTTTTCAGAAAAATACAAAAAATTTACCCCATGATAATTTTGATATTATGAATAAAATATTGAAGTCTATTTTAAAAAATTAAAAAATATAAGTTGCATTTATTAATTTAAAATTAATTCCCGCTGTCAAAACCAAAAGGCGTATTTTTAAAAAATAATAACTATCCAAAATTTTGTAGTAGTTTATGTCCAATTTCAAAGTGAAATTACTTACAATGACCATCATTGTATTAAATGGTAAAAATATAATATAATTATACTTCCAAACCATTAAAATTTATAAGTTAACACAATAAATTATTTTGATTAAAAAAGTTTTTTTCTGTTAAAATATAGAATTTTTCAGTATTCACCCAAATATGAAAGTTATCAGAAAAACACCAAAACATTATTGAAACTAAATTCTTATTTCCCAATTCTAAATGAGATTCAAATTTTGTTAAATTTAATATATAATATTTTCAAATTTTGGATTTCAAAAGGATTCGCCATTAAAAGGCTATAAAATTGTATTTTAAAAAAAATACTTCTTTTATTTGAAAAAAATGTATTTGTTCTTACATTATGTCGAAAAAACTCATTATATGGATTCTAAAATTATACGGATTATATAAAGTACAAAATTTAGTTATTACTATTCATAACTACTTTTGAATTTCTAGTTTGGTAAGTCATGGTGCTCTAGAACTCAGTGTTGTGTGTAATGCAAGTTATTGAATTACATTGATGAAATAACGTACTATGAAATCTTGGGGTGTTACACCAACGACTGTAATTATAGCTGTTTGAACTCAAAGATCACCCAAAGGGAAAAAATCGAGTTGATTCCTTATAAAACCATACATTAGAATGTCCCGTATTAAAAAAAATGAAGAAGATGGTGCTTATCATCCAACTGATGCTCATAACAACTATCGTGGTTCTGGTCATGATGTTTCCTATTCTAACTGACCCCAAGGATCTTCAAAATTTACTAGGTCTTGTTTTTTCTTTAGGTGGCCTCCTAATGGAAATTATAAAGATTTTAGTATGTATTTTGGGTTAGTTTGGAGCAATGTAACCATTTTAGTATTCATAAAATAAAGGTAGTATTGTGTTCATTTTCAAGTGTTATTCGGATAACATGCCAATTAAACAAAATTATACTATAATATTATTGTAACATTCAAAACAGGTTTTTGGGCATCACTTTATTCTCCCAAAAAGGAATTGTGTCTTGATATTTATTTCATTTGAAAATTATAAATAATAACTCTCTGACGTTCTTTACCACATCCTCCAACGTAGAGGATCCTCAGGTGCGGCCATCTGAATATCCATGTTGGTGTTCAATTCATCTGCTTCCCTGGATCAAACACACCTCATAATGTAACCGATAAACTATTGCAGTGTACACTCAGAATTCTAGTGTGAGGCTAGAATTCTATAGAGTTTTGAGATGTTTGAATGGTCTAAATCTCTATGAAATAATTGGGTCATCTATTGTCCGATTATGTCATAGTTGTTGAGGTGGTAATACAAACTAAAAAACATTATTTGGTACATGTAGGTTTTTTGAAGGTTCCCTACCAAGGAATCCTCTGGAATCATTACCCTAGAAATGAAGTTTCGGGATAGAATGATGCATATGAAAATACCTTCATTGTAATTTCCCCATTGGCTA
The DNA here is from genome assembly GCA_963277665.1 of Viscum album. Lineage (NCBI taxonomy): Eukaryota > Viridiplantae > Streptophyta > Magnoliopsida > Santalales > Viscaceae > Viscum > Viscum album. The sequence continues at coordinate 337,756,856 of OY728143.1, read as the reverse complement.
TACTCAACATGTTGAATAGTCACTAAGCGTTGGTAGATATAGTCATTACCCTGGCATGAGTGGATAATGTCTGGACTGTTTGGTATCCCGTAAATATGTTTTCATTTCCATCATAGGTTTCAAAATGTAATTTATTCTTCTACGTAGGTTTAGACCATTATGGAATCTAGTACCTCAATGTGAATTTATAATATGAATTTTTTTCATTCCATCTGGAAAGAAAAAATATTCATAAATGTTCAATTAGTGAAACTCATACAAATGCACAAACACTGATAAGGTAGGAGAAAAGAGAAATAATTTTTTTCTTGTTCATAGGAAAAATGGTACACAACACCCATGACTAATGGTTTCCACAGTTCCTGGTTACATGGATCCCCAAACTAATTTCAAAACACTCAATATCCCTGAATCAAATGCTACCAGAGTAGTCTCGTTCAATCTCATCGGTAGACTTATGATGTTTTCAATGTGAGACATGAGGGGTGTAAATCCATGAGATATCAATATGTAATTTATTTTTTTACACATAACTATAGGATTCAATTTAAAAGATATCAAATTCCATTACATGACCATATTGGCCATAGGACAAGATATGACACATATATGCTACATGGAGGTATCCCTCTATTTTAGCATTATGGAATCCCATTATGGACATGATGCCTTCTTCTATGGTGAAGCATCAAAAATTACACTCAATATACTTTTCTCGTCATGCGTAGGATGGAAATTGGGTTTCAACCATCAAGAGGTAGTCCAAACCCTCTCTTTGGTGGTGTTGACGTACACTGGGTGAGTGTGACACATTTTTGTGGTGTTGGAATGTCCTACAAATGTGTGCATAATTTAGAACATTGGCATGGATGGCTATGGAAACTTTGATTTTTAGGGTCTCAATAGCATGACGCATAAGACTGTTATTTTCATTTTCCATCATATAATTAAGAAAATGTCATACTTAGTAATTCTTAAGAAAATTTTCCTTTGATTATTTATGGTTTTCCATAGTTATCTAAACCAAATCCTATGGTATCAACTCTAATAGAATTACCCCATAATACCTATATCTGGTACCTTACAACATGATTTGTATGTTTTAAAAAAACCATGCATTGATATTTTACACATCATGTCCCATACCGAGGATCGATTCGGTTTTGGTTATGGGAAACCAGCCTCTTCGGACAAGCTTCTTCAGCTTAAAACTGATACAAAAAAAATTATTTCATAAATATAGGGTGAGAATATGAATTCTAATTAAAGTGTTTTAAAATAACATAATATAACCTTTTGTAAACATCCCTTTGAAATTTTCCTTAAAACGTTTTCTTAAGAAATTTTTGTAACACATGTATCGTAACATAACAATTGACTAAAAATTAAAAGAACACAAATCAAAAAATACTAACAAAATTATAAGGAAACATGTTTCAATATAGGCATTCCCATTCCGACTAATATGTAATAGAAATTACAACTTTAACAGTTAATACATGTATAAATTTAAGAAAATTATTTATAAAAAAGATTAATATAGGATCAACGTTGTGCATAATAATAATAACTTCAATTTCATTAAATACTGACGTTTGTATGAATCTAGCTAAAAACATCTCTGAGTGCTTAATAAATATAATTCCATTAGAATTTACTTCTTCTGATACTCATATATACAAGCTCTTAACCATGGATATTGAAGTATTCGAATGACCACTTCGTTAATTAATTATCATAAACGTAATAAGGGAACATATAATTCCAGACTCTTTCAAGACCACATGTCAAGAATTGAAATGTCAATGGACTCTTGCCATGACCTGGTTGTCTCATGAGTACTATCAATGCATCTATGGGCTTTAATTAAATCATCCCCAACTATTTATATCAAGTCTATTACATTCCTTATATTCCAAATAATGTTGTTTACTCAAAATTTCGGATACCACTTTGCATATATAATTTCTTATTTTGTATTATTCAAAGAGTATCATACCTATTTGAATAATTTAATACTTATTCAATAATAGGCCATAATAATTTAATTTCATTCTTTAGATTTTACATATATTGAGTTAATATGACATATACTTGTAATTAAAACTCATTCAACTACCTGGATAGGTCCTTAAATAGAAATTATGTTATGAGGATTATAACATTTTTGGAGAAAACAAAGACACAAAAGCAATACATGTATACTCACATAAAATGAAAACCATAAACTCTAAAACCTAATTAATCAATACATATTGTATCTTCACATGAATTCATAAATAATTAAATGACAAATCAAATATTTTATGTGGGATATTAAACCCATAGATTCTCATACATTTATTACTGATATGCTTTGGTATAACAAATCACAAGATTATGCATGATGTTTGATATGGAAAGCATTAAAATCAACCATAAATAATACCATTTAATATATATGAAAATAAGTTATTCATAAACATTTATATAAGATTAGGAAACCCCAAATAATATACTCATGAATTCTCCATAAATTCTAAATGCATAAATAGTATAATATTTGGAGTATTATAAACTTGGGTTTAGAGTTGTGTAAATCTGTCTATACACAAGCGTGTATGTAAATATTTGTATCTAAAAACCACTCATACATATAGAACAACATGTTTTATTCTTTCTTAGAAAACTATGGAAAACAATAAATAAAAACAAGGATCAATGTTTATATGTATACACATATATTGACCAAACCTATAGTACATTATATATATTCAAGGGTTTAAACCAAAAATCTAATAATATTCATATGACTTAAAAATAATGGATACATCAATTAACTAGAGAACCTGAATTATAAATCATAATAAAAAATTTAAACAGATTATTTATTAAACAAAATTATATATACATATATATAAGACCGTGTATACCATTTATGTAAGAGTTTTATACAAAATATGATTACATGCATTTTAAAATCCCAGTAAAATTTTGAAACTCAAAGATTATATGTCAAACCAGACATAATAGGTTAATATAAAACTGTATGGGTTTATGTATATATATATATATATAACAAAATATACAAGGTTTGCATTCATGTTTTTAATGAGAAAATATATCCTTCAGGTTTAAAAATACAACATAAACTAGATATCCAAAAGTTATGAAATCGGGTATAAGAGAGATTTTATTCAAACCCCAAGCTTGTATATAAATATAAGAGTGTATATAAATATAAATATATATATATAAACATTCAACACATCAATAAAGGAAACATAAATCCCTTATGTTCATAATACTACTTGAACTCAATATCCAGAAGACATAAGACCAACATAATAATTTTTTTTAACTAAACTGCAAGGTTATTCATATATTTTTATGAGTATAAATATATAGTTATATACCAAAAAAAACAAAACAAATTATTCTATAACATTGGATTGAGGTGGAGGAGAGTCTGAGGAAAGGCTCAGAAGATCTTAATGGAGGTGTTGGCGGAAGGAGAACTCGTATGGTTCAGGTGAAAAAAGTGGTATATTTATAAAATACAAATAATATATTTTTAAAGTTATTTACATGGAAAAAAAAGAACCTATTACATTTAAAATAAGTATGGGGTGTCGATATTCTGGAAAACGCGTGAGAGGAGAGGCCTGAGATGACGATAGAAGGAGTCACGGGTTCGGAAAACAAAAGAAAGGGAGGGTAGGGGTTATAGGACCAGCATAAGTGGAGAAGTAGAAGATGGTGAGGGAAGGGAATACTAGAAAAATAAAGGGTGTCCAGGAATGGATCTAGCAATGATATAACGGTCGAGGATGAGTTTGCGGTTTTGAAAATGGAGAACTACTAGGATTAGATAACGAAAATGATCGAATGACTATAATGAAACTCAGGGAGATAAAAAGAAGGAACAATCATGATTAGATCCATGATGGATCAGACGACGTACTAAAAAACACAGAGATATGGCGGCTCCTGAGGATCGAACATCAGATCAAAATAGATGGCCCATATCACACACAATGTGATCCAATGGTCTATATTCAATCGTGTCTTATTTTCTTCGTCCCACATCAAAATGAAGGGACTCCCACAACATCTTTATAATCCAGGTGCTCAGAGCAACGAATCAAAATTCACCACCCCCCTCCTGGGACTACCCTATACCGGGTTCTGCGGGCGCGCTCTGTGCCCACCCCTGTCATTGTGCCACCCTACATGGTGTTTCCCCCTACATAACTTGTGTATTCTTCATGCGTGACGCACAATCGCCCACATGATGACATGTGTTGAGGCTGAGGGATAGGCTGGACCGCCAAGCGTATGCTGCATTCTTCGGCCTGGCTAGAGGGCTAGCCCTTGTGGCCATATTTTTTTGTTATCTATATGTTTCATAATATAAAAACCCATACATTGCATACATTTCTATTACTTTATAATTGAATCATACTTATTACAAAATATAACAAAACCATTGTAGGAACGTATAGGTATAATGTCTTTAGAAACTGGGAAACATAAACAACTGGTTCATAAAGAATCTACATTGTCTCTCATTTATTTCATAATATCTACATTCCCTTTTGGCATACCCTACTTAATAACCTTCTTCCTGACCTGGGGAAGGAAAACATACAAAATGGTGAGCTCAAATGCTCAGTAAGGGTAAACATAGGAAATATCATATTCATAAGAACATAGCATTTCGAAAATTTAACCAGCAAAAGAGATCATAATATCATAACATGGGATAAATCATAGTAGTGAAATGTAATCCCAATAATCATAACATTAAGCTTTGGGTAATACACACATAATAATAGATAATCATTTCTTAGTAGTCAAGACTCATTGCCAAGACTATCTTAGCGGACAAAGTCCTTTTCTGAAACGAGTTCACTCCTCATTTCAGTCCTGTTTCACTGAACTGGATTAACCTCTCGTTCCAGCCATGACTATCTAATGAGATATAAATCTTTACCCAATGCATTGGAGGTAGATATAGGTCCCACCCATCTAATAATGAAACCATTCTTATACGAGCCACAAAATCATAAATCATACATCATAGCAAAACCCATGTAATAAAAATGGGATTCTTAAACATCGTTCCATCATAACATAATCCCTATAAGACAAAAAGACTTCATAAAAATAATTCCATAATAACATAATCTAATAAATTTAAAAATATGGATAGAAATAGAACCCTATATTATCTTAGATGGAAAATAATTTTGATTAAACGCTTGAACTCCATTCTTGAGGAAAATGTCCTTTCTACTTCAAAACATGTTTCCTTTCTTATAATGTAATACAATTTTAAACTAAAAGATTATGATTAAAAATAAACATGAAAACTTGTAATTGAATCTTCATTGAAATTATTTTCTAAAAGTCTATTCAGGCCGTATAAGTTAAAAAATCATTCTTCTCTTACTTTGGCCAGAAATGTCAAAAAGTCCCTCGTACTAAAAATGACAAAATATTCCTTTCATATCTTTTACTAAAAACTCAGAAATGGGTAAAATTCGATATAAACATTTTTAGGTGGATGGAAATAATATTACATATTGAGGAAACATGTATGTGGATGATAAATATGCCCCAGTAAATTCTTAAGTATAAACAATCTCGGATAAAATTGATATTTTGAGATTTTCCATTACCTTAGGTCTGATATGCTTTGTACATGTCCAAACCTCCTTTATAATTATTTAAATAATTTTATTGAATTATTCTAGAATCAAACTTTTTGTTATGATATCATATATGGTCATATTCTTATCTTCTTATTAGTAATATTTCACTACTACTTGTTATTCGGTGTTTATTGCTTTATGTTCTTATGTGTGTTTTTCCAAAAATATTCTTCTTATTATTTTTTAGGTTTTAGATACCTCATTTCCATAATTTTATTAGTGTAATATATATCATATGTACTCATTTAATTCATTTTTATTGTCATTATTCAATGAAGATCATGTAGAACGAGTCACATCACATAGTGGAGACGGTAGGTCGTACGTACGCACGAGTGATTATATCATTCCCATGATCGTGGAATTGTATTGAAGTGCATGTATACTATTTTAGAATCAATATCAATTTAAAATAATCATATATAGTTATTATTTATACAATTATACCCATCCAAGTAAGATGGTGGTGGAAAACAGATTACACCATGACGTGGAGATGGTATTCCGTACGTACGCATGCGTGGTGATTTCTTTTTCCGTAGGATGGATAGAATGTGAAATAGGGTTGTTTCATATTTATAATAACATATTTGTATATGAGTGATACTTATGTTATTACTTTATAATGAAATAACTAATGAATAATAAGTAGAAGATGAAATAAAGTTGAAAGAATCGGTAACAGACATTACCTATTCTTTGAAGCGCCTCTTCTTAACCTCCTCTTAGGGCACTAAAGATGGTATTTGAAGAAGACCAGGACCTCTAGTATGTTTCTATAGAATCATAGAAGAGAAATTTTCATGGTTTGTCCTAAAATGAATTCTCAATGTGGTGTTAGGAGGAGAGGGAGGAGGTGCCCTTTTATAAGGGAGGATATGGGCACCTTAGAAAAAACATAAAATATTAATTTATTATAAAGTCATATTCAGTTTTTAATAGCTCCAAATTGATTTATTTCGAGGATAAGGTGGGGATGGGTCGAAATATTCTCAACCAACAGATTTTAGAAAAGTTTATGTTACTATTTTAACGTTATCATTTAGATTTAACTGTATGTTAAATAATTTAACTTTTACCGTGTCTTCTTATTTTCTTACACTATATGGTTAATAAACATACAATAACAAGACAAAAGAACCCCAAGTGGTTCATTATTAAAATATATAACCATGTCTAAGTCATTTGGCCGAACAGTAGATTTTTTGGAATAAAATAACAATTAATAATATAATATTTGTTTTACAAACAATTTTATGTCAATTTTGACAATATTGGTAATTGATTTTTTTGAAAATCATAACAAAATTATTAGTAAGAATAAAGTAAATTAGATAAATAATAATATGTCATATTAACTTATTAAATTATTTTAATTCTTATAAAGTCTAAAATTACATTTATTTGGGTATTTATAATATCAATTATGTTAATATTTACTTAATATGGTAATTACTGCATCATCATTGTATCAAAAATAAATTAAATTATTTAATGTCTAAAAATTATAAATAAAATACAATTAGTTAGGAATTATTTTTCGTTCTAATTAATATTTATATTCGAATTTATCTTAGGCATAACCCTACCTTAAAAATATTTTTAGTTATTAAACATTGATTTTATCTATTTTAACACTTCTTTAAATAAAATAATAATAAGTGTCCTAATCTAATCTAAGTGGACCTAAAGGGTAATATTTTATTTCTAAGGTTGTTTTTGGTCGAATTATACTTATCCAATAGAATTAGTACATGTTTTAGGTTAATAGTAATATCATTTGTACCCTTAATTACCCTATTTTCATTTGACCGTGGTAAAAAAAGTAAAAAGTTACTATTCACCAAAAATTATTTTCATCATGTTAAACCACATTTT